>JBBGZY010002202.1:0-1200000 GCA_037952925.1 Lithobates clamitans
ACTTTTGCAGTGACCGTGTGTGGCCAAGTCCGTTCGTTTTTAAGTCCGGCGCAAGGAGCAAACAAAGTCCGACGAAAAGTCCGCCAGGCAAAGTCCGCCGTAAAGTCCGCTCGTGTGTACGCGGCATAAGATTTGAAACATGTTTCAAATCTGTCCGACGGACTCGTCTGTTTGCTAGTCCGACGGGCAAAAATCGACGCTAGGGCAGCTATTGGCTACTAGCTATCAACTTCCTTGTTTTAGTCCAGTGTATGTCATCACGTACGAATCCGTCGGACTTTGGTTGATCGTGTGTAGGCAAGTCCGTTCATTTGAAAAGTCCGTCGTAAAGTCCGTCGAAAAGTCAGCCGGAAAAAGTCTGCCGTAAAGTCCGGTCGTGTGTACGCGGCATAAGATTGATTACCCCAGCTGTAGGGGACTGTGTGATTTGACCTAGTAAGACAGGTCATAAGTAAAGGTGAACGCATAGTTTGGAAGGTGGTTGGGAATCACTGAGGCGCCAACACCTTCATTTGGATCCTATTGCTATGGAGTCACATAATTAATGCAAGCACTAGCACCTGTCATTTGGATCACATTGTTGAGAACCACTAAATGAACTGCACTTCTTGGTTATAAATGTTTAACCACTTGCTGCCTGCCCACCATCAAATGGCGGAGGGGCGGTGCGGCTCTCGTTCTGGGATGACATATGACGTCGGCCCAGAATGGCCACTCTCGCACGCCCAGGCCGCGCTGTGTTGCTAGGACACGGCTCTTTAACCATGTGATCGGCTGTGTCCAATCACAGCCGGTCACATGTCTGCTACATACAACATACCGCTCTATGTTCTGGGTTTAAACTAAGATCTCTCGGAACACAGTAGGGTATATATGAGCGGCGCTCAGCCATTCAGAGAAAGAAATGTATTCTAGCAATGAATACAAAGCTTAGCTGAGTCAGAGGCTGTGACATCATCAGCCCTTCTCTCTGACTCAATCAGAGAAAGCTTTGTATACATTGCTAAAATACATCACTTTCTTTGATTGGCTGAGCACCGATCAGATAGAATCTAATGTTACATAGTTACATAGTAGGCGAGGTTGAAAAAAGACACAAGTGCATCAAGTCCAACCTATGTGTGTGATTATGTGTCAGTATTACATTGTATATCCCTATATGCTGCGTTTATTTAGGTGCTTATCTAATAGTTTTTTGAAACTATTGATGCTCCCCGCTGAGACCACCGCCTGTGGAAGGGAATTCCACAACCTTGCCGCTCTTACAGTAAAGAACCCTCTACGTAGTTTAAGGTTAAACCTCTTTTCTTCTAATTTTAATGAGTGGCCACGAGTCTTGTTAAACGCTCTTCTGCGAAAAAGTTTTATTTCTATTGTAGGGTCACCAGTACGGTATTTGTAAATTGAAATCATATCCCCTCTCAAGCGTCTCTTCTCCAGAGAGAATAAGTTCAGTGCTCGCAACCTTTCCTCGTAACTAAGATCCTCCAGACCCTTTATTAGCTTTGTTGCCCTTCTTTGTACTCGCTCCATTTCCAGTACATCCTTCCTGAGGACTGGTGCCCAGAACTGGACAGCATACTCCAGGTGCGGCCGGACCAGAGTCTTGTAGAGCGGGAGAATTATCGTTTTATCTCTGGGGTTGATCCCCTTTTTAATGCATGCCATTATTCTGTTTGCTTTGTTAGCAGCAGCTTGGCATTGCATGCCATTGCTGAGCCTATCATCTACTAGGACCCCCAGGTCCTTTTCCATCCTAGATTCCCCCAGAGGTTCTCCCCCCAGTGTATAGATTGCATTCATATTTTTGCTACCCAAATGCATTATTTTACATTTTTTTACATTGAACCTCATCTGCCATGTAGTTGCTCACCCCATTAATTTGTTCAGGTCTTTTTGCAAGGTTTCCACATCCTGCGGAGAAGTTATTGCCCTGCTTAGCTTAGTATCGTCTGCAAATACAGAGATTGACTTGTTTATCCCATCCTCCAGGTCATTTATGAACAAATTAAATAGGATTGGTCCCAGCACAGAACCCTGGGGAACCCCACTACCCACCTCTGACCATTCCGAGTACTCGCCATTTATCACCACCCTCTGAACTCGCCCTTGTAGCCAGTTTTCAATCCATGTACTCACCCTATGGTCCATGCCAACGTGTTTCCAACGTGTAATGTGTTTCGTGTATGGGACAGGAAGTCTTAGCTCAAACCCAGAACACAGCGCGGTATGCTGTGTATGTTGTCTCACCTACATAGAGTTTATACAGCAGATCAAGTGGCCTCACATGTTAGTGAGGGCCAAGTTGGCCCAAACAAACTATGTAAAGTGTATCAAAAGCTGGAATTCAGCTCTAAAATGGAACTGAACTCAAACAGTAAAGATTTGCTGTGTTATAGAAAATAGGGTCGTTCGCCCCGCCGAACGACCTACAATGCACCGCAAGCTGCATGGTACATTCTGAGCTCTGATTGGGCAAAGCTTTGCCCAATCAGGGTGCAGTGAATAGCTGGTTGTTAAGGAGCGGGCCCAGAAAGCCAGCCGTAGCGTCCATAACAACCGATGAGTCATCAGCTGTCAATGGCCTTCCCGCTGACAGCTAAATAAAAAAAGAAAGTGAACAAAAAAAGGCGTGGGGTTCCCCCCCCCCCCCAGTCCATACCAGGCCTTTTGGGTATGGTATGGATTTTAACGATAACCCCACCCCAACATTTTTTTAAAAAACAGCGTGGGGTCCGACCCAAAATCCATACCAGACCCTTATCCAAGCATGCAGCCTGACAGGCCACATGTTCTCAACATGGGGGGGGTGAGTGCTTTGGAGCAGGGGGGGGCTCTGCCTACCCTGGGTTGTGGTTGCGGGGGTCTGCGGGCAGGGGACTTATCAGAATCTGGAAACCCTCTTTAACATGAGGGCCCCCAGATCCCGCCCTCCCCCCCATGTGAATGAGTATGGGATACACAGTACACCTACCCATTCACCAAAACAAAAAAAAGTGTCAAAAAGTAATAAAAACACAGAGACAGTGCTGTGAGGCATACTAGCACATTATGATATTGCCTTTCAGGTTTAAAAAAACAAAAACAAAAAAAAACACCCAGCAGTTTACTACTGCTTTAAAGCCTCATGCGCACTAGGAGACAGGAGAAAATCAGCATTAAAAACACACCTAAGTCCCTTTTCAAACGCGTTCAGGCATGTTTAGCTGCGTTTGGGCGTTATTGCGTTTATTCATTTAATTGGCCAGAGTTTTAAATGATTCTGGCTACTGAAATAAATAAACGCTCAAGCCTAGTGCTTTTAGGAGTGTTTTGCCGCATTTGCGTTTCTTATTCCCAAAAGCTCTCTTGAATGCTATTCTCCTGCAGTAAGGAGAGGGAGCTTTGACTGCCTCTAAATGCTGCTCCTAAACTCCTCTTAGATTTGTCTTGTTGGGCATTTTTAGAGCTGAGGCTTAGAGCAGAAAATCGCCCAAAAACGCCTAGATGTGAACGGAGCCTAAAAAACCTACGGGGTTTATTTACTAAAGGCAAATCCACTTTGCACTACAAGTGGTTGGAAGTGCAGTCACTGTAAATCTGAGGGGAAGATCTGAAATGAGGGGAAGCTCTGCTGAATTTATCATCCAATCATGTACAAGCAAAACTGCTGTTTTTAACTTTCCTTGCATGTCCCCCTTAAATCTACAGTGACTGCACTTCCAAGTGCGCTTGCAGTGCATTTGTAGTGCACTGATTTGTCTTTAGTATGTAGCACCCTGTAGTTTAGACAGGGAGTTTCTCACATATTTACTTGCCAGGAGTAGTTATCCTGGTTGAATGATAGAGATCTATTGATTTCTCCCTAAGTGTGGTAAGTGTGGCCTTGTTGCACTTTTCTCTTCTACCACTAGGTGGCCGGGTACTTGGTGGTACTAGATATGAGAAGGGCAACCCAAGGTTAGGTTATGGGTATGTGGGGTATCTCAGCCAATGGGCGGGGGTTTTCCTCAACCCCTTGGCCTGCTGGGAGTCAGGTGAGCGATGTTCTGTGCCACCTGGACGGCTGTCTGGGTGGATGTGTGTCGTATAGCCCAGGCTTCTAGGCCAGATATGGGGCCTATCCCGGGCACATCTGGCTCCTACGCTGTCTAAGGGCCTATCCAGAAGCAAGAGAGCAGCACAGGGTTGAGACTGCGGCTTGCAGTCCAACCAAAAGTGACTGTTCTGTTGGCCGGAGAACCTGTCGTGGTCGGAGGTAGAGGGGAAGCTGTCGCCAGTAAGGGACTATCCACCTTATTACCAGGGACCACCGTGAGTAACTGAAGCAAGTGCCGGAGCAGCATTCTCACCAAACAGTGAAGAATCTGGAAACTTCAGTGGAAATCAAGCCAGGGACCCAGCCAGTGGAGGTGAGGCTTGCAGAGTAGCCTTGTGTGTCAAGCTAGTGACTGAGCGGGCCAGCGTAGGTGAAGCCTGAGAGGTATCTAGAGTGCCAAGCTAGGGACCCCGCAGATAGGCGGGGGGGACGCTTGAGGAAGATACCACCGTGAAGACCGAAGGAGCTCAAGGGATCCAGTGACAGTGAATCTAGTGAGAGACCAGGAGCTCAATGTATGGAAGAACTACAAGGAGAAGTTGTAGTGAAGCTGAAAGAATTGTTATGCCCCGTACACACGGTCGGATTTTCCGATGGACACTGTCCGATCGGAGCGTGTTGTCGGAAATTCCGACCGTGTGTGGGCGCCATCGGACATTTTCCATCGGATTTTCCGACACACAAAGTTGGACAGCAGGAGATAAAATTTTCCGACAACAAAATCCGATCGCGTCAATTCCGACCGTGTGTGGCCTGTTCCGACGCACAAAGTGCCACGCATGCTCAGAAGAAATTCCGACACGGGACAGCTCGTTCTGGTAAACTTAGCGTTCGCAATGGATACAGCACTTTCGTCACGCTGCAATGTAAAAAATGGTTTAATACAGCGCACTCTCTTCTTCTTTATAATGTGACAAGAATTAAGTAGTTTTGCTGCTCATATTCACACACACTTCTCACAAAGTTTTATTTGTGTTTTTTTAGTGGGATTCCCTCAATATATTGTTATTAGTTGTCACATCTGACAGTTTTATATTTTTTATGTTTTTTTTTGGGGGGGGATTTTAAGCCTTTTTTTTTCTTTAATGTTTGGATTTTTTCCAAGGCTGATCTTTGTTCAATGTTATTTTTATTTTTACTCCAGAATATTTTTGTGTGTGTTTTGTGTGTCAAGTTACCCCAACACCATTGATATCTTTTATTATTTAATCTCCAGGAGATTTTTTGTTGTTGGTGCCCCTTGTTCATTTCACATTGTATATTTGAAATGTACCTGAATCCTCACAAACAAACTGTCCTTTTTGAAGTAAAACACATAGGAGAGTATAATTCCAAACAAAAATCCTTTATTAAGGTATCAGAACCAAACAAAGAGGAAGGCAACACTGGATCAACAGCAGAAATTAGTGAAGCCTGGGACCCCCACGGCAGACATCAATTCTTAAACCTCAAAATTGGTGGCCTGAGGAGTCCATATGTAAAGGAGGGCAGTCTGGTCCGGGATTCACAGAGACTCGGATAGCAGCAGATGACATCTGTGTCCCCAGGCTGTGGTACCACAAGAGGCTGCATCTTTTGGCCGACCAGACTGGATCCAGGGCAATCACTCTCTGGTCTTCCTTTCACACTTCCTTCCGGGCTGTGGCTGTGCAGTTGGAGATGTGGCAGGAGGAGGAGTAGGACCTGGAGGAGGAGGAGGAGGACTGGGAGGACCTGGAGGAGGACTGGGAGGACCTGGAGGAGAGGGAGGAGGAGGAGGAGGAGGACCTGCAGGAGGAGGAGGAGGACCATCCCAAAGCTGTGTGTGAGGTGTAATTTGGCCCCTCACACCTTTCTCCAGAGCCTCTAATATGAGGGCCTGACACATGGCTTGTTGGCCCTCCTCCATCCTCTGCATTTTATAGGCAATGAATGCAGCAATGTTCTCCTGCCTGGTGTGGGGTGCTCCCAGGACCTCTGTAGCCCTCCAAAAAAATCTGATAGCCGCCTCCTCTAGGGCACTCGTCCTACTGCCACTTTCTGTTTTCAGGTGTGGTGGAGGGACCTTGATATCAGCCAGCCGGCTCAGCCCGGCCACCTCCTGGCTGAGACTTCCCTGTGTATGAAAAAAGGACATGGTTTTAGTTTTTGCATCATCAATCACAATCCTAAATTAGGACTCCCAACTAACATCTAGTTAACATCATTGATTGTACAAGCAGAAATATTTAGAGGAATGCTATACCTGGCTCAATCTGGGCTCCTCCACATATGGCCTGGAAGGCCCAGGTTGGGCATCAGAAGCCTCAGCTGGGGGGGAAGGAAGCGTGGAAGGAAGACTGGAGAGGGATGGCCTGGGTTCAGTCTGACCTGCCAGAAAGTGCAGCCTGTCGTAGTACAACATCCTGGGGACATAGATGTCATCTGCTGCTCCGGATCTCTGTGAATCCAGGACTTTCTTGCGCTCCCTCAGATATGTGCTCCTCAGGCAACCAATTCATATCTTTAAATAGGTGATGTCTGCCGTGGGGATCACCTGCTTCACAATTTCACACAATTGCTCCAGTGCTGCCTTCCTCTTTGCTTGGTTTTTGAAATGGGGGTGTGTAATCTCCCACAGACAGGGCAGCTCACTTAGCATATCAATGAATAGTGACATGAAGTCAGTATCTCTCATTAAGATATCCATGTTCACTGCAAGACACAACACAAGACAAAGCCTAATGTCATACCAAACTCTCCTAATCTTGTTTCAATATAGGCCTCAATCTAGAAGCAGTATAGGCCCAAGTTTGTCTCTTATCTTCGTTCTTACGATCGGCGCGTCCAATGCTCCTTCCTCCGCTCACAGATCGTACGTAATACGCACGCGTGTTACGCTTTATACACACTGCGCATGTGTGTAACTCCGCCCGCCCCTGACGTTCTTTCTAGTCTATTCCCCGCCCCTTTTCGTTTGGCGCAGTGGGGGAAGAGCATGATGGCGGAGTTACAACAGGTGCGTGCTAATTCTAACAACGAGGAGGAGGAGGAGGAAAGCCCGGATCCAGGCACGTCCCGATCCAGAAGGAGACGTTTTAAGGCCACAAATATGTCGTTTGGGGAGATGTTGGAGATGGTCAACATCATGAAGAAGTCCGACTATGACGGAAAATATGGGCCTTACCCACACCCCAACATCAGAAAGGCCAAAATCATTGGTAAAGTGGTCAGGAGTCTTGAGCGGAATTTCGGGGTACGAAGGTCTAAAGATCAGCTCAGGAAGCGGTGGTCGGACCTGAAGTTGAGAGAGCCAGAGCAGTACCGAAAGATCCGGAGAGTGCTGCAAAAAAGTAAGTAGTTGTGCTGTGTTCATATTCTTTCTGTCTTTATTCCATTCGTTCTGCTCCATATGCTTTTAGTAATTGTAACGTTTAAAAGGGCAACTTTAATGTTCATGGGCCCATTATTCGTTCGTATCAAACATTTTTTCTTTCGGCCTCTAGAACACCATAGTTTAGGCCATATGCATTTTCCCACATTTTTTTGGGGCCTACTTGGATGCCAAATATTTGTTTGTGTAGATGGGTTTGTTACTAGAATGAAATGCAAACTAGATTGTGTGTAAGGAGAGGACACTGAGCAGCTGTTTTCACATCTGGACACTGGAGCACTAGTGTGGGACACAAGAACACCATTTTTATTAGGGTGGGCACACTGATGCTCCAGTGTATACTATAGGGGGGGTCTCCATCTGTGAAGCTTGTACTAAATAGGTAAAGTATTGCAGCTTGACAAAGGGCAATAAAAAATATACATCTTTGAACTCGGCTAACATAGAAAATTGTACCCCACTTCCAAGCAATGTTTCCTATTTCTAGTTCTGTCATCAAATATCTGTGTGCTAATTATACCATTTTTGTTTTACATAGGGGAGAAAAGACTCGGAGGACACCCCTCATCCCAGGAGACCAGAGACCCCCCCCTCTGGAAGAAGGGGAAATACCAACACAAGAAGCTGAGCAGGAGAAAGAAGAAGACGTGGTGGAGATTGGCACCACAACAGGTGAGTGTCTGCGACCACAGGCTCAGGTAAAAGAGATGGATGTTGGCAGATTTTTGAGACCTGTTTTTTTCGTTCTTTATCTCTTTTTAGGTGATCGGGATCCAGAACGCTTTACATCTGAAAGTGCCCAGATACTGATCGGGGAGATCATGGGGTGTAATCTCCAATTGCAAAACATCCAGCAACAAATCAGTGATGTTATTAAAAAAAATAATAACATCATTGATGTTTTGGGGTGAATTTAAACCCCACAAAATCACCTGTTTTATCTTACTAAAATTTTTACAATGTTTAGAAAAGCCAAATTTGGAGGATGCACACAGTGTGCCAACATGTGCTATCTGCCATCACAGGAGATCAATGGACGCGTTTTGGGGGTGCAACACCTTCCTCAATTATAAAGTAGCGTTGAGGAAGGGCTTGCTCCCCCAAAACACGTCCCTTGATCCCCCATGATTGCAGATAGCACATGTTGACATTCGTAAATTGGTGTGCATCTTCCAAATTTGGCTTTTCCAGGGGTGATTTCCCCCCATCTGAACGCTATATCAAACCCAGTTCCTAAATACTGATGTCTGATATAGCCTTCAGGTTTTACCTAATGTGAACTTTGTAAGTTCAAGTTTTTTGCTTTCTTGTTGGTTTTACACAGGCCTGTTTTATCTGAAATGGATATTTCGATATTTGATAATGCCCCCCCCAAAAATTGTTATACAACAAACATGTTGTTTTGTTTTAAAAACCTTTGGTAAATGCACATGTGATTGTGCAGGTATAAAAAAGTGCCTTACTCAAGAATGTGTGGATTATTGTCTCAACACTACAACACTTTTGGAGTGATGTAATTGCTGTTTTATGCAAAAATGGGGGTTATTTCCTAAGGGCAAATACACTTTGCACTACAAGTGCAGGTTCAGTGCAGTTGCAAGTGCACTTGGAGTGAAATGTGTTTTTGCATCTAGGAAGTACCAGCCAACACTATTCTTTATAAGGTTACCCAATCACGACATTTTCTGCACTCAACACATTTCTGTCAGGGTCAGCTCAAACAAACACAAGCAGTAAATGTCCACCAAGAATTGCTTTTGGTTGTTTTTTATTTGAAAAAGGTGTCACAGATTGTCTGGCACATTGATAGCCCCCCTACCCGCAAAGAACTCCAGGTATCGTAACCGGACATCACGGGCACTCAGGGAGGGCAAGCCAGGACGGCCGCTTTCAAGTGCCGTCATTGTTGATGTATTTGGGATTCCGGCCTCAGGCCCAACTGAGCCAGCATAGTTGGCTGAATGTTTTCGTAGAAAATTATGGAGAACACAGCAGGCAAGTATTATATGGTTCAGTTTATACTCCGCCATATGGATGGGTGTCATAAATAATCGGAACCGGCTGGCCAGGATTCCAAATGTGTTCTCCACCACTCTTCGGGCTCTGGCCAGCCGTTAATTAAAAACCCTCTGTTCCGGGGTGAGGGTCCTCATCGGGAATGGCCGCATCAGGTGGTCCCCCAGCGCAAATGCTTCATCAGCAACGAACACAAATGGGAGACCTTCAACGTTGTCCTCTGGAGGTGGCAAGTCCAAGCTGCCATTCTGGAGACGCCTGTAGAACTCCGTCTGGGCGATCACTCCACCATCGGACATCCGGCCATTCTTCCCCACGTCCACATACAAGAAGTCGTAATTAGCCGACACCACCGCCAACATCACTATACTATTAAACCCCTTGTAATTATAATAGTACGACCCCGAGTTGGGTGGTGGGACGATGTGGACGTGTTTCCCATCAATTGCCCCTCCGCAGTTAGGAAAGTCCCACCGCTGGGCAAAGTGGGAGGCCACAGTCTGCCATTCCTGTGGCGTGGAAGGAAACTGTTGAGGAAAAAACAATAAACATTACTATTTTTTCACAGAAACCTGGCAAGCAGATTAGACACAAACATTATGGGTCAACCTCCAGATAGCATTTATTAAGGGGAATTTAACAACAACAAAGTATAAGGTACACCTATCATATCCCCCCCCCTCTCATGGGCCATTTCTAACATTATAGGGGGAGGGGAACTCTTGGACAGGTAACCCTCTTCACTTCATTGAGAGATGAATGCCTAAATACAAGGTATTACTTGGAACAGCCCCTCCTTAGTTACACTATTGGCAGCCCACTGGACAGGTAAGAAGTGTCATAATACAAAGATATAAATACACACTGTACACATTTGAGCACATTTGGACATTCTGCTATTACCTATCAAGATCATAATAGGATACAAGAACTTTAAACAGTACCATTGGAAAGTATACAGGCAGGCCCTTGCACTACATGCTTTGGGGAATTCATCCATAAATCTGAGCACTAAAGAGATGGGTATAGTGTGTATGGGTTTGGCAAAGTCAGCAGATAGATGATTGAGGATAGAGAATTGGGATCAGCTGACTTAGCAGTTGGGGGAGGGAGGATTACAAAAAATTTGGGGACACCACAAAAAAAAGCCTCTGGCCCTCTGCCTGAATTTAAATCAAAAATAACATTTCCAAACATTTTAGGGGGTGTTTGGGGTAAAGCACTACTATGGAGCTGATAAAATACATTGTTAAGTGACTACATGAGGTAAATATAGGGCAGGAGACACCATGCTGGGGAGGTTATTGAAGGGCAAATATGTATGAAGGACCTAAAATAATAATTACATAAAAATCCAGCATGCATGAGGACAAAGGGGACATTCACAGCATATTACAATCATGGTAATTAGGGAATGAGGAAAGAAATACAATATATTATCAAACATTCAATACAATAAAATGTGATATAAAAGGATAAAAATCTTACCTTCATATACTCCTTCTGTAGGACCTTTATGATGGCAGAACAGGTCTCTGGGATAATGATCCCCAAAGCCTGGGGGGAGATGCCTGTCGAGAACTTGAGGTCCTGCAGGCTTCTCCCTGTGGCCAAATACCGCAAGGTAGCGACCAATCTCTGCTCCGGAGTGATGGCTTGCCTCATGCAGGTATCCTGCCTGCTGATATAGGGGGTCAGCGAAGCCAACAAACGGTGAAACACGGGGTCCGTCATCCTGAGAAAGTTCCTGAAATCATCAGGATTATTCTCACGGATCTCACGGAGCAAAGGCATATGACAGAACTGGTCACGCTGAAGCAACCAATTCTTGGTCCATGAACTCCTCCCCACCCTGTTCATGGACTGGACTTGTGTCAAGGTCAGGACCCCAACACCAAGCCCACGCACAGCACGAACTCTACGAGGAGTACGCATACGCAACATGGCTAGAAAACGGTCGGCTGCTCAGAACGAAGTAACAGAACGCACTGAAGAACAGCAAGGCCTGTGAAGAGCGACCTGAAAAACATCAACGAGCGGACAAGATCGCACAGAAAACTCCAATACGAACTGACTGCACGCACTGAAGAGCAGATACAAACCCACAAGCACAAACTGAACGGCAGAAAACGATCTGAAAGCCACGAGTCTGAAAAAGCGTGAATCGTCTCTCACCAAACTTTTACTAACACGAGATTAGCAAAAGGAGCCCAAAGGGTGCCTCGCTTGGTTCTGAACTAGCCTTTTCTAGTCTCGTCGTACGTGCTTGACGTCACCGCGTTCTTGGCGATCGGAAATTCCGACAACTTTGTGCGACCGTGTGTAGGCAAAACAAGTTTGAGCCAACATCCGTCGGAAAAAATCCGAGGATTTTGTTGTCGGAATGTCCGAACAAAGTCCGACCGTGTGTACGGGGCATTACGCTTTGTATTAGGAACTGTTCAAGACTGTTGCCTGGGGACTGGGAGACAGCATTCCTGAACGTGCAGATGTGGCTTCTTGCTGGAGGACTTTCTCTGCACGGCTGTCTTCCTAATGAAGTTAACTATTTAAGGGTGTCCTGGCCCTAACCCTCTCCCCCCCAAAAAAATACAAAAAGGACTGTTAGGAGAAATAAAACATCTTTAACACCCAAGAAGTGTTTGGCACCCAATGACTTTCACCATCTTTGCACTCACCATGCCTCACAACCCACTACATACAGAAGGATGTCAGCTATCTCTGGCTCTGGTGGTTTTCATTGGACCAAAGGAGGCCTGGGACCTTGCTACAAGTAAATAAACCCCATGTGTGCATGGACACTAGGCTTTTATTGAGGTGCACAAAACTCCAAATGCCCCAAAAACTTCAGTTTAGAAGCACCACCAGTCTGCATGAGGCCTCAGGAAAATTCAAATTGCATACTCAGTGAAAATAAACTTCACTTGCCCTTTTAAACTAAGCCCTTTTTTTTCTCCTTGCCAAACCACAAAAAAAAGAATGAAAGCAAGATGTAACAATGCGGTATAATTATATAACCAGGTGATACCCCAACAAAGTACACAGTCCCTGGAGGTGGGAGGTCAGCATTACTCACAGACAAATGCAGCCATTCAACAGGCTGTAATCCATACCACAGGTAGCTATGTGCTTAGAAAACCCTGACTTCAATTCAGAATAGTATCTGTCTGTCCCGCTCCTTTCAAAGGTGACTTGCCTTTTTTTGTTTTTGATGTTACACTGAGGTCAACTATTGTACCTTTTTACATTTTTTTTTTTTGTTTTGTTATTTGACTGATCGAGTTATTTTATATAAGAGGTTACTGTGACAGTCGTCAGTAAAACCGAGACAAGTGAGACACGCAGATTTCCTTTTCAAGTATGTTCTCCGGTTTGTTACAGAACCCGTATTTAAGGGATAACTCTACTTTCATGAAAAAAAAAATATAACAAATTAAAAAAAAAAAAAGTAATATAGCGTATAAAATTGTTACGCAAGATATATTGTAATTTAACTGCTTCAGTACTGGATACTTTCACCCCCTTCCTGCCCAGGACAATTTTCAGCTTTCAGCGCTGTCACACTTTGAATAACATTTGTACGGTCATGCTACACTGTACTCATATCACATTTTTAAAAATTTTTCCACACAAATAGAGTTTTCTTTTGGTGGTATTTAATCAGCACTGGGTTGCTTTTTTTTCTACATAAACAAAAAAAAAATAAAATAAAAATTGGAAAAAAACAGCATTTCTCTTCGTTTCTGTTATAAAATTTTGCAAATAAATAATCTTTTCTTATAAATTTAGGCCAAAATGTGACCTGCTTCTATTCCTAAGTGAAAATAACCCAAATCAGTATATATTATTTAGTTTGCAGGAAAGCTAAAGAGTCCACAAACTATGGTATATACAGTATATTTGAAAATCAATCAATCCTAATGTACTGACAAAATAAGCCCGTATGCCTGTGTGTATACATCAACAAATGAGCATGTGCATAAATAATGTTCAGACGGACAAAAACCTCATCTAAACGTGCACAAAAAAAACATCAGTGAAAGACCATCCAAAATAAATGTAATCAGTAATATAACTCATCTGTGTCCAAAAACGTATCTCCTGTATAAAGTGGGCTCAATTTATTTGGGCACACTGTCATGGGCACGCTTGTGGAGGTAAAGAACTGGGTTAAGCTGGTTTTTCCTAGGTTTACTCCCCCTTTAATAAATTTGGGCACACCTGTGGACAGGTACATTGTGACCAATGGTATGCAGGAGTTTTGTATTTAAAGGGGCTCTGCCAGATTGTTGGCCTTTTGGCTGGATGGAGTGAACATAAGGAGCTACCCAACCCCCCCCCCCTCCTCCAATCGCCCATTGCGAGTAATATTATGTGGTTCATCACCTCTGTATCAAAGGGGGACTTTATCAGTATTGGATGTTATGTTTTGCTTGAGTTATTACGGCTAAGCATTATCAGTTTTGTTATATGCTAATATAATTGTGTTATTATGTTATTTTCTAAATGGTCTGAATATTTTAAAACCAGTAAAAGTGCCGTGGCCAATTTACGCCAATTTTGTGTTCTGTTTCCTTTTATCATATACAGTGGAACCTTGGTTTATGAGCAACACAGTTAACAAGCTTTTTAAAAGAAGAGCAACTTTTTAAAAAAAAATTCTGACTCGGTTTGCGAGTGTTGTCTCGCAAAACGAGCAGGATTCAGGCTAATGGGGTGTGCAGTACCGCATTTGGCCAGAGGTGCGGGGGGCGCCGGGGACACTCGGAACGGTTCGGAGCCGTTCGGAAATACTCAGAATCACTCGGAAATACTCGGAAACACACAGAAATACTCAGTTCCCGAGTGTTTCCGAGCCTTTCCGAGGCTTTCCAAGTTCAGCCGAGCTGTCCCCGAGTATTTCCGAGGCTCTCCAGCGCCCCCCCACCTCATGCGGTATTGCATATAATAGAAGTTAAAGTGGAACGAATTATCTTTGTTTCCATTGACTTCTATGGGGAAACTCACTTTGATATGTGAGTGCTTTGGATTACAAGCATTCTCCTGGAAGGGATTATGCTCGTAATCCAAGGTTCCATTGTATGTATGGTTGTATTTGTTGTTATCTTTGGGTCATTTGTGCAGAGCGCAACCCCATGGGCTAGCAAATGATTTGTCTAACACTTTCTGTCTTTTTTTTTGTTTTTTTAACCCCTTCACGCCAACGTAGCGCAAATATGCACCCTTTGGCTTGAAGGGGTTGTACCGGGGTGATGCTTTCACTTTAGAGCCGATGGTTGGCTCTCTTGTATTAACAACCGATGCGGCTAACCCGGGCTCAACCGGGCTCTCCCATCCCACCAGCTGGCCAGAGACCTGAATGAAGACCGAATCGGCTTTGATTGGGTCTCGAATCTAGTAACCTGGAAGCGATGTCATGACATCACTTCTGGTTTACTAAAGACCTAAAGGCGCCAAATTTTTAAAAAATTACAGTATTCAAAACTGCCAAACTTGGCGATTTGAATGCTTTTAAGTGCAAAGGAGGGATTTGGAGTCTTTTGGCCCCAAGATCTCTCAATAAAGAGTACCTGTCACTGCCTCTTACTGTCATGTTTACAGAGTTACAGGGATGTTTACATTCCTTGAGACAGCAATAAGTAATCAGAAAAAAAAAAATAGGGGAAAAATAAATAAATAAAAAAATATAAAGCGTTCCATCCCTCCGTGCTCGCGCGTAGAAGCAAGTGCATACGTAAGTCGCGCCCACAAATGTAAACAGTGTTCAAACCACACATGTGAGGTATCGCCGCGATCATTAGAGTGAGAGCAAGAATTCTAGCACAGGACCTCCTCTGAAACTCTAAACTGGTAACCTGTAGACATTTTTGAAATGTCACCTATCCGACAAGCCTGTAAGAGCCACATTTCCTTCATTGGGTACCCTTTAGATGCTCTGAGATGGTGGTGGTGCCCAACCCTGGGCGCTTTATGTCTTCCTCAAATCGTAAGCCATATATTTATATAACACCTCCAGTGTATATACTTCAACAATGTTGGAAGAACTGATTCCTAATATCTCTGTATTCCTTCTATCTGTTAAACTTGTTACTTTTGTATGCAAAATTCAGAATAAAATAGGATCGAACTAAAAAGCAGTTAGTGACGTTCTCCTATGAGAACATGTTCCAGCAAAAATAAGAGTGCACTATTTCATCCTGCACCGAAACCCATCTGGCTGAAAGGCGGTATAAGGGGTGAGATATGCTCTTCCCTAGGAAAATATGATTTGCACTTGAACTGCATCTTGTGATTTGTTATGTGCATGGAAATGAGATTGTTCCGTAGCAGCATCTGCTTCACACAACGGCTCTGCGCAGTCTGATTAAATTGTGCTTATGCTCACAGCGACATAGGCTCTTCCCTTGAAATTCGTATCGCCTGCTGGCGTTTATTTGCATTGCTCGCCACACGTGAATGGGCAGGACTTTTTTTTCCCCCTATGTTAGTAAAATATGTACTCCAGCTGCCTGTTTATTGTGTATGTGTTAGAAAAAAAACCCACAACATTGTGTACGGAATGAAATAGAGTGCGGAGCTATGCTATGTGCTCTGGAAATGTAAAGATGAACCTGGCTGGTTTACTAAAGGCTGCGTGAGCTGATTATAAAGGCCTGCTGATGAAGAACTAAGCAGGCAGGGTCTATCAAAGCAATGTATAGTGCTGCACAAGCAGGGCCAAGCTTGTAAAGGACTTATAAAACCATACAGGGACTTCATATCACGTGACATTGGTCTCTCCATCAAGGCTTTCTCTTACCTTCACCTAGCTGCAGCTTTTCTGTTTGGTCTGAAGAGACAATGGGCACAGTTCTGTAAGAACGTATCTTTAGAAAACTTTTGAAATTGGAGGTTGTACATGATTGAAATATGAATCAGTTGCCCTAAGGGTGTAGATACAGTCGTTTTGTTAACAAAACTTTTGCATCTGAATCTGCTTCCTTATCTAACACAACATTTACTGCTGGAAACATTTCAATCTTCTTTAGGCTTATTGCTTGGGGGTAATATCTGACACGCATTTTCACAAACAACCACCATCTGTCTTTAAAGTGGTTGTAACCCTCAGACAAGAAATATGAACAAAGCATATCCCTCTATAGCAGTGGTTCTCAACCTTATAGTGCTGTGACCCCTTGATAAAATTTCCCAAGTTGTGGGGACCCCAAACAGTAATTTGTGCCCCTAATCCACGGACATTTAGCGCTACCTGGGTCCCTTCCAGTCGTACCGTATTACACCTATGCCGAGATCAGGAGATAGGGTCTCCTCCAACCCCTCCCACTTCACATTCCTCACCAGTCAGCTGACCTCTAGTCTCTGCCCCCCAGCCATGCCGTGAACTGAATGGGCGGCTGCGAAGAGGCCGAGTGGGCGACCGCAGGCTACAGGAACAGCCTACCTGGGAGGCCGAAAAAATACTGGGAGAGCAGTGCAGGCTTCAGGAGCAGCCCAGGATTTGGTGACCCCTGGCAAATCATCCTTCGACCCCTGAGGGGGTACCGACCCCCAGGTTGAGAACCACTGCTCTATAGTGTGCACTTGTCTCAATTAGGAGCACTAAGGGTCCATTCACACAGGGGCAACACGACTTCCAGCGCGACTTGGGGAGGCAACTTGGACACGACTTGAGTATGAATCACAGCGCGACTTCAAAATTGCGCCCGCTCGTGGAATGGCGACAAACTTTTACCCTTAAAAATCTCCATAGACGACGTTTAAAAAATTCTACAGGTTGCATGTTTTGCGTTACAGAGGAGGTCTAGGGCTAGAATTATTGCTCCCGCTCTACCGATCGCGACGATACCTCACGTGTGGTTTGAACACCGTTTTCATATGCGGGCGCTACTCACATATGCGTTCGCTTCTGCACGCGAGCTCGTTGGGACGGGGCACGTTTAAAAAAATTTTTTTCTTATTTATTTTACCTTTTATTTTTTATTTTTACACAGTTTTTTTTTTAAAAAGTTGTCACTTTTATTCCTAATACAAGTAATGTAAACATCCCTTGTAATAGAAAAAAAGCATGACAGGACCTCTTAAATATGAGATCTGGGGTCAAAAAGACCTCAAATCTCATATTTACACTAAAATGCAATTAAAAAAAAAATTGCCATTCAAAAATTAAAAAAAAAATAAAAATGGCCCTTTAAGAGCTGTGGGCGGAAGTGACGTTTTGACATCGCTTCCACCCTGCAGTGTCATGGAGACGGGTGGGGGCCATCTTCCTCTCACATGTCTCCATGCACAGCAAGTGACAAGACCCTCCGCCGCTGCTGACAGCTCCGGTAAGCGGCGGAGGGCACCGGATCGCGGCGGGGGGGCCCTCTCCCGCCACCGATAAAAGCGATCTTGCGGCAAATCCGCCGCAGAGACCAATTTTATCTTGTAGTGGACCGCCCGCTGAAAAGGAGGCCATAACATAACATGCCATAACAACGATATCCTCCTTCAAACAGCCAACGTAAAACTGTGGCGGGCGGTCCGTAAGTGGTTAAGGTGGTAATTGAACTCAGTGCCTTATCTGCATTAAATTTGCCTCAGAACCTGTGTAATATTTGTTCGGTTTTAAAGGGATAAGGTGGGAACCCTACACTATCTAGCACTCCTGCTCCTCATCCAGCATCCTGGTTTTGGCTGTGGCATTCTCCTTGTCTGTGTGTCCACCTGCAAGGTGATTAATGTGGCCAGTCTCTGGGTGGAGACCAAACCTGATTTAAACTAGCCAAGCCTGCAGTCTCATGCTTGTGATAGCGTGTGTAATACCTGATCAAGCTACCTGTTTTTTGCCCTTCTCTGCTAGATTGGATTACCTAGTTCAGTGATGGCAAACCTATGGCTGGCATGCAGAGCCCTCTCTGTGGGCACGTCAGGTATAGTCTACTGAGCATCTTCAGGCACACAAAGGCTCCTCACACTTCACTAGGAGGACAAAGCGCCCAGTCTCCCCGCACTGTCCACCTGCCTCCCCTGGATTACACACAGCATTTTGACTCAGTGCACAACTCTTTGGAGAAAGGGGACGGCCTCGCGGGCAGCCAATCACCTCCCTCTGCCAAGGAATGAACAGCCAATCGACTGGCACGGGAGGAAAAGTGGGCGTTTGTTTGCCCGGGGGTTGCCTGACTGCAGATGCTTCGTTCCATTGGGGGGGAAAGCCCAGAGATGAGGCTGGAGCTGTCAGTGTTGAGCCGCGCAACGTGACTGTGTTCTGTGCTATGGTGATAGAAGGAGAGATGTGTGTTGGCAGAGGGAGCATGGCAGGCTGTAACAATGCACACTTTTCCCAGGTATTCTAAGAGGTCTCTGTTACAGGGAAACTTCACAAAACATCTTTATTACTGAAGCTGGCAATTACATTATAATGATTGCTTGTGGCACCACTACCGTACCACACAGGGGCTGATCCAGAGTCTAGTCTCAGGAGGGGCACTGCCAGAAAATACTTTTTTTTTTGCGGGCAGTTTATTGGGGAAATGGCTGGTGTTGGCGCTTCAATCATCGTGGTCCCATGGTTGTTATGGTGTCAGGATGATTGAAGCGCATTATTTCTATTATTACATTGTTATATAAAATTAAATAGTTCAATTCACCATAATGCAGAATCAGTGGGAGCCCCGAGTGAGGCAGCAGAGAGATGATGTAATCTTTCTGCTGCCCGTGCCTGCACAGTGAGGGCGGAACTGCAGAGATGCAGGTGGGCACCGGGCGGTGAGAGATGTCATCTCTTTGCTCCCCCGCTGGTCAGTCATCCACTCACCTACCGACTGGCCCGCCCGCTCACCCACGGAGCTGCCCGTCTGCTCACTCACCCGCCCGCCGCTCACCCGCAACTAATTTGGGGGGGGGGGGGCAATCGCCCCTTCCCTGGATCAGCCTCTGGTACCACAGCAGAGGGGGGGGTGGTGAGCTGCAGAGGGGGGAGCAGATGTTTGATGTTCTGCATGGCAATGTGCTGTATGGAGAGGTGCTGCATGGAGATTTGTTGCATGGAGATGTGTTGCATGGCGATGTGCTGCTAGGAGATGGATATTGGCACTCTGAAATAAATAAGCTGGTTTTGTGTTGTAATTTGGGCACTTGGGCTCAAAAAGGTTCGCCATCACTGACCTAGTTATCGACCATTCTCTGAACTCTGCCTGGCTTTTGACCCTGACCATTCTGAACCTTGCCTGTCTGCCAACCACAAGCACCTATTTGCTTTGTTCAGTTCATGCATGGCCTGGCATGGTGGTCAGACACTATAGCATTGTGTATAAGTCCTGGGGGCAACTGAATACTGGTAGGCCTGCTTGCCTTATGGGAAAACGGGCTGCTATAGGTGAAGAACACAGAAGCTAGCTATAGTGTCTAACCACCTGTGTTAGGGGTGTTGACTAGTTCTGTATTTTGTGCATACACCTCAATCATTGTAGTAGTATGGACATATACATATCTAGATCTGAGAGATCTTACAACAAAGAGGTAGTTCGTTCCGCAATACACATTTATTAATAGGGTTACATAATCTATACAAAGTACACACCCAACAGTATTTACAACACAATGTACAGTGTAGGTCTCCTGGCTTACATGGTATTTACAAATTACCCACAACACCCATATTTACAGTACAGTATAAAATACAAGTATGTTAGATTACCTGTTAACTTCAGGTCAGCCCATGGTGACTGCTGTCTGTTCCCACACCAAAGAGTGAGTAAGCTTGGTCACAAAGCATTATATCCCCCCCCTCCTTTCTGTAGTGTGGCTAATATAATTCTCCCTAATTGGTCACTGTACCTAGTAAATGTATATTGGGCACAGCCTGATTGGATGAGTCAAAGAAGGCTATTGTTTACTACCCAGGGAAGATGTTCTCAGGGAGAACAAAAGGCCAACCTTTGAAGTTGAACTAATTACAATAACACCAACACAACACTCAGTATTTTAAATATATTTCCCTCTAACTGAAATATATTTCTAATTACAATATTTTACAGCGATTAATGGATATTTCACATAAACTTATAAGGCAACAGATGGCCCCTTGTGGCCAGTTGAGAATATGAGACTCGGCCACACCTAGAATAATGGTTTATGTGCAATCTCCTTTAATATTTGTAACTTTTGGCTTTACCCTCTGAAATGAAATAAAACTCTTTGAGAAGAAAAAAAAAACTTTTTAAACTCTCCATCTCTACAGTTCACACTTCTGGATCCCAGTATTGGTAGTCATCACTTGTTCTGGATGTCATAAGTCCAAAATAGAAATCATGAGAAACGGCACCAAAACAAAACAATAAGGAAAAAAAACAAAAACAAAAAAAAAAACATGAGGATCCTTGTTCTCAACAGTCCAATAATAACAATAGTCCGATAATAACAGTACGAAAGTCCATAAGGCGAATCTGGTCATGTTGCCCTTGCTTCTGGGACGGCCTTCACTGGTGATTCCAAGTGGATACAGCATACAATAATAGCCTGGGGACCAGCTTTTCCTGGCTTTCTAAGATTATACTTTATTAATGTGGACAAAGGTAGAGAAATAAAAACACAAGTACATTTAAAACATATGCATTCAACTGAATGCTTGTCTGGTAAGTCTAAGCCGTAAGGACCTTTTGATTAGAATTGTCATAGATATACTGCGACATACTAATGAGACCCCTTTCCCAGTGACATGTGTAACAATTTGAATGGTTACGCCCTTCAGCCAGGTGTCTGATTTTCATCCCCCCATCTTTCTTCCTCCATTGTCATATGCCTGCAAGTACCTCTGCCCCACCTTCTGTGGAATACCACGTTGTGTGTGCGTGTATGACCCTTCACGTGTTCTGGGGAGTTTTGTTGCCATCACAACTCACCACTAACTCCTTTTACTGAAACTGTGTTCCGTTCAACCTTGGCTGGTGCCCAACCTTTGGGCATATAGCTCCGTCCTGCCTTTAGCAGGCTACAGAAGAGGTCATCACTTTAAGAGTTCTCCGTGGAGATTAGGCAGTGTCGCCTACGCAGACAAAAATAATTCGGAATACGGATGAGTGTGATGTCATCAGTCACTAGTGGCTTCAGGAACAATCAAACTAAATTACTCTTAAGTACAATTGTACTATACTCCCTGCTATTTGCCAATCACTATGAGTCTCACCAGTCCCAGTATATCTATATGATATTCACGCAATGCTCTTTGAACTTAGTTATGGCACAAAAAAGAAAACTGACCAACAAACAAAAAAAAAAAAAAAAAATTTGATCAATGACCACATATGATGACTGCCCAATATTAGAACTGTAGAGAGGATTGTATGTCACATATACACAGAAAATAGTCACATGACTGTTGCTAACACCCAGATGTTACTGTCATAGTTGGTAATAGCTACAATCACATACATTTATATAACAATTATCCAATGTCGAAAGAGGGAAGAAAAACTGTTGGAACTTGGTCCATCCCCAAAATGCTATAGGGAAGCTTTAATATTCTATATCAACATTTCTAACCATTTTAAATGTTCTCCATATAATGTTCCCCCCTACTCCCCTCTTTTTTTTTTTTTAATTTTATTTATTTATTTATTTCACCCTAGTGACACCAAACTTAAGTATCACCATACAAAAAAAATAAAATAAAAAAATAAATAAAGGTACTATAGGAAAAAAAGAAAAATAACAAATAGTAAACATTAAAAAAAATTAATAATTAAAAAATTAAAAATCTTTCTTCCCCCCTTTGTTTTTTTTTGTAAACAAAAAAAAATTACCGTTAAGAAAAAAAAAAGAATAAAAATGAAAGAAGAAAAAAAAAAAATGTAACAAATTTAAAAAAAAAAAATTGAATCTGTATTCTGTCAAAAAAAACCATTGACTGTTAAGAAAAAAGAAGAATAAAAATGAGAGAAAAAAAATGTAACAAATTAAAAAAAAATTTAATCTGTATTCTGTCAAAAAAAAAAAACATTGAAACTGCCTTCAAACATTGTAGCTATTCAAAAGGCAACACCCTCTGTCGGTGGTGATTAACATATTAATTGACTCTCAGTGCAAATCTATTTGCAATTCAATCAGGCCACAAGAACTTGTATTACAGAGAGCAGGATCTCTGTTTTAAAAAAAAAGTTTAAATGTTTTTCTTTTTAGAATTTAGTTGGGCCTGACTGCAATTAATTGGATTCAAGGCTTCTCCTTAAAACAAAAAAAATATAAAAATTATGTTTCAAGGTCCTCTGTGTTTCAAAGTACTTTGTCCAGTCTGGGTCCAATCATTTGTCCTTGTCTGTGTATGTCTCCTAAAATACAAAACTCAAAAATTAATAACACCTCACTGTACCTCTCTGAGAGGTTCATAATGGACTAAACTAGTAGTGGATGATCGGAACAGTCTTCCAGCTGAGATAATGCGTCCATCCACAGTAAGTACCATCAAAAATGTACAGACACACCCACATATCTGTACTCTGACAAACAAAAGTTATAGAAAAACCTGGTGTGTTTGTAAGTACTTAAAGTTTAAGACGACAACCTGTAGACATAAAACCTTTACACATATTAACAGCACAAACGTCAATTTGGAAGGACAACCAACACCAGATCTACTGAATCCATAAGATGCCACAAGGTGCAAAGCAATGCATTGTTATGTATTTTCCATGTATCAGAGTGAATGAAACTTCACTCTAAGCCACAGGAAAGGAAAAATTATCAAAACAAAATCCCTACAGTTTCTCGGAGCTATAGGGATCGAGATCTCTTATCTGTGCACAGGTTATTTATTCGCGAATACATATAAACTTGTAAAAAAAAAAGTATTATTTTAAACTGGTACCAGTATTGAGCTCATTACAAATGAGAAAAATTAATAAAATAATCGTAAACAGTACAAAGCATGCGCATTAGTGTGATCACACTTATTGATGGCCATAAAAACAATGTACGCCCCTACAAAAAAAAAAAAAAAAAAAAAATCTTTCTTTACACATGGACAGTTCATACCCATGCATTCCATCACTCAGACACACACATTCATTTAGATTGAACCCATACATCCTGGATAGAGCTTTGATAAATCGCAAATGAATTGTTATGTGTTTACGCAAACAGGAGAAAGGAAACAAAAAAAAAAAAAAACAAAAACCAAGAACACCAACCAAAAACAAATACATAAATAAAAAATATATAAAATGAAGCAAGAGTAGGCTTCTGTACTAAACACTACTTGTACCCTATACCTTTGAATATTTATGGCAGTCTTCTGATCCTTTGGGGAAGATAACACCTGTATTACTAATAACCATGTTTGAATACCTAGCCTAATATACATTACCTTAGGTGTATGTATTTATGTATAAATACATCTATATTGATACACCTGATTAATATGTAAATACTTTTTCATGAGCTCCCTGCACCTGGAAAATATAACTTAGACAAAAGTTTTTACCCTTTTCCCTTTCTTTCACACAAAGAAAACAAACACTGCCACATTGTTACATTTACATATTTACATTGGTATATGTTCACTGACATTCACCCTTGGATCTGGTGAAAACAAATGACTCAGATCATAGACATCTGAATGACACATTAGATCTGGTATTTCTTTTGCTTTTTCTAAATTGCTTATATTTAAGGTTTGTTCCCAGTAAGGTGAAGTCCTAGCAGATAGCATAGATAGGTTGGCCCCCCCTCCAGTATTTTCTGTTTGAATGGAACAGATGGTTTTCTGTGGGACCTTAACAATTTGATCAAAAGATTGTTTTATTTCTTTCAGTTCTTTCCTACACTGTACCACATCTGCATGGCATGCTTCATATTTTACCTTAAGAACATGTTGTGATGTTTCCATTATTTTATTGGTATTTTCCCAATTATGAATATGTGACTTCAGTAGTTCAATTTCATTTTCAAGAGAAGTAATTGTGCTAATTAACATAACCTCTTTCAGAACTGATTTCCTGTGCTGTAATCTGAGATCACTTTCCATGGAATTTACATTCAAAGGGGAGCATGAGGCTATGTGCCTTTGACTAGTACCTGGGGTGCCATGCCTATAGATCTTATCTTTGGAGGCATTGAAATTGTAATGGTGCCTCTTTCTGTTTGAAAAGGTGGCAAATTCTCCTGTAGTGTGACTTGCTAAACAGGTTTTGTTGTTTGCACTCTGGTGATAAATCTTTGATTTCACAGAATTAGACCTTCTGGCTACATGAAAAAATTTGTGCATACAGTCCATGATGCATTGATATGAATCTTTAAGGGGATTTATAAAAAATCCACATTTAATTTTAAATTTTGGATGGGCATTAGCTATTAGGAGGGTTTTGTACTCTGGGTCCTCTCTGTGTACGTTTCTCCGTTTGCCTACATAGTAAGCTGACCATAGCCTCTTTGCATAAAGAAGTGGGTTCTCATTATTTTCCTGTTTTGTTCTATACGCTGCTTTTAAGCCTAGGTCAAAGGGATATATTATTTTTAGCAATTCATCTACAGTTTCATTGTAATCTGCTCTTCCTTCTTTAACATGGTCTGGTAGGGAAGACCATGTGTCTAAGTTAACGGTTAATAGTAAAACTTTAACCTGATCTCTGGAGTTGCCAACTCCCAGCAATTTACATCGTTGCAAGACATTATCTGCATGAAATGTTATGTGCACTCCTGGCAACAGTTTGCCAATATTGTTAGCTACAAGTAGCACATTTTCTAAAGACTGTCTGTCCTCCCTATCCATCTTTTGTGCTGTGCTCTAAATTCCTGTTGATATGCATACATACAGGAAACAGCTCTCTTTTTTTTTTTAAATAGACTGAATCTTCATGCATAGAAACATTGGGCAACAGCTCTTTTCATCTCCTTCTAATGCATCTGGACTCTTCATGTACCAATTCTATATTATATTTAGCTTTTAACAAAAGTTATGTGTTCCTCGTAGGCTCCCTATTAATTACCCACTGTAGAACACAGCTATTTCTTATAGCCCATTTCTATATCGAGCACATAGAGCACCCAATGTTCATTTTTTTTTAGCATTCAAATGAAAAACCCTTTCAAAGTGCCTTTTGTAGATATTGCAACCCCTTGAGATATTGCTGAAAGAGACCACCAAATTTTTCTGTCCATTCGCCGGTCGCCATTTTGTTGACTAGTTCTGTATTTTGTGCATACACCTCAATCATTGTAGTAGTATGGACATATACATATCTAGATCTGAGAGATCTTACAACAAAGAGGTAGTTCGTTCCGCAATACACATTTATTAATAGGGTTACATAATCTATACAAAGTACACACCCAACAGTATTTACAACACAATGTACAGTGTAGGTCTCCTGGCTTACATGGTATTTACAAATTACCCACAACACCCATATTTACAGTACAGTATAAAATACAAGTATGTTAGATTACCAGTATGTTAGATTACCTGTTAACTTCAGGTCAGCCCATGGTGACTGCTGTCTGTTCCCACACCAAAGAGTGAGTAAGCTTGGTCACAAAGCATTATATCCCCCCCCTCCTTTCTGTAGTGTGGCTAATATAATTCTCCCTAATTGGTCACTGTACCTAGTAAATGTATATTGGGCACAGCCTGATTGGATGAGTCAAAGAAGGCTATTGTTTACTACCCAGGGAAGATGTTCTCAGGGAGAACAAAAGGCCAACCTTTGAAGTTGAACTAATTACAATAACACCAACACAACACTCAGTATTTTAAATATATTTCCCTCTAACTGAAATATATTTCTAATTACAATATTTTACAGCGATTAATGGATATTTCACATAAACTTATAAGGCAACAGGGGTAAGAGTGACAGAAGGGGGGCATGTCTCTTCCCTCCAATTAGCTCTCAGAGCTCCCCTCACTGAGCTCTGCAGAGTATAACTTCAGCTATCCGCCCCCTTTTTTCTGAACTCCCAGACAAGTTCAAAAATGCTGTACATTAAATGGCTGTAGAGAAGAGAAGACTACAGATAAACAGGTACAACTTATGCAGGAGGATTTGTTTTATCCCTGTGTATCACTGAAGGCCATATGGGTATATGTAAGGGTTCACAACCACCTTGTGGAGCATCTCTGGGATCAGATTCCTGCATCCCTGGCATATGTCCCTGAACACATAGGATCCTAAACAGGAGTACCACTTGGTACAGCATTCAGCCCTGTCCTGCCGCAGTGTAGTTCAGTCTGCCATAGACTTTGACATGTTACAGGCAATAGGGCTGCACACCGTGCCCCCCCCCCCCCATCACTAAAACAGAGGGGGGCTGGAGACACATGGTCTAAACACCCAATGTGCATGTGGCTGCAAACAGCAACAGGGGGTCTCATTCTATAATCATAAAACATGTAACTGTGATGCTCATTCTGATGCCAAGGTTAGAAATTATAGTTGGCCAGTGTTGCTTCATTGTTAACTGTGCAGGTAGTGATCGCAGCTAAGGGACGATGCCTTGCAGGTATACAACTTAAGGTACTGCTTCCCCCTTTTTTCTCCTAAAGTGGTTGTAAACCTTAGTTTTAAAAAAAAATAGAAATAACAAACATGCCTATACTTACCTGCTCTGTGCAATGGTTTTGCACAGAGCAGCCCCAACCCCTCCTCTTCTGGGTTCCCCCCGCCAGCTCTCCAGGCCTCTCCTCTTCATCGGGTGCCCCCAGGGAAAGCTGCTTTCCCTGGGGGCACCTATGTGGGCTCGCTCCCGAGTCCCTTTGGTGCGTCCATTGACACATACAGTGGGACTCGGCCCCGCCCCCTGCTCCCGTGTCACAGGATTTGATTGACAACAGTGGGGGCCAATGGCTCCTGCTGCTATCAATCTATCCAATGCACTCATGCACATCGCTGGATTGGATCGGGCTCAGGTAAGAAAAAGGAGGGGTCGGAGGGGGGGGGGTTGTAGCACAGAAGGTTTTTCACCTTAATGCATAAAATGCATTAAATTGAAAAACCTTAAGGCTTTAGAAACACTTTTGAGTGAATCTTCACTGCACCAGAGCTCCACAAACTAAAAACATTCATTCATTTTTGATATTCAATGTAAACTCCCCCATCCATCCATGGCTCCATGCTTTATTTTGTTGAGAATCACTTTGAAAAACACTCCGTAGCATTTCTGGCCATGGCCACCTTTTGTAAGGGCAGATGATTCATGTAGAAATTTACTTCCTGGAATCGATCTGTCCTTAGCTCAAGCATACATGTAGGAGGGTGTGCTTAGCTCAGAAAACCCTTCCTCCTCTTCTCCCCTCCTGAAGACTTCTAGGATGTATGACATCATTTGCCTAGACAAGAATCCAGGAAGTGACTGAAGAAATGTAAAAAGAAAAGCTTAAGACAAGTAAATATGATATACTTTACTATTTTCTAATGCTAGCAGCATGAGGATTAAAAATAATCAGTGTTGATTGGGTGAGTGAAGTTCCACTTTAACCACTTCAGCCCCGGAAGGATTTACCCCCTTCCTGACCAAGCTTTTGCGATTCAGCACTGCGTCGCTTTAACTGACAAATGCGCAGTCGTGCGACGTTGTACCCTAACAAAATTGACGTCCTTTTTTTCCCACAAATAGAGCTTTCTTTTGGTGGTATTTGATCACCCCTGCGGTTTTTATTTTTTGCGATATAAACAAAAAAAGCAACAATTTTGAAAAAAAGCAATATTTTTTACTTTTTTTGCTATAATAAAAAAAAAAATATAAAAAAAAATTTCTTCCTCAGTTTAGGCCGATAAGTATTCTTCTACATATTTTTGGTTTAAAAAAAAAAAAAAAAATCGCAATAAGCGCATATTGATTGGTTTGCGCAAAAGTTATCGCGTCTACAAAATAAGGTATAGATTTATGGCATTATGGGGATAGATTTCTGCGATTTTTATTGTGACTGCGACATTATGGCGGACAGATCCGACACTTTTGACACTATTTTGGGACCATTGTCGTTTATACAGCGATCGGTGCTATAAAAATGCACTGATTACTGTGTAAATGTCATTGGCAGGGAAGGGGTTAAACACTAGGGAGCGATCAAGGGGTTAAGTGTGTCCTAGGGAGGTGTTCTAACTGTGGGGGGGGATGGGCTACCACTGACATGACAGCGATCACTGCTCCCGAAGACAGGGAGCAATGATCTCTGTCATGTCACAAGGCAGAACGGGGAAATGTCTTGTTTACATAGGCATCTCCCCGTTCTACCTCTCCACACCGCAATTGAACATTGAGTTCCCGGGACCCGCGAACACGCTCCCGCGGTGCGCGGAGGGAGCACGCGTGCGCCACCCGATAGGCGGCAAATTTAAAGGGGCGTACAAGTTCACCCATTTGCCTGCCTGTGCCATTCTGCCGACGTACATCTGTGTGCGGCGGTCGGCAAGCAGTTAATGGAATGCCATAAGCCGCTTGCTGTGGGGGCACCCAACAGGAGGGAGGGGCCAGGAGCACCGAAGAGGAGGATCTGGGCTGCTCTGTGCAAAACCATTACATAACATGTTTGTTATTTTTAACTAAAAAATAAAAACACAAGACTTTAGTATCACTTTAAAGTGGAGGGCCACCCTAAAAGAAAAAAAAATGACATCAAAATGTTCCTAAAAATCTGGAGAAAAAAAAATGAAAACATTTTTTTTTTAACTTACCAGAAATGGCTGTTGCTAGGCAGATCGTCCTAATCTGCCACTTCCTACACCGCGGTGATCTTCAGTCTTCTCCTCCTCGCGTTGTCTTCTGGGGAATGGGGCGCGCTGTGCTCTGGGAATTGTGTGTGTCCTACAACACAGCGCGCCCCATTCACAAAGCGCTGCGCGACTTGCGCATGCGCAGTAGGAAATGGGCAGTGATGCCGCAAGGCTTCACTGCCTCTTTCCTTTAGTTCGAATGGCGGCGCCGGGACCCGAGAGCCGAGGGACGGGTCGGCCTCGGGCGGCCGAAATCGTGGGCACCCAGGACAGGTAAGCGTGCTTAATAAAAGTCAGCAGCTACAGTGTTTGTAGCTGCTGACTTTTAAAAATTTTTTGTTTTTCAGCTGGCCCACCGTTTTAATACCAATTAAACCAAAAGGAAAAAAAAATGACTGCTTCCCCCAAATAAAGGGCTGATGAACACATATGAAACAAAAAAAAAATCTATAAATAATCGCCGCAGATCTCAGTGGTCAGATAGCATTTTTGTTCACTGGATGTCTCTATTATCCTCTCACTGCTGGCCACAGGAGAAGGGAAAAGAGGTCACTCCACTCAGATGGCCCCCCCGGGGTTTAAAGGCACAGTCTTTTCATGTAAGTGGATGTACTGTATGTTTAATTAAAAGGTGCTTTTTATCTATTACTGATGAGGGAGCTGCATTTTTTGCTGTTTCTGGCACAGAGATCAAGGCACAATCTGCACAGGAACAAGATGTAACATCAGAGACCTCTGAGAATATACATGAATGTGATTGATGGGACTGAGGACTTTCCAAATAGAAGTATTTCAGTTATTCATCACCGCAAGACAAGTTGGTGGTTGGGTGGTATATGCCAGTTGTCTTTCTGCGCTTTTCTTTTTTTTTTTTGGATTTCATAAGTATTAATTTTTCTTGCTTTGCAGGGGGCATTGCTTTTCACATTTAAAAAATTGCGACAGAGTTGCTTTAAAGTAATTGTAAAGCTATTTTTTTTAATTCACGGAAAAGTACAGCCAAAGGTTGTTGTTGTGGAACGAACTGCACTCCTGTGACCTGTTTTTCAGCAGACAGCGGGCTGAAGCCTGCTGTTGGCTGAGGTCAGGCTCGGGCAAGATCACGACAATGAAGTTGGGATCCGCCCACATGCCTGGACTGGCACCCAACGAGCCGCTGAGAGCCTAGACTGGCTGCTCCCGCCCCCTCCACAACCCAGAGCTCCAGTGAGCGAAGGGGGGGGGGGGGGGGTTAGCAGAGAGCGGTGACTGACAATCACCAGCTCTCTGCTCACGAATCTCTGAGAACTGAGTGATTGGCAGTGTTTGATCGCTCGGTTCTCAGTCTTAGAGCCGGCGGAGGACAGATGCAGCATCAACCAAACCAATCCAATCCAAACCAAACCAAACTAGACCAATCCAGACCAAACCATCCACCTAGGTAAGTATTAATTTGCAAAAAAAAAAACCCACACTTCTCTTTAAACCCCCCCCCCCCCCAAAAAAAAACATGTATTCAACATGACACTGCTGCACCTACCTCAATAACAACTAATGCCTCCAAGTATATTATATACCACCACTATGTGAACCTAAACTATAAGCATAAAATGGTGTGCTCCAACTCTGTGACGTGGACAATAGGCTTAAAAAAAACAAAACAAATAAACTGTGAATATTCTGTCAACATACAAATTCACTATATTACCAAAAGTATTGAGACCCCTGCCTTTGCACGCACATGAAATTTAAAATGATTGTAAAGTCTGTTTTCTTTTTATTTGCAGTTTAGTGCAGTTTGCTATGGGGGCACCTGAGCCGAGCCACAGCTCCATGTGTCTATTCAGACACGGAGCCACGGCACGGAACCCGCCCCCTTTCTCTCCTCATTGGAGGGCTGACTTTGACTTTGCATTCTCAGCCAAAGAGGAGGGGAGTCCCGGACGGCCGAGACATTCCTGCAACATCATTAAATTTAGAGGGATCTCAGGTAAGCATTAGGGGGGCTGCTGCACAAAGAAGATTTTTTATATTAATGTATAGAATGCATTAAGATAAAAAACCTTCTGCCTTTACAATCACTTTAAAGCGGAGGTCCGCCGATTTTTTTTTCTTCTTTTAACCACTTCCCGCCCAGGCTATAGCAGATTGACGGCCGGGCGGTGGTTCGGTTATCCTGACTGGGCGTCATATGACGTCCAGCAGGATAACATGCCGCCGCGCGCCCGTGGGGGCACGCATCGCGGAGATCGGTGGAGGGGTGTGTCAGTCTCGGCGGAGGCTCTTACCACATGATCAGCCGTGTCCAATCACGGCTGATCACGATGTCAATAGGAAAAGCCATTGATCGGCTTTTGCTCACTTGCGTCTGACAGACGCGAGTACAAGAGAGCCGATCGGTGGCTCTCCTGACATGGGGGGTCTGCGCTGATGGTTTATCAGCGCAGCCCCCCCTCGGATGCCCACACTAGACCACCAGGGAAGCCGCCAGGACCACCAGGAAAGGGGGCAACATGTGGATGGCCAGGTATGTACCCCACGGCCATCCACATGTGCCCAATGTGCCCAGTCTGTGCCCAATATGTGCCAATCAGTGCCCACAAACGGGCACTAATATATGTGCCAATTAGTGCCCACAAACGGGCACTAATATATTTCAGTGATGCCTAGCAATGCCACCCATTAGTGTCTATAGTGCGACCTGTCAGTGCCCATCCATGCCCATCAGTGCCCACCTATCAGTGCCATCCATAAGTACCCATCAATGCCACCTACGAGTGCCCATCAGTGCCGCCTATGAGTGCCCATCAGTGCCAACTATGAGTGCCCATCAGTGCCGCATACCAGTGTCACCTATCAGTGCCCATCAGTGCCACCTATCAGTGCCACCTCATCAGTGCCACCTCATCAGTGCCCATCAGTGCCGCTGTATCAGTGCCCGTCAGTGCAGCCATATCAGTGCCCGTCATTGAAGAAAAAAACATACTTATTTACAAAAAATTTTAACAGAAACAAAGAAAAACTTGTTTTTTTTTCAAAATTTTCGTCTTTTTTTATTTGTTGTGCAAAAAATAAAAATCCCAGAGGTGATCAAATACCACCAAAAGAGAGCTCTATTTGTGAGAACAAAATGATAAAAAACCTGTTTGGGTACAGTGATGGATGACCGCGCAATTGTCATTCAAATTGCGACAGTGCTGAAAGCTGAAAATTGGCCTGGGCAGGAAGGTGTATAAGTTCCCTGTATTGAAGTGGTTAAAGTCAGCAGCTACAAATACTGCAGCTGCTGACTTTTAAAATAAGGACACTTACCTGTCCAGGGCGCCCACGATGTCGGCACCCAAAGCCGATCTATCCCTCGGCTGTCGGGTGCTGCTGCTGCCATCTTCGGTAAGGGAATCAGGAAGTGAAGCCTTGTGGCTTCACTTCCTGGTTTCCTAATGCGCATGCGCGACTTGCGCTGCGCTATGCCACTGGTCACTGCTGTCTTCTGGGACCTGTGTGTCTCCCAGAAGACATCGGGGGGGGGGGGGGGGGGGCGGAAGTGGCGTAGATACCCGCGGGTGGCTCAGGTATCTATCACCGGAAGTGGGAGCAAAATACATGTATTAGACAGGTATCTGCTCCCCCCTCCCCCTGAAAGGTGCCAAATGTGAAACCGGAGAGAGGGGGAGGAACCGGAAAAGCGGGGGGTTCCATTTTTGGGTGGAAATCCGCTTTAATGGAATCCCAGTCTTAGTCCGAAGGGTTCAATATTGATTTGGCCCTCCCTTTGCAGCTATAACAGCTTCAACTCTTCTGGGAAGGCCGTCCACAAGGTTTAGGAGTGTCTATGGGAATGTTTGACCATTCTTCCAGAAGTGCATTTGTGAGGTCAGGCCCTGATGTTGGATGAGAAGGCCTGGCCCACAGTCTCCGCTCTAATTCATCCCAAAGCTGTTCTATCAGGTTGAGGTCAGGACTCTTTGCAGGCGGGTCAAGTTCCTCCACCCCAAACTCACTCATCCATGTCTTTATGGACCTTGCTTTGTACACTGGTGTGCAGTCATGTTGGAACAGGAAGGGGCCATCCCCAAACTGTTCCCACAAAGTTGGGAGCATGAAATTGTCCAAAATGTCTTGGTATGCTGACGCCTTAAGAGTTCCCTTCACTGGAACTAGGGGGCCAAGCACAACCCCAAATCATATTCCCCCCTCCACCAAATGATTTGGACCAGTGCACAAAGCAAGGTCCATAAAGACATGGATGAGCGAGTTTGAGGTGGAGGAACTTGACTGGCCTGCACAGAATCCTGACCTCAACCCGATAAAACACCTTTGGGATGAATTAGAGCGGAGACAAAGTTGTGGGCCAACTCAATATTGAATCCTACGGACTAACACTGGGATGCCAATAAAGTTCATGTGCGTGTAAAGGCAGACGTCCCAATACTCATGGTAATATAGTGTATCAGAATATACACTTGACTTGTACCAATACATATATGTGTATAAATGTCCCCTTATTGTGTATATATATATATATATATATATATATATATATACCGTGCTGCAACTCAGTTTCAGGGTTTTGGCAATCTTCTTATAGCCTAGGCCATCTTTATGTAGAGCAATAATTATTTATTTTAGATCCTCAGAGAGTTCTTTGCCATGAGGTGCCATGTTAAACGTCCAGTGACCAGTATGAGAGAGTGAGAGGGATAACACCAAATTTAACACACCTGCTCCCCATTCACACCTGTGACCTTGTAGGGCTCGATTCACATCTATGCATGTTGCTTTTGAGCGTTTTTGGAGTTTTTTTTGTCATGCTTGCCACGTTTTTGAGCAGCGTTTTTGTACTGTTTTTACAGCGTTTTTGCCACGTTTTGCGGGTTTTTTTTTTTAGTTTTTTTTTAGACTGTATACAGTCTAAAAAAAAAAAAAAAACATGCCAAAAACACATCAAAAACGCATCAAAAACGCTGCACTTGTGTTTTTGATGCTGGTCCATTGAATTCTATTACATGCAAAACGCTGCATTTTGCATGAAAAAAGTCCCTGACCCGTTCCAAAAATGCAGAGAAACAAAAAGGCATTGATGTGAACGTGTTCCATAGGAACCCATGTTAAAAACTCCCCATGCATTTCTGCAAAATGCAAAATGCATCAAAAAACTAGTGCGCTAGTGTGAATGGAGCCTAACACTAACGAGTCACATGACACCGGGGAGGGAAAATGGCTAATTGGGCCCAATTTGGACATTTTCACTTAGGGGTATACTCACTTTTGTGAGATACTGTATTTTAAATATTAAAGTATAGCTAAAGGCAAACGTTTTTTTTTGTTTTTTTTGTTTTTTTTTTTAGTTTGTGGATAGAGTGTAGAGGGTTCAGAAAACCTGCCATGATTTTATTGCTCTCTGTGCCCCCATTAGGGAGATTCACCCTCTCTATTTGTCCTGTTTACCATTATCACCAAGAGTGAAAGTTAGGCTCCATTCACACTAGCGCGTTTTTTGATGCATTTTGCATTTTGCAGAAATGCATGGGAATTTTTTAACATGGGTTCCTATGGAACATGTTCACATCAATACCCAAAAGTCAGGGACTTTTTTTCATGCAAAATGCAGCTTTTGCATGTAATAGAATTCAATGGACCAGCATCAAAAACGCAAGTGCAGCGTTTTTGCAGCGGTTTTATAGCGTTTTTGATGCGTTTTTGGCATGTTTTTTTTTTTTTACATTTTTTTTTAGACTGTATACAGTCTAAAAAAAAACTGTAAAAAAAACCCCGCAAAACGCAGCAAAAACGCAGCAAAAACGCAGCCAAAACGCAGCAAAAACGCTGTAAAAACAGTACAAAAACGCTGCTCAAAAACGTGGCAAGCATCACAAAAAAACCCTCCTAAAACGCTAAAAAGCAACATGCATAGATGTGAATCGAGCCTAAGGCTCGATTCACACTAGCGCGTTTTTTGATGCATTTTGCATTTTGCAGAAATGCATGGGGAGTTTTTAACATGGGTTCCTATGGAACATGTTCACATCAATGCCTTTTTGTACCTCTGCATTTTTGGAAAGGGTCAGGGACTTTTTTTCATGCAAAATGCAGCGTTTTGCATGTAATAGAATTCAATGGACCAGCATCAAAAACGCAAGTGCAGCGTTTTTGCAGCGTTTTTACAGCGTTTTTGCAGCGTTTTTGGCGGTTTTTTTTCTTTTAATTTTTTTTTAGACTGTATACAGTCTAAAAAAAACTATAAAAAAAAAAAAACGCAAAACGCAGCAAAAACGCTACAAAAACGCTGCTCAAAAACGTGGCAAGCATCACAAAAAAAACTCCAAAAACGCTCAAAAACAACATGCATAGATGTGAATCGAGCCTAATGCCCCGTACACACGGTCGGATTTTCCGATGGAAAATGTCCGATCGGAGCGTGTTGTCAGAAATTCGGACCGTGTGTGGGCTCCATCGGACATTTTCCCTCGGATTTTCCGACACACAAAGTTTGAGAGCAGGCTATAAATTTTCCGACAACAAAATCCGTTGTCGGAAATTCCGATCGTGTGTACACAAATCCGACGGACAAAGTGCCACGCATGCTCAGAATAAATAAAGAGATGAAAGCTATTGGCTACTGCCCCGTTTATAGTCCCAACGTACGTGTTTTACGTCACCGCGTTCAGAACGATCGGATTTTCCGACAACTTTGTGTGACCGTGTGTATGCAAGACAAGTTTGAGCCAACATCTGTCGGAAAAAATCCTAGGATTTTGTTGTCGGAATGTCCGATCAATGTCCGACCGTGTGTACGCCCTATTAGGGTGCTTGCACATCGAGGCGTCGGCGGTATTACCGTAATTTTTGCAGAGGTTTTCGGCCGCTAGCGGGGCGCTTTTAACCTCTGCTAGTGGCCGAAAAAAGGTTAAAACCACCCGCAAAGCGCCGCTGCAGTAACGCTTCGCCGGCGCTGCCCATTCATTTTAATGGGCAGGAGCGGTGAAGGAGCGGTGTGTGTGTGCTTGTAGGAGTTTTTTTTTTAATGTCCTGCCAGCTCACCGCTCCAGTGTGGAAGCCCTCGGGCTCTCACAGCGAGACTGCAGGGGAGCCGTTTTTCAGTCGCTTTACAGGCGCTATTTTTAGCCCAAAAGCGCCTGAAAAACGCCTCAGTGTGAAAGGGGTCTTAACCACTTGCCGACCGCCTACCGCATATATACTGCGGCAGAGCGGCACGGGCAGGCAAAATCACGTACCCATACGTGATCTGCCTCCCGCGGGCGGGGGGTCCGATCGGACCCCCCCCCGGTGCCATCGGCGGTCGGCATCTGACTGGGAGCGTCGGGAGGCGAGGGGGAGACCATCCGATCGTGGCCCCCCCCTCGCGATCGCTCCCAGCCAATGGGAATGCTCCTCTGCCTGTGTGTCGTTTCACACAGGCAGAGGATGTAATGTCATCTCTCCTCGGTCTGGCAGTTTCCGTTCCAGCGCCGAGGGGAGATGACATGTAAGTGCACACAACACTCACACACACAGTAGAACATGCCAGGCATACTTTACACCCCCGATCCCCCCCCGATCGCCCCCCGATCCCCCCCCAATCACCCCCCCCCCCCTGTCACAAACTGACATTAGCAGTATTTTTTTTTTTTTTTTTTTCTGATTACTGCATAGTGTCAGTTTGTGACAGTTAGTGTTAGGGCAGTGAGTATTACCCCCCTTTAGGTCTAGGATACCCCCCTAACCCCCCCTAATAAAGTTTTAACTCCTTGATCACCCCCCCTCACCAGTGTCGCTAAGCGATCATTTTTCTGATCGCTGTATTAGTGTCGCTGGTGACGCTAGTTAGGAACGTAAATATTTAGGTTCGCCGTCAGCATTTTATAGCGACAGGGACCCCCATATACTACCTAATAAATGTTTTAACCCCTTGATTGCCCCCTAGTTAACCCTTTCACCACTGATCACCGTATAACTGTTACGGGTGACGCTGGTTAGTTTGTTTATTTTTTATAGTGTCAGGGCACCCGCCGTTTATTACCGAATAAAGGTTTAGCCCCCCAATCGCCCGGCGGTGATATGCGTCGCCCCAGGCAGCGTCAGATTAGCGCCAGTACCGCTAACACCCACGCACGCAGCATACGCCTCCCTTAGTGGTATAGTATCTGAACGGATCAATATCTGATCCGATTAGATCTATACTAGTGTCCCCAGCAGTTTAGGGTTCCCAAAAACGCAGTGTTAGCGGGATCAGCCCAGATACCTGCTAGCACCTGCGTTTTGCCCCTCCGCCCAGCCCACCCAAGTGCAGTATCGATCGATCACTGTCACTTACAAAACACTAAACGCATAACTGCAGCGTTCGCAGAGTCAGGCCTGATCCCTGCGATCGCTAACAGTTTTTTTGGTAGCGTTTTGGTGAACTGGCAAGCACCAGCCCCAGGCAGCGTCAGGTTAGCGCCAGTACCGCTAACACCCACGCACGCACCGTATACCTCCCTTAGTGGTATAGTATCTGATCGGATCAATATCTGATCCGATCAGATCTATACTAGCGTCCCCAGCAGTTTAGGGTTCCCAAAAACGCAGTGTTAGCGGGATCAGCCCAGATACCTGCTAGCACCTGCGTTTTGCCCCTCCGCCCGGCCCAGCCCACCCAAGTGCAGTATCGATCGATCACTGTCACTTACAAAACACTAAACGCATAACTGCAGCGTTCGCAGAGTCAGGCCTGATCCCTGCGATCGCTAACAGTTTTTTTGGTAGCGTTTTGGTGAACTGGCAAGCACCAGCCCCAGGCAGCGTCAGATTAGCGCCAGTACCGCTAACACCCACGCACGCACCGTACGCCTCCCTTAGTGGTATAGTATCTGATCGGATCAATATCTGATCCGATTAGATCTATACTAGTGTCCCCAGCAGTTTAGGGTTCCCAAAAACGCAGTGTTAGCGGGATCAGCCCAGATACCTGCTAGCACCTGCGTTTTGCCCCTCCGCCCAGCCCGGCCCAGCCCACCCAAGTGCAGTATCGATCGATCACTGTCACTTACAAAATACTAAACGCATAACTGCAGCGTTCGCAGAGTCAGGCCTGATCCCTGCGATCGCTAACAGTTTTTTTGGTAGCGTTTTGGTGAACTGGCAAGCGCCAGCGGCCTAGTACACCCCGGTCGTAGTCAAACCAGCACTGCAGTAACACTTGGTGACGTGGCGAGTCCCATAAGTGCAGTTCAAGCTGGTGAGGTGGCAAGCACAAGTAGTGTCCCGCTGCCACCAAAAAGACAAACACAGGCCCGTCGTGCCCATAGTGCCCTTCCTGCTGCATTCGCCAATCCTAATTGGGAACCCACCGCTTCTGCAGCGCCCGTACTTCCCCCATTCACATCCCCAACCAAATGCAGTCGGCTGCATGAGAGGCATTTTTATGTCCTCCCGAGTACCCCTACCCAACGAACCCCCCAAAAAAAGATGTTGTGTCTGCAGCAAGCGCGGATATAGACGTGACACCCGCTATTATTGTCCCTCCTGTCCTGACAATCCTGGTCTTTGCATTGGTGAATGTTTTGAACGCTACCATGCACTAGTTGACTATTAGCGTAGGGTACAGCATTGCACAGACTAGGCGCACTTTCACAGGGTCTCCCAAGATGCCATCGCATTTTGAGAGACCCGAACCTGGAACCGGTTACCGTTATAAAAGTTAGTTACAAAAAAAGTGTAAAAAAAAAAAAAATATATGAAATAAAAAAAATAGTTGTTGTTTTATTGTTCTCTCTCTCTCTATTCTCTCTCTCTATTGTTCTGCTCTTTTTTACTGTATTCTATTCTGCAATGTTTTATTGTTATTGTTATTGTTATTGATTGTTATTGTTATTGTTATTATGTTTTATCATGTTTGTTTTTCAGGTGTGTAATTATTTACACTTTACTGTGCTTTATTGTTAACCATTGTTAACCATTTTTTTGTCTTCAGGTACGCCATTCACGACTTTGAGTGGTTATACCAGAATGATGCCTGCAGCTTTAGGTATCATCTTGGTATCATTCTTTTCAGCCAGCGGTCGGCTTTCATGTAAAAGCAATCCTAGTGGCTAATTAGCCTCTAGACTGTTTTTACAAGCAGTGGGAGGGAATGCCCCCCCCCCCCCAACATCTTCCGTGTTTTTCTCTGGCTCTCCTGTCTCAACAGGGAACCTGAAAATGCAGCCGGTGATTCAGCCAGCTGACCATAGAGCTGATCAGAGACCAGAGTGGCTCCAAACATCTCTATGACCTAAGAAACCGGAAGCTACGAGCATTTTATGACGTAGATTTCGCCGGATGTAAACAGCGCCATTGGGAAATTGGGAAAGCATTTTATCACACCGATCTTGGTGTGATCAGATGCTTTGAGGGCAGAGGAGAAATCTAGGGTCTAATAGACCCCAATTTTTGCAAAAAAGAGTACCTGTCACTACCTATTGCTATCATAGGGGATATTTATATTCCCTGAGATAACAATAAAAATGATTTAAAAAAAAAAAAATGAAAGGAACAGTTTAAAAATAAGATAAAAAAATAATAATAATAAAGAAAGAAAAAAAAAAAAAAAAAAAAGCACCCCTGTCCCCCCTGCTCTCGCGCTAAGGTGAACGCAAGCGTTGGTCTGGCGTCAAATGTAAACAGCAATTGCACCATGCATGTGAGGTATCGCCGCGAAGGTCAGATCGAGGGCAGTAAGTTTAGCAGTAGACCTCCTCTGTAAATCTAAAGTGGTAACCTGTAAAGGCTTTTAAAGGCTTTTAAAAATGTATTTAGTTTGTCGCCACTGCACGTTTGTGCGCAATTTTAAAGCATGTCATGTTTGGTATCCATGTACTCGGCCTAAGATCATCTTTTTTATCTCATCAAACATTTTGGCAATATAGTGTGTTTTAGTGCATTAAAATGTAAAAAAGTGTGTTTTTTCCCCAAAAAATGCGTTTGAAAAATTGCTGCGCAAATACTGTGTGAAAAAAAAAAATGAAACACCCACCATTTTAATCTGTAGGGCATTTGCTTTAAAAAAAATATATAATGTTTGGGGGTTCAAAGTAATTTTCTTGCAAAAAAAAATTATTTTTTTATGTAAACAATAAGTGTCAGAAAGGGCTTTGTCTTCAAGTGGTTAGAAGAGTGGGTGATGTGTGACATAAGCTTCTAGATGTTGTGCATAAAATGCCAGGACAGTTCAAACCCCCCCCAAATGACCCCATTTTGGAAAGTAGACACCCCAAGCTATTTGCTGAGAGTCATGTTGAGTCCATGGAATAATTTATATTGTGACACAAGTTGCGGGAAAGAGACAATTTTTTATTTTTTTTATTTTTTTTTGCGCAAAGTTGTCACTAAATGATATATTGCTCAAACATGCCATGGGAATATGTGAAATTACACCCCAAAATACATTCTGTTGCTTCTCCTGAGTACGGGGATACCACATGTGTGGGACTTTTTGGGAGCCTAGCCACGTACGGGACCCCGAAAACCAAGCACCGCCTTCAGGCTTTCTAAGGCCGTAAATTTTTGATTTCACTCTTCACTGCCTATCACAGTTTCGGAGGCCATGGAATGCCCAGGTGGCACAAAACCCCCCCAAATGACCCCATTTTGGAAAGTAGACACCCCAAGCTTTTTGATGAGAGGTATAGTGAGTATTTTGCAGACCTCACTTTTTGTCACAAAGTTTTGAAAATTGAAAAAAGAAAAAAAAAAAATTTTTTTCTCGTCTTTCTTTATTTTCAAAAACAAATGAGAGCTGCAAAATACTCACCATGCCTCTCAGCAAATAGCTTGGGGTGTCTACTTTCCAAAATGGGGTCATTTGGGGGGGGTTTGTGCCACCTGGGCATTCCATGGCCTCCGAAACTGTGATAGGCAGTGAGGAGTAAAATCAAAAATGTACGCCCTTAGAAATCCTGAAGGCGGTGCTTGGTTTTCGGGGTCCCGTACGCGGCTAGGCTCCTAAAAAGTCCCACACATGTGGTATCCCCGTACTCAGGAGAAGCAGCTAAATGTATTTTGGGGTGCAATTCCACATATGCCCATGGCCTGTGTGAGCAATATATCATTTAGTGACAACTTTGTGCAAAAAAAAAAAAAAAAAAAAAAAATTTGTCACTTTCCCGCAACTTGTGTCAAAATATAAAACATTCCATGGACTCAACATGCCTCAAAGCAAATAGCTTGGGGTGTCTACTTTCCAAAATGGGGTCATTTGGGGGGGTTTTATGTCATCTGGGCATTTTATGGCCTTCAAAACTGTGATAGGTAGTGAGGAGTAAAATCAAAAATGTACGCCCTTAGAAATCCTGAAGGCGGTGCTTGGTTTTCGGGGCCCCGTACGCGGCTAGGCTCCCAAAAAGTCCCACACATGTGGTATCCCCGTACTCAGGAGAAGCAGCTAAATGTATTTTGGGGTGCAATTCCACATATGCCCATGGCCTGTGTGAGCAATATATCATTTAGTGACAACTTTTTGTAATTTTTTTTTTTTTTTTTTTTTTTTTGTCATTATTCAATCACTTGGGACAAAAAAAATGAATATTCAATGGGCTCAACATGCCTCTCAGCAAATTCCTTGGGGTGTCTACTTTCCAAAATGGGGTCATTTGGGGGGGTTTTGTACTGCCCTGCCATTTTAGCACCTCAAGAAACGACATAGGCAGTCATAAATTAAAGGCTGTGTAAATTCCAGAAAATGTACCCTAGTTTGTAGACGCTATAACTTTTGCGCAAACCAATAAATATACACTTATTGACATTTTTTTTACCAAAGACATGTGGCCGAATACATTTTGGCCTAAATGTATGACTAAAATTGAGTTTATTGGATTTTTTTTAGAACAAAAAGTAGAAAATATCATTTTTTTTCAAAATTTTCGGTCTTTTTCCGCGTATAGCGCAAAAAATAAAAACGGCAGAGGTGATCAAATACCATCAAAAGAAAGCTCTATTTGTGGGAAGAAAAGGACGCAAATTTCGTTTGGGTACAGAATTGCATGACCGCGCAATTAGCAGTTAAAGCGACGCAGTGCCGAATTGTAAAAAGTGCTCTGGTCAGGAAGGGGGTAAAACCTTCCGGGGCTGAAGTGGTTAAAGAAAATGCCAGATTTTGGGTTGTCAGCAGAACCGGAATAGATGGCAAATCTTCCAATGAGGACACTTAGATCTGGTGACCTGCAAAAAACCTGACCGGGGGTATAACCCTCTCTTACGTATCCAAAAATGAAAATGAAATAAAATAATATGTTTAGATTTAACTATTACCTATAGTTAGTATAGAGAATACAACTATTTCAATCTTTATATTAAATATATTATATGGTAGATATGTTATGCTAACTAAATTATTTTATTATATATATATATATTACATATTTTAGGTTAAATATATTATTTTATTCTATGTATTAACTATATTATATATATTACATATTTTAGACTAAATATATAATATAGTTAATACATAGAATAAAATAATATATTTAATATATAGAATAAAATAATATAGTTAGCATAACATATTTACCATATAATATATTCAATATAAAGAATAAAATACTATGTTTAGCCTAAAATGTGTAATATATAAAATAAAATAATATGTTTAGCCTTAACTATTTACTATAGTTAATATAGAGAATAACATCATATATTTAATATAAAATGTTTACTATATAATATAAAGAATGAATTATTCTTATTCTCTATTAAATATGACATATTTTATATTGAATATATTGTTTTATTATATTAACTATACAATATATGTTATACCAAATCATGTTATTTTATATATCAGATAATGAAAAAATGAAAACGAAATAAAATAATATGTTTAGCTTTAACTATTTACTATAGTTAATATAGACAATAAAACTATTGCAATCTATATATTAAATATATTATATGGTAAATATGTTATGCTAACTATATTATTATATATTAAATATTTTAGGCTAAATATATTACTTTATTCTATGTATTAACTATATTATATAGTTATTTTTAGACTGTGAAATATTTTAGACTAAATGGATAATATAGTTAATACATAGAATAAAACTAATTCTAAACATATTATTTTATTCTTTATATTGAATATATTATATGGTAAATAAGTTATGCTAACTATATTATTTTATTCTAAATATTAAATATATTATTTAACTATATTATATATATATATATATATATATATATATATATATATATATATATATATATATATATAGTAAATATTTTAGACTAAATAGATAATTAAGCTAACTATATTATTTTATGCTAAATATTGAATATATTCTTTATTCTATGTATTAACTATATTATATATATATATATATATATATATATATGAAATATTTTAGACTAAATAGATAATATAGTTAATACATAGAATAAAATAATATATTTAATATTTAGAATAAAATAATATAGTTAGCATAACTTATTTACCATATAATATATTCAATATAAAGAATAAAATAATATGTTTAGCCTAAAATGTGTAATTTATAATATATAAAATAAAATAATATGTTTAGCCTTAACTATTTACTATAGTTAATATAGAGAATAAGAATAATTCATTCTATATATTATATAGTAAACATTTATTAAATATATCATGTTATGCTAAATATATGATGTTATTCTATATATTAAACATGACATATTTTATATTGAATACATTGTTTTATTCCATTAACTATACAGTACATGTTATACCAAATCATGTTATTTTATATATCAGATCTATAGTAAATATTTTACATTAGGTATATAACCCGGGCTCTTCGGGCACCACGTGACCCTCTAGGTAGGCGACGCCCCCTACTTCGACCCAGCGGGTGGGTGTGGTCGCAATTTTTGGCGCGGAGCTCGGGGGCGGAGTTGGGCGTGGCGTCGGTTTTGTCAGCTGCGTAGTGAGCGGAGATCTCCTCGTACCGGGAACGGAGAGCGGAGAGGACGGTGAGTGTGGGGGAGGGGGAGGGGTGGTGGACGGTGATTAGTAGTGTCCCCTGTATGGCTGTGTGTAGCTGATATCAGTGATGTCCTGTGGTTGTCACCTCTATGAGGGGTGTGGTGGGTGTGATGTCTCCCCTCCCCCTCCTCTTCTCTGTCTCTCCTGTCAGTGAATCTTCTATATTCTGTATGTGATAACAGGACACACATCAGGCCCGATTCACACAGAAATAGAAAATGGGGGGGCGTTTGGGAAGCATTTATATAAAAAACATATTTATAACGCACTAAACAATGCGCTTTAACCACGTACAGACCGGAGGATTTACCCCCCTTCATGAACAGGCCATTTTTTTTTTTTTTTGGAGACACGGCACTGCGTCGCTTTAACTGACAATTGCGCGGACGCGCGGCGTTGCCCACAAACAAAACTGACGTTTTCCCCACATATAGAGCTTTTCTTTTGGTGGTATTTGATCACCTCTGCGGCTTTTAGATTTGGCGCTATAAACAAAAAAGAAAAAAATATTTTGAAAATAAGCCAATATTTTTTACTTTTTTTGCTATAATAAATATCCCCAAAAAACAAAACAAAAACAAAACGAATTTCCTCGTCAGTTTAGGCTGATTTGTATTCTTCTACATATTTGTGGTAAAAAAAAATTGCAATAAGTGTATATTGATTGGTTTGCGCAAAAGTTATAGCATCTACAAAATAGGGGATAGATTTATGGGATTTTTGTTATTCATTTTTTTTTTTTTTTACTAGTAATGGCGGCGGTCTGCGATTTTTATCGGGACTGTGACATTGCGGCGGACAGATCGGACACTTTTTGGGGACCACTAACCTTTATACAGCGATCAGTGCTAGAAAAATGCACTGATTACTGTGTAAATGTCACTGGCAGTGAAGGGGTTAACACTAGTGGTGATCAAGGGGTTAAGTGTGTTCCCTGAGAGGTGATTCTAACTGTAGGGGGAGGGGACTGACTTGGAGTAGAGAGAGATCGCTGTTCCCGATCACTAGGACCGGACATTCTCTCTCTCTCTACTCCCCTGACAGAACGGGGATCGATCAATGTAAACAGACAGATCCCCCATTCTGCCTCTCTGTGGAGCGATCACAGGTCCCTGGCGGACATCGCGGCCGCCGGCCACACCCCTCAGCTCCGGCATGGCGCCGCTATAGCTCTTAAAGTGGCGGCCGTACAGCTACGGCGATTAGCGCAGCAGCACCAACTTGCCCCCGTAGAAGGACGGCGGGGTGGTCAGCAAGCAGTTAATGCTATAGGTAGGGCTGCAACAATAACATTTTTTTTTATTGGCAAGTTCAAGTACCGATACTTTCGGTCAAGTACTCGCCAATACCGAGTACTGGCACTTTGCTGTGCGATTTGCACCCATACAAAAAAAAATTGTCGCAAATCGCACTGCAAAGAATCGCATGTGATTTCCCCCCCACCCCCACTGCTCCAGTGTGTGTAAAAAAGGAAAAGCGCCATCTAGTGGGCAGTTTAAAAATGTTAGAGCACACAGTACATATCTGGCCACGTGCAAAATAACCTGTCCCAGTCCGCCGATGATAGCAAATCACGGGGCTGGAGGAGAAATTCCGGTGTTCTATCAGATTACCACCACCCATCAGATTGTGTAACCGAAGGGAGGTTCTGACCAAAAAAAAAACCACTGCGCATGCGTTCCACAGCGCACTATGCGTTCCACAGCGCACTATGCGTTCCACACACTTAAAGAGGAGTTCCACACAGGGGGGCCGTCAAAAAAAAAAAAAAAAGTCAGCAGCTACAAATACTGCAGCTGCTGACTTTTAATTGGACACTTACCTGTCCCTGGGTCCAGCGATGCGGGGGATCGAAGCCCCGCTCGTCCCCCCCCCCCCTCCGCTCGTCGGCGCCGGCATTTCAACTGTGGGCGCCGGGCTGTGGCTTCACAGCCTGGCACCCACTGCGCATGCGCGAGCGGCGCCGTGCGCCGTGATTGGCCGCTCAATCACCTGGGACCTGTAATGGGTCCCAGATGATTGACAGGAGGGAGGGAGCAGAGCGGAGCCCTTCCTGTGCCGAGGGGGAAGTGATGTCACCAGCCCAGGCAAAGGAACAGGCAGACTACGAGGGACCACCTAGCAACAGGCATTTAGAGGTAAGTGAAAAAAAAAAAATACCCAAATGTTTTTTTGTTGTTTTTTTTAGATTTTTTCCAGGTATTTTTGTTTTTTGGGTGGAACCCCACTTTAATGATCTGACGGGTAGCGGTATTCTGATAGAACACCGCCCTTCCTGCATTGAACAAGAACATATGTGGGGGGCACGCCATACAATGCGTTAAAATTCAAGATGGTGCTGCTATAAGACCTACAAACAGTACAAAATATTTTACAGCGCACACACATACAAGAATGACGTTTCAATGAAAAATTCAAATATCATTCTTGTATGTGTGCGCTGTAAAATATTTTGTACTTCCTGCATTGAAGACACATTCTCCTCTCACGGGGGACACTCGCGCCCCTTAGTGGTGGTTCTAGCTCCGCAGTGAAATAGACACCATGCAGAAGACATCTTACTACACCCAGCTATGTCTTGGATTTCAGAGTAATTTTAGCAATAAAGGGAGCTTATATAAATAAATATAGTATAATGGACTCTGTGATGCTGTGTTGATGTTACATTTTTGAAAGAAGCTGGACGCCAGCAGTAGGAAGGTGGCGGAGTCCATGTTGGTACACCCTGCACTGCTCAGCGCTAAACCTTTAGCCTTTCGAAATTGAGCATCCAAACAGCATCCCAGATATCAATATACTATATTTGTTTATATACGCTCACTTTATTGCTAAAATTACTCTGAAACCCAAGAGGTAGCTGGGTGTAGTGGGATGTCCACATGGGTTTTCTATCAGATTACTGCTACCCGTCAGATCATAAAGTGTGTGGAACGCATAGCGCCTTGGAATGCACGTTGGAACGCATAGCGCATGCGCAGTAAAATTTTTGGTCAGAACATCACTTCCATTACACAAACTGATGTGTGGTGGTAATCTGATAGAACATCGGGACCGCTTGAGGGGCGGACGCCTCTAAATCCCCAGCCCTGTGAGCACCTCCAATGGCCTGTCCATGCAGGCTCTATGTACTGTGAGTTCTAACTTTTTTTTTTTAAACTGCCCACTAGATGGCGCTTTTCCCTTTCTACACACAGCAGTGGGGGAAATTACACGCAATTCAGACAGGAATCACACCGTATTTTTGTTGAAATCGCATGCGATTCTTTGCAGTGTGATTTTTGCCCATCCATTTTGTATTGACGCAAATCGCACCACAACGTATTGGTTTCAGTATTGGGAGCATTTTGGGCGAGTACCGATACTTAAGGCAAATGCTTCGTATCAGCACCGACACCGGTATAGGCACATTTGCTCAGCATCAGTATCTTGAGCAAGTGTGAACAAGGCCTTAAACATGCAAAGAAATATGAACACCCAATTAACACATGAAAATTTTGACAGTAAAAAAGTATTTTCTTAGTCTTTGTTATAAAATGTTGCAAATAAGTAATTTTTCTTCACTGATGTGTGTTAATGAGGTTGCACTGATTGGTACTGATATTGCGCCACTGATGGACACTGATGAGGCAGCACTAATTTGTACTGATGAGGTGGCACTGATTGGTACTGATGAGGTAGCACTGATTAGTACTGAAGAGGAGGCACTTATTGGTATTGATGAGGAGGTGCCACTGATTAGGAGGCGCCACTGATTGGTACTGATGAGGAGGCGCCACTGATTGGTACTGAGGAGGCGCCACTGATTGGTACTGATGATGCGGCACTGAATGGTGCTGATGAGGAGGCGCCACTGATTGGTACTGATGAGGAGGCGCCACTGATTGGTACTGATGATGCAGCACTGATTGGTACTGATGAGGAGGCGCCACTGATTGGTACTGATGAGGAGGTGCCACTGATTGGTACTGATGAGGAGGCGCCACTGATTGGTACTTATGAGGAGGCTCCACTGATTGGTACTTATGAGGAGGAGCCACTGATTGGTACTGATGAGGAGGCACCACGGAGGCGCCACTGATTGGTACTGATGAGGACGCACCACGGAGGCGCCACTGATTGGTACTGATGAGGAGGCACTTATTGGTATTGATGAGGAGGTGCCATTGATTGGTACTGATTAGGAGGCGCCACTGATTGGTACTGATTAGGAGGCGCCACTGATTGGTACTGATGAGGAGGCACTGATTGGTATTGATGAGGCAGGGCCACTGATTGGTACTGAGGAGGCACCACTGATTGGAACTGATCATGCAGCACTGAATGGTACTGATGAGGAGGCGCCACTGATTGGTACTGATGAGTAGGCGCCACTGATTGGTACTGATGAGGTTGCACTGATTGGTACTGATGAGGAGGCGCCACTGATTGGTACTGAGGAGGCGCCACTGAGTGGTACTGATGATGCGGCACTGAATGGTACTGATGAGGAGGCGCCACTGATTGGTACTGATGAGGAGACGCCACTGATTGGTACTGATGATGCAGCACTGATTGGTACTGATGAGGAGGCGCCACTGATTGGTACTGATGAGGAGGCACTGATTGGTACTGATGAGGAGGTGCCACTAATTGGTACTGATGAGGAGGCGCCACTGATTGGTACTGATTAGGAGGCGCCACTGATTGGTACTTATGAGGAGGTGCCACTGATTGGTACTGATGAGGAGGCACCACGGAGGCGCCACTGATTGGTACTGATGAGGACGCACCACGGAGGCGCCACTGATTGGTTCTGATGAGGAGGCACTGGTGGGACTGCACTGATAAACAGTGTAAATGTCCCCTGTCACAGGATGTTTTTCTTTGGTTGATCATTTTAGGTGTTTGTAAAGGCATAAAAGTATTCATTTTGCACACAATAAGCCCTTTTTAGTACAGTAAAATGGGCAGAATGTTAAATGGAAATCCACAGTGCATAGTGGATACAAATTGATTGCTATAGGTCCTGCACTTTTTTTTAGCTTTGTTGTCCCCACTAGTTATAGTCACAAGTTTGTCACACTCTTGATTTATTTTAGTAACTATTGTTGCCAAGATAGAAAGTTATGGGGAACCTAAATTTTTAGATTGTCACCAGAAAAAGAGGTGAAGGTCTGGCAGCCGTCTCAGTGGGGAATTTTCCTCACTTTGTAGAGATTTTCTCTCACTTCCTGCTGTGTCTCCAGGACAGGAAATGACTAGAAATCTCCTCAGTGCAACACAGAGGCTAGAATAATCTTGCTGGAGTTTTAATCTTTCCATACTGAATAAAAAAACAAACAAAAAAAAAACAATTTTAACTGCGTGTGTATATATATATAATATATATATATATATATTTTTTTTTTTTTCATCTAACAAACATGTTATGCTTACCTGCTCTGTGCAATGGTTTTGGACAGAGCAGTCTGATCTTCTTGTTGGATCACCCATTGGCGGTCCCGGCTCCTCCCCCCTACCATGAGGGGTACTTGAGCATGCTGCTGTAAATGTCCATTCACACACAGAGCGCAGCTTGGCCCCGCCCCCACTTTCTCCTCGTTGGCTCACTGGCTGTGGTTGACAGCAGCAGGAGCCAATGAGGAGAGAGAGACCTGGGAGAGGCACTGCTTTCATGCACATCTTTAGATCGAGATGGGGCTCAGGTAAGTATGGGGGGGGGGAGCTGCACCTGGAAGATTTTTTTTTTACCTTATTGCATTGTGCCTTTAGAACCACTTTAAAGGCATTTTTTTTTTGTGGGAAATCCTTTTTTTTTCTTTAGAGAAGCAGACAAGGTAAGAGCGTGAATTGTTGACAATCTTTTTTTCTCTGTTAAAGCATGACTGGTATTGGAACAAGGTATACATACCGTTTACTTTTATGATGTTTGGTGTTTGTTAGCAGTGTCATTACTGGATGGGCCTCACATATTATCGGTTGTCATTTCGATTGATTTGGCACATTGGATTTCCAGTTAGAAAAACATTTACTTGAATCGGAAAAATATTTCTGCTTTAGATCCATAAAATGACAAATATACCTGAAGGAATGGAAATTCACACTTTTTTCTTTGATGACTTCATAGAAATTAAAACGAACGCTGCGAGTTGTTGCACCTTTTTGATTTTATAACTGCTGTCTTCTGTGGGTGTGCAGAGTTCAGATAAAACTGTTCAGCGGGATGAAAATAAATGCAACTTTGATTTATTGTAGTAGTGAAATTGTCATTGCAATTTATCCTTGTAGTAAGTACATCATGAAACGGTGGAACTACATCGTTAAATCAGAGCACTGCCGATAGACTTTAAAACTGTCACGGCCTGATAAGGTGGGTGCAGGGGTGTGAGAAGGGAAAAAAAATGTACAAGCTCAACAGTAAAATAATTATGGTGACACTAAACAAAACAGGCGTGTGACAGAGTCAGTAATTGACTTGCATAAAATGAATTTTAAAAGAAGTAAATGAAAGCAGGGGTGATTAATGAAATAGAAGAGGGTTGTCTCCGAATTCCTCAAGGGAATGGAAGCATACCACTATACCAGTGATGGCGAACCTTTTTTGAGCTCGAGTGCCCAAACTGAAATAAATAAGTTGGTTTTGTGTTGCAAAGTGCCAACACGGCAATTCGCGAGAGAGGGGTGCTGAGCGAAAGAGAAGGGGTGTGTGAGAGAGATGGGGGTGTGTGTAAAAGAGAGAGAGAGAGGCGGTTGTGAGAGAGAGGTTGTGTGTGTGAGAGAGGGAGGGGACAGAGAGAGAGAGAGAGAGAGAGAGAGAGAGAGAGGGGGGACAGAGAGAGAGGGGGGGACAGAGAGAGAGAGAAAGAGAGAGGTTGTGTGTGAGAGAGGGAGAGGACAGAGAGAGAGAGAGAGAGAGAGAGAGAGAGGGGACAGAGAGAGGGGGATAGAGAAAGAGAGAGGTTGTGCGTGTGAGAGAGGGAGGGGACAGAGAGAGAGAGGGGGTGACAGAGAGAGAGAGGGGGCAGAGAGAGAGAGAGGGGGACACAGAGAGAGAGGGGACAGAGAGAGAGGGGGAGACAGAGAGAGAGACACAGAGAGAGGGGAGACAGAGAGAGAAGGGTGAGATGCTGAGAGGGAGGGGGGACAGAAAGAGGGAGGGGACACACAGAAAGAGAGAGGGAAGACACACAGAGGGGGGACACACACACAGAGAGAGGGGGGACACACACAGAGAGGGGGGACACACAGAGAGGGGGGACAGACAGAGGGGACACACACACACACAGAGGGGGGATACGCAGAGAGGGGGGGACACACACAGAGGGGGGGGACACACACACAGAGGGGGGACACACACACAGAGAGGGGACACACACAGAGAGGGGACACACACAGAGAGGGGACACACACACAGCGAGGGGACACACACACAGAGAGGGGACACACACACAGAGAGGGGACACACACAGAGAGGGGACACACACAGAGAGGGGACACACACACAGAGAGGGGACACACACACAGAGAGGGGACACACACACAGAGAGGGGACACACACACACAGAGAGGGGACACACACACAGAGAGGGGACACACACACAGAGAGGGGGGACACAGAGAGAGAGGACACACACCGAGAGATTGGGGACACAAACACAGAGGGGGGACACACACACAGAGGGGACACACACACACACAGAGAGGGGGGGACACACAGAGAGAGGGACACACACACACACACAGAGGGACACACACACACACACAGAGAAGGGGGACACACACACACAGAGGGGGGACACACACAGAGAGGGGGGGACACACAGAGAGAGGGACACACACACACACAGAGAGGGACACACACACACACACAGAGAAGGGGGACACACACACACAGAGGGGGGACACACACAGAGAGGGGGGGACACAGAGAGAGAGGGGGGGACAGAGAGAGAGAGGGGACACACACACACAGAGGGGACACACACAGAGAGGGGGGACACAGAGAGATAGGGGGGACACACACACAGAGAGGGGGGACATGCAGAGGGGGGACATACAGGGAGGGGGGGACACACACTGAGAGGGGGGATACACAGAGAGGGGGGGGACACACAGAGAGGGGGGGACACACAGAGAGGGGGGACACACAGAGAGGGGACACACACACACACACACAGAGGGGGAACACACAGAGAGGGGGGACTGAAAAAGAAAGGGAGACCTTTAGCTCTGTCCCTATCTGCAATCCCTGCTCTGCCTCCATGCCCCAGTCTTTGTATGCAGGTATTCTGTGTATAATTGTGCCCAGTACCTGTCTCCATCCTTGATCCGGGAGAGCCCTCTGCTCTGTTCCATCCAGCGGCTCCCTCACAGTCTGTGCCTCTTGCCTGTCCTCGTCTTCCGGGCCCACAGTCAGTCTGTTCTCCGGGCCTCACTGTTGGTGGTTTGAGAAGTCCAGGCTCCGGAAGGCACCAGGGATGCCAGCGGTGAAGCTCTTCTCTTCTCTCCCTCCCGCGCTGTCAGGCCTGTAGCCTACCACGCGGAGGATGCGGGGCTGCCCACTCGCTCGTGCAGATAATTTTTTGCACCTCGCCACTGCTTGCTGCTGTGTTCTCCCCGCCGTGAACCTGTACCCTCCCGCATGCCCGCAGAGATGGCTCTACGTGCCAGCTGTGGCACGTGTGCCATAGGTTTGCCATCACTGCACTATACCCACCATGTACAACACTTTAATCATTTGAAAAGCGTTATGATACTTTTTATTTTTTTTTAGGATAAGTTTTGGACCTGATCTGCTGGCAGCCTTAGGCTCGGTTCACACTGGGGCGACTTGTCAGGCGACCTAGTCGCCTGACAAGTCGCCTCCCGTTCTGTGCTATGGAACCGTTCTAATCGGAGCGACGCAAGTCGCTCCGACTTAGAAAAAGGTTCCTGTATTACTTTGGGGGCGACTTGGGGCGACTTGCATAGACTTCTATGCAGAAGTCGTCTCGCAAGTCGCCCCGGCAGTCGTTTGAGGCGACCTGCAAGTCGTGCCGCCCATGTGTGAACCGGGCTTTACAGTGGAATTAAACCCTCCTATCCTTTACAGCCAAGGACGTTGCTTCTGTTTGATCTGCAACTGCCATAGTTCTGCACATGTGATCAGTTATGACACCAGCCATTTGATAGTTTGACAGTTTGGTTGAGGACACAAGCAAATGTGACAGTTAGCAATCCCGGCATTCCAAGAATGTAACTGTTTTTTGAAACTGTTAAATCGATGGGTTTAGTTACACTTTATGATTTACTGCTGTTCAGGAACTCTGGTCTTCAGCAAAATGGCAGCCTCCAGCCAAGAAGAAACAGGAGCAGTGCTGGAGGCAATTTACAGCACACTCATTTTGGTGGCATAATTATTACCTCCTTGGCACCGAGCGCATGCAAATATGCAGCTTCTCGGTGGGCGGGCCGCGGGCACATATTTGCGTCATATATAAGGCCAATAGAGCTGTGCCTAGGCACAGTTCCCAGCGGCTAACGAAAAGCTGTAAACATCTTGCAGATCGGGGACTTTCCGATCATGTGACCACCGCTACAGCCAATCACAATGGTCACCTGACGATAATGCCTCCTGGCATTCTAAACCCCTTAAAGTGATTGTAAGGGTTCGTTTTTTTTTTTTTTAATCACAAACATATCATACTTACCTCCACTGTGCATCTCATTTTGCACAGAGTGGTGTCCCGATCCTCGTGTTCTGGGGTCCCCCGACGGCTTTCGCGGCTCCTCCCCACATCAGATAACCCCCTAGGAGAAGTGCTCTCCCGAGGGGGTTACCTTGTGGGCACGCTCCCGAGTCCAGCATTCGGCGTCCATAGATGTCGAATGTATGACTTGACTCCACCCCCGTGTCATTGGATTTGATTGATAGCAGCAGGAGCCAATGGCTGCACTGCTATCAATCTATCCAATCAAGAGCCGAGAACCCCGGGTAGAGAGCGTGTCCCCACCGGGTCAAGTTCCAGGGCTCAGGTAAGTAAAACGGGGGGGCTAGGGGGCGGTCACTGCCAGGTGTTTTTTCACCTTAATGCATAGGATGCATTAGGGTGAAAAAACACAAAGGTTTACAACCCCTTTAAAGGGCCAACAGGCAGTCGCTCTAAGGAGTAATGTGGAATGTTTGTTCCTTGCTAAAGAACATTATTTTTTTTAATCACATTTTTACGGCTAAAGTTCCGCTTTAAGTATATCGCTGGCCAAAACTAGCGAGGGGAGAGGTACAGCACAGTGTACCTGTGTTTTTTGTGCGGGTTATCTGCAATTTCCCATAGACTTCTATTAGACCCAACCCAACCTGTGCTGCTGCCACACTGCAGTGCAGCATTTTGAAACCGCCCTTAGACTGCTGATACACGGCGTAAATGAAGCAGGAACTTGCTGAAATTTAAGCCATGGGTGACACTGTCTGCACCCTTCTGCCCGACATCCTTCAGTCTTAAAATTAAATGAAACCGGGCAAAAAATTGTTGTCAAACATTGACTGCACCAATCAGATACAGCTACAGTTTGGATATTCTGGCAGCTGCAGGTGCAGGCTGTCAGAAGACAGTAACCGGCTGGATAGATTCTTCCATCTACTTTGTTTATTGCAGATTTGGAAATTGATGTCTTCCTCTTGTTTAGCCAAATGGGAGAAATCTCAAAGTGTATGGCCAGCCTTGGACAGTTGGCACTAGAACAGTCTCCCCACTGAAAGATTCCTTCTCACTTTTTGTTTGACAACTTAAAGTGACTGTAAAGTCTTGTTTTTTTAAAATAACAAACATGTTATAATTACCTCCTCTGTGCAGTTGATTTTGCACAGAGCAGCCCAGATCCTCCTCTTCTCAGGTCCCTTTATGCTGCTCCTGGCCCCTCCCTCCTATCGAGTGCCCCCACAGTCCTCAGCTTCCTATGGGGGCACTGGAGCCGAGTCAGAGCTCTGTGTATCCATTCAGACATGGAGCCCCGACCTGGCCCTGGCCCTCTTTCCCCTGATTGGCTGACTTACTTTGATTTACAGCCGCGGGAGCCAATGGCGCGGCTACGGTGTCCCAACCAATCAGGAGGAGTGTCTTGGATGGTTAAGACACTCAACATCACTGGAGAGGGATGGGGCTCAGGTAAGTATTGGGGGGCTGAGGGCTGCTGCTACACACAGAAGGTTTTGTATCTTAATGCATAGAATGCATTAGGATACAAAACCTTCTGCCTTTACAACTCCTTTAAAATTTTTGAATTTCTATACAGTTTTTCTCCCGGGATCAGTGGTCACCAGAACTAATAGAGACGGTGAATCTCCCCAACAAGGACACAGACAGCAATAGACTCTGTTCACACATACAGCCCAGAGTTGTGGTGCAGTGAGCTGTGATAAAATGTAGACATGCTGCATGTTATCGCAGTGCACATGGAGGTACCACATAGCAGTGCAATGCATCACGCTGCTGTGTAGTAACATGAATAGTAACACAAAAAATAGAAAAAAAAAGTGATGTGTGTAACGCTGGAATGTGCATCACACTGCCCCTTACCACTGGCACACTGCAGCCGAAATGGACAGCTGCCCACACTCTAAACTGCTGTGGTTTAGTGTGCATGGGCCTTAAAAATCTGAGGTTCCAATTCATTTCTGCTTTCTGCACTAGCTGGCACAAGCCACTGGAGGCCAAAACTATCTGCTGAACTTACACTATCTGCATAGTGTAAGCTAGTAGTAAGCTTAGCTGCACATGCTTGTTTGTGCATTGCATGTCTCTTCTGCGATAAAGAGCCTGCCTGCCTGCTGTTTGTGACAGCGGAAATTTGGTCCCACTTCAAGAAGGACTGTAATCAACATGTTGCTGTAGTTGCTAATGGCAGAACCTTTTATATCTGTAAATATGAAACGTGGATGTTTTTTTTAAGCCAGAAGGGCTCCAAATTAGAATTTGTAGATTGCCAGAATTTATCTATAGATATGGGATGGCATTTCCCTAATGCAGCTGGATTGGTAATTGTTTGATGGCAATAAGGTAAAAGAAAACAGGCCCCCCCAGGCCCCCCTTATATTTACCTGAGCCTGATTCTGATCCAACGATGTGCACGAGAGCTCTCTCTCTCATTGGCTCCTGCTCCTGTCAGTCACAGCCAGTGAGGAGGTGGCAGGGGATGGGGCCAAGAGGCGCTCTGTGTGTTCATGGATGCACAGAGCTGGACTTAGGAGAAAGTGGCTTGCTATGAGGGTACTCTAACTCAGGGGGGACCCCAGAGGAGGAAGATTGGGGCTGCTCTTTGCTAAACCATTGCACAGAGCAGGTATGAAATTATTATTATTCTACAGGATTTATATAGCGCCGGTAGTATTCACAGCGCTTTACAACTTGAGGGTAGACAGTACAGTTACAATACACTTTAATACAATAGGAATCAGAGGGCCTTGCTCGTTAGAGCTTAAAATCTAAGAGAGAGGGTCAAGAGGTACAAGAGGTAATAACAGAATAGGCTTCTCTGAAAAGATGCGTTTTCAGGGATTGTCTAAAAGTGGACAAAGTAGGAGAAAGTCGGGCAGATTGGGGTAGAGCATTCAAGAGGATGGGAGAGGCTCAGGAAAAGTCCTGGAGGTGAGCATGGGATGAGGTGATGAGGGAACTAGAGAGCAGAAGGTCTTGGGAGGAATGAAGAGAACGATTTGGTTGGTATTTTGAGACCAGGCTAGTGATGTGGCTGGGGGCAGAGTTGTGGGTGGCTTTGTAAGTTATTGTTAGTATTTAGAATTTAATAATTTAATTTGTTGGGCGAGTGGCAGCCAATGAAGGGATTGGCAGAGAGGGGTAATAGACGCTGAGCGGTTTTTAAGGTGGATGAGTCTGGTAGCAGCATTCATGATGGACTGCGGGGGGGGGGGGGGGGGGTAGTCTATTTAAAGGTGGCGAGGTGAGGGATGACCAGGGAGTGGATTAGACATGTTTGGTATTTTAATAAAAAAAAGCGTTTACAATCACATAAATGTCCAGTGCAAAGCAATGAAAGCAATCGGGAGAGTTTAGGAGAACCAAATACAGTATACTGTATATCTTGAATAAAGTGGTTGTAAAGATATATATATATATATATATATATATATATATATATATATATATATATATTTTTAATGATAAACATGGTATACAATACCATTGCACAGAGCACCTGAACTTCCTCTGTTGGGGTCCTTTGCTGGCACTGTACGCTCCTCCTCTTCTCTGAGTGCCCCCATAGCAAACCACTTGTTATGGGGGCACTCATATGGGTTTGCTCCCAAGACGGTTTGTGTGCGTCCTCCCTCCTCACAGGATTGGATTGACAGAAGTGGGAGCCAATGGCTCCTGCTGTTGTCCCTGTGCCTGTGAGAGAGAAAGAGGAACGTATTTAAGGGGGTAGGGGGTGCTGATTATGGAAGTTTTAACCTTAATGTAGGGAATGCATTAAGGTAAAACACTTCATGTCTTTTTATGACAAAATTAAATTTATGTATCATTTCCATTATCATTCATTTCCATGAATGTTGAATATTGTTAAAAAGTATGCTGTATAAGCTCAGAATAACATTGGCTGAATGGGCAGAGCAGTGAAAACAAATAAACAATACTTAGTACTGAGGGCTTAATATGATTTGTGCAATCAATGCTTTGTTGATAACAAGCCAAGTACTTCTGTTTTCTGAGTTGTTTGCTTTTCAGGTACTATGAAAGGAAATATATTTGTTTTAGATTTCATTCAAAAAGAATATCTTTATGCAAAAGGTTGGATAGTGCCCGCAAGGCTTGAGCGACTGGAGCAGACATTTGTTTTCCTGCTTATTGTAATTATTATTATTATCATCATACACGATTTATATAGTGCCAACAGTTTACGCAGCGCTTTACAATGTAAAGGAGGGACAGCACAATTACACTACAGTTCAATACAGAGGGGACAGGAGGGCCCTGCTCGTAGAGCTTACATTCTAAGGGGAGGGGGTGGTGTACGAAAGGTAATAGATGCGGGAAATGATTTCATGGTGGTGGCTCGAGGACAGTTGTTAGGTGGATGTGGGATAGGCTTCCCTAAATAAGTGAGTTTTCAGGGATCTCCTAAAGGTGGACAGGTTAGGGGCTGATCGGATATACCGGGGCAGGGAGTTCCAGAGGATGAGAGAGGCTCTGGAGAAGTCCTGAAGGCGAGCATGAGAGGAGGTAACAAGGGAGTTAGAGAGCAGGAGGTCCTGGGAGGAGCGGAAGGGACGATTAGGGCGATATCTGCAGATGAGGTTGGTGATGTCGCTGGGGGCAATGTTGTGGGTGGCCTTGTATGTTGTGATTAGCATTTTGAATTTTATACGGTGGGGTAGGGAAGGCCAGTGAAGGGATTGGCACAGAGGGGCAACAGTCACGGATCGGTAAGTAAGATGTATTAGCCGCTTGCCGACCAGCTGCCGCAGTTATACTGCGTCAGAATGGCACGGGCAGGGGCAGGCGAATCGCCGTCTTGTTACGTCACTTCTCGAGGCGGCTGCTAGGGGCCCGTGCCTGCAGCTTGCCCCCGGAGCCGATGCGAGTGCCCGGTGGTCTTGATGACCGCCGGGGTCCCACGATTGTTCGTAACACAGCGAGAACCAGGATCTCTGTGTGTAAACACAGAGATCCTGGTTCACTGAGGGGAGAAGTGACAGATTTTTTGTTCATACAGAGTATGAACAGCGATTTGTCATCCCCTCTAGTCAGTCCCCTCCCCCCTTCAGTTAGAACACACACTAGGAAACACATTAACCCGTTGATCGCCCCCTAGTGTTAACCCCTTCCCTGCCAGTGACATTTTTACAGCGATCAATGCATTTTTATAGCATTGATCGCTGTATTAATGCCAGTGGTCCCAAAAATGTGTCAAAATTGGCCGATGTGTCCGCCATAATGTCGCAGTCCTGATAAAAATTGCAGATCGCCGTCATTACTAGTAAAAAAAAATAAAAATGCTATAAATCTATCTTCTATTTTTTAGTCGCTATAACTTTTGCGTAAACCAATCAATATACGCTTATTGCAATTTTTATTACCAAAAATATGTAGAAGAGTACATATCAGCCTAAACTGAGAAAAAAATGGGCATATTTATTATAGCAAAAAGTACAAAATATTGTGTTTTTCTCAAAATTGTCGCTCTTTTTTTGTTTATAGCGCAAAAACTAAAAAACGCAGAGATGATCAAATACAACCAAAAGAAAGCTCTATTTGTGGGAAAAAAAGGACATCAATTTTGTTTGGGTACAGCGTCGCACGACCGCACAATTGTCAGTTAAAGCGACACAGTGCCAAATCGCAAAAAGTGCTCTGGTCTGGAAGGGGGTAAAATCTTCCGGGGCTGAAGCAGTTAGTCTAGCAGCAGCATTCATAATAGACTGAAGGGGGATAGCCTGCGTCAGGGTAGGCCATTAAGGAGAGAGTTGCAGTAGTCGAGGCGGGAAATAATCAAGGAGTGAATAAGTTGCTTTGTGGTGTCATTAGTCAGGAAGGGTTGAATTCTGGAGATGTTGAGGAGGTTAAGGCAGTAGGATTTAGCCAGTGATTGGATGTGGGGACTGAAGGAGAGGTCAGAGGCAAGGATTACACCCAGCACCCTGGCATGTGTGGAGGGACCAATGGTTGTGCTATTGATCTTAATGGTAAAGTCATGGGGGCCGGGAAGGAGGAAAATTTAACAAGCTCAGTTTTAGAAAGATTGAGCTTGAGAAAGTGGTGTGACATCCATACTGATATGTCATTCAGTTTGAGATCCGTGACTAGATCGAGGGGGTGAGTTGAGGAGTGGAGAGATTGATCTGGGTTTCTGCATAGTGGTGGTATTGGAAGCCATGGGAGGTTATCAGCTGGCCCAGGGAAGAGGTATAGAGCGAGAATAGGAGGGGCCCAAGGATGGAGCCTTGGGGTACCCCAACATAGATGGAGTTGTAAGTGACTCTGAAAGTGCGCTGAGATAGGTAGGAGGAGAACCAGGATAAAGCAGAATCACGGAGGCCAAGGGAGTGTAGTTTGCTGAGGAGGATCAGGTGGTCAACTGTGTCGAAGGCAGCAGAGAGGTCTAAGAGTATGAGTATGGAGTAATGGCCATTGGTTTAGGCAGTTAGTAGGTCATTGGTGAGTTTTAGTAGGGCAGTTTCGGTAGAATGTTGTGGAGGGAAGCCAGACTGTAGGGGGTCGAGGAGGTTGTAGTCCGTGAGGTAGCGACTCATTCAGTCATTGACAAGGCGTTCGATGAGCTTGGAGGCAAATGGGAGCAGGGAGATGGGTTATTCAAATAGGTGGGGTCTAGTGAGGGTTTAGGGGTATGGGGGTAACCAGTGAATGTTTGAGTGGGGAAGGAAAGGTGCCGGAGGAGAGGTTGAAGATGAAGATGTGGTTTAGGGAGTTATTGTAATGTTTTTGCATGATGAACCCGCTGAACTATTTGCCAATTGGCATTTGCTCCTGTTTCTGCGCATGGCATGAGATCACTGTATTGCTTTATGCTGCCCATACAGTTTTGGATTGGCCTGGTATGTTCAGTATCTCTGCATTATTTAGGAACAGCATGGATTGTTACCGCTATTAGTTGGAATTCATTCACCCTGGTTAGTTTGTAGATGGGTAGAAGTGTGCCCTTTTTATAAGTTGTTGAAATGCAGAAAGGAATTTGTTAGGGATGAAACGATGAATCGATAAAAATCGATAATGAAAGTCTTTGTCGACGATTTTCATTATCGATTTGTTGGTCTGCACGCACCTTCCTACCTGCCTGTCAGTCCTAACTTCGCCCGAGTGTTACAGAATCCCCCGTGTAGAGGCCGCTTTCTCATAGCGGCGCTCATGTGACCGGGCAAGTCTAGCAGCATGTCTGCCTCTCTCCTCCTCGCTGGGTATTCTCAGCCCCGCCCACTTTGCTGCCCTAGAGGGAAGAGAGAGAGGAGAGAAGCAGCAGTGAGTGCCGAGCTGCAATAAGGTAGCGCGTTACTTACAGTGGCAAATGTATACAATGACAAGTGCCCTATCATAAGTATTTCTGGGGGGGGGATAGTGCCCCATCATTGGTGTTCCTGGGGGGGGATAGTGCCCCATCATTGGTGTTCCTGGGTGGGGAATAGTGCCCCATCATTGGTGTTCCTGGGTGGGGAATAGTGCCCCATCATTGGTGTTCCTGGGGCGGAATAGTGCCCCATCATTGGTGTTCCTGGATGGGGAATGGTGCCCCATCATTGGTGTCTGTTTGAGGAATACACAGGCCTCTCCTTCCCACACTCCGGCCCGGTTCTCCAGCCGCTCTCCCCCTTTTGGATCTGGTCCCTTGTCCAAACAAACTCCCTTTCTATCACAACCCCCTCTGGTCCGGTTTCTCTCCCACATTCCTCTCTTCCAAATTCCCTCCTAACCTACCCCCTCTAACGTCTGGTCTCCAAAGTAGGTAATTCCCTCCCACCCTCCAGTACGGTCCCCTCTCCCATTCAGGGCCAGCCCCCTCACTGCATCGTCAGTAATGAAGAATTTATTTTAGTATTTATGTTTTGATGCAGTTTGAGTGTAACACTCAGTTTTTTCATTATTATTTGAAATAAATGAAAAAATGTCATAATTTAATTTATGATTAATCAAAACAATAATCGGCCAACTAATCGATTATAAAAATAATTGTTAGTTGCAGCCCTATAATTTTTCATGACGAAGTTTTATGCACATCCAGAAAAACATATGCATCGATTTTTTTAAAAACTTGCTAAAAATGATCTTGCTAGATGAATAGAAATAGGCCCCTTTCACATGATCGACCAGATCCGATGTTAGTGAATATATGTCCATCCGATCCGACAAGATCTGCTGAAAACAGACGGATAGTGATTTGTCCGCCATGCCTCCAGCGGGTTGGGTCGGATGGGATCGGATAAAAATGGACAGGGGTCCGTTTTCATCTGATCTCTGCATAGAGAACAGCGGGGCTCTGACGGATCCGTCTCAGCACAGTGAGCGGAGACGGACCTATCATCTGCCTGCTCAGCGGGATTCAATGGAGTGATCCCCCTCTGAGCTAGCGGAGTCCATCCAACGGATCCGCCCAGTGTGAAAGGGTCCTTACAAGAGCTAGATGGACAAATCAGTCAAAACACCCAACAACACTTATCAAGGACCTTTAAAAGCTGTAGGGCCACCCTTTGCCTTTAGAAAACCTAAGAAAGGTATTATACAAGGCCTACATTGTTTATAGTGTACTATTACACATTTCTTGAAGTAAACCTTCAAGTGATTTTAAAGGCTCAAAGTTATATACATAAAATGCATGAAAGTAAAAAGCCTTCTGTGTATAGCGCCCCCCCCCTCCCCCGATACTCACCTGAGCCCCCTCTTGATCCAGTGATGTGCATGAGAGTTTTGCTTCTCTCAGGTCCCTCATTGCTCATTGGCTCCTGCTACTCTCAATCACAGCCAGTAAGCCAATGAGCAGAGACCCAGGGGCGGGGCCGAGCTGTGGCTCTCTGTGTCCAGAGCTGGGCTCAGGAGCGTGCATGCACCAGTGCCCCCAGAGCAAGTGGCTTGCTATTGAGTACCATTACATAGAGCAGGTAACATTTTTTTTTTTTTAATGAACCTCTAGGTTAGGGTCACACTGCCACAACCAGAAAGTCGCACAACTTACAGTGTGACTTTGCTAGGCAACTTCGGTGCGACTTTGAAGCAACTTCATTGAACGCCTATGTAATCTTCCTGTAATGTCGAATCCAAATTGCATCAATTAAAATGAGGATCCGACTTGGAGGCAATTCCACTAAAGTCTGTGGGCACAAGACGAATAGAAGTCACCTTGAAGTAGTACAGAAACCTTTTTGAAAGTTGGAGCGACTTCAGTAGTGCTAATTAAGACAGCTCTCATTGACTAAAATGGGATTTCACATGTCATGTGACTTGGGGTCTCACATGTCGGATTCCGAGTAGATGGAGGAGATGGTAATCTAATTTGTGCTGTGAGCTCTAAAACTTCTCTAACGCCTGGAACAACTACAGCGGAGCCGCTCTCCTCACTAAGTTAGTATAGCACTCCCCCCCTGCTGAGCTGTTCTGACAGGGGGTCCCCCCACCCCCGCCAGAACACTCCAATCAGTGTTCTCTGCCATTGTCTGAGAGTGCTGATCGGGAATCGATCGGCTGCTGCTGGTGTTCCAGCATGCTCATCCAACAGAAGCTGACCGAACTTCTGTCGGACAGACTAACATACACACAAGAAGAATGTCGGCTGTTTTTTGTGGAACCGGCAAATGAATCCTGACATTCTGCCTGTGTGTACGGGGCTTAAGCCTTACCACGTTATTGTAATTTAAATTGGCCATACCTATATTTTGTCTTTAAATTCCATTTTAGTGATTGGGCTTACACCTACTTTAATAGCTGACTAGTTTTCCTTTTCTACGGTGTCTAAAGATCAGCCCCAGACCCCCATTATTTTGGAATGTTATCTCATGCTGGTAGGGCCCCTCCCAACCGCATATCAGACGTAAATTTTTTTTTAAGCAGCCTTTGTCTTCCGACATTCGGCCTATGTGTATGGGGCTTTAACCCTTTCCCGACCGCCTGCCGTACTTATATTGCGGCAAGGCGGTTCTATTAGGCATAATCGCGTACCTGTACGTGATTTTGTCAATAGCAACTGAGCCGTGATCATGCGCTAATTGGCCAAGAGGAGCCAATCAGCGGGCCCCGCAGACGTGATGTGATTGTTTCCCGCAAAGACAGAACCGATATAAACAAGCAGACCGCCATGCTGTCAAGCATCGACACACTGATCTAGTGTGTCAGGAACAGGGATCAGTGTTCATGCAGTGAGCCCATCCCCCCCACACAGTTAGAAACACAGAGAGGGAACACAGTTAACCCTTTGATCGCCCCCTAGTGTTAACCCCTTCCCTGCCAGTGTCTCTTTGTAAGAGGATATGCTGACCCAACTAAGGGGGCAGTCTCCTACCTCTGGTTGTGTTGCGGCATGTTCACTGAGCAGAATAGTTGGTAATCTGGGACCTCAAGGTAGGTGAGTGAAAGCAGCCATGTCACAGAGTGGAGTGGTGGAACCGGGCGCCATCTTGAATGTGCAACCTGTGACCGGAGTTGGTGTATGAGTGGAGGAAAAGGCTTACCTTTTTTTTCGCACCATAAGACGCACTCCCCCCCCCCCCAAAAATAGGGAAAAATGTCTGTGCGTCTTATGGAGTAAATACTGACCACAGCCCCCCCCCCCCCTGCCGCTGCAGCCGTGTCAGAATACCGGCAGGGGCATACCAAGGGGGAGCAGGGGGAGGCGGTCCGCCCTGGATGCCAAAACATCCAGTAGGGGGGTGTCGGTGGCGTTGCTATGGGGGTGTGCTCTTCACTCAGGTCAGGTGACACCCACCAGAGGTGACACCATCCCGAGAGCGGCGAGAGCCCTGGCTGTTTTTTTTTTTTCAGCCGGAACACCCCTGGCGCTGTGGCCTGGTCCAGTCTGACTTCCTGCTCCTCCCACCTGCTGCTGCTGCAAACTATGTCCCCAGTCCTTCGCACCTTCCTAGCTGCCACCCGCCCCGGGTGTATCTGAGGCTGAGAACCAGCCAGGCAGAGGGGGTTGTGGATTGTAATGGCAGTGTCCTCTGCTGCCTGGGGTGAGCTGGTGATAAGGGGGTGGGAGGTATGGGCTGGCATGGTATCCACTGCCTAGTCACCTGAGCTGTTGTGATAGAAGAGGCTGAAGGGGAATTTGTGTCCGCCCAGCCACCCTGAGCTGATCTGGGAAGGGGGGGAGGTTGCTGTGTTCACCATCACCACCCAGGTATAGTGTAGCTGAGCTGATTTGATGGGGGGTGTTATTGCTGTGTGTCCACCACCCACCTTTAGTACACCATTTAGTTCAGAATATTTTTTTTCTTGTTTTCCTCCTCTAAAACCTAGATGCGTCTTATGGTCAGGTGCATCTTATGGAGCGAAGGATGCGGTATATAGCTCGACCCACGGGTCTCTTGGGACCCACTTTGTTGGTTCTTGCCCTTGGACGTGAAAAATGTCAGGTTTGGCTGCTATTTCTAGGTGAGGCTGGCATGGAGGTCCATTCTGTGCTTCCTCAGTCTGCCATAGCCAGACGATCCCCCTAAAAAATGTTATTACTACTTTATTACCGTTAATATTAACTTATTACATTTTTGTTCAGCTATTATAAACAGGACAAATTATAGAATAAAATGTACACTTCTGTTTTTTTCTATTGTAACACTAGCTGTTTTAAGGCTAGTGCTGGTCAAACTAGAAAATATGCTTTGTTTTTTTCTTGTTTTGTCACTTTTTGTCACACGTCAGGCTCCATCTCCAGGTACGTGACAGTGTTTAATCTGTCTCCTTTTCCTAGGTCTTGGTGCGGGGCTACCCATTTCCAAATTGTATCGAAAAATATTGCAGTCCGCCTGCTCCCAGGGTTTCTTGGGTGGTTTCCCTTCTTCTCCACCTATGGTCTATAGCAGCTTTAGCACTTGCCTATCATGCTCAGCCATTCTCCTTATAGCGGTGGTTAAAAAAAATAAAAAATTCCCTGCAAGGCAATGTCATAATGTGTTAGTATGCATCACATACTAGCACATTATGAGAAACGTACCTTAGAACAAAGCCCTCCAACGCCGTGCTGTCGTAGCTGAGAGGGCTGACATCTTCCCCCGGTCTTCCTTTTGTGTTTCGCGGAAGTGCAAGTCTAGGAAATATTCACAGTACCTACAGGTAAGTCTTATTATATGCTTACCTGTAGGTACAAATGGTGTAACGGGGTTTACAACCACTTTAATCTATGGATGCACGACAGCCTGGACAGGCAATTTGCTGATTTTTTTACCACCTAGGTATTTCCTTAGGTTAGCGCACTCCATCTTTATGTTGGATGCCCCCTTACATCCCTGTTCTGGCAGGTTGATTGCTTTGCTCGGTTATCTTTGGTAAAACGGCTCCAACTCATTCTGTATATCCACTTCCAGGCCAGGCCTTTTCTGACACTTTTTATTTACATGTAACAATCAGTATTTTCTGCTAGAAAAACACTTAGCACCCCCAAACATTATATATTTTTTTAAAGCATGGCCCTAGAGAATAAACTGGTAGGTTTTGCAACTTTTTTTATGTCGCACACTGTTTGCGCAGTGTTTTTCAAATGCAATTTTATGGGGAAACGTCCACTTTTTTTAAGTTTTAGGGCAAGAAAGCACAGTACAAGGTCCTAGTTGACCTTATACACCCTTTTCCTATCTCTCAGCACTTTGCATTCCTTGTGCAACCTTCTACTATAGAGAACTCTTCCTTGTCACCTGCTGGGACTACTGAAGGACCTTGTGGCCATCCTGGGCTTTGTCTTTTTAAATAAAGGGGGGGGGGGTTCCCTTTCTGCGGAGCCCTCATAAAATTCAATTCTTCTGTTCTCTTGAGCAGTGGTAACCTTACCTTGGACTCATCTTCTAATTGGGTACATTGTAGTCTGGAGGTCAGCGTTCTCCTTACCTCCATGATGTTTCTTGTTGTCCCTTGAAACCTCTTAAATTTTTCTGTCCTGTTCTGCCAGCCAACACGACATCTTGCCTTTTTATTCTCTTAGAGATTAGATCAGGCATGACATATGTAGCTTTATGCCATGTCTCCATTGCAACCTGCCCCCCCTCCTTTTCTCTTCATTCGTTACTGGAAGGTACCCCCTCCATTTCCTCCTTTCTGGTTGGTCGTTTCTTTTTCACATTTCCCCCAAACTATTGGTTGGTAGGTGGTTGTTGACCCCCCACTATTGCTCCTGCAGTGAGGTGTTTGTACTGCGAACAGTTTGTTTCTGGCCTCATAACCTTCTCATTGTTTTCTGTGGGCTTGTGGCTGCTGTTTACCTGTATTATTTCTCGCCCCTCGATTAATGCTTGGGGATATTCCATTATCAGTCAATCATTGTGTCCTATACTGTACGATGGAGGATTTTTGACCTTCTTGTGCATTCTTCATCTTGAGGATTAATGTACACGGGACGTTTTTACAACCTCTCCTGAATGATTTTACTTGACAGATTAAAGCGTCTGTTTTGGCATGTTTACATGCTGCGTTTAGCTGCGTTTTGCCACGTTTGTGTTTAGAAGCGTTTCAATAGCCAAAAATTAAAAACGCCTGTAAATGAAACGCGGCTAAACACCGGTACCGCGTTTAGACGCTGAGACGACTGAAACTTCAGCATCTGAACTCATTTTTTTGCCATCAAAGAAAAGCCTCTAAATAAAGGCAGTTGCCTAAAAACGACTTTAAACAAACCTGTGTACATGTACACATAAGATAACATTGGATGAGTTCAGGGGCAGCTGAAAAAAGCATCCAACTGCCTCTGAACGTCCGTTTACCAGCAGCAGTGTACATGAGGCCTTGAAGCACAGTACAGGGAAGGGCACATGTCTCTCTCCTCTCTTCTCTGTCATCTCTGTACTGTTTGCTAACCAAACTGGAGCCTCGTGGAGTGGGTGGAGTTGTAAGGGAACACAAGAGGGTGGGGCCTCGTGGAGTGGGTGGAGTTATAAGGGAACACAAGAGGGTGGACCAAGCAAAGCTTTTAGCACTGTCCAATTAATTTCAGGTAGCAGCATACAACTCATGGCCTATGAAGCGATTCCTGTGTCCTGTACTCCAAGATACAGAGTTTACAGCTATTTAAAAAAAAAAGCCTTGTTATACAGAAAGTGCAAAAATCATGTCTTTTTTTTACAAAATAGTATTGACAAAATAAAGCTTGTTTGTCCTGAAAGATGAGATATGTATTACTTTATATAACTGGAAAAACGTATGCGCTGCCATGATCAAAATTACAATTGTAAAAAGACCATTCTCCTAATACTCAGTTGCTGCAAAACACCCTGGTGTGTGTTCATCCACCTGAGAAATGATATAGTGTTGTGTTGCGCTGCTGAAAAAAACACTTTCCTCGTAACCAATAATACATATACTCACAATAGCATATAGTATTAACAGGTGTTCATATATTACAACAATCCAATAATCATTAATGTCACTAAATCCCAAGTAATTGTGCCTAGAATGTGTCAGATTACATATACATAAATCCTAAATTAAATTAATTTGTGCTAATTTAAATGTCATGAACAAATCATCCAAAAGATATTAAATGACATTCCCAGTAAATTGTGTTGTCTTCACCAATTAGTATCTACAGTAATTCTTTCATCACCACATACACAATTGTTCCCAAACTCCATAGCTGTAAATTTATGAAGCGAGCGCTATCTTGATACTGAACCTGAAAGCCCAGTGCTTCAAATACTTGCCCAAAAGTAAACCACCACCTTGATGTGAACTGGATGTGTCCTCACCTCACTTTAAGTGGAGGGCCACCCTAAAAAAAAAATTTACATCAAAATGTTTCTAAAAATCTGGAGGAAAAAAAAGTAAAAAAAAAAAAACAACTTACCAGAAATGGCTGTTGCTAGGCAGATCATCGTAATCTGCCACTTCCTACACCGCGGTGATCTTCAGTCTTCTCCTCCTCGCGTTGTCTTCTGGGGAATGGGGCGCGCTGTGTTCTGGGAACTGTGTGTGTCCCAGAACACAGCCGGCCATTCACAAAGGGCTGCGCGACTTGCGCATGCGCAGTAGGAAACGGGTGGTGAAGCAAGTTCAAATGGCGGTGCCGAGAGCCGAGGGATGGGTCGGCCTTGCGTGGCCGACATTGCGGGCACCAGGGACAGGTGAGTGTGCTTAATAAAAGTCAGCAGCTACAGTGTTTGTAGCTGCTGACTTTTAATTTTTTTTTTTTTCAGCTGGCCCACCGCTTTAAAGACCTGTAGGTACGTATAGGTCACATTGTGCCACCCCTTTCTTAGGGAATATAATGGAAGACTCCTGGATCTCTCAGGACTCGCTATGTCCTCTTGGTAATCCTGAGATCGCTGTGCCTTTAATAATTCAGTCTGCCACTGTATGCTTCTAGGTGTGATATCAGCAGCTCCCTGACACCTCTATGTACTATACTGGCACAGCATAGTGTTACCTGCACAGACGTATATGTATTACTTTGTTATCTTAAAGTGATGCTAAAGTCTAATCTTTTTGCTATGGGGGCACCCAAGCTGAGCTGCTGCTCTGCCTATCCATCCAGACACGGAGCCGTAGTTCAGCCCCACCCCCTCTCTCGCCTCATTGGCTCGCTGACTTTGATTGACAGCAGTGGGAGCCAATGGCACTGCACTTCCATCCCAGCCATTGAGGAGGGAGAGCCCCGGGCAACCAAGACACTCCTGCAACATCGCTGGATCGAGATGGGTTTAGGTAAGTATTAGGAGGGCTGCTGCACACAGGTTTTTTATCTTAATGTGTAGAATGCATTAAGATAAAAAACCTTCTACCTTTACATCCACTTTAAGTGATGAAAAGGCAATGCCTAAAGTGATTGTAAAGCTTTTTTTTTTTTTTTTCTAATAACAAACATGTCATACCTCCTCCTCTGTGCAAGGGTTTTGCACAGAGTGGCCCCGATCCTCCTTTTCTGGGGTCCCCCTATGGGGCTCCTGGCTCCTCCTATTCTTGAGTGCCCCCGTGGAGAGACGCTTTACATAGGGCCATTCGTGTGGGCGCGTTCCCGAGTCCTACTGCGTCCATCGTCATAGACAGCACGACTCAGCCCCACCCCCCAGCTCCCGTGTCGCTGGATTTGATTGACAGCAGCAGGAGCCAATGGCTCCTGCTGCTATCACTCTATCTAATGAGGACTCGAGACAGCGGCTGGAGCTGCTGTACTCGTCCCCGTCGCTGGAATGATTGGGCTCAGGTAAGAAAAAGGGGGGCTCTGGGGAGGTGCTGCAGCACAAAAGGTTTATCACCTTAATGCATGGAATGCATTAGGGTGAAAAACAGTGAGGGTTTACAACCCCTTTAAGGACGGGTTCACACTAGCTACGCCTGCGGGGCACAGCAAGGGGTCCGGTGCGTCCCTGTTCTCCATATCAGGTGTGAATCAGGTTCGAATTTTTGCCTGAAACAGAGCCAAAGACACACAGGCCCCTTTTTGCAATGCGGACCGTGCCCGCCCCGGAGCTGTGTGAATTGGCTCCACTGAGAGCCAGTCAGTCTACTGTCATGTGATTGGCTACGAAGAAATCCACATCCAATTTGCATCAGTGTGAGCCCAGCCTAAAGTGGTATTACACCCAAAACCAAAAATGTATTGTAGCTTACCAATCAGTAGACGTGGTGGCTGCCTTAGATTTTTTCTTCTCCTCTGTTTTCACCTGGTGATCTGGTCAGCAACACATCTCCTGTATTAGAGTGATTCACTCTGGATGAAGGATCAACAGAGACACCTTTGGACAGCAGCACTGTCCGTCTAGGGGGAGAGTAGTATAAAGATATACTAGCAGATTAAGATACACTAACAGATTGAACCCAAACGCCAGTTAACACTTTTAGGCAGTCACAACAATTTTGTTACTTTTGTGATAAAGATTTGACATACATGAATAAAAGCTGATCATTGTAAGCACCCTTGTCAGTGTTAAATGGTTTGTCTCAGCCCTTTAACTGCTACATCTGCAGGACAGCTTGTACTGTTGAAAAAACAACAGACTTACTGGCAGGATCACTAGATAAAATAAAAGAACAAATGCGAAAAAAACCAAATGCAGTCATCTCATCTGTGGTAAACTGCAAATTAATAAATGTTTGCTGTAACCAGTTGCCGCCCGCCCACCGTCAAATGACGGGGGCGGTGCGGCTCTCGTTCTGGGATGACTTCATATGATGTCGTCCCAGAATGGCCGCTCTCGCACCCACCGGGATGCGCAGTGCGGCGATCAAGTCCGTGCCGTGTTGTTAGGACACGGCATGCCCCTGATCTCTGTAAAGAGCCTCGGCTCTTTAACCATGTGATCGGCTGTGTCCAATCACAGCCGGTCACATGTAAACAAGGAAATGCCGGTAATCGGCTCTCATCGCCTCACACTGTGGCATCTCCTCGCAGGGGACATCAAGACATGTAATCAGGGCACTGATCATCAGTATCCTGAATACATTAAAGTGCCAGCAGTCAGTGCTCACCAGTGCCAGCAGTCAGTGCCCATTAGTGCCGCCTGTCAGTGCTGCTAATCAATGCCCATCTGTGCTGCCCAACAGTGCCGCCTATCCATGCCACCTATCAGTGCCGCCTATCCTTGCTTATCAGTGCCACATATCAGTGCGACCTATCAGTTCCCATAAGTGTGGCATATTAGTGCCTCCTCATCAGTGCCCATCAGTGCCGCCTCATCAGCGCACAGGAGAAAAATTACTTATTTACAAAATTTGCTGGCAGAAACTAAGAAAAACTTTTATTTTTTCAAAATTTCTGGTCTTTTTTCTTCTTCTTTTTTTATAGTAAAGAATAAAAAAACACAGAAGTGATTAAATACCACCAAAATAAAGCTCTATTTGTTTGAAGAAAATTCTAAAAGTTTCACATGGTTACAGTGTAGCATGACCATACAGGTGTCATTCAAAGTGTGACAGCGCTGAAAATTGGCCTGGGCAGGAAGGGGGAGAAAGTGCCCGGTATTGAGGTGGGTAATCTGTAGGTTTATAGAAGAAATGTAAAGATTGCTTTGGTCCATAAGTATAAAGGTTTGAGAGCTTAACTGGTTAAATAATACATATGATTTATTTTAAAGCCAGTAATTGGCTAGCTAAGAGCTCACTTAGTTGCGATTTGTTTTGAAAAACTGCATACCAAAGAGCTAAATGACACATATTCTTTATGTAGATGACAAAGAGACAATCAGCGTTGATATGATTGTGTGTGGGTGTGTTTATAATTGGGATATATTTTCTAACGTACAAAAGGCAATTAACCACTTGCCGACCAGGCGCCGCAGTTGTAGTGCGGCAGAATGTTGCAGCAACGTTATGTAATGTCGCTTGTAATGCCACTAGGGGCGCGCGTGCACCCCCTGCTCGCCCACGGAGCCGATGCGAGTGCACATTTGTCACGATCACTGCCGGGCTCCCACGATCGCTCGGGGCACAACGAGAACCGGGATCTGTGCGTGTAAACACACAGTTTCCGGTTCTCTGAGGGGAGAAGTGACAGATCGTCTGTTCATACAGAATACCCTACACAGTTCCCTTCCCCTTTCAGTTAGAACACACACTAGGGAACACAATTAACCCCTTGATCGCCCCCTAGTGTTAACCCCTTCCCTGCCAGTGACATTTTTACAGTAATTAGTGCATATTTATAGCACCGATCGCTGTATAAATGCCAGTGGTCCCAAAAATGTGTCAAAATTGTCCGACATGTCCGCCATAATGACGCAGTCATGATAAAAATCGTAGATCGCCGCCATTACTAGTAAAAAAAAATTAATAATAAACATGCCATAAAACTATCGCCCATTTTCTAGACGCTATAACTTTTGCGCAAACCAATCAATATACGCTTATTGCGATTTTTTTAAATTTTTTTTTTAACCAAAAATATGTAGAAGAATACATATCGGCCTAAACTGAGGAAAAAATAGTTTTTTTTATATATTTTTGGGGGATATTTATTATAGCAAAAAGTAAAAAATATTGCGTTTTTTTTTCAAAATTGTCGCTCTTTTTTTGTTTATAGCACAAAAAATAAAAAACGCAAAGGCGATCAAATACCACCAAAAGAAAGCTCTATATGTGGGAAAAAAAGGACATCAATTTTGTTTGGGTGCAACGGTCGCACAACCACGCAATTGTCAGTTAAAGCGACGCAGTGCCGAATCGCAAAAAGTGCTCTGGTCAGGAAGGGGGTAAAATTTTCCGGGGCTGAAGCGGTTAAAAAACATCATACTGCAAGCAAAATGCCATACAAAATGATGTTCAACAGTATCCTCTGATTTGAGATCTGGAAAAGTAGCCATTTACAGAGGGACATAATCATGTTTGTTTCTCTCAGAATTATAATAATCCTTAAATTATTAATTTGGTATTAAAAGAATAAATAAATGGGTCAGGTGTCGCCCGCGGGTTTTAAACCCCCGAAGGATTGCAGAAGGAATTCTGTAGCTTGCCAAGGAAGTAACCGCCGAGGTATTTGCTTACCTGGCAGCCGCCTTTTGTCAGATCTCAGAGACATTACAGCATATGACGTGCAGGCAGAGCTTTACTATTACAAGCCAAGTGTATTGATTTGCTTTTCCGATACTGTGAAAGGAAATATAATTGTCTAAGGGCCTATTTACACCCGTCTGCTCTCATGCAGCAAAATAATGTATTTTTCTGCATGAAAATACATTTCCAGTAGAATAGCCATTTGTTTTTATTGGGCTGGTTCAGGTCTCTGCACAGTAGTTTAGTGTGAAAAGGGTAAGAGAAATGATATGAGCCCATTCACACCTATTCATGTGTGTTACCTTGCATGGAACCTTGTGAGGCTGCCTTAGATTTCATTCAAAACAATAATTAGCTTGTGTACAAGAGGGTAGGTTGCACCTAGAGGGCTCAGTCTACCAGTGTGGGCTATCACCAATTTATTGTAAAGGAGTTGTGTGATGAACCTGCTGAGCTATTTGCCAACCGACATACCCACCTGCTGTGTCTGCATATGGCATGCGATTGTTGTATCCCTTTATGCTGTCTATACTGTTTAAGATTGACCTGTAGCCTTGACTTATGGAATATTCAGTATATACTTTTCACTATGCTTCAAAGAAAGTAGGTGGGGCACTTTTATGATGTGTATACTGCTCTATTGTGACTGTTTTATAACAAATCTGCTGACGACTCACCAAATTTCCTCTTTCAACTCTTTTACCTCCGCTGATCTATGGCATACAGTAGGTGACCGCGATATTGTGTCAATCTCGCCGCACTTCTCAGCGAGATTTGACACCTACGAGCCCCGTCGCAGGAGCCAGCGCCGAGATGGCTCACTCATCGGGAAAGGAATCCTTCCGCGATGAGTGACAGGCAGCGCTGACAGCTGTCTAGTATGAATCCTGAGGCGGGAACACCGCGCCAAATTTTAAATGAAAAAACCGGCGTGGGTTCCCCCCTCGGAGGCATACCAGGCCCTTAGGTCTGGCATGGATTGTAAGGGGAACCCCCTATGCCGAAAAATCGGCGTGGGGGTCCCCCCCAAATCCATACCAGACCCTTATCCGAGCACGCAGCCCGGCCGGCCAGGAAAGGGGGTGGGGACGAGCGGGCGCCCCCCCCCTCCTGGGCCGTACCAGGCCGCATGCCCTCAACATGGGGGGGTGGGTGCCTTGGGGGAGTGGGGCGCCCTGCGGGCCCCCCCACCCCAAAGCACCTTGTCCCCATGTTGATGAGGACAAGGGCCTCTTCCCGACAACCCTGGCCGTTGGTTGTCGGGGTCTGCGGGCGGGGGGCTTATCGGAATCCGGGAGCCCCCCTTAATAAGGTGGCCCCCAGATCCCGGCCCCCCACCCTGTGTGAATGAGTTTGGGGTACATGGTACCCCTACCCATTCACCTAGGCAAAAGCGTCAATATAAAAAAAACACGCTACACAGGTTTTAAGAATAATTTATTAGTCAGCTCCGGGGTCTTCTTCCGACTTCGGGGGGTCTCCTTCCGACTTCTCCCGGTGTTCGGCCTCTTCTCCCGGTGTTCGGCCTCTTCTCCCGGGCCCCCTCATCAACATGGGGACAAGGTGCTTTGGGGTGGGGGGGCCCGCAGGGCGCCCCACTCCCCCAAGGCACCCACCCCCCCATGTTGAGGGCATGCGGCCTGGTACGGCTCAGGAGGGGGGGGGGGGGGCGCTCGCTCGTCCCCACCCCCTTTCCTGGCCGGCCGGGCTGCATGCTCGGATAAGGGTCTGGTATGGATTTGGGGGGGACCCCCACGCCGATTTTTCGGCATAGGGGGTTCCCCTTACAATCCATGCCAGACCTAAGGGCCTGGTATGCCTCCGAGGGGGGAACCCACGCCGGTTTTTTCATTTAAAATTTGGCGCGGTGTTCCCGCCTCAGGATTCATAATAGACAGCTGTCAGCGCTGCCTGTCACTCATCGCGGAAGGAAAACAAAGTTTTCCTTTCCCGATGAGTGAGCCAGCGCGACATTCACAGTACCCTGTCGCCGAGAACCAGCGCGATGGTATCGCGCTGGAAACACAATCTCGCGGTCAGGTACTGTACATCAGTAGCAGTGTGGGGGTTTTGCACCCATTCCTGGCTGCTACAGCCACTGTCACCCCTGCGGATACCCCTTACTGTAGGAACCTGGAAGTTACATGTGTAACAACAATTTAACCACTTAAGGACCTCCCCACGTACTGCAGCAGGGCGGCCCTTAAGCGCAAAATCACGTACCTGTACGTGAATTCTGTCGTTGGGGCGCGCGCTTCCGCCGGTCGTTTGATGGAGAGGCAGAACGGCGGTCTGCCTATGTAAACAAGGCAGACTGCCATTCTGTCAGAGAGGAAGAGAGAGATCTTGTGTTCCTGGCTTCCCCACCCCGCCAACGATATCATCCTATCAGTAGGGGAGAGAGCGGGAGGAGCTGAAGAGCTGCACAGAGAATGGGAGTCTTTATTATTAACAAGTGGGTAATGACGCGCTTGTTAAAACGATATTAACCACTTCATATGATATCCGCAGATGGGATCTCCCATCGTGAGCGGGCGTCATATGATGTCCTCGGCTTCCCGGCGGTATAGGGGGCGCGCGTGCCCGCCGCGTCGCCAAGGAGCGGATGAGCGTGCCAGCGGCCGCGATGTCCGCCGGGCAAACGTGATCGCTCGTGACAGAGCAGGAACGTGGATCTGTGTGTAAACACACAGATGACACACTCGAGTGCCGCGTACATTGAGTCCGTGGGACCCGCGATCGCACTCACGGACGTCGAGGTGGGCGCACGCCCGCAAATGCTTCTTAAAGGGCAACGTACAGGTACGTTAATCTGCCTGTATGTGCCCTTCTGCCAACGTATATCGGCGGTCGGCAAGCAGTAAAACAGAATGTTAAAAGCAAGTGAAAATTTCAAACAACATTCTTTCATTCAGAGAATGTACAAAGATTTTTCATATAAATATTCTTGTCTGAAAATTGATCCGTTTGACCAGCATAAGGCTCGGTACACACCTATGCAGTTTGCTTTTGATCTGTTTCTGCAGTGCTTTTTGCTGTGCGTTTTGATTTTTTGCGCACGTAATTTTGCTGCGATTTGCGTTTTTAAATTTTTTTATGCCTTTTTTTTGGCCAATTTGTTGGCCAGATTAAAAAAAAAAAAATTGCTGCAAAAACGCATTACATGCTTTTTCTGCAGCTTCTCCATTGAAGTATATTGAACCTAAAATGCACCATTTTTACGTTGAAAAAAGTCCCTGACTGCAGCAGCTGAAAAAAAGCATAGATGTAAACGTTAAATGAACTGAACTGTAGTGCATTTCTGCAAAAAGCACCAAAAAACACATGGGTGTGAACCAGGTCTAAGACATTTAGTAACATAATTGGCTAAAAATAAAATAAAAAAATTAACCCTTTATAGTACAAAAAAAGAGCAAATAATCGCTACTGTAAGAGCCCTTGCACACTGGGGCGGTTTGCAGGCGCTATTGCGCTAATAATAGCGCCTGCAAACTGCCCCGAAAGTGCCGCTGCCTTCATTTCAGTGTGAAAGCCCCGAGCGCTGGCAGGACGGTAAAAAAAGTCCTGCCAGCAGCATCTTCGGAGCAGTGAAGGAGCGGAGTGTATACCACTTCTTTACCGCTCCTGCCCATTGAAATCAATGGGACGGCGCGGCTATACCGCCGGCAATGCGCCTCTGCAGAGGCGCTTTGCGGTGGTATTTAACCCTTTCTCGGCCGCTAGCGGGGGTAAAACCGCCCCGCTAGCGGCCGCATACCGACGGTAAAACGCCGCTAATAATAGCGGTGTTTTACCACCGACGCCGCCCCCCGCCCCAGTGTGCAAGGGCTCTAAGGGGTTAATTTTTTTACTGTGCAACTGTGAAAGTAAATTTACAGTAATGATTACCGTATTTGCTCTTTTTGTACTCTAAAGGGCTAATTTTAGTTTTTTTAACCCCCATCACGTTTCTGGCTAATTAATCGATTATTAAAATAGTAATCGATTAATTTGATCATCGATTAGTTGTCGATTAATTGATTAGTTGTTTCGGCCCTAAATGGAACTACCACCATTTAATTCTCCAGGGTCCCTGCGTGCATAAAATATTTACTGTTTAAAGGTTTCAACTAATCCTCATCAGGCCTAAAATATTTTTTTAACACGTGAGCAAAAAAATAAATAAAAATATAAAAAGGTAAAATTGCTCTAGCAACAAAAGAGTTAAAGCCACAAACAACTGAATTTACTGGAGATCACCAATGGCCACCTACCTTCTTATCAGCACACGCTTCCTTTGCACTTATTTAGGGGTCTCAAACTGTCAGCCCTCCATCTGTTGTGAAACTACAAGTCCCACCATGCCTCTGCCTGTGGGAGTCGTACTTGTAGCTGTCAGCCTTGCAATGCCTCATGGGACTTGTAGTTTCGCAACAGCTGGAGGGCCGCCAGACTAAAGAGTCTTAATTTGATATACAGAGGTGGGAGAGTTTATTACCATGCTGTTTTACCCTAGGTTCCGCAACCACCCACAGTGAAAATGCACAGCTCTGCAGAATCACGTGGGGCTGCTATTCATTCTGAATGGCACCCTTTCGCACCCTCTCGCATGTAAAATCGCAGTGCGTGTGCGGGAACTGCAGGGAAATTGCATGATCAAAAAGAACATGTGATTTTCCTGCGGGGCTGCATTTTTGAAAAGGACTTCCTTCCCCTCGCTGCTTTCTGGGACCTGTGTGTGTCCCAGAAGATGGCGGGACCGTTCAGAAATCGCAACGCGACTCATGCATGCACAGTAGAAAACCGAATGTTAAGGCCTAAAGGCTTCACTGCCGGTTTCCCTTACTTGCAATGTTGGTGCCTGCACCCAAAGCTGATGGTTTAATTGGCTTGGGGTGCTGACATCGCGGGCTCCCTGTCCTTATATTAAAAGTCAGCAGCTTCAATATTTTTTTTTCAGACGGAGCTGCGCTTTGCTTTAAGTGAGAAAACATGGCTTTCAAAGGAGGTCGTTCTCACGTATGCGTTCCAAACGTGAAGGGATTGGTGCAATGCGGTGCGTTTTAGAGCCCCATAGACGTGAATGAAAACCGCATTCAAATTGCATAGGTGATCAAATCCACTGCGATTTGAGTGTTTTTAGAACTATGTCCTGTATTTGTGAGGTCCTTTCCAGACAGAGGGAGAGATTTTGGCCAGAAAAAAAAATCACAGCTGTGTCCAATCACATCAGAATTGCACCACAACTGGTCCTTAAAATCGCACTTGAAAAGCATAGAAATCGCACAGCAACAGTGTGAACCTTACTATTATAATTTGCCCTCCTTCAGGGATTTTAGCTAAATTGCTGAGTGACTTAGATACAAATTGCTGTAAAATGAATGAGTTAGCAATTCCATAGTAAATAACTGTGATTTTGTTAGTAGAGAAATTGCTTAAAGCGGAGGTTCACACAAAAATGGAACCTCAGCTTTTCGGAACTCTCCCCCCCTCTGGTGTCACATTTGGCACCTTTCAGGGGGGAGGGGGGTGCAGATACCTGTATAATACAGGTATTTGCACCCACTTCCGGGAGTAGACTCCCGCGAGACTCACGCCCCTTCCTGTCCCCCCCGCTGTCTCCTGGGAAACACACAGGTCCCAGGAGATAGCGGGGACCAGTTAGGACGCGCAGCGTGACTCGCACATGCGCAGTAGGGAACCAGGAAGTGAAGCCACAACGCTTTACTTCCTGATTCCCTCACCAAGGATGGCGGCGGCAGCTGCCGAGAGCCAAGCGATTGATCGGCTTCGGCTACTGACATTGCTGCACCCTGGGACAGGTAAGTGTCCATTTATTAAAAGTCAGCAGCTGCAGTATTTGTAGCTGCTGGCTTTTAATATTTTTTTTTTAGGTGGACTCCCTCTTTAAAAGAATTAAAAAAAAAAAAAAAATTAAAGAAAAACAAAAGATCACTGTGACTATCTCAGCAGTGTGACACCTGACTCTCAAACAAGCCCTGGAACGCAATCTAACCCCCTAACACAAGGTATTCACCTTTCTATTCCAGCCCAACCCTTCTCCAGTCTGCCCAAAACAGATTTTTCTGCTGTACTTGGACTTTAAATTTTTATTATTTTTCTTTTTAAGTATTTGGCTTGCTTGAAACTTTGTTAGTTGTCTTGTGCTGCTTTGAAAACTTTCATAACAAAGAGATGTCAGGTATCTTTTGTAGCTGACAAAGAGATATGACAGATATAACTATACAGCTGTATCTATAATGGGTGTATAGTGCTTCCGATGTTAAACTAGGCAATTAAAAAATGACATTACTGAAGAATGCTGTACAATGAAAAAAAATATAATTTAACAGTTTTTATATTTCTTTCTGATCTGGAAAATTAAGTATTTACAGTGAGATATAATTATGTTTGTCTTGCAAACAATGAGGTCTCAAACCTTGCATTATTTCAGCAGATTTTCTGGTTGTAGTCTCAGTGAAGTAAAAATGGAGCTGACCTGAGTACCGCTTTTACTTTGAAGAAATAAGTATAGAGTAATTTGTACAAGCAATGTGAAGGCTTCATTAGGCCAATCTGGGAGGCTGTTGGAATGGGCTCTGCACACCAAATTGTTTAGACTGGCAGTTATAAGCTAAAGTAAAAATGCCCATGAGCAATTGGATTAAAGGTCTGTATGCCTGCTATAGATGTAAAAAAAAAAATTATTATTGAATAAAAAAAAAAAAAACAAGAAAAGTGTACATACTGTAATGCCCTGTACACACAGTCGGAATTTACGACAACAAATGTTCGATGTGAGCTTGTCGGAAATTCCGACCGTGTGTAGGCTCCATCGGACATTTGCTGTCGGAATTTCCGACAACAAATGTTTAAGAGCTGGTTCTCATATTCGGAAATTACGAACGTGTGTACACAATTCCGACGCACAAAAGTCCACGCATGCTCGGAATCAAGCAGAAGAGCCGCACTGGCTATTGAACTTCATTTTTCTCAGCTCGTCGTATGTGTTGTACGTCACCGCGTTCTTGACGTTTGGAATTTTCGACAAGATTTGTGTGACTGTGTGTATGCAAGACAAGTTTGAGCCAACATCCATCAGAAAAAAATCCACGGTTTTGTTGTCAGAATGTTCGATCGTGTGTACGCTGCATAAGTTTGAATAGCCACAAAACCTACAGAGCTTTTCCTGCGTAGTTTCATGTGCATAATAATAATTTACTGCTGGAGGGCAAGTGCAGAAATTAAGGGATCATTCACGTAATTACAACACAGGTTAACAAGAAAGGTATATGTTCTGTGAGGTGCCATTCAGAATGCTTAATATAAATACACTATAGCGGCACCTCGTCAGACAGGTGTTAATACTCTGTGCGTTGTGCTGTGTTGCATTGCCAAAAATAGCGTAGGTAAAATGAGAGCGGTTCTAAAGGCAGAAGTTTTTTTTTTTTTTTTACTTTTAACGCATTCTATGCATTAAGGTAAAAAACCTTCCACACGTTGTTGCACCAGCCCCCACCCCTTATACTTACCTGAGCCCAATCTCAGTGCCAGTAAACCAGTGGCTTCCCTCTCCTCATTCAGACACAGTAGCCGGAGCCAATGGCTGTCAATCACAGCCAGTGAGGAGGGATCAGGGGTGGGTCTGATTCGCATTCTGTCTTATGGACACAGAGCGGGGCTCAAGAGCGAGCACGCATGAGTGCCCTTCTAGCAAGAGCTGTGTTATGGGGGCACTCGGCAGGGGAGGGGGAAAGAAGAGGAGGATCGGGGCTGCTCTGTGCAAAACCACTACACAGAGCAGGTAAGTATGACATGTTTGAGATTTAAAAAATAAAATGTAACCTTTACAATCACTTGAATTGGCTGCCTTAAAGTGGAAGTTTAGCCTAACACTAAAATCGCTACATCTACAGACATCCACGATCTAATACTTGCCTATCTAGCCCTGTAAAGAAGAAATCAGCATACATACCATTTCTGAAGCCGATCCGACCCAATCCCCAGCGACAGAAGCTCTGCAGAGGTAAATACCTTATACAGCCTCCTTCCTGTTTACACTTCCTATACAGCCTAGGCTTATGACGTCATGCACAGCTCTCCCTCTCTCACTCTCTTTAGAGTTTGCCAGGAAGGGGGGGGGGGGGTGAGTCTTAAGAGGGCCAATGAGAGCTGCAGAGCTGGAGGTGTGCCGCTGTGTGTCTGTGTAAATCCAGGAAGTGAACAGGCAGCAGCTTCAGCTGCCCACATTTAAAATGGCTGCAGCCAGACTCAGTGGAGGGAGATTTCTTCTGCAGCATATTTGGCATATTTGGCGAGTACAGAATCACAGTATTTATAAAATAATATGCAAAATGGTTGGAGGGAAGCTTCAGAATGGCAAATATCTTTTTATTATAAATTACTGTATTTATCGGCGTATAACACGCGCCGGCGTATAACACGCACCCAAGTTAAGGAGGGAATTTTAAGGAAAAAAACTTTTAGGAGTAAAGTTTAAGGAAGAAAAACTTACATTAAAATGCCCATCAATGCAGCGTTATCGGTGTCCATCTGCAGCCTTGTCAGTGTCAGTGCAGCCTTGCCCCAGTGTCCATTGCAGCCTTGTCAGTGCAGCTTTGCCCCAGTGCAGCCTTGTCAGTGCAGCCATGTCAGTGCAGCCTTGTCAGTGCAGCCTTGTCAGTGCAGCTTTGCCCCAGTGCAGCCTTGTCAGTGCAGCCATGTCAGTGCAGCCTTGTCAGTGCAGCTTTTCTCCAGTGCAGCCTTGTCTGTGCAGCTTTTCTCCAGTGCAGCCTTGTCTGTGCAGCTTTTCTCCAGTGCAGCCTTGTCAGTGCAGCCTTGTCAGTGCAGCTTTTCTCCAGTGCAGCCTTGTCTGTGCAGCTTTTCTCCAGTGCAGCCTTGCCCCATGCAGCCTTGCCCCAGTGCAGCCTTGCCCCCCCGTGCAGCCTTGCCCCCGTGCAGCTTTGTGGGATCGCCGCGATCCCTGCCGTCATACACAGCCCTGTGTAAATTTAAATATGGCGCCGAGACTGCAGGGACTCGGCGGAGCGCTGATACACATAGCCGAGAGTCCTCGGGTTTTCTCGGCGCCGCTTACAGTCCCGCCCAGTTCCGCCCTATGGGCGGGACTGTAAGCGGCGCCGAGAAAACCTGAGGACTCTCGGCTATGTGTAGCTCCGCTCCGCCGAGTCCCTGCAGTCTCGGCGCCGTATTTGAATTTCCACACGGCTGTGTATGTCGGCGCCGATCGCGGCAATTGCCGCGATCGCTCCAATCACACACAATTGGGGGGGGGGATCGGCCTATAACACGCACCCACGATTTCCCCCTGATTTTCAGGGGAAAAAAGTGCGTGTTATATGCCGATAAATACGGTATGTGAGCAGACTGCAGTTCCTCTTTACCCTTCCAGCATCTTTGGAGTGTGAGAGGAAACCCAGACACAGGGAGAACATACAAACTCCAGGCAGGCAATACTGTGGTTGGGATTCAAACAAATGACCCCAGTGCTGCTAGACAGAAGTGCTAAGAGCCACAGTGCTAGATTTTTATTTTTTTTAGAAAAAGTTTTACTGTAGAGTAGACCATAAATCTTTGTTAAAAGATTGAAATGGAAACCTAGGAATGCTGAGACAAGTGTGTAAATGAAAAACGTTTATCCTTTACCAGCATGATCTGTAGGTACTTGTTAGGATCAGATCCAGAGTTATTTTGAAAAAAAAATTGTAGGGTTGGATTTCACCCATTATTCAAGAAATATACTTTGACACCTCCAGGTTTCAGAGAGGACAAAATAGATTTCCTAGCCAGTGTCATCAACCATCTGCCATAAGTTTATGGCTATCAGACATATAAATTATACAGTATATACTGTAAATCTGAAGTAGACATTGATGTCCTGTGTTATAAATCAACATGCAGTGTGAAAATGGACAGATTGTTTCATATTTGTTTCTGAAGTTATATTAATGACAGATCAGGTGATACCAAGGACTGCATTTGGATGAAGTAACACCTGGCTGGTAGAATAAAAAAAACAGATGATTCTTGTGAAATGCTGTTTCTCTGTAAATTAAATTCGGCCTCTTCTTTTTTACAGAGAAATGTCTGAACCTCCATGTAAGAGAAAGTTGGTTGACAATGGAAGTAGCTCTGCTGCTGGGTCATCTAGACAGGTAAGTTTGCAGCACGTTTGTTCTATGGATGTTGAAGGAAAAACCATACTAAGCATTACCCCTTTGATGAAAAATGTACACGTAACAGCTTGGTTATAACAGAAAACATATAACATCACCTGAGATAAAGAAATAAATAATTCAAGATCACCTCATACGTCAAACTGCTAAGTATTGCTAGGAATTTAAATTCATCTCCAATGCCAGTTATCCTTTCCTGGACATCATAGCTGAGTAGAACTGAACCATGCCAGTTTGTGTCTCTTGGGTCCCCAATCAAATGGCTTAAGGAGAGCCTCGAGGGATTAAAAGTATTTTAGGGGTACATAAATCGGGGTATGCCATAAGATGCATAGTATTTTAGGTAATAATACCATTTTTATAAGGTTAATATGCCCCCATACTCCCAGGGGTAGGCGGGTCCAGGTTTGTATTTTAGATTTAACAAGGGCGAAGAGGGGCTCTATGTTAAGAGATATGTAATGTAATCGGCTGGGGACCGAGACGTGTATATATACCTAAGTATTTAAAATGGCTTGCTCGTTGTAGTGGGAGTTGGGCTTGTATCCTGGATGGCGGAAAACTATCAGTGGATAGAATTTGGGATTTTTCCCAATTAATCTTAAGACCAGAGAACGACCCAAACTGTTCTATCATCTGCATTGCGGTTGTAAGGAGAGACCTGGGTCAGCCAAGTATAACAATGTGTCATCTGCATACATATTGATTTTCTCTGTAAAGGTGCCAAGGCGTAAGCCACGGATCTCTGGATTTTCTCGAATAAAGATGGCAAGAGATTCTGCCGCTAGGGTGTATAACAGTGGGAATAAAGGACAACCTTGTCTCGTTCCTCTAGTACGGCTGAACACTGAAGAAGGCTAGCCATTGGCTACTAACTTTGGAAGTTGGGTCTTGATATTGTAATTTGATCCATTTGATGAATTTCGTCCCAAATTTATAACTCTTGTCTTGAGGCTTTTCCAAAGGTATCTCCACTCCACCGAATCAAATGCTTTTGCTGTATCTTGGGTCACCACCACTCGTGATCCAACGTTATCATGCAGGGCTTGCAGATTAAGTCCACGGAACAATTGAGTCAGGCAACATGGAAGGTTGGAAACCATAATTCGCCATAAACTGGGACAATGGGGAAGCAGAATGCAAGGTACTGTTGTGAGCAAACTCTGCCCACGGTAATAGGTTCTGACCAGTTGTTATGATGGTCAGAAATATAGCAACATAGGAATTACTCCAAGAACTGATTGGCTCGTTCTTCGGCCCCATTAGACTTTGGGTGATACACAGAGGAAAAAGCAAGCTGAACTCCCAACTGTGCACAAAAGGCTCGCCAGAACCGGGACACAAAATGATAACCCCTGTCCGAGACAATCACCTTGGGTAGCCCATGTAAGCCATGTGAGCAAAAATGGAAGCCAGTTCCTTAGAAGTGGGCAACTTCTTAAGTGGAATACAATGACACATCTGTGAGAACTGGTCAACCGCCATAAGGATAACTGTGTTGCCCTGGGAGTTGGGTAACTCTACAATTAAATCCATAGACTAGTAGGTCCAGGGCCTCTCTCCATTGGATATGGGTTGTAGGAGGCTCACTGGAAGGTGTCGTGGCGTCTTACTCTAAGCACACATGAAACAGACAGCTACAAAAGCGGTTATATCGGCACATAGACTAGGCACCAACTCAAGACAACAGGTTTTTGCGTCTCCCGTAGAGGGTTTGCCCAGGTCAAGGCTCTCTCAGAAAGCAAAGATGTCACAAAACCTACTTTGCTTCTGTCCATGGGAAATGCCTGGGGCAGCATCTCAAAGTATATCTCAACCTGGTTGAGAAACCCTCTGCATTGCACTGGATCGCCACCAAATCGCTGGGGAAGTGGAGAGCGAAACCAGACATACATCTTATAGAGGTAATACTTGAGGCGGGTGCCTGCACAGAGACTGGCGCAATAGCAGGGACGGTCTGCAAAACAGGTTGTATCGGAGCAGCGACAGTGGGAGATTCCAGGTGAGCCGTGCGACTCAAGAGCGTTTGTAACGCCATGGCAAACCGATCCATGTGGTGATCTTGCTCATCCAATCTGGAAAAGATATTACCAACAAGTGGATTGACTGTATCTTCTGAATTCATGGCCTTCGCCTACTTTCAGAAACCATGAAATCGTACCGAGACAGAAGTACAGTTAAATCACACTTGTTTAATAATAAAAGTAAATAGAACAAACGTAGTCAAAACATAGCCAGAGTTCAGGAACCGGAACGGATAGTCAGACAAGCCAAACGTCAGGAAGCCGGAGATGAGCGTAGTAAAACAGCAAGCAGGACCGGGAGCCAGAAGGAATGTCAGCCAAGCAAGTTTATTAACAGGAATGCAGGAGAGCGTCTCTGTGATGTTGACTAAGGTGAAGATAGAGATCCTCTGGGCTGGACGGCTTAAGTAGGTAGGACTGACGAGCAGGATATCATCAACAGCTGAGTAACTGGAGAGATAGGAGCTGGCAATTAGCCGACAGCTGAGCGGCCAGCTCAGAGAAGGAAGGGCTGAGCCCAGCCCTGACACTTGGTCCCCATGTATCAGACTCAAGATGATCTGATTGAGGCTGAGAGCAAGTACTTTGGCTAGTATTTTAATATCGACCTGCAGCAGAAAATTAAGTCGGTAGGATTCAGGGTATCCTGGGTCTTTTCCTGGTTTGGGTATAAGGATTATGATCACCTCTCTCAGAGAGGGAGGGAGTGTGAGTGTCTCAAATAAGTTGTTGTATAGGGCTAGCAATTTAGGGGTGAGTAGTTTGCTATATTGTGAGTAAAATTATATTGGTATTTGGATCTGGCAAAGCTAGCTATCGCCGTTGCTATTTCGTCAGTTGTGCTATTTGTCTGTCCTTTAGTTGTGGAAAAGTACTGCTCTCTTACCGCCCTGCCGCTACAAACTGATCACTGACTACTCTACTGCTCACTGACTACCCTGCCATTACATACTACTCACTGATTAAGCTGCTGCTGTGTACTGCTTACTAATTGCCCTGCCGCTACCTACTTCTAACTGACCGCCCTGTCGCTACCTACTGCTCACTGACTGCCCTGCCAATTCATACTCATCGCTGACCACCTACCACTACCTACTGCTCACAGACCACCCTGCCAATACATACTGCTTACTGACCATCCTGCCACAACTGATCATTGACCGCCCAAACACTACACACTGGAGCTGCACAATTAATCTTTAAAAAATCGTGATCTCGATTCAACCGCTCTGACGATCCCTATTGCAGAGTTTGCTGATTCTTTCATATAACAGACTTACCTGCTCACTCAGCTGTCAAAATAAAACATCCAGGCAGTCTGCCAAGTTTTTAAAATGAAACATTGTAACTAATTCCTTCTTAGATAAAAGGGAAACTTCTGTGTGTAAAGAAAAAAAAAACAGGCAGTCTGCCAAGTTTTTGACGTCATGAGGGGTGTGGTCATTGGGTGATGTTGACCACGCGCCCTTATGACGTCACAGTCCCAACATGCCTCGGGACTGTGAAGTCATAAGGGGGCGGGGTCACCGCCTATATAAGTAATTGCGGAGCGCTCACAGTATTACAGCGGGAGAGAGCGGCGTGTCAACATCGGAAGAAGAGAAGAGGGAAGAAGACGATGCAGAAGTCCGGGCCACCGCTAGCAAAAGAGCGGCAGAAGATAGCGGAGGAGCCGGCAGAAGAACCGGACACCGGGAGAAGAGGTCGAACACCGGGAGAAGAGGCTGGAGAGCGGAAGAAGAACAGGACACCAGGAGAAGAGGCCGGAGAGAGCGGCGAAGTCGGAAGAAGACCCCCGAAGTCGGAAGAAGACCCCCGGAGCTGTCTAATAAATTACTTTAAAAACCTGTGTAGTATGTTTTTTTTATTGACACTTTTTTCCTAGGTGAATGGGTAGGGGTACCATGTACCCCATACTCATTCACATAGGGTGGGGGGGCCGGGATCTGGGGGCCCCCTTATTAAAGGGGGCTCCCGGATTCCGATAAGCCCCCCGCCTGCAGACCCCGACAACCAACGGCCAGGGTTGTCGAGAAGAGGCCCTTGTCCTCATCAAAATGGGGACAAGGTGCTTTGGGGTGGGGGGGCCGCTGGGCGCCCCCCTCCACTAGAGCACCCACCCCCCATGTTGAGGGCATGCGGCCTGGTACGGTTCAGGGGGGAGGGGGGCGCTTGCTCGTCCCTACCCCCTTTCCTGACCGTCCGGGCTGCGTGCTAGGATAGGGGTCTGGTATGGATTTTGGGGGGACCTCCACGCCGTTTTTTTGGCGTAGGGGGTTCTCCTTAAAATCCATACCAGACCTAAGGGCCTGGTATGCCCCGCGATGGGGCTCGCAAGGTGTCAATCTTGCCGATAAAAGCGGCGAGATTGACTACCTTTTCTAGTCCTGTCGTACCCAAGTCATGTTCAAAATGAACGGACTTGTTCGTGTGTGGGCAAGTCCGTTCATTCGGAAAGTCCGACGTAACTCCGTCGGGAAGACCGGCGGACATAGTCTGCCGGAAAGTCCAGTCGTGTGTAGGCAAGTCCGTCCGTAGTCCGGTCGTGTGTAGGCAAGTCCGTTCGTAAAAAAAGTCTGTCGAAAGTCTGTCAAAAGTCCGTCGGACCAGTCCGGTCGGAAAGTCCGCCCGTGTGTACGTTGCATAATAGGCATATCATTTTTTTGTCTAATGTCGAGGAGTAATCTAAGCTCTCTGCTGGGAATCTTACCCCCCCTGGGTCAGCTACTACAGCCCAGTGTGGACCACAGGTAGTCTCTGAGTGTTCCTCACGGGGGGACACATACGACCAATTCTATTCCGGTTGGGTTGTCACAGTGTCCCCCAAGGCAGACAGCTCCCTGGCTTCAGCTATGAGGTGTCCTGTCCAGGGAAGATACCTCTGTTTCTAGGATATGGCAAGCTCTCCTCCCTTATGGGGTGGTTTGGGTGGATTTCGGGGGATCCTTACTGCGCTAGTATCTCAGTGTTCAGTGTGACGCATGATCTGTCAAACCCTTGTATCGGGGCACAACTCATAAGATGCAATGCTGCTAACTTTGCTTGTGTCCTCAGGCAGGCAGAGACTCCCTACTTATGGCCAGCGGATGTCCGTTGAGTCCTTGGTGGGCTCTCCTCCCCCGGTTGTATAGGTGGGTAGGGGGGTGTTCTAAGGCTCACCTAATGGCCAGCGTATTGTTTCTGGCCCACCCGTGGGTGTCCATACCATGTGTTCAGACTGTTCACTAATTTAGGCTGCTGCTTGCCCGCTAAGCCCGTCATTTTAACTTAGGGCATGTGCCCTTTCGTTGCATCACTTCTGCTCACGCTGTTTTGCGGGGGGCAGATGTGAGGGGCTGGCACCCTTCCCCTACATGGGCAGAGTTGTGATGGGTGGGCGCTGCGCTATGATGTTACATCCAGCATTGGTATTTAGATTCAGGGGGTCTGCACCTGCCATTTTGTCTAAGGGCATTCACGCTTGCAATGACGTGACTTTCACTCTCATTAAGCAGGGGGTGGAGGTGTAATTATCCAGCACTCTTCCCTGTTTGGGCTGAGCTACGATGGGCGGACGCTGTTTGATGTCACACCTGACGTTTGCCCATTCCTACAGCATGGTTTAACCTTACAGTTGGAGATGGGGATCTCTGTCATCCGGTAGGCTCCAGCAGTGCTGCGATCTCATGGGTAGTGTGAGTTGGTGGCCCAGCCTCATTGTGTTTGTGGATGCGTCTTGGTTTCCCCTGGGGGAGAGGTTGGGCTGGAGGTTCCTTCTGGGTAGGTATAGGGATTAGGTTTCCCTAACGTACCCATGCAAACCCTGAGTTTTTAGCTCGGGTTTGTATGTGGCCCCTCCTCATTCCTATCAGAGGCTGTTTTAAACAGATATTTTCATGCAGTTAGGTTTTCTTTTTTAATTTCCCATTATTAGGAACATTTCCCTTTTTGGCGCAGTTTTCTCCCCTATTAAAGTACTTTCGTTTTAATTTGATATTAAGTTTAGTATTTAATATTTTCAGAACTGAATTGATTTTTAATACAGTTGACATGGATACATAGTGCTCAATTCTTTTAAAGGTATGAATCTCCTGTCTGATTTTGGTCAAGGTGATCAACGGGCATGCCTTCTGTTTCTTCCTTTAGGAATCTAAAGATTATTAAAGAAGTAACCACATAATGTATTTGCCACATTTCTGGGCCATGAAGGGTCCCATTCACCAAGGCAACTGGGTTAGCAGTCATAGTTTAGTTTTGTAGCATGGATATAGCCTTTTCTTTTCTGCAGTCATGGTTTCAACTTAATTACACGATCTGAGGAAAGCCTTTTCTCCAAACAGAAGGTGGATCTAAAAATAGACACCCCTGACTAAAACGCCCCTCTTAGAGGATTAAAGTACCTCTTTTGAAACCTTTAGCACTCATTTTGTTCAAAGGAGCACTGGTGACTGGGAATTTCAAGGCTAACTGGAACGGGAAGCAGTCAACACAAGAAATTGATCATTTCTCTCTGTGGAAAACTCAGTTTTATTCGGAGCCATGCAATTGACATTTATACAGTAAACAGTGCATTTTTATAGCACTGATTGCTGTATAATTGTCAGTAGTCCCAAAAATGTGTCAAAAGTGTCCAATTTGTCCGCCGCAATATCGCAGTCCCGATACCAATAAAAATCGGAGATCGCTGCTATTACTAGTAAAAAAAAATAAAAAAAATAAAAATGCCATAAATATATCCCTTATTACCCTTATAGCGCAGGAATAATTATATACACATTGTAGACGCTATAACTTTTGCGCAATCCAATCAATATACGCTTATTGCGTTTTTTTGTTTTTTTTTTAACCAAAAATATGTAGAAGAATACATATCGGCCTAAACTGAGGAAAAAATTTAGTTTTTTTAAATTTGTGATATTTATTATAGGAAAAAGTAAAATATATTGGGGGTGATTTACTAAGAAGAAGGCACTGCATCAGTTCATACATTAATTGGTGCGCCGGAAAAGTCATTAATTGAATGTGCGAACCGGCGCACATTGAAGCGCAAATAGCGATAATAAATACCCGCGTATGAAAACAGCAACTGGTGCTAGGATAACTGCGGTTTTCTCATTGATTGGTTAATTTATCTCATTGGATGTGTCTTGTTAGGCAATTAGTAGGTGTACTCAGTTAATTAACCCTTTTGATGCTAATCTCATTCCTATCACTTCTAATATATCTTTGAAATGTGTTTTTTTTCTTTATTTACCCAAATCTTTCAATGCATTACAAAGAAGAGAAGTGTTTCTAAACCCAATAAATTAATATTTTCAGATCTTGATCTTTAAAGGTGACCATACACTGCAATCATTTAGATTTTAAATAAATTAGATTTAGTGCAAGAGCCTGATTGATATTTTGAATTAATTGTTCAAGTACGTCTTTCTATTACCTGTTTTGCATAAATATCGAATTGTACAGAGATTGGCCAATCAGATTGCATAGTGCATGACCATTTCAAGTTCCAAATTTGGAATGTAGATGTGCCATGACACCCACTATTTTCCTAACGATATTTCTTGGGCATTATACAGGGCACATGAAAAAGCACCTTTTTTCAAGACATGCTAGAGTGATCAGGAATCATAAAAATACGGCCCTCCAGCTGTTGCAGAACTACACATCACACGAGTCATTGTAAAACTCTGACATTCACAGACATGACTAGGCATGATGGGAATTGTAGTTCCTGAACAACTGGAGGGCAGTAGTTTGAAGACCCCTGTGCTAGACCATTATTATGCCTCCAGAATTGGGAGTGTGGCATCTACCCAACTTCTCTCTGCTGGTGGACACAAGAACCTACATCTATAGATATATCTATATATACATACACACACTGAAGCAGGAAGCAATATACATTGGCCTGGAAGTGAATCTGTACACAGGAAGTAGGTGTGTGTTTTGAGGTGAAATCATTTAGACATACACACATGACCCACACAAACACCACCCCATGTAAAAAAAAAATCAAAAATGATCTTAATTTGCAAATAAGGATCATCTCATCCTCAGAGAACAGTGAGCGGGGCATGGTGGTGGGAAGAAATTAGCAGCGGTACAAGCAACTTCCTAGAGGGGCCCTAGAGGGGCGTGTGTGCTGGCCACCGCTTCCGGGAACCAGATATGCGCCACGGGTACATACCTGTGCGCACACAGCAGTTGTGCATCTCACATACACAGCGGTCGCGCATCTAGATGCAGATGCATTTGGCGCATCTATCTGCAGGAATAAAATTTTTATGGATCTTAATAGTAAAGCAGGTGCAGATTTCCAGGACTTTACTAACAAATGTTTCTAGTGAAAGGCAACTGGTGTTTTCTATTAAACAAGATCTAAATAGGCCATCATGCATCACAGTTAAACTTAGGAATGTGTCTTTGCAAAGTTAAACTAAATGAAATCCTTTCTTATTTTTGCTTGGGGATAGAGTGCAGAGGGATTAGAAGTCTTGTCAGTTTTTGGGGATGTCTGCACCCCTGATAGGGTGAAGACACCTCCCATATTTTGCCAGTTTCTCCTTCAAATTTATTCACATTCTGTCACATAGCCAAGCAGGAAGTGAGGGTAAAACCCTACCAATGTCCTTCCTTGGGGACACGCAGGTCAGTGTAAATAGTTTCCCCATTAGGAAAATTGCGCTCTAGCATTTTGCTGTGTACACCCCAAATTATTAGGTATTTTGGACTTGGATTTTTATTTACTAAAGGCAAATCCACTTTGCACTACAAGTGCACTTGGAAGTGCAGTTGCTGGAGATCCGAGGGGGACATGCAAGGAAAATAAAAAAACTGAATCTTTGCTTCTACATGATTGGATGATGAAATCACCAGTGCTTCCCCTCAGATTTACAGCAAGTACACTTGTATTGCATAGTAGATTTCCTTTAATAAACCCCCAAATACCTAAGAATTTGGGGTGTACACAACAGAGTGCAATTTACCTAATGGGGACACTAGTTAGATTGATCTGTGTGTCCCCAAGAAAAGACATTGGGTAGGGTTTTACCTGTCACTTCCTGTTGAGAAGTGAAGCCAATTTTCAGAAAAGGGACACAAAGCCCAACCTAAAGTCAAGCGGAGTTCTAACACTCACTTGGTTTCCCTCAAATGCCCACAATTAGAATAGGATTGTCTTGAGCTAGATTTTAGCTCAGTGGTTCTCAACCCTGTCCTCAAGTACCCCCAACAGGCCATGTTTGCAGGTTTGTGGTTGGTATTGGGCTGAGCCCAACATGCCCCAAAGGCAGCCAGCTATGTTGAATGCATGTGGCCTTGTATGGTTCAGGAGGGGGTTGGGCGATCATCACTCTTCTCGCCCCTTTCCTAGCTGGCCCTGTTGTTTGCTCTGAAAAAGGATGTGGTTTGATTGGTGAAGGCAGCTCACAGCCTTTTCAGCCCCTCAGGGGTTAGAGGGGGGAGACAAGAGCATTGGAGAATGGAAAATGGAGTTCCCCTTTAAAAGCAAAAGCTAGCCCAAGGAAATCATATGCATTAGAGTGGGAAGGTTAAATGCCCTTTTAGGAGGAGCTAGAGTCTTTTTACATAATTTTAACAAGGTGTATGTCACATGCTGGCAACGTAACATGCTAACATGACCTGTGTGCAAATCTCCTTAAAAAAATACATAAAGGTGAACCAGCGTAAAAAAAAAATTGTCAAGTTTTGAGGTGCGCCCGTTCAACCCACACAATTGCATGTACATTGCTTGACATTTACTAAGATTTTGGCTGCGCAGTGAACAAACGCATGCGAACGAGCGCAATAGCCACTAGCGCATGCGCCAAGCTTACATTGATCTCACGCAGTTCTAAACGTACTTGCGGGCACAGCAGACTTTCTCTGAAAAAGTTACTTTCTCATTCTATTTTGGGCATATTTGTTACTTGGGCAGTTATTACTAAACTTCCTCACATTGCCTGGGAAGGATGGATGGAAGGCGCGTGATCAAACACTTGCATCAAATAATACAGTTTATTCATGAGCAATGGATTACATACATGTAGGAAATAAAAACATACTACGTTTCGTAAAATAGGGTTACAAAATATGCACTTGTAAAATTACAAGTGGGACATGCCCAAACAGGGGCAAGTACTAAAGAATAGGCTGATGCGTTTCGAGGATAACCTCTTCATCAGATAACCTCTTCATCTTCTGTCAATATTGATTTGGGGATGCCGTGCGCCCTGTCTATAGCGGCGTACAGCTTGCATACTCCTGTGCGCCGAGATTGCTATAGTAAATGGGGGATTCACGCTCTGTTACTGGCACACCATTTCGTAAATATGGAAATGTGCGTTGCGCCTCATCGTGCGCTTCTACTGATGGCGCACGGCTTTCGTAAATCACCCGCACCCGTGTTTTTTTTCAAAATTGTTGCTTTTCTTTTCTTTATAGCGCAAAAAATAAAAACGGCAAAGGTGGTCAAATACCACCAAAGGAAAGCTCTATTTGTGTGAAAAAAAGGATGTTAATTTTGTTTGGGTACAGCATCGCACGACCGTGCAATTGTTAGTTAAAGCGACACAGTGCCGTATAGCAAAAGATGTACTAGTCCTTAGGCAGCCAAATCTTCCGGGGCTGAAGTGGTTAAAGCCCAACTCCTGCCACAGTTATGGGAAGCGTTGTACAGAAGATGTGATAGTGCAGTTTCTTGAGTAACCCTTTGTGTGTAACTAGTTCTTAAAAATTAAGGTTTACAGTACCACCTTCTATATAGAATATAGTACCTACTGTATATAATAATTTGCCATTTACACTTGTGACATTTTGCCTAGAATCTTTTGGTTTAAACTTGATAGAGTTAATCGTATTAAGCTTGATCGGTTAGCAGAGTTAGGCATGGTTGTGGTAATTTGCGATAGATAATTTGATTGATGCTATAAGGTGGAGCTAGTTCCCCATTAGGTCTGATCTACACTATAGAAGCCCTTACCACCCCTTGACAATAAAGTGACAGACTTGGATATTGACTTGTGGCAGAGTGTTTTTTCTTTGCTGATTCAGTCTGTAGTACTTAAAAGGTTAAGTTCATCTTTACAAAAAAATAATAATAAATGCACATTTTTTTGCAGGTAAAAAATATTAATTTATTAGTTGTTTTGTTAGGAGCCTGTTAAGCAGGGGTCAGAAACCTTTTTCCACTTATGGACCGGATTCAGTGTATGTGAATGCATGGAGGGCCGCATTCACCTGCTAATAAATAAAGATAACATTTCACAGTCCCCACACCTCTGGCCCCCTTTACATTACACAGCCCACACCTCTGGACCCCTTTACATTATACAGCCCCTGTACCTCTGGAACCCTTTACATTACACAGGTCCCCCTGCATATTACACAGCCCCCCCTGCATATTACGCTAAATTAACGTCGGGTTGGATGAACCAGAAGATGAGAAGCATTTTCTGCGGAGGACAGCAATGGGAAGAAGGTGAGTGTTGCAAACAAAGCAATTGGGTAAATTATCATTTATTTCTATTTTAAAGCTCGAGTTGGGCTTTAAATACAAAGAACAATTGCCAGCGTATATTCTGGAGTGAAAGAATTTGTGTGTTTGACTCTAGAGACACGGGTGTGAATGGGCAGACTTGATGAACCATGTACATAAGTCAAACCAGTGATTAAAATTTTTTTTAAAAATCAGTCTTTAGCAATATTCCAGTGTTTGTCCTTTATGCTTGAAATGTTTAAACTTTCACCAGATTGTATGACCCTTGATATATATGGGACAAAATAAAGCTTGCTTCGAACAAAATCACTATTATGTCTTCTTTATTCTCAACTCTGTCCCTTTCCTCAAACGTGATATTACTGAAAATAAAACAGAAACAACAACTAGTGTAGTATACTCAGATACCTATGGCCTCTAAAATATTGTGCTCACATTTATAAGTGTGTATGTGCCATACGTATAACACCCAGTGCCACATGTCCTGTCCACTCCCACTGGCTCATCTACTCTTACTGAACACAAATATTCTATAGTTCTCTATCTTAAAGGGGTTGTAAAGGTAAAACCTTTTTTTACCTTAATGCATTATATGCATTAAGGTGAAAAAACTTTTGACAATACTGCCGCCCCCAGCCCCCCCGTTTTACTTACCTGACACCTCGAAACTCAGCCGCTCGCTCCCGACATCCATTTCGCCGCTCAGCCTGGTCGCTGATTGGCTACAGTGGATGGATTGAAAGCAGCGCAGCCATTGGCTCGCGCTGCTGTCAATCACATACAATGACGCGGTGCGCCGGGGGGCGGGGCCGAGTGATACAGTGAGCGGCTATAGCCGCCGGCTGTTTCATGAGAGCGTGCCCGCAAGAACTAACCACCATGCGAGGGAGCTCGCATTAAGGTGGTTAGTTCTTGCGGGGAGGAGCTGAAACAGCTGCCGAGGGACCCCAGAAGAGCAGGTTCGGGGCCACTCTGTGCAGAACGAGCTGCACAGTGAAGGTAAGTATAACATGTTTGTTATTTAAAAAAAAAAAAAAATTACCTTTACAACCCCTTTAAGTTCTTGGTGCCTGTCTGAATGGTCAGTCTCATTTACCCACCTCACCAGCGATTTCTATTCTTTGCAGTGGCAGACAACCACTTTGTTTGGCACACTGCCCCGTGACCTATCCCCTGCTCACAGGGTGGTCACATGTATCTTAGCACCCTTGCTTGCCTCTCTCAGAACTCTAAAGGGTTCATCTCCCTTACATCTCTCAGAGAATGTACAATTCAGTTGCTTTAGGTCTTTAGCTGGATAATCAATTTCAACAAATCTGCTCTCCAGCCTTCCCTATGTCTAAAGTACTTGTGTCTGATCCCTGATACATCCCAATCAATAGTCTTTCTTCCAGAAAAAGAAAACTATTTCTATATAAGCTTATGCTTGACAACAAAAACCCAAGAGAACTCCCACAGTGAGACTTGGTATGAAATTTCTTGGTCTAATGATTGTCTCCTTTAAGGCAGTAACCTTTTCCATCTCATTGAGGACATTGACCTGCCATTGTTATGCTCTGCTCCTAAGCACCAAAAACAATTCTCTCTACTTACCTGGATGTAGAGTGTACGTAAAATCTACTGCTTCCATTAGACAAATTGTTCTTTCCTTGGGACCTTGCAAGGGGCATCCTGCTTCAAAATCTACCTTTACACAGTGGATCAGGAAGTTGATTGCAAGATCTTATGCTCCTAAACAAAAACTTCCTCCTGCGATGTTGCATGTTCTCTCCACCAGATCTGTGGAAGTATCCTGTAGTTTTAAGCGGAAAACCTCTTTTGCCCAACTTTCTCAAAGTTTTACTAGGTGGATGTTCACCAACACTTTTCATTTTTTGCCTTTGACCCCTGTTGTTTTTTGGGCCTGTTGGAAATGTTCTGTTTGCCTAGTTGTTGCCCACCCTTTGTGTTCATTGCCTGGGGAAGTCTTATGCCCCGTACACACGGTCAGACATTGATCGGACATTCCGACAACAAAATCCTAGGATTTTTTCCGACGGATGTTGGCTCAAACTTGTCTTGCATACACACGGTCACACAAAGTTGTCGGAAAATCCGATCATTCTGAACGCGGTGATGTAAAACAAGTACGTCGGGACTATAAACGGGGCAGAAGCCAATAGCTTTCATCTCTTTATTTATTCTGAGCATGCGTGGCACTTTGTGCGTCGGATTTGTGTACACACGATCGGAAATTCCGACAACGGATTTTCGGAAAATTTTATAGCCTGCTCTCAAACTTTGTGTGTCGGAAAATCCGATAGAAAATGTGTGATGCAGCCTACACACGGTCGGAATTTCAGACAACAAGGTCCTATCACACATTTTCCGTCAGAAAATCCGACCGTGTGTACGGGGCATTGTGGTGTATGAATAAGTTGCCTGTGTCCTGTACTGTATGATTAAGAGGAATTTTAAAGCTATTGTAAAACTTGGCTTTTTTTCTGTTTAAAATAAACATGTCATACTTACCTGCTTTGTGCAATGGTTTTGCACAGAACAGCCCTGATCCTTTTCTGGGGTCCCCCGGCCAGTGATTTGGGCCCCCCCCCCCCCCCCCCACTGAGTGCCCCATAACAAGACACTTGCTATGAGGCATTTCTGCATGCTTGCTCCCAAGCCCTGCTTTGTGTGTTTTTAAGACACACAAGACAGGGCTCGGCCCGCCTCCCCCTCCTTGTCACTGGCTCCGATTTCACAGCTGCAGGATTCAATGGCTGCTGTATCTGAGTCAATGAGGAGGCAGAGAACCGAAAGAGCCTTGGCTCTCCTGCACATAGCTGGATCAAGATCAGGCTCAGGTATGTATTTAGGGGAGGGGGGCTGCGGGAGAAGCTGCATGAAGAACATTTTTTTACCTTACTGAATAGAATGTAGTAAGGTAAAAAAACCTTCTGCCTTCACAACCACTTTAACTCACTTGTAAATTCCATATTGTGAGAACCAGTACAGGACACAGGAGACCCTTCCTAACCCTTCTTGTTCACTCTACATTGCTTGCTACAAACTGAGGACTCATAGAGTGGAGTAAGGTTATAGGGAAGGGGAATAGAAGAAAAGGTGCTACTTTCCCAGATTATGTAGAGATCCCCCCCAAGCTGTTGTGTGCAGTCACTCAGCTGCTAACAAAATAAATAGATACAGTAATAGGCAATCCGCAACTTCATAAATTCGGACTCTTCAATAAGTCCAAATTTATTGTAACCCTATAAAAGATTAATATGTACAGCAGAAGTTAACGCGTTTCAGCCATAATGGCCTTGATCACAACATAGGGAAGGTGCCCCAAGGGTGCATGTGCTTAAAATCTTGCCAGTGTCCAATGAGCTAAAGAAACAAACAAGCCTATAAACCATGGCGTAAGTGTCCTGTGTCCCTTACTGTACTCCAAAAATATAGAATCTACAGGTAAGACAGAATTTCTCCTTTTTTAGATATTGTTGGCAATCAGTTATGATTGGATTTTTTGCAGTGATTAGTCCCTGGGGAATTGCAGTATGCACCTTTTTCAAGTTTATGCTAAAAATTTTATTTTATATATATATATATATATATATATATATGTATATATACGGCAGTAATCGCATGCAAAGAACCTGATGACAGGCTGATTGTACTGGCATCGATTGATGGATCTACTTCATTACAACCAGCCTGCCCATAGATGGATCGAATCTCGACCGGTCCCTGCTGAACTGGCACAGATTCGATCCATCCATGGTTTTTCTCTAAAAGGGGTAGGTATTAACCACTTCAGCCCCGGAAGAATTTACCCCCTTCCTGACCAGAACATTTTTTGCGATTCGGCACTGCGTCGCTTTAACTGACAATTGCACGGTTGTGCGACACTGTACCCAGACAACATTTACGTCCTTTTTTTCCCAGAGCTTTCTTTTGGTGGTATTTGATCGCCTCTGCAGTTAGTTTTTGCGCTATGAACAAAAAAGCAACAATTTTTAAAAAAACACAATATTTTTTTTAAATAAATATCCCCATTTTTTTTTTTTAAAAAAAAAAAGCTAATTTTTTTTTTCAGTTTAGGCAGATATGTATTCTACATATTTTTGATAAAAAAAAATTGCAATAAGCGTATATTGATTGGTTTGCGCAAAAGTTATAGCGTCTACAAAATAGGGGATATATTTATAGCATTTTTATTATATTATTATTATTTATTTATTTTTTTTTACTAGTAATTGCGGCGATCTGCGATTTTTTTATTTTTTTATCGTGACTGCGGCATTATGGCGGAAACATCGGACAATTTTGACACATTTTTGGAACCATTGGCATTAATACAGCGATCAGTGCGATTAAAAATGCATTGATTACTGTAAAAATGTCACTGGCAGTGAAGGGGTTAACACTAGGAGGCAATGAAGGGGTTAAGTGTGTTCCCTGGGAGGTGATTCTAACTGAAGGGGAGGGACTAACTAGAGGAAGTGACGGATCGTAGTTCCTAGCTAATAGGAACACATGATCTGTCACTCCTGTCAGAACAGGGAAGTGTGTGTTTACACACACTCGTCCCTGTTCTGTCTCTTCTGGTCATGATCGCTCGTGGCCGGCGGTTATCCCGACTGTCGGCCACGAGCATCGGCACCCCCGCTGTGCCTGCTATCCGGACCCCGCGAGCCAACATACAGCTACGTGATTTCGCGCAGGGGAGCCAACCTGCCGCAGTATAACTGCGGCGGCTGGTCCGGAAGCGGTAAAGGAAAAAAAGAAGGGAGGTTGCAAAGTCTAAAAAGCATACCCCAGACTAATCAAATGAATTAGAAATGTTAATAGAAGTGTTTAAAACTATATAAAAATAGAAAAATATTAATACGGTTAGTAAAATGGTGATGCCATCTGGAGGTAACAGTGTGAAAAGGGCACAGTTCTAAAAATGGCTAAACAGTGTGTATTTTAACCAGATAAGAAATTGAGACTACGGGAATGAAAACGTAAAAATAAAATAAATTGATTAAATTAAATAATAAAAATACAAAAAAAAATAAAATTAATAAAATTAATATATACCGTATATACTCGAGTATAAGTCAAATTTTTCAGCACCTTTTTTGTGCTGAAAGTGCCCCCCTCGACTTATACTCGAGTCAAGCACTTTTCTGCAGCAAAAAATTTCATTTTCCGAACTGACTTTGGGGCCCCGTATCTCAGGGCCACTTAGTGCTAGAAACCCCAAATTTGGTGTGCTATCCCAGTGGACCTGGTACCAGAACATATCCAAAGCTGAAGTTCCTAGCACTAAGTGGCCCTGAGATACGGGGCCCCAAATTCGGTTCCGAAAATGTCATTCTCTGCTGCAGAAAAGTGCTTGACATTTTCTGAACCGACTTTGGAGCCCTGTATCTCAGAGTCACTTAGTGCTAGGAACCCCAAATTTGGTGTGCAAACCCAGTGGACCTGGTACCATAACATATCCAAAGCTGGGGTTCCTAGCACCAAGTGACCCCGAGATATGGGGCCCCAAAATAGGTTCGGAAAATGTCATTCTCTGCTGCAGAAAAGTGCTTGACATTTTCTGAACTGATTTTTGGGGTCCTGTATCTCGGGGCCACTTGGTTCTAGAAATCCCAGCTTTGGATATTTTATGGTGCTAGTTCCACTGGGTTTGCACACCAAATTTGGGGTTCCTAGCACTAAGTGGCCCCGAGATACAGGGCCCCAAAGTCGGTCAACTGTGTCCATCTGTAGCAATGTCATTTCGGGACACTTTGGGTTCAGAGACCCCAAATTTTGGCTGCAGCTAGGGGGCATCTAGGAACCCTTAACTACCGAGTTTGAAGTTCGGGGGACCTATGGCTGCAAATGGGCACAGTGAGGCATGCAAATGGGCACAGTGAGGCTGCAAATGGGCATTGTTGACCCTCTTTTCCACTTACAGTAGCTGTGCATTTCTCACCCTCGTCTTATACTCGAGTCAATAAGTTTTTCCCATTTTTTTGTGGTAAATTAGGGCCTCGACTTATATTCGGAACGACTTATACTCGAGTATATACGGTATATTAAAATCAGGGGAAAGTCGTGGGTGCATGTTATACGCTGATCCCTGCCAATTGTGAGCTATCGGCGGCGATCGCCGCCGACATTCACATAGCGAGTAGTTTTAAATATGGCGCTGCGGAGTTCGGAGGGACTCGGCGGAGCTGAACGAGCGCCGCCGAAATCACAGAGCCGTGATACACATAGTCGAGTGTATTCGGCTCTTTCCGGCGCCGCTCACAGTCACACCCAGTCCCGCCATTGGACCTGTGTTATGTCCATCATAGGGCGGGACTGGGCGGGACTGTGAGCGGCGCCGGAAAGAGCCGAATACACTCGACTATGTGTATCTCGGCGGCGTTCCTTCAGTTCTGCCGGCGCCGAGTCCCTCCGAACTCCGCGGCACCATATTTAAAACTACATGCATGTGTATGTCGGCGGCGGCGGCAGGCGGTAGGTATGGACACTGGGGACAAGGCTGCACTGGGGACAAGGCTGCACTGGGGACAAGGCTGCACTGGGGACAAGGCTGCACTGGGGACAAGGCTGCACTGGGGACAAGGCTGCACTGAGGCAAGGCTGCACTGAAAAGACTGCACTGACAAGGCTGCATTGGGGCAAAGCTGCACTGACAAGACTGCACTGGGGCAAAGCTGCACTGACAAGGCTGCACTGACACTGAAAAGGCTGCAATGACACTAACAAGGCTGCAGATGAACACTGATGAGGCTGCATTGATGGGCATTTTAATGTAAGTTTCTTTTCCTTAAACTTCCCTCCTAAAAGTTTTTTTCCTTAAAATTCTCTCCTAAACTTGTGGCGCGTGTTATATGCCGATAAATACGGTAGTTATATATATATATAGATAAATATCTCTCTATATATAGATCTATATATATCTATATATAGATTTATATATATAGATCTATATATAGATCTATATATATAGATCTATATAGATTTTTTTTTTCCTCAAGAACCCAAAATAATACACTGAGGAATAATGTATGTGTATATCATTTGCAGTGCTATTGGCATCGTGTTTTCAACGATATAATCCTCACCACTCATTGCTTTCTTCTCCATCCAAGGTCTTCAAGTGAATGCTTGTTTTTTGCACCAGATGCATTGTTATTGATATTTTTACTTGGCTACAGTTTTGACCAATATCACCGTTTATACCATACCTGCCCAACCTCCCTGGAAGCTGTAAATCACTCCACTTTCTAATTCACAATGTAAAGATAGGAGGTCAGCTGCTCCGCACGGTGCCTCTTAGAGAATGCTTTGCATTTTCTGAATGAATGGAAAGTGTTCTCTGATTGCATGAGGGTGACAAGTGGTCAGCCTCCTGTGTTCACAATGCATCGGGCCGGCTGCTCAAAGTGGGGCCCGAAAGCAAGTGGAAATCACTAAAATAGCAGTGTTATGAGTTTTACAGCTCTCAGGTATAATATATACAGACATTAGTTACATTTATTTATTCTTTGGTTCTGAAGAAAAGGGTACTGCCCTCAAAATGCATATGCCAGTTGGATCCAGGTGATGTCCCCCCAAGCTTTGAGTGGACAGCTCATATGCGTTACTTTGATGTGCGTTGTTATATCGTTTGTGAGTAGATTTATTTACATTTTTTATAATAAATGGTTACTGGGATTATGTGATAGGCTGGAGCACCCTCTCTTTTTTTTTTTTTTTCAATACACATACTTACATTGGGGCAAGCTGGACCAATTTAACTTTGTAAAAATATACCATGCCTGGAATTTTAATTGTTTTTAATAAGGTAGGTGAAGATGATGGCAGTGGATCCTGGGGGTATACACTCTTTTTTTCAGTAACACTTCTGCCTTAGTTCATGGAAAGTGGAGGGCGGAAGTTCTATAACTTTTTTATCTTTGGATAGAAATGCTAAAGAAGAACCCCTGTTAAATTTACATTGCTCTGTTCCCACTGCATATGCTTCCCCTTCCTATTTTGTCCTGCAGTCTGTGCCCTTCTGGTAGAAAATAAGGAAATATTTCACCATCACTAACCCCGCAATGAAAACCCAAATAGTTTTAGTCTTTCCCTGCTCCATCCAGAACAAATGCTTAACAAGTTTTGGGTGTAACCTGGCTTTGAGGTATAGACAACATCCTAACTCCGGCACATGGTCCATTCTATACTAACAGTGGACTATTTTCAGTGAATTATTGATACTGTATATTGCTTTTTATATTGATTTGTTCTGCTGCATTTAATTTCTTGCAACTTTTTTTTTAGAGCTTTTCTGGAGATGATGATAGCTACAGTGGATCTACCATTAGTAAGTGTCATACATTTATTTTCTTTATTACACCAGTGAGTATAAACTATTGATGAGAATGACCAGTTGTATCTTTTAATTGTCAGAATTCTACATTAACCACTTTCTGACCGGCTTACATAAGAGTACGGCAGCAAAGTGGCTCTCCTGCATTGGATCCCATGTCTAATACGTGAGCCAGCTCTTCCGGGTAGGGGGAGTGTGCACCTGCCGTGCTGTCTAGGCTGGGCTGGGCTGGGCTGTGCTGTGATGTGATGACAGCTCAGACCGATCAGCAGGTCCCGGACAATTATTGCCAGACAGGGCCCACTGATTGGCGAAGTGTATGACTGGACAGAGCTCTGTGACAGTGTACAACACATAGCTCTGTCCTGTCAGCAGGAATGTGCCCTTCTTTTGTTTCCCTGCAAAGTAGGGTCTAAAAACCAGCACATCTCTTAGCAAAAAAAGCACACAGTGAATGCACCAAGCACTGTTAAGCACATATTTAAAGAGGAAGTAAACCCTGATGGGTTTTACTTCCTTTTTTCCCCCTGCAAAGTAAAAGCATAATGCATTGCATACTAGCACATTATGTGACACTTACCTGCAAATGAAGCCCACGCTGTCCCCTGCACAGCGCATTCCCTGATGACATCATCGGTGCAGTGTACAGCAAGTATTTCCTAAACGGCGCATGTTTAGGAGATATTTTCAGTACCTATAGGTAAGCCTATTATAGGTAGAACTTACCAATGAAGGTTTACATCATCTTTAACCCCTTGATTGTCCTAGATGTTTACCCCTTCCTAGCCAGTGTCATTAGTACAGTGACAGTGAATATTTTTAGCGCTGATCACTGTATTAGTGTCACTGCTTCTCACAAAGTTTTAAAAGTGTCAGATTTTGAGATTGTCCCCCGCATTATCGCAGTCCTGCTACAAGTCGCTGATCACCGCCATTACTAGTATAAAGAAAAAAATATAACTCAAGTATATATACCATAGTTTGTAGATGCTATAAACCAGGGCGCTCCAAACTCTCTAAACAAAGGGCCAGTTTACTCTACTTCAGACTTTAGGGGTGCGAGACTGTGGTCAGTGGGAGTAGGAAATGCCCTGGAGTCAGTGGGTATAGACAATGTCTCAGGTTTGGTGGTCAGTGTGATTAAAAAAAATGACATGGCGACCTAGTAGGTAGATAAATCGTGCCCTATCATTGGTATTAGAGGGAGGAATAGGGATCCAGTGTTGATGTCAGTAGAAAGAATGGTGCCCAATTGTTTATATCAGTGGGAGGAATAGTGCCCTATTTTCGGTATCAGTAGAAGGAATAATGCACCATCGTTCCTGTCGGTGGGAAGAATGGTTCTCCATCGTTGGTGTCAGTGGGAGGAATGGAGCCTCATCAGTGGGGGTTCAGCATTTTAAGTTTGTGGCTCATCCCTTTAGACTGTCCAAGTTTCCATGGATTTTTATTTTTATTTCTCTTACATTCATTGACGGACACAGGTCTTCTGATTCTTTACCATAGAGTTATATCGCCACCTACAGGAGTAGGACACTAGCCACAAAAGAAACACAGCACCGCCTATGGGCAGTCCTAGCTGCTATAAGACCCCCTCTCTGCTATAGGCAATCCAGTTCTTTCTGCCTAGTGTCAGGAGTAAGGACATAGTTCCCTGCTGGGACCTCTGGTTCCACTATTTTTTTTTATATCCCTTTTTTCCTAGGATTTTTTCTGCAGAGATCTTCAATCAACAGCCGGACTGGGTGACGGGCTGGATAATATAGATCCAGTGGTCACCCCAGCCTAGCCACCAAGCACGCGCAGACCTTTAGCCAAGTGCTGGTCTGGGCAAGTTAAACATCTCATGGGAGCGGATATAACCGGGCTCCTGATGTCTGGGTCATAGCGCTACCCTGGCTGACAGTCCCCCCCCCCCCACTTCGGTGGTGAGGTTGATCTGTCTCGGGAGTGTTACCCGCACCCTCCGTGGATTGGTAAGTAGATACCCCTTCCCGGGTGTGTGTGGGTGCGGGTACTCCCTGGGGTGGTCGGTCCCTTTGGGGTTCTCCTCCCTTCCAGGGTCTGTCTCCCCCCCTTCATACCTTCTGGGGTGAAGTATAGGGGTGTTGAATATAATCACTACATTGATGCTGTGACACGGCCGTGTTAATCTCCGATGACGTCATCTGAAACTCCATCCGTGCAGTGCTCTGCCTCTCCTGGAGACACATAGAGGCAGAGCCTGCCTGGTGCATTAAGCCCCCTCCCCTTGCCCGCCCACAGAGATGGACACTGAAGCAGAAAGTCAGCTGATGAGCTAACAGCCAGTACAGTGCAGGCCGGGCCCTATCAATGGTGGGTGTTCCACCTCCCTGTTGCATTGGCTGGCAAAACTGCTTGGGGTGGGCAGACACATTCTGCGGTGTACTGCCCGGCTCTGATTGCTCCTGCTCTGAAGCTCAAAAGGGGAAGGGATGGGTTGTCTTCCTTTTGCACCTGTGTAGTCCCCGTCTGTAGTTGACGATTTTCTGGTGACAGTGGTTGCGACCTCTACTTCACTCCTGCACAAATGCGTAGGCTGTTGGTGTTCTGGTTCCCCTGGCGCTACCTCAAGGATTCACAGTTCAGTAGTGGTGGCCCTTGGTGCGCATGAGCCGGCCAGGTGGATTTGGATTCCCCTTGCTACAGCGGGGAAAAAGTGGCCTTTTTTTGGTTTGCTGCTCTGTCTCCCATTGTGTGGTCGGCGTCCTGGCCTGTGTTGGCCGTGGCCCAGGCGTCTTAGATGCATATCAAGAGGGTCAAGCTTCAGCGGCATGTTTTGAGCACTGGAAAGGTGGGTCAGGTGTATGTGGATCTTGTGTACATGTGTGTTTCATCTGTCAGTGATCGTAAAGCGGGATTTTTTTGTTAACTCACTGTAAAATCCATTTCTGAGTTAATTGACGGACACAGCACCCACCCCTCTGTTGGAGTTTTTCCTCTGACACTGCTTTGTTAAGAACTGGATTTCCTATAGCAGAGAGGGGGTCTTATAGCAGCTATAGGACTGCCCATAGGTTGTGCTGTTTCTTTTCACCCTAGTGTTCTACTCCTGTAGGTGGCGATATAACCTTATGGTCAAGATTCAGAAGCGCTGTGTCCGACAGTAAACTCAGAGATATGGATTTTATAGTGAGTAACACACAAATCCTGTTTATTTGAACTATAGACCAAAAAACACTGACAATTTTGAAAAAACAACATTTTTTACTTTCTGCTATAAAACATCCAATAAAAAAATGTAAAAATATTTTTATTTTTGTATTTTTATTTTTTTACTAGTAATGGTGGTGATCAGCGACTTATAGCTGGACTGCGATATCAGACATTACCTGACACTTTTTTGGGAACCAGAGACAATAATACAGTGATCAGTGCTAAAAAATATGCACTGTCACTGTACTAATGACACTGGCTTAGAAGGGGTTAATATCAGGGGCGCTCATGGGGTTAAACGTGTGGCCAATGTGTTACAGTGTACTGTGTGTGCTGTTTTTGCTAGGCAATGTGCTGTTTTTTACTTACTGCTTTGCAGGGAGAAAAGAAACTGCGCACTACTGCTGTCAAAAGAGAGCCCTGTGTTTGTTTACATAAACAGTGCTCTCTTTGGTAATTACCGGAGCCGATCGTCGGGTGCCAGCAACCAATCAGTGGCCGGCGCCCACTGATTGGTTCATGCAGCAGCCAATTGCTGCACAGCCGGTGCTGCGGGATCGCTCTCCCTACCCCGGCGCGGATCATAGACTAGGTCTGTGATCCGGCACAGAGCAGCCGCCCTGCCGCAGTATATGTGCGGTGAGCGCTCGTAACGTGGTTATGTGCTGCCAATGAGATGACTACCAATGAGTAGGTAAATCTCTTAGATTTAATGACCCATGCAGCCATAGCATACATGTTTTTATTATAGCTTTAGAATAATACTCATAAACCATATAATCAAGGGGGGGGGGGGGGGTTGGGACTTTAAATGAGGCACATTATATGTACCTCCATCCTGGGTACGAGTACGTAAACAGAAAAAGGGAACTTGGGACTTTAAATGAGGCAATTGACTTGTGGAGGTCGAGTGGTTGATAAACATTAATTATTTGTAACAATAATATAAAACAGATAAAAAAAGTATTTTCATATATCTGCACATACACATGGCATAAACGTAATCGATACATATACTTGGCAGCACATAAGAGATAGTAAATATTAATAAAGTATAATACAAGGTATTTCCTATTAGCAGGCATTGGTAACCCAGATGCAAAAGAGCTGCTGTAAGATAGATGCACGTACACATGAGTGGTTACTTACTACTCAATGAATTTTAAATGTATAAAAGATATATATGGGCCAGTGAATAGGTAGTGAACCAGGCTTGACTGAGCAACCCCATGGAAACTCGACGCGTTTCATGGCTATCTGCCATTTATCAGGAGTTGGGTACAGAAGTAAACTGTAAATACAAATGGATATGTAGTATTAATTATTATGGTCTACGCCTTTAAGGGGAGAAAAGACCTCATGGGGAGAAAGAAATCTATACTCACAGGTCGGCTAAAACTCTGTACTTGGCTGGCAGCGAGGAAGATGGGACCCCAAATGGTTGTCCTGGAGCTGAGGCAATGGACCCCACCCCAGACAGGAAAACACCCACATGGCATGCCCGACCTCCACAGCACATGCCACATGTGTGGGGAGGATTGCAAGTATGGTGTTTTGGAAAAAAATATATAAAAAGATGTGAAACACCATGTGTGAAAAAAGTGTAAAAAGGTGACAAAATGTGAAAAGTGAAAAAACATGATAAATATTTGAAAAAAAAAAAATATATAAAACAATATATATAATGATATATAATGATATGTGCATCTATCTTACAGCAGCTTTTTTGCCTATGGGTTACCAATGCCTGCTAATAGGAAATACCTTGTATTATACTTTATTAATATTTACTATATCTCTTATGTGCTGCCAAATTGACATATATGTATCTATTACGTTTATGCCATGTGTATGTGCAGATATATGAAAATACTTGTTTTATCTGTTTTATATTATTGTTACAAATAAATAATGTTTACCAACAACTCGACCTCCACAAGTCAATTGCCTCATTTAAAGTCCCACATTCCCTTTTTCTTTTTAAATACTCATAAACCATATCCCTTAAACACATCTAAAATGTATTTCATTGGGATTAAAAATAAGATCCTTAATAGGAGATCTGTGTTAAAGATATTAGGTATAGTGGGACAAGTTACATAGAAACGCTTTACTAATAATAAAAGTGAAAAAAACACACCAAATGGCATATGAACAAACTACAGTACATGCTCTTTACAATAAATTCCTTACAAAGAAAGTAACAATGAAAGAGTTTTTGGAACCCAGCAAGTAATATGAAAGTGAGCAAGTAATGATCGGCATACCTAATGAGATGGCGGTAGAAGCTCTACACATATTGCGGCAGACCGCCACTTCTTCAGGAGTACTCTCATCTCAGTGCAGAATGTTGGTGGGGATAAATCTTACTGAAAAAAAATTGTGAAAATGCCTAACAAAGCATCTAGTGAGAACAAACCACAAATCATAAAAATAAGTGACAGAAGAAAGATTCAGTTGTTGCAGCCCACTGTTTGTTCTGATCAGATATTACTTGAATAGAGCTCTCTTACTCTCCGGTAGTTGTGGGACAAAATTTAGATGCAACTCATCTGTGATTTGACCCCCCTGATTTTGCAATATAAAGGCAATGATCACTGGCAAGTTTTCTCATATATTATTGTTCTGGTCCCTAATGTAATGTGTTTTATTTATGTTCAGTGTTGGAAGAGTGATTTAACAGGGGAGCAGAGGCAGCCGGCTTCCATCTTAGAAGTAATCAGTTTGCTATTTTGTGACATGAGTTATATATTGGAGCTGTCAAAAATGTCTCTCTGAGATGGACGATAGCTGTTTTTTTGTGTTATATATTTTTTTTTTCTGTGTCATTTGGAAGCTCAAACTTTAGAGTAAGCAGCTTGTGAAATCACATAATATACCCGATGGTCTTCGCTCAATAAATTGTGGATGTACACCTCATTTAGCATGCTGTTCAGTATGCAAAAGACAAGAAGTGGTGTTGTAAGAAGTAGCTTAACCAGTTGCTGACCGCCTCACGCTGATATACGTCAGCAGAATGGCACGGGCAGGCAGAATCACGTACCTGTACGTGATCTGCCTCCCGCGGGCGGGGGGTCCGATCACACCCCCCCCCTGGTGCCCGAGGCGATCGGCTTCTGACCGGGAGCGATGAGAGGTGAGGGGGAGGCCATCCATTCGTGGCCCCCCCTCGCGATCGCTCCCGGCCAATGAGAATCTTCCTCTGCCTCTGCATAGTAAACAGAGGCAGAGGAAATGATGTCATCTCTCCTCGGCTCGGCATTTTCCGTTCCGGCGCCGAGGAGAGAAGACTGCAATGTGAGTGCACAACACTACACAACACAGAAGAACATGCCAGGCACACATAACACCCCCGATCACCCCCGATCACCCCCTAATCAACCATCCCCCCCCCCTGTCACACTGACACCAAGTAGTTTTGTTTTTTTTTCTGATTACTGCATTGGTGTCAGTTTGTGACAGTTAGTGTGTTAGGGCAGTTAGTTACATAGTTACATAGTAGGTGAGGTTGAAAAAAGACACAAGTCCATCAAGTCCAACCTATGTGTGTGATAATGTGTCAGTATTACATTACATATCCCTGTATATTGCGGTCATTCAGGTGATTATCTAATAGTTTCTTGAAGCTATCAATGCTCCCCGCTGAGACCACCGCCTGTGGAAGGGAATTCCACATCCTTACCGTTCTTACAGTAAAGAACCCTCTACGTAGTTTAAGGTTAAACCTCTTTTCTTCTAATTGTAATGAGTGGCCACGAGTCTTATTAAACTCTCTTCTGCGAAAAAGTTTTATCCCTATTGTGGGGTCACCAGTACAGTATTTGTAAATTGAAATCATATCCCCTCTCAAGCGTCTCTTCTCCAGAGAGAATAAGTTCAGTGCTTGCAACCTTTCCTCATAACTAAGATCCTCCAGACCCTTTATTAGCTTTGTTGCCCTTCTTTGTACTCGCTCCATTTCCAGTACGTCCCTCCTGAGGACTGGTGCCCAGAACTGGACAGCATACTCCAGGTGCGGTCGGACCAGAGTCTTGTAGAGCGGGAGAATTATCGTTTTATCTCTGCAGTTGATCCCCCTTTTAATGCATGCCAATATTCTGTTTGCTTTATTAGCAGCAGCTTGGCATTGCATGCCATTGCTGAGCCTATCATCCACTAGGACCCCCAGGTCCTTTTCCATCCTAGATTCCCCCAGAGGTTCTCCCCCCAGTGTATAGATTGCATTCATATTTTTGCCACCCAAATGCATTATTTTACATTTTTCTACATTGAACCTCATTTGCCATGTAGTCGCCCATCCCATTAATTTGTTCAGGTCTTTTTGCAAGATTTCCACATCCTGCAGAGAAGTTATTGCCCTGCTTAGCTTAGTATCGTCTGCAAATACAGAGATTGAACTCTTTATCCCATCCTCCAGGTCATTTATGAACAAATTAAATAGGATTGGTCCCAGCACAGAACCCTGGGGAACCCCACTACCCACCCCTGACCATTCTGAGTACTCCCCATTTATCACCACCCTCTGAACACGCCCTTGTAGCCAGTTTTCAATCCATGTACTCACCCTATGGTCCATGCCAACGCACCTTATTTTGTATAGTAAACGTTTATGGGGAACTGTGTCAAATGCTTTTGCAAAATCCAGATACACCACGTCTACGGGCCTTCCTTTATCTAGATGGCAACTCACCTCCTCATAGAAGGTTAATAGATTGGTTTGGCAAGAACGATTCTTCATGAATCCATGCTGATTACTGCTAATGAAATCATTCTTATTACTAAAATCTTGTATATAGTCCCTTATCATCCCCTCCAAGAGTTTACATACTATTGATGTTAGGCTAACTGGTCTGTAATTCCCAGGGATGTTTTTTGGGCCCTTTTTAAATATTGGTGCTACATTGGCTTTTCTCCAATCAGCTGGTACCATTCCAGTCAATAGACTGTCTGTAAATATTAGGAACAACGGTCTGGCAATCACTTGACTGAGTTCCCTAAGTACCCTCGGATGCAAGCCATCTGGTCCCGGTGATTTATTAATGTTAAGTTTCTCAAGTCTAATTTTAATTCCGTCCTCTGTTAACCATGGAGGTGCTTCCTGTGATGTGTCATGAGGATAAACACTGCAGTTTTGGTTACTGAAGCCCCCCGATTCACTTGTGAAGACTGAGGAGAAGAATAAATTCAATACCTTTGCCATCTCCCCATCCTTTGTAACCAGATGTCCTTCCTCATTCTTTATGGGGCCAATATGGTCTGTCCTCCCTTTTTTACTGTTTACATACTTAAAGAATTTCTTGGGATTTCTTTTGCTCTCCTCCGCTATGTGTCTTTCATGTTCTATCTTAGCCATCCTAATTGCACCCTTACATTTCTTATTGCATTCTTTATAAATTCTGAATGCTGAGGATGATCCCTCAACCTTGTATTTTTTGAAGGCCTTCTCCTTTGCTTTTATATGCATTTTTACATCGGAGTTAAGCCATCCAGGATGTTTGTTCGCTCTTTTAAATTTATTACCCAATGGGATACATTGGCTAATGCCCTTATTTAATATGCTCTTAAAGCAAACCCATCTCTCCTCCGTATTCTTTGTTCCTAATATTTTATCCCAATTTATGCCTTTTAGCAAGGTTTGTAGTTTAGGGAAGTTGGCTCTTTTGAAATTCAGTGTCTTTGTGTTCCCTTCATGTTTCCTATTTGTGTGATTTATACTGAAACTAATTGACCTGTGATCGCTGTTACCTAAATTGCCCCGTATTACCACATCTGTTATCAGGTCTGTATTATTGGTAATCAGTAGATCTAGTAATGTTTTATTTCTAGTTGGTGCGTCTACCATCTGACCCATAAAATTGTCCTGCAAAACACTAAGGAACTGGCGAGCCTTAAATGAATGCGCGGTTCCCTCCGCCCAGTCTATGTCTGGATAATTAAAATCCCCCATTATGATAACACTTCCCATCCTTGCTGCTAATCCAATTTGTGATAGGAGATCCGTCTCCACTTCCTCCCTCAGGTTTGGGGGCCTATAGCATACTCCCAGTATTATTTTCCCCTTAGCTTCATCCCTTTGGAGCTCTACCCATAAAGATTCCACCTCCTCCCTAGCCCCCTCAGTGATGTCATCTCTCACACTCACTTGTACATTATTCTTGATATATAGGCATACCCCTCCCCCTTTTTTACCTTCTCTATCCTTGCGGTATAGGGTATACCCTTGAATGTTTGCCAGCCAATCATGAGAGCTGTTGCACCAGGTCTCTGAAATTCCCACAAAATCCAAATCCTCCTTGTACAACCGTATCTCTAGTTCACCCATCTTGTCCGCCATGCTCCTGGCATTGGTGAACATGCCACATAGTTTAGACTGGTCGCATATTGTCCTCGTATTGGGTGTTTCAAGATTGCAACTAGGACTTGCTACTATACTCACCTTGTGTTTTTGTGCTTTGGTTAACCTACCACTAATGCCCCCAATACTACCCTCTGGAATATCTTCCGCGCTGGCTATCACTGTCTCTGGACCCTCCCCCCCATCGCCTAGTTTAAAAACCCCTCTAACTTTTTGGCCATCTTCATTCCCAGCAGATCTGCACCCTCCTCATTTAGGTGCAGTCCGTCCCTTCTATAGTACCGGTTACCGACTGAGAAGTCGGCCCAGTCCTCCAGGAACCCAAACCCCTCCTTACTACACCAGCTCTTCAGCCACTTGTTTACTTCCCTAATCTCCCTCTGCCTTTCTGGTGTGGCTCGATGTACCGGTAGTATTCCTGAGAACACTACCTTGGAGGTCCTTTTCCTCAATTTAGCTCCTAAGTCCCTAAAATCGTTCTTTAGGACACTCCATCTGCCTCTGACTTTGTCATTGGTGCCAACGTGCACCATGACAGCCGGGTCTTCCCCAGCCCCTCCCAGTAATCTGTCCACAAGATCCGTGATGTGCCGAACCCGAGCGCCCGGTAGACAACATACTGTTCGGCGCTTCAGGTCTTGGTTACAGATTGCCCTCTCTGTCCTTCTAAGAATTGAGTCCCCTACCACCAGAATCTGTCTTTCCTTTCCCTTTGCTGCCCCCCCACTCTCACTGGAGGAGTTCTTCCCCTGGCAGCTAGGAGAGTCCCTCATCTCCAGCAGTGCTGGTCCCTGACTGGTTTCACCAATGTCACTCAATGGAGCGTACTTATTGGGATGCTCCAGTCCTGGAACGGCCTCTCTGGCACTTCCCCCTCTACCCCTCCTGACTGTCACCCATCTACTCTTTGCTAGTGCCTGCACCTCTTTGTCTCCACCCGCCTCTGTGCTGGCCCCTGCCGGCACCTGCCATGTACGTTCCTGGCTCACCTTTAGTATGGAGGGACTTCTCAGTGCTGACAGTTGCTTCCCTAGATTCAGAACCTGGGCTTCCAGGGAAACAATGTGCTTACATTTTGCACAGCAGTATTCGCCCTCCATCGGATGATCAAGGAACGCATACATGCGGCAAGATGTACAAAGAGCCGCCTCTCCACACCCGCCGGGCATCGTACCTATTAAATTTAGTGAGGATTGGGGAATTTTACCCTGTCCAAATTACCTAACAGCTAGCTTCCTGGCACTAATACTCAAGACAATACACAGGTACACAACAAGACAATACACAGGTACACAATACACAGTACTAACGATCCACACACACTACTCAGACAACACTCAGATACTCACACTACACAGGTACTATGACCCCTGTTATAACCTCCTGTTTTAAACTCTTGTGTTTAACTCCCACTTAATCCAGCTCCACTTACACCAAGCTCCACTGCTTCAAACTGAGCACACTCACACTGAGCCCTGCAACCAGTTAAATAGTCACCTGTGAGCAATTAACCACACCCCTTAATTGATAGACTGATGAAACCAGAAAAAAAAAAAAAAGAGCTATTTAAAAAGTGACAGCAAAAGTCAAAGGAAAAGCCCCCAAAAAGCACCCCAGCAAACAGCAACAGACAGCAGACAGCAACAGACAGCAACAGACAGCAGACAGCAACAGACAGCAACAGACAGCAACAGACAGCAGACAGCAACAGACAGCAACAGACAGCAGACAGTAACAGACAGCAGACAGCAACAGACAGCAGACAGCAGACAGCAACCAAACACCAAGACTTGTATACTCTAACTCTTGTGTTTAACTCCCACTTAATTCAGTTCCACTTACACCAAGCTCCACTGCTTCAAACTGAGCACGCTCACACTGAGCCCTGCAACCAGTTAAATAGTCACCTGTGAGCAATTAACCACACCCCTTAATTGATAGACTGATGAAACCAGAAAAAAAAAAAAAAAAAAGAGCTATTTAAAAAGTGACAGCAAAAGTCAAAGGAAAAGCCCCCAAAAAGCACCCCAGCAAACAGCAACAGACAGCAGACAGCAACAGACAGCAACAGACAGCAACAGACAGCAACAGACAGCAGACAGCAACAGACAGCAACAGACAGCAGACAGCAACAGACAGCAGACAGCAACAGACAGCAGACAGCAGACAGCAGACAGCAACCAAACACCAAGACTTGTATACTCTAACTCTTGTGTTTAACTCCCACTTAATTCAGTTCCACTTACACCAAGCTCCACTGCTTCAAACTGAGCACTAACACAGTTAGTGTTAGCCCCCTTTAGGTCTAGGATACCCCCCTAACCCCCCCTAATAAAGTTTTAACCCCTTGATCACCTCCGTCGCCAGTGTCGCTAAGTGATCATTTTTCTGATCGCTTTATTAGTGTCACTGGTGACGCTAGTTAGGGAGGTAAATATTTAGGTTCGCCGTCAGCGTTTTATAGCGTCAGGGACCCCCATATACTACCTAATAAAGGTTTTAACCCCTTGATTGCCCCCTAGTTAACCCTTTCACCAATGATCACCGTATAACTGTTATGGGTGACGCTGGTTAGTTCGTTTATTTTTTATAGTGTCAGGGCACCCGTCGTTTATTACCGAATAAAGGTTTAGCCCCCTAATCGCCCGGCGGTGATATGCGTCGCTCCAAGCAGTGTCAGGTTAGTGCCAGTACCGCTAACACCCACGCACGCAGCATACGCCTCCCTTAGTGGTATAGTATCTGTACGGATCAATGTCTGATCCGATCAGATCTATACTAGTGTCCCCAGCAGTTTAGGGTTCCCAAAAACGCAGTGTTAGCGGGATCAGCCCAGATACCTGCTAGCATCTGCGTTTTCCCCCTCCACCCGGCCCAGCCCAGACCACCCAAGTGCAGTATCGATCGATCACTGTCACTTACAAAACGCATAACTGCAGCGTTCACAGAGTTAGGCCTGATCCCTGCGATCGCTAACAGTTTTGTTTTGTAGCGCTTTGGTGAACTGGCAAGCACCAGCCCCAGGCAGCGTCAGCTTAGCGCCAGTACCGCTAACACCCACGCACGCACCATACACCTCCCTTAGTGGTATAGTATCTGAACGGATCAATATCTGATCCGATCAGAACTATACTAGCGTCCCCAGCAGTCTAGGGTTCCCAAAAATACAGTGTTAGCGGAATCAGCCCAGATACCTGCTAGCACCTGCGTTTTGCCCCTCTGCCCAGCCCACCCAAGTGCAATATCGCACAAAACCCCCCCAAATGACCCTATTTTGGAAAGTAGACACCCCAAGCTATTTGCTGAGAGGTATAGTGAGTATTTTGCAGACCTCACTTTTTGTCACAAAGTTTTGAAAATTGAAAAAAGAAAAAAAAAAATTTCTTTTTTTCTTGTCTTTCTTCATTTTCAAAAACAAACGAGAGCTGCAAAATACTCACCATGCCTCTCATCAAATAGCTTGGGATGTCTACTTTCCCAAATGGGGTCATTTGGGGGGGGGGGTTGTGCCACCTGGGCATTCCATGGCCTCCGAAACTGTGATAGGCAGTGAAGAGTGAAATCAAAAATTTACGCCCTTAGAAATCCTGAAGGCGGTGATTGGTTTTCGGGGCCCCGTACGCGGCTAGGCTCCCAAAAAGTCCCACACATGTGGTATCCCCATACTCAGGAGAAGCAGCTAAATGTATTTTGGGGTGTAATTCCACATATGCCCATGGCCTGTGTGAGCAATATATCATTTAGTGACAACTTTGTGCAAAAAAAAATTGTCACATTTCCGCAACTTGTGTCAAAATATAAAATATTCCATGGACTCAACATGCCTCTCAGCAAATAGCTTGGGGTGTCTACTTTCCAAAATGGGGTCATTTGGGGGGGTTTTGTGCCATCTGGGCATTGTATGGCCTTCAAAACTTTGATAGGTAGTGAGGAGTGAAATCAAAAATTTACGCCCTTAGAAATCCTGAAGGCGGTGATTGGTTTTCGGGGCCCCGTACGCGGCTAGGCTCCCAAAAAGTCCCACACATGTGGTATCCCCGTACTCAGGAGAATCAGCAGAATGTATTTTGGGGTGTAATTCCACATATGCCCATGGCCTGTGTGAGCAATATATAATTTAGTGACAACTTTTTGTAATTTTTTTTTTTTTGTCATTATTCAATCACTTGGAACAAAAAAATTAATATTCAATGGGCTCAACATGCCTCTCAGCAATTTCCTTGGGGTGTCTACTTTCCAAAATGGGGTCATTTGGGGGGTTTTGTACTGCCCTGCCATTTTAGCATCTCAAGAAATGACATAGGCAGTCATAAACTAAAAGCTATAACTTTTGCGCAAACCAATAAATATGCGCTTATTGACATTTTTTTTACCAAAGACATGTGGCCGAATACATTTTGGCCTAAATGTATGACTAAAATTGAGTTTATTGAATTTTTTTTATAACAAAAAGTCGAAAATATCATATTTTTCAAAATTTTTGGTCTTTTTCCATTTATAGCGCAAAAAATAAAAACTGCAGAGGTGATCAAATACCATCAAAAGAAAGCTCTATTTGTGGGAAGAAAAGGACGCAAATTTCGTTTGGGTACAGCATTGCATGACCGCGCAATTAGCAGTTAAAGCGACGCAGTGCCAAATTGTAAAAAGTGCTCTGGTCAGGAAGGGGGTAAATCCTTCCGGGGCTAAAGTGGTTAAAGTGCAAATACAAAGTGTGTGATACAAAAAACCAACAAAGAGATGCAACTATATTGGTTGTTGAGAAATCTCATGTTTCTTGTATATATGTCAGACATCTGCCTCAGCTGCTGAAAAGTGAGTGGGATCATGCAGAGCCGACTGCCCTTCAGTGTTCTGTCATGACAGGCCTGCAATAGACTGTGTGAGAGGCATATACAGCACATTTGCACTTCACAATTAGAGAAACTTACTCTGAATTGCCTTTACAGTACAAATGAATTCTCTGCACACAACATAGCAGTCAGTGGCTGGAGGAGGCTGTCTTGTCGTGATCAATGCAGAATTCCACTAAAACAATCTTTTATTGCAGTGTTTCCCAAAAGTGGTGATCTATTTCAGACTTTTTAAAGCGGAGTTCCAGCTATTTTTTTAAAACACCCCTGCGATGTTAGCAAGTAATACAACACATTATGGAATAGTTAAAGTGATACTAAAGTCCTGTTTTTTTTTCTTTTCTTAAAAATAACAAACATGTTATACTTACCTGCTCTGTGTAATGATTTTGCACAGAGTAGCCCCGATCCTCCTCTTCTCGGGTCCCACTTTGGTGCTCCTGGCCCCTCCGTCCTGCTGGGTTCCCCCACAGCAAGCAGCTTGCTATGGGGGCACCCGAGCTGAACCACAGCTCCCTGTATCCAGTCATGAAGCCCTGTCCTGACCCCACCCCCTTTCTCTCCTCATTGGCTCAATTACTTTGATGGACAGCAGCATTAGCTTAGCCAATGGCGCCACGCTGCTGTCTCAGCCAATGAGGAGGGGAGCCCCAGATAGCGGAGTCTCTTGTGCAACATCGCTGAATCTAGATGGACCTCAGGTATTAGGGGGGGCTGAGGAGGCTGCTGTACACAAAAGGCTTTTTATCTTAATGCATTGAAAGCATTAAGATAAAAAAACCTTCTGCCTTTACAACCACTTTAATACTAGTAAGTTTTCTTATTCACTCTGCTCAGCGAGCGCACTACCATCTTCAGTATGGACATCTGAAGCCCACTTGTTTTTTCCAGGATACGGTGCTGCTGGTTACCCAGCATGCACCTCCCGATCTTGCACATGCGCATATCGTACTAAGCGTGGCGTACTCATTGTGTTTCAGGTTGCCTGGCATTGCATCATTTTCGGTTTGGAAAAATCATGATGCTACATACAGAAGATGCCCATTGACTCCTGGAATTTGTGACACCATATCCCAGTAGCCAGTGGGTGGGTGGAAGAGGAACTTTATGATTGCCAAATAAAGTAAAGGATTTTAGAAAAAAAAAAAAAGGTCAGATGAGTAATTTACATGAGATCACAAACCTGGTAGGCAAACGTTAAAAAAATGTGTAATGGTGTAAAACTTTGTGAGCTGCTATGTAATAAACTCTGTAAGATAAGTATAGTAAATCGCCCACACCTATCACACTCTCATATGTAAGTGTCAAAAGATATATGTCTTAAACAACTAGTGCCATGCTACACAATATTTCCAAATAAACTTTAACAGTGCTCTGATAAATTCCTCAATTACATATTATAAATACACTGGTATAAACATTACATGATATCATACCCCCCTGAGAAAGCCACGTGAGCCCACGGTGTAACGTGTATGGGGGGGAGGGGCTTGATGAAGTCACAACGCTCTACACACAAGGCACCGTGGTAACTATACTCTCTGGAACACTGTATCTATTGCTGGATTGATACACATGCTGGTTCAGCTTGGTGCACTATGAGCATCTGATAAATGTGAGTGTATATCTGGAGTTTTTTTAAAAGAGAAGTATGTTTTTTTTTTTTTTTTGGTCATTTATACTTACCTAGGTGGATGCAGCATCAATCTGATGCTGCATCTGTCCCCCGGCGCCTCTGCACTGAGAACTAAGGGATCGAGCACCACCGATGGCTCGGTTCTCACAGCTCCCTGAGCGGAGAGCTGCTGACTGTCAAACAGCAGTGCTCCTCTCTGCTCCTCCTTGCTCAATGGAGCACTGAGGAGCTGTGGAGGGGTGGGGAGCAGCCGTCTCAGGCTCTCAGCGGCTCGCTGAGAGGCTAAGACAAGCATCAGTCCAGGCACCTGGAGGATCCAGACTTTATTGTTGCGATGATGCGGTGCCTGCACTGATTCCCATGACGTCAGCAGAGAGCGGACTTCAGTTCGCTCTCTGCTGAAAATGGGTCACAGGAGTGCACTCCTGTGACCCATAGAAGAAGCCCAGCCAAACAAGCTTAGGCTGGAATTCTTTAACATTAACCACTTCAGCTCCGGAAGGTTTTACCCATTTCCTGACCAGGCCATTTTTTGCCATACGACACTGGGTCGCTTTAACTGACAATTGCGCAATCGTGCGACATTGTACCCAAATAAAATTGTTGTCCTTTTTTCCCCACAAATAGAGCTTTCTTTTGGTGGCATTTGATCACCTCTGCCCTTTTTTATTTTTTGAGCTATAAACAAAAAAAGACCGATTAATTTTTTAAAAAAAACTATTTTTTACTTTCTGCTATAAAACATTCCCAGTAAAAAAAATGGCCAATATGTATTCTGCTACATATTTTTTGTGAAAAATCCAAATAAGCGTATTTAAATTTGCACAAAAGTTATAGCGTCTACAAAATAGGGGATAGATTTAGTAATATAGATTGGTAATGGCGGCGATCAGCGATTTTTAGCGGGACTGCGACATTGCGGCGGAGAAATCTGACATTGAGTGACACTTTTTGGAGACCAGTGACACTAATACAGTGATCAGTGCTATAAAAACGCACTGATTACTGTATAAATGACACTGGTAGGGAAGGGGTTAACACCAGGGGCGATCAAAGGGTTAAATGTTCCCTAGGGAGGTGCTACTAACTGTGTGGGGCAGTGTCACACTGAAGGAAAAGAGAAGTCCTTGATTTAGCTTAGCTGAATCAGAAGATCTCTCTTTTTTCCCTTCCTGACAGATCCGCCGTTTGCCTTGTTTACACAGGCAGATGGCTGATCCGTCTCTCCTTTGAATGATTAGCGGGTCGTGGCGGACATCGCGGCCACCAGACCTGATTGGCTCTTGCTGTGTCCAATCACAGTGGGAACGATGCTCTGGCGGTGCGTGCGCCCAAAATCATGTGCACGGTCACGTACCTAAAAGTGACTTTGTGCAGCCGGGCCGCCCTGTCGCAGTATATATGCGGTGGGCAGTCCGGAACTGGTTAAATGTTACTTTGTCAGTGTCAAAAAGTTGCCAGCTGTTAAGAGGTTCAGCTCTGAGGTTAAGAAAGCATTTTCTTGCTGGTCCCTGCGGTTTCTTTGCCATTTTTTCTGTATGGCAGGATGCAGATGATTGTCACCTACCCATGGTGCCCTTAGTGTCTGCGGTGCAGCTACCCTTTTGAGCTAACTGCTTTGCTGCTCCAAGCTGTCACTAGTCACACTGTTTTTAAGTTCACATGGGTCTGCACCAGCGTCTATCAGGTGCACCTTTAAGTCTAGGTGTAGTATATAGAGAGAAATTAACAACCATGTGTCTGTTAATTTTTATTTATTAAAATTATAATGAAATCCAGATGAGATGTGACTAAAATTGTTATTTTTTTATTGTTTAGTCTTTTATTTTTCTGCTACTTACTGTAGGTCTGATGGTCTGTCCTTACGAACAATACTAAAACCCCCCAGCCAGATCTAGCTTTCTTTCCTGATTTTTATCTTCTGCTATAGACCGTATTGTTAGGATTACAACTGAATCCCATTCATTCCATCTCCAAATAATCTGTCTTTTTCAATGTCTTTTACAGCTTCTAGTCATCTACTGCATAGCTTGAGAAAGACTTGTTCTTACCTTCAAAGCTTTGCACTCGAACTCCTCGCCTTTTACTTCCCCATATGTGCCTGAAAATGTATTGATCGTCAAAGATTCTTCCTCTCAGTGCCATTTACTATAGTTGCTTGTTCATGCTATAAAATATTCTCATTTGCCTAACCCAAGAACCTCTGTTCCATACTCACTTCAGAACTTTGTCATATGAAACTTTAAATTCCTAAGTCAGCTGAAATCCACTCATAGTGATCTAGCTTATTTTTAAAACCGATATCCATGTTTCCTGTCACTTGAAATAGTGAATTTGGACCCAGCTGGTCCAAATGCACTATTTCCTTCACTAAGTGCTGCACTGGCTCTAAGCACTGTATTTACTGCATGTAACTTTAGCTACAGTGTTGGGTTATTGCTGTGTGACAGATTTCCTGTCTCACACCTGGAACAATGTAGGTGCTCAGCCATTCATAGGCAGAATTGTATTCTGTGAATGAATACAAAGCTTCCTCTGATTGACCAAGTCTGCCTCAGCCAATCAAAGGAAGCTTTGCATTAATTCACAGAATACAAAGCTGCCTATGAATGTCTGAGTGACACTCTATTGTTCTGGGTGTGAGATAGGAAGTCTGTCTCACAGCTGGAACCTGGCACTGTGTATTATATTTAGCTGAAGTTACATGATGTACATACATTGCTTAGTCAGTCTAGCACTTAAGGAAATAGATTGTTTAGACCAGCTTGGTCCAAAAAAAACATTTAAACTGACAGGAAACATGCAAATGAGCTTTACAGTGACTGAAAACATAGATATAAGCTTTAACCACCTCCCGCCCTCCGTATAGACAAATGACGGTGACAGGGTGGCGACAGGGTGGCTCTCTCGTTCTGGGAGGATGTCATATGTCTCACTCTCGCCGGCATACAGGGACACAGCGCATCCCCGATCTCCTTTTAAAATCTCCGGCAACCACCATTTTTCACTGAAGTAAGGGTAAAGGTTTAGGAAACTGAGTGTTGATGTTATCTGCTAGGTGGAGTGTTGCTCTCTTTCTTCATTTCAGCTTGGAGGAGACACCATCCCACTTCTGCTACTGTTCCTACAGAATGTTGATCACCCAGTTTCATTCCACTGATTCACTTTGGGCTTAGTTTTTCATTTTCCACTACATGGTGCAAAATGTTTTCTCATAGACACATAGAGAACAGTATGACCAAACTCTCCGACTGGTCCCAGAGGCATTTAACGAGTATCTCCGGAAGAGGCTTGCATTTGTAATATAGAACCTAGGACCCCTGTTATTAGAGGGTCAGCCACATTGGAGGCTTATTCAGCTCCGTTGGGCAAGGTTGAGGCCTCCCCTGTGACCACAAGGATCTTTGTGTCCTCTTTAAACCTTTTGTCTGTTTGTGAGAAACTTCAAGCAGTCTGCTCTTAGAGGCTCTGAGCGTGCTCGTCTGCACATTCCCAGCATCTTTAATTTAGGTTCAGTGTACTCACAGAGTACTAGTTAAAAGCTTTTTGTGTGTCACCTGCGGGTGGTCCAGATTTACAAGGAGTTGTTTCTAACCTGGTTAATGCAGTGTGTGTTATCCTGTATTTAGAGGACCAGCCTGCTATTTTAGTCCCAAGGTCTTGGAGCTCCAACAGCTACAAAGACCTTTCTGTTATACCCAGTGTCCCTTATCTCCTCTGCATAAAAGGTTTGTTCCCACTTCTGCACCTGGTGGACTGTCTGTTCAACCTGCTAGGTACCTGGATAGTTTTCTCTCCAGTATTTGGGTGCTTAACCTTGTTACCTGATACCTATTTGGTAGGAGTCTATCCATGGGAATGGTATCCCACTTGAACTCACACTTGTCCCCACAGTAGAATTGCTTACTCCTAGGCGTGATTACATCTTTTGTGCTGCTTGATACTTCTGCCCTTTCCATCTCCTAAGGGAACTATTGGCCTGCAGGGTCCACTGGGACTAGTTCTTACTGCTCCTTTTCCCAGTAAGGACCTTACATTTCATTGTCCTCAGCACTTCCAGACTTTTCTCATAACACTTGTCCTTTTTGTGGTTATCCTAGTGTTCTTTCCTGGCATTCCCATTGTGGAGTGCTCAGAAGAACATCTTTTAAAAAAATTCTGGTTTATACAATCCTAGCAGTACTGAACGTCTTTCATCTACAACTTCATCTAAATATGGATTGCCAGGTGTCTATTGCTGGTAGTTTTAGTATACTACTGAGGGCTGTTCAGCTCAAACCTTTGCTAAAGGAATCCACTCTGTCAACCTATGAGCTCTTCACCATGTGTAGCAGCCCTTTCCCTGTCAGGAGTCTGGTCATTGGACAAGACAACCTAATGGTCCCTTTGGTTTGAGTAGTTCTGGTCTTGGTGGGGGATAGAATAGTTTAATCTGACTGCCTCAGGGGGACCCTTCTGATTGGGGTATTCTCCTATTTAGTCTTTAAGTATGGTTTGCCAGAACAGGCGGTTCCTAATTTATCGAAAGATTCTTCTCTTGGTCAGTGTTTTGACATGACCTTCACTAGACATTGCCTGGGTACAGAAGGACCTTCACCCCAAGAAAGCCATGGGAACTTCCCTAGCAACTCAACTGATAACTTGCTCCATATGCTGGATAATACTTTAAATGGTGAGAGTTCAGCACTTAATTGCCCCTCTTTATCTTCTTGGAAGGAAGCATTCAGGGCTGAAGGGTCCAGTATTCCCTTGAATGGTCATCAGATAGACCTGGGACCCTACTGCAGCTTTATCCTATGATATTGTAAGCCTGGAGGCCTTGATGGTCACCAGAAGATAGGTTCTCTTTCTGCAGCAGAGCTGCAGTCCTCTGAGCACTCCCCCTTGGATTACTTCTTTTCTCCTATCCTCAGTCAGGTGAAAATTCCTTGTGGTAGCTTCAAACTGTTCAATATTCCCACAAAGACTAACAGACTTCCATGCTGCTCTGACACAACTTCTTTCTCAAGGGGTCATCCAATATTCCAGAAAAGAAAAGTTTTCTAATCAAGCCTCCAAAGCAAAAAGGTGCATATGTCCCATTCTAGATTGAAGTACACTCGGTGCCAAGAAAAAAAGAGTACTGGAAGAATAGCTCTGAATTATGTTTTATTGCAGCAAAACTGATTTTTTTTTCTTAATGGGCTCTTGATCTTTTTTCATTTTTGATTGGATTTCAGCTTTCAAACCTTTGCCCACACTACAAAAAGAAAGTACAGTATTTTTGTTTGCTATCCATGTCTTGATTTCCTGTCCCAGGGCTACAATGGAAATTAATCAAAATCTCCCTGCACAAGACAAGATCAAGTCTCAGCAGGCAGGTGGTGTCACTAGGCAGAGCAGTATACACTATGCTGCTCTATGTTAATGATGCCATTTGTACAAACTCCAAATCCTGTGTGATGTCATTAACATTTTAACTCATAGCAAGGAGAGATGATTTTTTGTTTCTAGAGCTGTGGTGAGTCCTCCAGCTCCTCTCAAAATCACCTGCAGCTACTCACTTCGAGTATGTTGGGGAAACCCTTATCTTCTCTACATCTCAGGCTCTCTCCCTAGCTTATGCCACTTATTCAGTTCGTAACTATCAGAAATGGAATTCTTATCTGCCTAATCTGCACAAGGAAGAATGGGATACCTGCACTAGTCACTATGTCACAAAAAATTATTTATGCTAGAGATCAGTTTATGCAATTAAAGTTTTTACATTGAGCTATTTTTTACCCCGCAACGATAAGCTGCTATTTCCCTTTTCACTGATTCTTCCTGTACACAGTGCCACTTCTCCGTATGCTCCTTCCTGTGCTTGGCATGAATATGCCCCTCTTAGACCTTTCTGGGTAGCGGTAGTGGCTGACTTTAACTGCTTCCGGACTGCACCTGTGCACCGGATCACATATAGATACGTGATCCGACAATTTCAGGAAGGGACGCGCATGCTCAGCCCCCGGCTTGCTCCCGCTGTGATTAAACACAGCGGGAGCTGATCTGCAGGTACTGTGGACTCTATGTCCGCCGGCATCCGCCAATCACGAGGAAAGACACAGAAGGGTGATCTGCTCATGTGAACAAGGCAGATCGCCATTCTGACAGGAGGGAAGGGATGGAATTTTTGTCCCTGCAAAGCAGGAAAGAAATTCCATTTCTTCCCCTAGTAAAAGCAGTTCACTAAAACACTGTCTAGAAACACAGTTAACCCTTTGATTGCCCCTGATGTTTAAAGGGGTTGCAAACCCTCATGTTTTTTCACCTTAATGCATCCTATGCACAGTGGAGGTAAGTATGACATGTTTGTTATTTAAAAAAAAAACAAAAAAAAACAAGGGTTTACAATCACTTCAAAGTGGAGGTCCGCCCTAAAAAAATAAATTATATAAAAATGCTCCTAAGAATCTAAAAAAAAAAAATAAAAAATAAAAAATATTTTTTTTTACTTACCAGAAATGGCTGTTGCTAGGCAGATCGTCCTAATCTGCCACTTCCTACTCTGCGGTGATCTTTATTCCTCTCCTCCTCGCGTTGTCTTCTAGGGAATGGGGCGCGCTGTGTTCTGGGAACTGTGTGTGTCCTAGAACACAGCTGCCCATTCATAAAGCGCTGCGCGACTCGCACATGCGCAGTAGGAAATGGGCAGTGAACCCGCAAGGCTCCACTGTCTGTTTCCCTTAGTTCAAATGGGGGCACCGGGACCCGATCTGATGGACGGATCGGCTTCAGGTGGCTGACATCGCGGGCACCCTGGACAGGTAAGTGTGCTTATTAAAAGTCATCAGCTACAGTGTTTGTAGCTGCTGACTTTTAAAAAAAATTTTCCCAGCTGGACCTCCTCTTTAACTCCTTCCCAGCCAATGTTATTAGTACATTGACATTGCATATTTTTAGCACTTATCACTGTATTGGTTTCACTAGTTTCCAAAAAGTGTCAGTATCAGAATATCACAGTCCCGCAATAAGTCGCTGATTGCCACCATTACTAGTAAAAATAATTAAATAAATAAAAATATCCCATAGTTTGTAGACGCTTGCGATTTCTTTTTACCAAAAACATGTAGCAGAATAAATATTGGCCTAAATTTATGAAGATATTTTCAAATTTCATTTTTTTTAAATTAGATATGTTTTATAGCAGAAATTAAGAAAAAAAAAAATATATATATTTTTTTTGTTTATTGCGCAAAAAAAACCACCAAACAACGCAGAGGTGATCAAATACCATCAAAAGAAATCTTTATTTTTTGGAAAAAAAGGACATCAATTTTATTTGTGCACAGCGTTGCATGACCGTGCAATTGTCAGTTAAAGTAACCCAGTGACGTATAGTAAAAATACTGGCCTGGTCATGATGGGGGGTAAATCTTCCAAAGGTCAAGTAGTTAATAGGCTGTGTGATTCAGTCCTTGGGTTGGACCCCAAAATACTCCTGTTTTGGTCGTCATACTAAACTGTTTTTTTTTTTGCTACATTTTATGCCCACAGAGAGATTGTTTTAAAATGGAAGTCACCCCACCCCCCTACTTTGGCGTCTTGGCGTGCCATTATTGAAAAAGATTTACCACTATATAAGTTACGTATGCGAGTATAAACTTCTCCAGGTCGTTTAATAGGATATGGTGCACCTGGGTAGACTCTTGGGGATCAGGTTGATTTACTTATCCGATCCAAGGAATTTATTTGTACTGATGAGCGACTGCTTACTTGAATAGGTTGACATTTATCTTTGTGCGACTACTTTTTTCCATCTCCTCCCCTTCATGTCTCTTACTTTGTCATCTCCCCTCCATTCCTTCCCCTCTCTTCTCCTTCCTACTCCCCCATCAAAACACACACACACTTTTCCCTCCTCTATCTTCTCTCCTTTTTGGGAACGTCCTGATACCAACATACATGCCCCCATATATTATTCCTTGTACATTACTTCATCATCCTTTATTTCACTTGCTTTTAAATATGCCTTCCTATAGTTTTGTGTCTCAGCTTATGCTTTGAATGTATGCTGAACTAATTGGATATTGCACTCTCCAAAAAGGTTTTGTACAGTACTTACAGTACAGTACTTACTTACATACTTTCTATGTTGACCATTGTATGACAATATGTGGCATTTCTTCTATCGGACTGCTTTTTTCCCTCAAAAAATCATATTCAATCCCCCTCTTACAGTTCAAATAGTTGTACAAATAGAATCTACTTTTTAAAATGTTAAACTTCTTTAGACCCTCTCCATCCTTAGGCCGGTTTCACATTGGCGTTGTGGGTGCGTCGGCGTGCGTGCTATTTTTAGCGGTGCTTTACCAGCGTTTTAACGGCACTATTTGGCCGCTAGCAGGGCGGTTTTAACCCCCTCTAGTGGCCGAAAAAGGGTTAAAACCGCCCGCAAATCGCTGCTACAGCTGCGCTTTGCCGGCAGTATAGCCACGCTGCCCCATTGATTTCAATGGGCAGGAGTGGTTTAGGATCGGTGAATAACACCGCTCCTTCACCACTCCAAAGATGCTGCTTGCAGGAGTTTTTTTTCTGTTTCCCCTTGGACTTTCACACTGGAGACACAGCAGACGCTGTTTCAGGGCGCTTTGCAGGCGATATTTTTAGTATGTAGCGCCTGCAAAGTGCCCTAGTGTGAAAGGGGCATTACGGTTGCCACATCTAACTTTTACAGTGCCTGAGAAATAACAACTCCTGTAGATAAAAATGCAAAAGCAGCACTTGTACAAGTAAGTGAAGGAGACAAATAACAGCTTCATCCTGGACACTCACGATGAGAAAACTGCCACATAAATATAGATGATGTTTATTATTTTGAAGAACATTTCAGAAAGAAATGGATTTTACCTTTACGGGATCACTGTATCTTACTGTACCATGGGTTGAAATATCTGGAGAGTGACAAATTTTGGCATTGTCAATATATTTTCACAGATCTTGTTAACGTCCTTGACCTTTGCTTAGTATTTTATTCCTGCTTCTTCAGTGTAACTTCAGAGTCATGCATTCTATGAAGGCAATATCTTTTTTCCTCTAAAAGGATCAGCATACATATGAAAAATATATACCAAATCATTGCTGTAAATAATTTTTGCCTCTAAATGCCAGGGTATGTTAGCTTATGTGTCTATGCACACATAGGCAGTTACAGATGTTTAAGGGTAAAAATATGAACTTACCAAAATTGTGTTTAGGAGAGGAGCGTTTGGGCAGAAGAAACGCCCGACTCGTCTAAACGCTAGGTGTGTTTAGCGCTTGAGTGTTGATTTAGTCTAATGGTCAGGATAAACTAATATTCTGGCCAATGAAATGAATAAACGCCCAACTACTTGACACACCTGAACGTGTCCAAGTGCGCTTTAACACGTTTGAAAAATGCGGCTTTAGGTGCCTCTTGCTGTTTTTCTCCTGAAGCAAAAGAGCTTAATGTGCAAGAGGCCTGTGAGTAGTTCGCTGATAAACAGCTGAATGCGTGAAACATGTATCTTATAGAGCAGAGGAATTTGACATAGTTGCTTCCTCTGCTTTCAGGCGATTTTTTGCAGTGTTAATTACTTTCATTTAGTGGTCAAACATTGGGAAGGCTTCTGACTATTAACGTCTTTTCACAGATTAAAAAAATCTTTTCCCAGCAGTGTCTAAATATTGAGGCTGTTTTTGATTTTAACTGTTCTAGTCTTGATCATTGAGTTCTAGTGCCACCTACAGGAGACACTAGGCAGAAAAAAGAGCACCCAGAAAAAAGAGTCCCAGCTGGTATAAACCCCCTCTCTGCTATAGGCAAGCCAGTTATTTCTGCCTAGTGTAAGGACCTAATTCCCTGCTGGAACCTGTGGTTCCATAGTTCTTTTTTCTCTTCACTAAGAGGGGCCCTGCCCCTTCCACGGGTGTGCGCAACACGCATTCAGGCCAGGCGATACTTTAAGCCTCTACTTGAGGCCTACTGGAGTGGGCTGTAGCGTTCGCCGTTTGGTTGAAGGCATTGCATTGTATTTTTGCCTGTGAGCCCAGCACCTTTGCTTCTGGTGGGCGGGGCTGCAGTGGGAGGTTGCCAAGTGGGCTGTTCGTCTGCCATCTTGCCTTGTATGCTGCCTTTCTGCTGAGCAGCTTGGCTCTCCTTCTCACGTTTAGGCTATGGTGAGCAGATTCTGGAGTGGGTGGTGATGCCATCATTTTTCTCTTGGGCATTCCCCTGTTTTCCTTCATTGGCTTTTTCTCTTGGGCATTCCCCTGTTTTCCTTTATTGGCTTTTGCCACATCACTCTACTGTGCTTGCTGTGCCTGCTGTCCTGGTCATGTGGTTGCCAGTGTTGGTGGACGCTATTTAGTGATGTCACAACCCACGTTTTCGGCTGTTCCTGCGCTGCTTTTCGCTGTTCTGTCCTAAATGCAGTGAGTGTTGATGGCTCCTAATGCTGGTAACTTTGGCTAGCCATCTGACTCAGACTTCTGATGGGGGCTGAATGCTCCTCCTATAGAATTGGGGGGCTCTGTTTTGTTTTGTTTTTTCGCCTTCCTGTTCCCCGGTGTTATGTTGGGCCCTCAGTTTCCTCCACTGCAAGAATGCCGTCACAGATGGATGCTCGGGATTGCACTTGTCCCCTCTGTACTGAAAACCCTGAGGTGGAGGTTCATCTGGGTTGCTGGGGATATGCACTAGTTGGTTCTTTTCGCTCCTAGTGACCCCCCCTTTCTCTAGGTGAATGGCGCAAACGGGATACTGGGGGAGGAGTCTTCTTTTTCGAGATTCAGCGGTCTGGGAGCAGTCTGTTTATGCTCTTGCCTCACTCGATCCTTTTTAGCTGTGGTTATTGTGCCCCCAGTTAACGTGAAACTTGTGGACTGTTGGTCCAGAGCCACTATTTTGTCTGTGATGCGTCCTAGGTTGGGATGTGACCTTCTTACTCTCTCCATCTTCGCAGTAATGTATGCCGTGTCCCTTGACCCTAGGGTTGGTCTGCAGACCAGATGTCTAAAAAGGTCCTGACTGAACTGCCCTTCCAGGGGCATTGTTCTCTTGCTACCCTGGAGGACTTCATCAAGAATCTTACTGGTGGGTAAATTACCTCTCTCCCGCAGTCTAAAAAGGTGCAGGAACAATTATAATTTTTGGGGGGTTGGAGTATTTTGCTGGTTCTGTGGACCTCTTTGCTCTTAAGTTGGTCCACAAACAAATTTTGTCTTACTACAAGATGGGTTTTTCGTTTCTGTCCAGAGAAATTCTTCTCTTCCATTCTTCGTTTCTCCCCGTCTCGCCTGCGTGCTCTCTACGAGGCGGTGCAGAATCTGCTACTCCAGGAAGTGTTTACCCTGATTCTGGACCCAGAGTGGATTCAAGGGTTTTACTCCAACCTTTTTACTGTTCCGATCATGGAAGATGTTCATTTGGCCCCGGCCTCCCGAGGACTCCCACTGATTATGAAGGTGCTAAAGTTAAAGTTGGACTCCATCTATTCAGTAAAAGCCTCCCTTCATCAGAATATATTTTCTGGCCTCCATTGACATTAAGGATGTGTCCCTCCTCTTTCACATTTATGCAGTGCACCAAGGCTTCTTATGTTTTGCAGTTGGGGATGTGCATTATCAGTTTTTGGAGATCCCTTTAGGCCTGGCCTCTGCTCCTCAGGTTTAGCTTTCTGCTGGGTCCAGTCCTGGCATTGCTGAGAAAACTGGGATTGCCGTAATTGCAGGGTGGATTTGATTTAAATCAAGTCGATTTTTAAATGATGATTTAAGTCACTAGTAAAAAGGCTTGATTTAAATCAACTTGATTTAAATCATAATTTAAATCGATGCACTTGCATCGGCTCTGTGGGCGAGCAGGTGGCGCGCACACGCCCCCTAGTGCCCGTCTATGATACCAACGGACCATGACCCCGATTCGCGCAGCCGAGCCATGTTGCCGCAGTATAACTGCGACGGCTGGTCGGCATGCGGTTAAATAGAAAACTATTTTTAGATAGGTTTTTACTCCAAAAACATTTTATTGAAATATATTTGATAAAAATCAAAAAAATCATTGATTTTTATCCACCCTACATAGTTGGGTATCTGGATGACCTCCTCCTGAGACAGATTCTGCGCGGATAGACAAAGTGGTAATAAAGAAGCACACACTGCAGAAATTGGATGGGTCTTTAACCTAAAAAGAAAATAAAAAAAGTCTGCTTTGATCCTGATGAGTTGGCTAGAGCATCTGGGTCTTAGTCTATACGCAGCACGGTAATTACGGTGGTCGCCAGCCTGTTCGGCTGGAGAGGGGGAAGTCCTGGTATTGAGGTCAGCTCAGGGTTGCTGGTTGCTGGAAAAGTCTCAGCTACCAATCCACATCCTGGGAGCTTTGGGAACTCAAGCTATGTCCGGGGTAGTGGCTTATGCTGTCGGACCATGTCATGATGGTGACCTACTGTATGTCTCCTACCAAGGCGGTATGAAGAGGGTGGCAGCGGTGCTTCATGCATGCTTTGGTGGACGGAGCTTCATGGTGCGGCTCCCTCTGCTGTGTACATTCCATCCAGGCGCGGAAAGCTGGTGGGCGGACTACCTCGGTTGACAGACGCTGGATCAGGTTGATTGTTCTACACCTGAAAGTATTTTGTTAGATCTATCTGTGGTGGGGCACTCTGGACATTGATCTTCTGCCATCATGTCTCAACAGGAAGGTGTTGAGCCAGGGAAAGGGATTTTACAGTGGGTAACAAAAGATCTATTTTCTCACCATACTACATATATTATTCATATATTTTTGAAGAATAAAGGTAGTAAAAACTCTGGCTTTTGAAAACTTCTTGTGGGGGGAGAGAGAATCACCCGGCATTCTACCAGTATCCTGGAAAAGCTTAAAGTGGATGTAAACCCGATTCATGAAATTTGAGCTGGGCACATATATCTGTAATGTTTTGTTATCTCCCTTCAAAGCCCTGTGTCTAGTAGCTTTGTCCTGCTCCCTTCCTCTGTTATCAGCCCGATAACTTTTGACAAGCTCCTTGAGACGGGAGCCTGAAGTGTGTGTTGAGGGAGGTTGCTATAAATAGATTAGCAGACTGCTAAACTATACACAGGCAAGCTCTGCATGTGTGGGGAGGGGTTTTGTGCCTTTCCTCCAATCAGCTGTCTCACAGTGTGTAGCAATGATCCCCTCTTACAGGGGAACCAGGAAGTGAAAATTCCAACAGGACGTACACTTTCTAAACAGTACATGAAGAAGATATACATGTAAAACGGGGAGATTTGTTTCATCTCTGTATTACCTGAGGCTGTTCACTTCACTGGTTATATGGAGGGTTTACATCCACTTTAAGATCCCAAATCTTGCAAGAATATCCTCTGTACTGTATATACCTCTGGCTGCTTCCTGTAGGTGATGATGTTCCCTTGGCTTATTGCTGCTAATTACTTGAAAGCCCACTATAATGTACTTCCGCACAGTACAGGAACTCATGCTAGGTCTAATTTTGCTATCCATTAACCACTTGCCTAGTGGTTAATGGATCAGGACACTGATGATCAGTGCCCTGATTATCATTGTAGATGTCCCCTTTCACACTTGCCAGTTACCAGCTCTTTCCTTTCCTCACGCTGTGACAGTGGATTTACATCATGATCAGCTGTGATTGGACACAGCTCATCACGTGGTAAAAAGTCACTGTGATGTGCTCTTTACCCTAATCACAGAACGTGACGGGCAGAAGACACGGTTCTGGGAGGCTGTTAATAGACGCCCTCCCAGAACTGGACAACCGCGTTTTAGCATTCATTCAGATATAGTACGGTCGGAAAGTGGTTATTTATATTTACTTTATAATCTTGCAGATTTTATTTTTATTTTCTCATGTTTGCTCTACAATTATTTGAAGTAGGGTCAAGTGCTTGTCATTTACTGCCCAAGTACTTTACCAAGTAACTCTGGGCGTATACATGCCATTGTTGAGGACACCTGCTCAGGAGAATTTCATTTTTCGTTGCCATTGAGGAGTAGGGATGAGATCAGGCTTGTTTGGACATGAGTCTGAACTCGTCTGCGCTATCCCGTCAGGAAACTGTTAAAGCAGACAGCCAATCATTGGTGGCATAGGAAGTGGAGAATACCACCGCCATTTATGATTGGCTGCCCACTTTCACAGCTGCCTGGTGGGATAGCTCACAAACTCGTGTCTGAAAACGACTGAGCTCATCGCTGTTGAGGAGGTGCGAGTCCTGTGTTTAAAGGAACTGCATCTTTCTCTCTCTGATTTTTGTATGTAGTTCAAACAATCCATCTACACTTTAATGCAGGCATTCTTCTCACACCATCTCCTCCCTGGGTCATATTTTCTCCTAGGTTTTCTCAAAAAGAATGCAGTAGACATGCAGTAAATAAGGTCTGTCAGGGATGTTAAGGAAGCTCTGTGCCACATATATCATATCTCCTTCACGCCTTAGTGGTGCCACAAGCTATGCCATGTAGTTTGCACAGAAGGTTACAAATGTTCTTCATCTCTATAGTTTAATGTTTGAGAAGCTCCTGATCTTGCTTTTATTGTCTGTATGAAATTGACCTCTGGGCATTTCTGCTATATTGGCTTTGCTCCCCTGACAGCAATTCAGCCAGGTAATAAACTGAGCAGAAAGGAGCTGTATACCATTTATATGAAGTGGTGTTTAGATGGACAAGGGGCTTGCTGTAGTCTATTCATCAGATTCAGTTGCCCTTAGCAATTAGTTTCTAACTTCTACTAAAAAAACAAACAAAAAAACAGAGTACAATGTTTGTTTCAGGAACAACTTGAAAAGTTATTTCTGTCATTATATTCAGGGCTAGGCAGACCCCTGGAGCCTTTCACTAATGACATCACCTCAAACTTTCTCTTTCCTCCTTGAAATTGTCTTTTTCTTAAAAAGACACTATCATTTTAATGGTAGGTTTATTTTAGAAGTGAGAGACAGAATAACCACAAACTTATCCAGAAAAACGCATTTCAAAAAAGTTATAAATTCATAGATTAACTTTTAACAGTACAATAAACAATGCCAAAGCAGGTTTATAAAACAGATTGAACCTGAGATGTCATTAGTCGTTATATCTCGGTGTATACATCCCCAGATATGGTTTAGGAAGACATTCTCATATCTCTTCCCCAGTACTTTAAATTAAACTCACTCCAAGGGTGAGGACACACTGAGCGGTTGAGTTCCCATGTTAAGTCAATAGCCTATCAAGAATTAGGTCTAATGGAGCCAAGCCACGGGTAGCTAGCCAGCATTCCCAGATCCTATTGAACCGGGTCGGTCTGCCTCTATACTGATATATCAAGCGTTCATATCTTAAAGTTAATACCATATTGGCTAACCACATCTCTAAAGTTGGAGAGGTTTGAGAGATCCAATGTTGCAAGATCAGCTTTTGAGCTTGGAATAGTGTTCTGGACACCGCCTCTCTGACATATTTGTCCGTTATAACTTCATCCAGTATACTCAATAAGCACGGTTTAGGGTCAAGCATTGTTGATGGTGTTTACTAAGCCAGTGCAAAAGTGGTGCAACTTTGGGCACCGTCAAAGGAGATGCATCAGGTTCCCATTAGCTCCCTTGCAATTGGTCTGGGTGGAGTCCAAGAACAAACAATTTAGGTGGGGTGTGATGAACCCTCAATAATATATATAGTTGGGACAGTCTTTGGGTTACATTTAAAGAACAGCCATGGACCAATTCCAGGGCCTCCGACCACTGATCCCCGTCTATCACCCACATCCTCCACCCATTTTTTTCATTGCTGTGTTGAGAAAATTCTCCAGGTACTCTGGCAGCAGCATCGCATAGCACCTGGAGATGAACCCTTCAGTGGATGTGGATTGCTGCATCATATTGAAGAGGAGTGGGAGATAGCACCGCCTGCTCTAAGGATGCTTGCGCTTTAATAACGTGCTGCAATTAAAGGTAGGGGAAGTACATTTTGTTTGACAAACCATGTCTGGCTTGCATCAGGGCGAATGGAAGCAACCTGCCATTGCTTAATATGTGATGGAGGTGAGTAAAACCATATGCTCGCCACCGGGCTGCACACTGCAGTTTTGCAAGTTCCGGGTAAGTATTGTTATTCCAGATGGGGCTGTGACTAGTAAATCCTGAAACTCTTTATAGTTGTCTTGCTTTGTACCAAATCTCATGTAGTAACCTATACGTGGGGTATCTTTTATTAGACTTTAACCGCTTCCCGACCAACCACCGCAACCCGCACGAGCCGATGTAGCTATACATCGGCTCGCCGGGTCGGGATAGCAGACGCGCGTGCGTGCCCGCTGCACAGCGGGGGTGCCGATGTTCATGGCCGACGGTCGCGATGACTGCCGGCCACGAGCGATCGTGAGAAGGAGAGACAGAACAGGGACGACTGTGTGTAAACACACACTTCCCTGTTCTGTTCTGACAGGAGTGACAAATTGTGTGTTCCTATTAACTAGGAACCACGATCCGTCACTTCCTCCAGTCAGTCCCCTCCCCCTTCAGTTAGAGTCACCTCCCAGGGAAACAGTTAACCCCTCGAGCGTCCCCTAGTGTTAAGCCCCTTCACTGCCAGTGACATTTTTACAGTAATCAATGTAATTTTATAGCATTGATCGCTGTATTGCCAGTGGTCCCAAAAATGTGTCAAAATTGTCCGATGTGCCGCCATTATGTCGGAAACATGATAAAAATCGCAGATCGCCGCCATTACTAGTAAAAAATAAAAAAGCTATAAATCTATCCCCTATTTTGTAGATGCTACTTTTGCGCAAACCAATCATACGCTTATTGCGATTTTTTTTTTTTTTTTTACCAAAAATATGTAGAAGAATACATATCGGCCTAAACTGAGGAAAAAATAGTTTTTTTATATATTTTTGGGGGATATTTATTATAGTAAAAAATTTATTTTTTTATCAATGTTGTCGCTCTTTTTTTTTTTTTTTTGTTTATAGCGCAAAAAATAAGAACGGCAGAGGCGATCAAATACCACCAAAAGAAAGCTCTATTTGTGGGAAAAAAAAGGACGTTCATTTTGATTGGGTACAACGTCACATGACCGCGCAAATGTCAGTTAAAGCGACGCAATGCCGATTTGCAAAAAGTGCTCTGGTCAGGAAGGGGGTAAATTCTTTCGGGGCTGAAGTGGTTAAAGGGGTTGTAAACTCTCATAGTTTTTCACCTTAATGCATTGTATGCATTAAGGTGAAAAACCTTTTTAAACGCTGCAGCCCCCCAGCCCCCCGTTTTACTTACCTGGATGCTGTCATCCTCTGTCCAGGAACGAGCACACCATCTGTAGCTGGTGTCTCGTGTCCCGATTGAATAGATTGATAGCAGCGCAGCCATTGGCTCCCACTGCTGTCAATCAAATCCGATGATGCGGCTCCGGGGGGCGTGGGACCCCAGAAGAGGAGGTTCGGGGCCACTATGTGCAAAACGAACTGCACAGTGGAGGTAAGTATAACATGTTTGTTATTAAAAAAAAAAAAAAGAGGGTTTACAACCCCTTTAAGAAGAGCTGGGCCTCAAGGGCTTCCGGGAGAGTCTGAGCCTCCACACAGTAACGCCACGGCTAATGTGGAATCAGTGTGTGTTTCTCTCTCGCCCAATACACCATTCATACCGTTCAGCAGCTGCTGCAGCTGCCAGGTAGTACAGTCAGGGGTCTGGGAAAGCTAGGCCCCCATTATACTTGGACCTCTGAAGTTGCTCCAGCCTGACTCTAACAGGGCCCGATTTCCATAGTATCTAGCAAAATATGGAATTACGACTCAAAATATTTTAAGGGGTATAACCACAGGTGTATTGTGGAGAAAATAAAGCAGCTGGGGCATTAAGATCATTTTTGCTAAATTAGCTCTACCTGCCACTGACAGCAGTAGTTTAGACCACAATTTCACCTTATCCCTAAACCGTGACAGCAGGGGAAATATGTTCAAACTGCAATAGTCCACAATCTCAGCCGAGATTATGATCCCCAAATATCTGAACTGCCCCACTACAGGCATCGGGCAGAAAGATGATAACTGGAGGTCAAGAGCTCCATCCAGCGATAACAGGGCTGACTTGGTCCAGTTAATAGTCAAGCGCGAATAAGTGCCAAATTCAGTGATTATGTCCATTACCGCCTACAAAGAGGGGCCTTTGTTTCCCATTAAAAGCAGCATGTCATCTTTATACAACATGATCTTTTCACTGAGTGGACCATATTTAAAATGCTCAACCAGAGAGTTGGTCCTAATTTTAGCCGCCAGGGGTTCTATTGCAAGGGCAAATCGGAGTGGGGCGATAGGGCACCCCTGCCTAGTACCCCTACCCAGTGAAAATACAGTATCTCACAAAAGTGAGTACACCCCTCGCATTTTTGTAAATATTTTATTTTATCTTTTCACGTGACAACACTGAAGAAATGACACTTTGCTACAATGTAAAGTAGTGAGTGTACAGCTTGTATAACAGTGTACATTTGCTGTCCCTTCAAAATAACCCAACACACAGCCATTAATGTCTAAACCGTTGGCAACAAAAGTGAGTACATCCCTAAATGAAAATTGCCAAATTGGGCCCAAAGTATCAATATTTTGTGTGGCCACCATTATTTTCCAGCACTGCCTTAACCCTCTTGGGCATGGAGTTCACCAGAGCTTCAAAGGTTGCCACTGGAGTCCTCTTCCACTCCTCCATGATGACATCACGGAGATGGTGGATGTTAGAGACCTTGTGCTCCTCCACCTTCCGTTTGAGGATGCCCCACAGATGCTCAATAGGGTTTAGGTCTGGAGACATACTTGGCCAGTCCATCACCTTTACCCTCAGCTTCTTTAGCAAGGCAGTGGTCATCTTGGAGGTGTGTTTGGGATTGTTGTCATGTTGGAATACTGCCCTGCGGCCCAGTCTCCAAAGGGAGGGGATCATGTTCTGCTTCAGTATGTCACTGTCCATGTTGGCATTCATGGTTCCCTCAATGAACTGTAGCTTCCCAGTGCCAGCAGCACTCATGCAGCCCCGAAATATGACACTCCCACCACCATGCTTGACTGTAGGCAAGACACACTTGTCTTTGTACTCCTCACCTGGTTGCCGCCACACATGCTTGACACCATCTGAACCAAATAAGATTATCTTGGTCTCATCAGACCACAGGACATGGTTCCAGTAATCCATGTCCTTAGTCTGCTTGTCTTCAGCAGACTTTGGCAGGCTTTCGTGTGCATCATCTTTAGAAGAGGCTTCCTTCTGGGACGACAGCCATGCAGACCAATTTAATGCAGTGTGTGGCATATGGTCTGAGCACTGACAGGCTGACCCCCCACCCCTTCAACCTCTGCAGCAATGCCGGAAGCACTGCTACGTCTATTTCTCAAAGACATTCTCTGAATATGACGCTGAGCACGTGCACTCAACTTCTTTGGTTGACCATGGTGAGGCCTGTTCTGAGTGGAACCTGTCCTCCTAAACCGCTGTATGGTCTTGGCCACCATGCTGCAGCTCATTTTCAAAGTCTTGGCAATCTTCTTATAGCCTAGGCCATCTTTATGTAGAGCAACAATTCTTTTTTTTTAGATCCTCAGAGAGTTCTCTGCCATGAGGTGCCATGTTGAACGTCCAGTGACCAGTATGAGAGAGTGAGAGCGATAACACCAAATTTAACACACCTGTTCCCCATTCACACCTGAGACCTGGTAACACTAATGAGTCAAATGACACTGGGGAGGGAAAATGGCTAATTGGGACCAATTTGGACATTTTCACTTGCGTGTACGCTCTTTTGTTGGCAGCGGTTTAGACATTAATGGCTGTGTTGAGTTATTTTGAGGGCACAGCAAATTTACACTGTTATACAAGCTGTACACTCACTACTTTACATTGTAGCAAAGTGTCATTTTTTTTCAGAGTTGTCAGATGAAAAGATATAATAAATTAATTCAAAAAATGTGAGGGGGGTACTCACTTTTGTGAGATACTGTACCTGTTAGGTCTTGTCACCTCCCCCCGGATAGCAGCCTGGGGATTATGATACAATAAACAGACCCATGCAGTGAATTTTTCTCCGAAGCCAAATCTTTCCAGCACTGCCCACAAATAGCACCACTCCATGCTATCAAACGCTTTGTTTGCGTCCAGAGACAAAAGCGCTCTCGCCCCTCCGTTATCAGCTGGTGTTTGCATATTTATATAAAGTCATCTGAGGTTGACAGCAGTGGATTTGTTAGGCATGAAACCAGTTGGTCTGCATGAGCGATATCAACAATTACTTGAATTAGGCTCCGTAACTGGCTTATCAGGCTTCAAAAGGAAAAAAATATTAGCCCTGTATATGGAAGGCGGTAACCGTCCATGCTCATGGGCCTCGTTGAATACTTTCAACAGCTTAGGTAAAATATATCAGCGTATTGTTGGAATACCTCCATTGACAGCCCATCATCCCCATTGGAGTTGGGAAAAAAGCTGGTTGCCTCCCGGATCTCCTCTAACGTAAGAGGAGCATCAAGAAATTGCTCTGTGAACGTCTGATAGGGTGGGTATATTGATAGACTGTAAATAACTTAACAGGGCCTCTGGGGTATAGGAGACTATAAAGGCATAGAGATCCCTGTATAATTTCACTAGTTCTGCCATAACCGTTTCTGGGAAATTGGCATAGCCCCCTGTAGGAAGCTTTAGGGCACCAATCTCCTGAGTCACTGTGCATACATTAACTATTTTTGCCAGCCTGTTCCCCTGCTTCATAAAAGGTTACCTTGGAAAAAAAAATATTTTTTGGGCTTTGGAGTTAATCAGTTGTGTCAGGGCATCCTGTGCTGCGAGCCAAGCTAACCTGGCCTCATCTGTGGGTTGTGAACTATACGCCCTTTCCTGGACATGCTGAGTGAGAAATTTTTTGTTCTTTTTAGATTCTGTCTTTATGTTATTATCAGGGGGGATATGAAGACTCCACGTATATAGCATTTAAAAGTGAAAAAGAAATTCTGATATATAAGATTTCAAAAGTGTGCCACCACATCCCATGAATAATAGAGAGAAGGAGAACCCCTGGGGATGGGATTTTATAGGCACTACCAAAAGACAATAAGAATTAATATTAATAATTTAAATTATTTTGTAGAAAAATACATGAAATATTGAACAAAGTCATGGACATTGAAGAATCAAGATATGCAATTTGACGATACAAAAATCCTATACTCATCGCGTTTCGGAGATGAGTGTTATCTCCTTCATCAAGGACAACAGGAAATATATAATATCTTGTTCAATTGCACATACATGAGATCATTCATATTCATTTTAAAAGAAAGACACTGTCACATGGAGTCTTTCGACCGTCCTGCCCACATTATAACTGCTTGAAGTGAATCTCTCTAATAGAGGTAACTCAAGCCCATAGCATATAATGAAAAATGTATATAAGGACTATGCCCCAAATCAATTGTGGCGAGGCCACGTGTACTGGGGCCTACAGAACGGGAATCCTAAAATGTGAGGTTACATCAAATACCAGCAGCCAGGCTTGGAAGGACAGGAAGATCTGGAGATGCTATAGAGTGATCCAATAAGATAAATCACTATTGTTTTGAAGGATGTGAATGTGTTCAATCCCCTGTCAGTATCTCCGGATGCGTCCCCCCTTTCACCATGCCTGTGCGCCTGTGATGCCTGAGTGTTTATACATATATTGAGGTCAGGCGCACCGCCCACCGATAAGGGACAGCTGTGTGCGGCCGGAAATCATACAGGACTCCATAAAGGCCCCCTGAGTCGACTCAGGGGGCCTTTATGGAGTCCTGTATGATTTCCGGCCGCACACAGCTGTACCTTATCAGTGGGCGGTGCGCCTGACCTCAATATATGTATAAATACTCAGGCATCACAGGGATACAGTAACCAAGACTGTAATGTTAATTTTAATAACACTTTAATAACATTTTAATAACACGTCACAGAAAGCACCCTCATGGTGATAGCCAAACCGTTGTTCCTAATTTTCGTGAACAGTTTACTGACTGGAAAGGTACCAGCTGATTGGAGAAAAGCCAACGTGGCACCAATATTTAAAAAAGGGCTATATATCCCTGGTAACTACAGACCAGTTAGCCTAACATCAATAGTCTGTATGTAAGCTATTGGAGGGAATGATAAGGGACTATATCTAAATTTTTGTAATGAAAACTGTATCATTAGCAGTAATCAGCATTGATTCATGAAGAATCGTTCTTGCCAAACCAATCTATTAACCTTCTATGAAGAAATGAGCTGCCATCTAGATAAGGGAAGGCCTGTGGACGTGGCGTATCTGGATTTTGGAAATGCATTTGATATAGTTTCCCAAAAACGTTTACTGTACAAACTAAGGTATGTTGGCATGGGCCATAGGGTGAGTAAATGGTTTGAAAACTGGCTACAGGGGTGAGTTCAAAGGGTGGTGATAAATGGCGAGTACTCGGAATGGTCTGGTGCGTAAAGCGGGGTCCCCCAAGGATCTGTCCTGGGACCAATCCTATTCATAAACGATCTAGAGGATGGGATAAAAACAGCTCAATCTCAGTATTTGTGGATGATACTAAGCCATGCAGGGCAATAACTTCTACGCAAGATGTGGAAACCTTACAGGAAGACCTGAACAAAAAAATGGGGTGGACAACAGAGGTTTAATGTTGAAAATCGTAAGGTAATGCATTTGGGTGCCAAAAATACGAATGCAAGTTACTGGCTAGGGGGAGAACCTCTGGGAGAATCTAGAATGGAAAAGTACCTGGGTGTCCTAGTAGATGACAGGCTCAGCAATGGCATGCAATGCCAAGCTGCTGCAAGCAAAGCCAATAGAATATTGACATGTATTATAAAGGTGATTCACTCCAGAGACAAAACGATAATTGTCCCACTCTACAAGACTCTGCTCCGGCCACTTCTTGAGTGTGCCATCCAGGTTTGGGCACCAGTCCTCAGGTTAGATGTGCTGGATCTGGAGAGAGTCCAGAGAAGGGCAACAAAGCTAAAAAAGGTCTGGCGGAGCTCAGCTACGAGGATAGACTACAAACATTGAACTTATTTTCTCTGGAGAGAAGACGCTTAACTGGGGATATGATATCAATGTACAAATACCGTACTAGAGACCCTAGCATAGTGAAAAAACTTTTCAGTGAAAGGGAATTTAAAAAAGACACGCGGCCACTCACTAAAATTTAGCTGAGAAGCAGTTTAGCCTTAAACTGTATAGAGGGTTCTTTGCTGTCTGAGCAGTAAGGATGTGGAATTCTCTTCCACAAGCAGTATTCCAGGCAATTATGTTAGATAAAAACACACTTTTTGATCCCTTTTGTAATCCTTACAAAAAATGAAGCAATTTTTTATTAATTTAGCCTTTTGAATTTCTACTTTTGTACAGTGCTAGCTAGGTAGCCACACACATACTTTCTGTACACATTGCTGCAATGTTTGATGTAGTTATTTTCTAATTTGCTCTTTTTTTACTGCATTTTTGTAAAAAGAAATTCAAGCATGCCACAGTGAGCTCAGAAAATGTACTATTACTGTTCTGGTATTTGACATACATTGAGCTGTTTTTTAATGGCTATTATTTGTGTCACTGAAGGAAGGCTAAAGATATTGATTATTATTATACCTGACTTTTCTTTTTACTTTCTAGCTGAAAATAGCTATGAGTTACAGTCAGTACTCTGAACTCGAGTCTGGGCCTGTTTTTCAACTGGAATTTCAATTGTGTGGTTTGTAGCATGAGCTCCAGAGCTGTTCAGAGTTAAAGTGTTACTAAACCCACAACAGTAGAATCAATCTGTATATGCAGTAAAGCATGCTTGTTATACTCGCTGTTAATTCTTTGCATTGTGTAAAAAGGCTGTTTGATCCTGTCTTCTCTGATCCTCCCCTTCTTCGGCAGTCCCCAATTTGTCTCCTGATAGTACAGCGCCCCGGGGACACCCTGCACATCCTCAGTTTGGTGTGTATTGCTAGAGAGCTCTTTTTTTTTTTTTAAAGGTGCATGTGATTAGCTCAGGATTAATCCGCAGGTTCAGGGGTCATGCATCTTCAAAGGATAGTCAGAGGAGAATGAAAACTCCTCCTACAAGCTTTAAACAGATAGGGATAGAAGTCACAAGACTGCTATATACTGCTGATAAGAAAAGGTATTTAGCAGTTTATATTTCTAAACTTATTGCATTTCCATGTTCTGTGTACTGTGGGAGACCAGATATAGTGAATGCAGGGTCCTGGGTTTAGTAACACTAAGGCATTCACACCTGAGCGTAGCGTTTTTGAGCATTTCTTCCGGCGTTTTGTCGCACTTTTTTCGGGCATATTTGCGCTATTCCATGCAGCGTTGTCCGGCGTTTTTGAGCTTTGGCATTTTTTTTATTAGCCATTACATTACATACTCTGACATACTGATATCTAGATGCAGTCCTATCTACCCTTGTTAACCCCCCCCCCTTTGTTACCATCACCACTATGGGAATATTCATATATCGCTGACCCCAATAAGTACAGACAACATCAAACAAATATTAAATAAATTATAAACAGAGTTATCCTCTTTTTCAAAAAGTGACACATGATACATATATCTCTATCCGTGCTAAACAGAACGCACTGATGGTACAGTTGTCTGTTATTTGATGCTTTGGCTGCAGGCGTCGCTCGCTTGCCCCCACGCTCCTCCCCAGTTTTGGGAAATATCCACTTGGTGTGACTCCTTGTAAGACACGCATGGACGAGTAAACCCCCCTTTTCCCCTGCTGACATGGTGGACGGCCGGGGACCCCTGTCGGGACCCGGTGGGGAAGACGTCGGAGAATTATAAGTTCAGGAGAAACTGCTCAAACACAATGTGATTGGTAATTATACTGTTAAACATATATATATTATATTATATTTTTATGGTCACATCCATGAACTCTAATACGTAAATTTTGTCACAGCGCCTCAATCCTCTGAAGATGACTCAATGGGGTCGAAACGCGTCAGAATTATCACCCTATTATAGCGCTTGATCATTGTATAAACTTGTGCCAGCTTCATTTGTGTTATCTCCTGTAGCACAGCTCTTATTTTAACCATTACAGTTAAGTCCCATTAATTAAAAAACCCTTTCAAGTAACAACTTATTATTTTCATAATTTTTTGCTGCTTTAAAGCCCCATGGGGGATATCTTCTTTTTTTTTTTTTTTTTTTTTGACATTAATCGGGGTGTGCAGCACTCTATATCTTCTCAGTATGTGTCTCTGCCCTTTTCTGTTCCTATGTTGTTAGATTTTGTCATCTGCTTCCTGCTCCAAAAACGCCCAAATCTGCCCGATTTGCGCGACAAAAAAGGGTCCAAAACTTGTTTGAGCTTCAGGCGTGGGGCTTCAGGCGACTTGGAGTGGAGATGTGAACCATCTCCATAGAGAATAATAGATTTTTTCCCCTCAAGTTTTGTAGCTTCAGGCTTCAAGCTACAAAACGCTCAGGTGTGAATGGGCTCTTAGGCCTCATGTACACTGCTGCTGGTAAACAGACGTTTAAGAGCAGTTGGGAGTTTTTTTTTCAAATGCCCCTGAACTCTCCTCTATGTTATCTTATCAGTTGATGTACACAGGGTTGTTTACAGTCGTTTCTAGGCAGTTGAATTTGGAGGCATTTTTTGGAACACAAAAAAATGCGTTCAGAAGCTGAGTTTACAGGCAGTTCAGGCGCCAAACGCTTCTAAACGCAGTAACTCGCATTTAGCCGCGTTTTGCTTACAGACATTTTTCATTTTTGTTCGTTTTTTAAAACACTTCTAAAAGCAAATGTGGCAAAACGCTGCTAAACGTGAAATGTAAACAGCAAAATGGACGTTTTAAACGTGGGTCAGCAGAGGTTGTAAAAACGTCCCGTGTACATGAAGCCTTAGAAGCGAAGCTAAAGATTTAACGTTTTCGAAAAACAGTAACATTCAAGGCATGCTGTGAATGATGGCTATCACATTTGTTTTTGCTCTTAAACTGCCAAATCATCAAGTGGTTGGAGTCAACATGTGCAGCCCCATGGCAACTGCAGATGAAACAGGGGTGGATTTACTAAAGGGTAATAGAATGTGCACTTTGAAAGTGCATTTGACCCAGAGCTTAGTAAATGAGATGAAGCTCTGCTGACTTCTATCAACCAACCATATGCAAGCAAAATGTTTTTTTTTTTCCCTTGCATATGATTGGGTATTCTTTGCAATCTAAAGGTTCATCTCATTTACTAAGCTCTGCAGCAACTGCACTTTGTAAAGTGCATAGTCTGCTTGCCTTTAGTAAAACCACCCCAATGATGACATTTGCTTTGGTTGTAAAGGTTCGGAAGGTTTTGTCAGGAAAATCTCCTGGTCACCTTAGATCAATCAAGACTCCCGGTCCTTAGCAATGACGAAGCTTTATTCATAGCTATCGATACATATGTGTGAAATCCCTACATGCATAGATTCAAGCGAGGAGTCACACCCGGTGACCACGGGCTCAGCCTTTAATAGTAGTGAAAAGAGAAAGTTACAGGAGTTATAAGTCTCTAGGTGTATGTTGGCAACTCAAAGTGGTTGTAAACCCTTTACAACCACTTAATACTACAAGTAAGCCTATAATTAGGCTTATCTGTAGCTACACTGGATATCTCCTAAACCTGCATAGTTTAGGAGACATCCCTGTATTTACATGTGCCGATGTCATTGGCACATGCACACTTAAGCAAACTGAAGCAATGGCACGTATGTGTCGTTGCTTCAGTTGTACTGTGCCGTTACCGGTGGCTCCGGCCAATCACAGCGCCGGAGCCGCGATACCCGAAAGTAACCCCACGGAGAGATGTCGGCCGCCGGAGCAGTGAACGATGCATACTAGCTCATTATGCCTTTGTCTTGCAGGTTTTTTTTTTTTGGAGAAATTTTTTAAAGGGTTTACAACCACTTTAACTTTATTGTCTGCGTCAGCAAACCTTACAATCTTAGAATATTACCATATATAGTTATAAGAAAGAAAAACAACGCTTGGGTGTGTGCAGGATATAATCACCATCTTGCAATACTTCTGAAAGTGTTCTTAATTAAGCCTATGAGATGGGGAACAGGCACAAACAGTTCTTGATAATTCCAACAAGTTTAGTTCTGCTCTTAAGCTGACCATACACTGACCAAAATTTGGCTGGTCCAGAAGGCGATTGTCTAATTGACTTCTGTCCATAAACATGTTGAAAAAGATTGGAGGGGGGGCTTACTCCTTCATCCACCTTAGTGTAATGGCCAGCTTTATTCCCTTTACTTTACATTTGTTTGGGTTCAGGATTTCACTTGTCAATTATTCTCCTTGGTTTTGGTATTTGAGTAGGATGGGTGCACACTGCTGCACTGCCAGACACCGCATGTAATTCGCACAGGAATCGCAGCATATTCCTTTGCAAATTACATGCGATGTCTCTGGGGTGAGATTTGAGCCATTCAAATCCAAGGCAACACATTTGCACCAAACTGGTGCAGGACACTTTTTTTCCACACCCGATTTAGATCACATGGGTGTTTACACCCATTCGATCAGATTCTGCAAATTGCGCTGCATTTGGCAAACCAAATGCGGGGTGTCGTTAACTTAACATACACATAACAATGTTGTCAATGAATAAGACATTTCTAACACACAGCATAAGCATAGTTAGAATTACTTGCCAAAACGCATTCTGCTACTTTTCCCAAGTATGGCGATAACACGTGTGAGACTTTTTTATAGCCTAGCCATATAGAGAGGCTCAAATTTCAAAAAACACCCTTAGGCGTTCCAGTGGTATACACATTATACATCTAATTTCCTAAATAGCTTTCACATTTTTGGAGGCCCCGGAGCACAATGACAGTGAAAACACCCATAAACGACCACATTGTGGAAAGCAAACACTCCAAGGTATGTTCTAAGAGGCATTGTGAGTCTTTTAAAGACTTAATTATTTTGCCTAAAGGTTTTAGAAAATGTAGAAGGAAAATAAAAAATGTTTTTTTTTTTTATATACTTTTTTAAAGTTGTAAATTGATAAAATTTTTATAAAACACAGCATATTCATACTTAGAAATGGACCCCATAACACATCTTGCTACTCCTTCCAAGCATGGCTATACCACATTTGTGAGACTTTTTCACAGCCTAACCATATAGAGAGGCTAGAAATCCAAGAAGCATCATTTAGCTTTCTAGGCATGAATTACACTTCTAATTTCCTGGCTACCTATGACATTTGTGGAGGCCCTGGAGCACAAGGGCAGTAGAAACACCCTAAATTAACCATATTTTTGGAGAGTAAATGCCTCAATGTATTTTTTTAAAAGGCATGGGGAATCTTTTTTTTTTTTTTTTTATTTTTTTATGCAAGTTTTTGAAAAATACAGAGAGAAGTGAAAAGTGAAAATTCCTTTTTTTTTTTTTTTTAGCAAAGCTGACAATTTATTTTTCACATACAGCATGGGCAGACTTAAAATTACAACACAAAACACATTCTGCTACTCCTCCCGAGTATACAAAAGGTCAGGGAATATAGCTAAGTGTAGCATCACCTATTGCAGTCCCTTATCTTTTAAGCCCAGCAAGCCTAGCCTATTGCTACGGAATGCCATATTCACTGGCCAGGGTTAGTACAGATGGTAGGCAGAGCAACATTGTATTGGTGTGATCAGGAACACTGCTGGCTTAGTGGTCTGGTGTCACTAGGATTGCTATTATGACAATCAGAGACATCATTGCAGGCCTTCACTGGTCTGGTGACATTGCGATTGATGTGACAGTGATAAGGAACATTGTTGCTAGCATACACTAGTGTGGTGATCAGAGACCATACTACTTGTTCACATGTGGGGTTAAGAGTGGTAATGCCTTGAGGGCTGAGCCTCAGTTTTACCACCCTGCAATCGCTACCCCCTTTGTGTCACAGCTTTGGTGGGAATTATACACTCTGTGCACTCGCCATTCAAGTGAACGGGGATGCTTGTGCAGGGTCCAAGGGGTTCAAGCAGGTGGTGAGCAGACTTTACAATGCCTTTTCACCACCTGTCCAATGCTCTCTGAAGAGCAATCTGCACATGCGAACTTTTAGTGACACCGGTGTGGCAGTGATTAGAGACACTGTGACTAGTGTGGCTTGATCCATGACACTGGGATTATTGTAGCAGTGATCAAGGGACACTGACTCGTGTGGGAGTGAGTAAGAACACTGGTGCAGTGGTAATTATTGGCCTCCTGGACCGGTATCATGCTTTCTTGATGACTTTGCTGCCTGGCTACCCTACTTTCTCTCCTCTGAAATACCCACGATCATTCTTGGTGACTTCAACATTCCTGTCACTGTTGTGATTGGTCATAGCGATCTCATGGTACAGGACCAATTTCATTGCCCTGTATGAAGGGATTGTTGTGACCAATCACATTGATCACAGTAGTAAACAATGGCTGCATGCATGAAAACCTTTGTTTCCAATTACTACTGTGAATCATAGCGAATACATGGTATAGGGCCAATGACATTGGCTCTGTACTTTTTCTGTGATCTGCTGTATTTGAGGAATGCAGTGATCAGAGATCAGCGCTACAGTTAGATGACATACAGAACGTCCTTCCAGAATGGCGCTTGTCCCGTCTGTCAGTTTACAGTGGCCAGGCAGGAAGCGGTGAAAGGAAAAACTTGGGGGTGTATTTGAAAAGAAAACTGAGGGGATGTTACTTCAGGAACTGTGGCTGATAGAAGAAAAAGCCTCCGTGAGTTGTATAGTGTAGCTGTATAGTGTAGCTGTGTGCCTCTTCTGGACTGAAGTCCGCTCTCTGCTGACGTCACCAATGTCAGTCCACGGAGTCTGGATCCGCTAGGTACCTGGACTGACACCTATCTCAGCCTCTCAGCGAGCCACGAGAGCCTAAGAAAGCCCACTCTGCCCCCTCCACAGCCCATCGCTTCAGAGAGCAAAGAGGGAGAAGAGCAGAGAGCTGTGGCTGACAGTCTGCAGCTCTCTGCTCACAGACCTCTGAAAACTGAGTGATCTGCGATGTGTGATCACTCGGTTCTCAGTGTCGGTTTTCAGTGTGGAGGCGCCAGGGGACAGATGCAACGGACCCATGCTGCATCCACCTAGGTGAGTATTAATAAGAAAAAAAATGCTTTACTTCTCTTTTAACTGTATTAATCTTTATTTCTTTTTCAGGTCAGCTGTCAGCAGGTGATGGCAGAACTGTGCTGGCCGAGAGAGGCCGGCGACTTTCCCGCAACCTGCAGGATTTGGGGGTCTACACTCGACAGACCATGGCCCATGTGGTCGATCGCAAAACAGGTAAAGATAATGTTTCATGTCATTTGGACTTGTTTGAAATTGTTTTTCTTGGACCGGTTTAAATACTCTTTTAAAATTGGGTTTTAGTTATAAATGAATGCGGTATATCTTTTTTGGGAAACTTGCAGTCTATGCCTGTGCCTTGTCCTGACACAGAGCCTTTCATTCTTCTGCAAAATTTATTTAATTTCAAGAATGAAAAGTAAAATAAAAATAAATATATTGCAACTTGCCATTCCTTAGATGTGATAGACAAATTTGTTTTCTTATTCATACATTTTTTTTAACTTTATTTTCACCTGGTGATCTTGCCTGATTTGGACTAGAAATCCCTCCTCCTGTCCTCATATCCATAACCCAAGGAGGTCTGTAGTCTAAGAAAGAGAAATTGGCAGTGATAGCATTGCTTGGGATTTTAATGTACATTATAAGGTATTTTTCTGTGCTTGCAGCATTTTTGAAAGACAAAACATGGGGTAAAGTGCATAAATTGCTGTGAAAGAGTGCCAGGCAAGAGAAGAGCAACTAAATTCATAGGGTAGGGAAGGAACTACAGTACCCAGTAAGTAACCAGTTATATTATACCAAGAAGTATCAGATACCAGCGGCACATGTAGCTCTTCAAGATAGCAAAAGTTTGATTTACTGCCAAAAGGCAAGTATCAGACATTTTGGCTTGCTGGGTGCCTGCAATTTAACTGTTTAACTCTAGCGAGTTATTATTTGTCTCTAAGTGCAGAAAATAAGATTGCTTGCTATGGTATCTCACAAAAGTGAGTACACCCCTCACATTTTTGTAAATATTTTATAATATCTTTTCATGTGACAACACTGACGAAATGACACTTTGCTACAATGTAAAGTAGAGAGTGTACAGCTTGTATAACAGTGTAAATTTGCTGTCCCCTCAAAAAAACTCAACACACAGCCATTTATGTCTAAACCGCTGGCAACAAAAGTGAGTACACCCCTAAGTGAAAATGTCCAAATTGGGCCCAATTAGCCATTTTCCCTCCCCGGTGTCATGTGATTCGTTAGTGTTACAAGGTCTCCGTTGTGAATGGGGAGCAGGTCTGTTAAATTTGGTGTTATCGCTCTCACTCTCTCATACTGGTCTCTGAAAGTTCAACATGGCACCTCATGGCAAAGAACTCTGAGGATTTGAAAAAAAGAATTGTTGCTCTACATAAAGATGGCCTAGGCTATAAGAGGATTGCCAAGACCCTGAAACTGAGCTGCAGCACGGACTCAGAACAGGTCTCGCCATGGTCGACCAAAGAAGTGGAGTACACATGCTCAGCGTCATATTCAGAGGTTTTGTTTGGAAAATAGACGTATGAGTGCTGTCAGCATTGCTGCAGCTATGACTAAGTACCAGTGAGGGTGTGAAATGCGTCAGCTACAGCTGTTCCTTGTACATTTTGTGTTGTATGGACTGTTTTTTATACTAATAAAGGTGATTGCATTGGAGTGCGGCTTTCTGGATTTTCTTCACTACATGAGCATTTCTGCAGAGGTTGAAGGGGTGGGGGGTCAGCCTGTCAGTACTCAGACATACGCTGCACGCTGCATCAAATTGGTCTGCATGGCTGTCTTCCCAGAAGGAAACCTCTTCTAAAGATGATGAGCAAGAAGCCCGCAAACAGTTTGCTGAAGACAATCCGACTAAGGGCATGGATTACTGGAACCATGTCCTGTGGTCTGATGAGGCCGAGATAAACTTATTTGGTTCAGATAGTGGCAAGCGTGTGTGGCGGCAACCAGGTGAGGAGTACAAAGACAAGTGTGACTTGCCTACAGTCAAGCATGGTGGTGGGAGTGTCATGGTCTGGGGCTGCATGAGTGCTGCCGGTACTGGGGAGCTACAGTTCATTGAGGGAACCATGAATGCCAACATGTACTGTGACATACTGAAGCAGAGCATGATCCCCTCCCTTTGGAGACTGGGCCGCAGGGCAGTATTCCAACATAATGACCCCAAACACACCTCCAAGACGACCACTGCCTTGCTAAAGAAGCTGAGGGTAAAGGTGATGGGTTGGCCAAGCATGTCTTCAGACCTAAACCCTATTGAGCATCTGTGGGGCATCCTCAAACGGAGGGTGGAGGAGCGTAAGGTCACTAACATCCACCAGCTCCATGATGTCGTCATGGAGGAGTGGAAGAGGACTCCAGTGGCAACCTTTGAAGGTATGGTGAACTCCATGCCCAAGAGGGTTAAGGCAGTGCTGGAAAATAAGGGTGGACACACAAACTATTGACACTTTAGGCCCAATTTGGACATTTTCACTTAGGGGTGTACTCTCTTTTGTACACTCACAACTTTACATTGTAGCAAAGTGTAATTTCTTCAGTGTTGTCACATGAAAAGATATAATAGAATATTTACAAACATGTGAGGGGTGTACTCACTTTTGTGAGATATTGTATATAAAATGAAAAATTTAAATATGCTGCACAATAATAAAAAAAAAGCATGGCACTGGCTGACGCGTGAGGTAAGGCTCGATTCACACTGCCGCATCTTGGGATTCAAATTGTGAAACCCCAATTGGCATTATATGTGAAATCGCATGTTAGTCAATGAGAGCTGTCTTAAAGATGACCTTCAGTCTTAGTAAATCTTTTGCCCTTGTTGTTTTAACTTTGGACAGTAAAACATTTTTTTTCTGCCAGTAAATACCTTATACAGCCCACTTCCTGTTTCTTGTCTGGTGATAAGCCTAGGCTTATGACATCATGCACAGCACCCTCTAACTCTCGTGAGAGTTTGCCATGAAGGGTTCGGGGGTGATAAGAGGGCCAATGAGAGCCGTAGAGCTGGAGGTGTGCCTGTGTGTGTGTGTGTGCAAATCCAGGAAGTGACCAGGCAGCAGCTTCAGCTGCCCACAGTTAAAATGGTTGCAGCTAGACTCAGTGGAGGGAGATTTTCCTAGCATATTTGGCAAGTACACAGTATATATAAAATAATATGCAAAGTGGTTGGAGGGAAAATGTTTTTATTACAAATTATTTGAGCAGAATGTAGTTCCTCTTTAATTAGCACTGCTGACGTCACTCCGACTTTAAAAAGGGTTCCTAATACTTTGACAAGACTTCAATGCCACAGAGTGTAAAAGTCCTTTTAAAGTCACATCAAATAACTCCAAAGTTGCACTGAAAATTGCGTGACTTTAGAGACTGCTTAGTATGAACCGAGCCTCAGCTAATCTTTTCGACCATTCTTTGCACTTTTTTTTTTCTATTGGCAAAACGCTAATAACCCTTTTTTTCCCGGTCGATAATTTTTGGCGGCTAATATATCGGTGCGCAGTCCATATTCCCATCACACACGCTCCTGGAATAAGCTCTTTAGGCTACTGGGTGCTGTAGTGACTGCCAGATGGATACTGGAACCTATACAATATGGGGTTATTCGCCAGCACACCAAGGATCATTAATTTTGTCCAAACGTTTTTTTAATAAAGAGAGATCACATCACAAAACCATGTAGTGCAACGTTTCGGAGCCATGCAAGACCCCTTCATCAGGTATGTGGCGAAAAAACATTTGGGCGAAATTGATGATCCCTGGTGTGCTGGAGAATATCTACATATGATATATCAGTGCATCCCTAGAATAGACACACCCTCCTCTACACAGTCTCATAGGGAAACATGTACATTTGAGTTTGTTAATCACCTTCTATGGGTGGGGGCAGAGCTCTCTCTCAGGATTGCCTTGCGCCTAGAAAAACTGTCAGAGATGACCCATGCAGACAGCAGAGTAGTAGAGGAAAGAGAGAGAGCAGCCAATGGCTCCCGCTGCTATCAATCTATCCAATGAGGACAGAGACAGTGGCTGGAGCCGCTGGGCTCGTGCTCATCGCTGAATGGGCAGGTTCAGGTAAGAAAAAGTGGGGGCTCTGGGGGCAGCACAAAAGGTTTTTCACCTTGAAAAACCTTGAGAATTTACAACTCCTTTAAGGTAAAATACTAGAGACAGATATCTGGTATCATATCAAGTATTGAAGGAAAGCTCTTGTCTATTCCTTCTAGTTCTACACCTTGCATACTCTCAATACCAGTCGAACGCCCTAATGGGAGGATGGTCTATGGGCAAAGCTTTTGAACACGCCCTCCTGCTTTCGGCTATATAATGTAGCCGTATAGCAATAATGTTTGTCTGTCATCTCTGTCTTTATTGTATGAGGGAGAGAGACATATTTTTGTCAAAATACTTTTATGATCACCTTGTCATTGTTAAAGGATAGCACACCTCAACTGGTAATCAGTAGGAACTGTCTATGATAACTGGAAAATAGCTAATAAGATTTCCCATAGCAGCTAAGATTTCACCATTTATTGCCTGACATGGGAATTGATATCAGTCATAGGCTTAGAGTGAAGCTTGATCGCATACGTCAAAACACTTCAAAAACATTCAGTGCAAAAACATTTACCATAGGGACATGTATAGAAACTAAATGCAGTTCAGTTCAAACACAGCGTTAGAACTGTCATCCACACTATACCTTTGAGGGAGGTGGAAATCTACTGACCTGCATTTTAACCACTTGCCGACCGCCTAACGCAGAATGGCACGGGCAGGCAAAATCACGTACCTGGTACGTGATTGCTTGCCGCGGGCGGGGGGTCCGATCAGAGCCCCCCCCCCCCCCCCCGGTGCCCGAGGCAGTCGGCTTCTGTCTGGGAGCGTTCAGAGATGAGTGGGAGGCCATCCATTCGTGCCCCCCCCTCGCGATCGCTCCCAGCCAATGAGATTCTTCCTCTGCCTCTGTATAGTACACAGAGGCAGAGGAAATTATGTCATCTCGCCTCGGATCGGTATTTTCCGTTCCGGCACCGAGGAGAGAAGACATCAGAGTGAGTGCACAACAACACACACACACACACACAGTAGAACATGCTAGGCATACTTTACACCCCCCTTTACCCCCCCCCCCCCCCCCCCCGATCACCCCCTAATCACCCCCCCCGTCACACTGACACCAAGCAGTTTTTTTTTTCTGATTACTGCATTGGTGTCAGTTTGTGATAGTTAGTGTGGTAGGGCAGTTAGTGTTAGCCCCCTTTAGGTCTAGGGTACCCCCCTAATAAAGTTTTAACCCCTTGATCACCCCCTGTCGCCAGTGTCACTAAGCAATCATTTTTCTGATCGCTGTATTAGTGTCACTGGTGACGATAGTTAGGAAGATAAATATTTAGGTTCGCCGTCAACGTTTTATAGCGACAGGGACCACCATATACTACCTAATAAATGTTTTAACCCCTTGATTGCCCCCTAGTTAACCCTTTCACCAGTGATCACCGTATAACTGTTACGGGTGACGCTGGTTAGTTCGTTTATTTTTTATAGTGTCAGGGCACCCGCCGTTTATTACCTAATAAAGGTTTAGCCCCCTGATCGCCCGACGGTGATATGCTTCGCCCCAGGCAGCGTCCGGTTAGCGCCAGTACCGCTAACACTCACGCACGCAGCATACGCCTCCCTTAGTGCTATAGTATCTGAACGGATCAATATCTGATCTGATCAGATCTGTACTAGCGTCCCCAGCAGTTTAGGGTTCCCAAAAACGCAGTGTTAGTGGGATCAGCCCAGATACCTGCTAGCACCTGCGTTTTGCCCCTCCGCCCGGCCCAGCCCAGCCCACCCAAGTGCAGTATCGATCGATTACTGTCACTTACAAAACACTAAACGCATAACTGCAGCGTTCGCAGAGTCAGGCCTGATCCCTGCGATCGCTAACAGTTTTTTTGGTAGCATTTTGGTGAATTGGCAAGCACCAGCGGCCTAGTACACCCCGGTCGTAGTCAAACCAGCACTGCAGTAACACGTGGTGACGTGGCAAGTCTCATAAGTGCAGTTCAAGCTGGTGAGGTGGCAAGCACAAGTAGTGTCCCGCTGCCACCAAGATAAGGACAAACACAGGCCCGTCCTGCCCATAATGCCCTTCCTGCTGCATTCTCCAATCCTAATAATTGGGAACCCACCACTTCTGCAGAACCCGTACTTCCTCCATTCACATCCCCAACCAAATGCAGTCGGCTGCATGAGAGGCATTTTCTTTATGTCCTCCCGAGTACCCCTACCCAGCGAACCCCCCCCCCCAAAAAAAGATGTCGTGTCTGCAGCAAGCGCGTATATAGGCGTGACACCCGCTATTATTGTCCCGCCTGTCCTGACAATACTGGTCTTTACATTGGTGAATGTTTTGAACGCTACCATACACTAGTTGAGTATAGCATTGCACAGACTAGGACACACTTTTACAGGGTCTCCCAAGATGCCATCGCATTTTGAGAGACCCGAACCTGGTACCAGTTACAGTTATAAAAGTTACAGTTACAAAAAAAAGTGTAAAAAAACAAAAAAAAAACAAAAAAAAATATGAAATAAAAAAAAATAATTGTCGTTTTATTGTTCTCTCTCTCTCTCTATTGTTCTGCTCTTTTTTACTGTATTCTATTCTGCAATGTTTTATTGTTATTATGTTTTATCATGTTTGCTTTTCAGGTATGCAATTTTTTATACTTTACTGTTTACTGTGCTTTATTGTTAACCATTTGAGTGGTTATACCAGAATGATGCCTGCAGGTTTAGGTATCATCTTGGTATCATTCTATTCAGTCAGCGGTCGGCTTTCATGTAAAAGCAATCCTAGCGGCTAATTAGCCTCTAGACTGCTTTTACAAGCAGTGGGAGGGAATTCCCCCCCCCCCCCCACCGTCTTCCGTATTTTTCTCTGGCTCTCCTGTATCAACAGGGAACCTAAGAATGCAGCCAGTAATTCAGCCAGCTGACCATAGAGCTGATCAGAGACCAGAGTGGCTCCAAACATCTCTATGGCCTAAGAAACCGGAAGCTACAAGCATTTTATGACTTAGATTTCGCCGGATGTAAACAGCGCCATTGGGAAAGCATTTTATCACACCGATCTTGGTGTGGTCAGATGCTTTGAGGGCAGAGGAGAGATCTAGGGTCTAATAGACCCCAATTTTTTCAAAAAAGAGTACCTGTCACTACCTATTGCTATCATAGGGGATATTTACATTCCCTGAGATAACAATAAAAATGATTTAAAAAATAAAAAAAAAGATAAAAAAGCAAAAAAAAATAAAGGAAAAAAAAAAAAAGAAGCACCCCTGCCCCCCCCCCTGCTCTCGCGCTAAGGCAAACGCAAGCGTCGGTCTGTAAACAGCAATTGCACCATGCATGTGAGGTATCACCGCGAAGGTCAGATCGAGGGCAGTAATTTTAGCAGTAGACCTCCTCTGTAAATCTAAAGTGGTAACCTGTAAAGACTTTTAAAGGCTTTTAAAAATGTATTTATTTTGTTGCCACTGCACGTTTGTGCGCAATTTTAAAGCATGTCATGTTTGGTATCCATGTACTCGGCCTAAGATCATCTTTTTTATTTCATCAAACATTTGGGCAATATATACCTGAGAGGTATAGTGAGTATTTTGCAGACCTCACTATTTGTCACAAAGTTTTGAAAATTGAAAAAAGAAAAAAAAATGTTTTTTCTTATCTTTCTTCATTTTTAAAAACAAATGAGAGCTGCAAAATACTCACCATGCCTCTCAGAAAATAGCTTGGGGTGTCTACTTTCCAAAATGGGGTAATTTGGGGGGGTTTGTGCCATCTGGGCATTTTATGGCCTTCAAAACTGTGATAGGTAGTGAGGAGTAAAATCTAAAATTTACGCCCTTAGAAATCCTGAAGGCGGTGATTGGTTTTCAGGGCCCCGTACGCGGCTAGGCTCCCAAAACGTCCCACACATGTGGTATCCCCGTACTCAGGAGAAGCAGCTGAATATATTTTGGGGTGCAATTCCACATATGCCTATGGCCTGTGTGAGCAATATATCATTTAGTGACAAATTTTTGTAATTTTTTTTTTGTCATTATTCAATCACTTGGGACAAAAAAAAATAATATTCAATGGGCTCAACATGCCTCTCAGCGAATTCACTGGGGTGTCTACTTTCCAAAATGGGGTCATTTGTGGGGGTTTTGTACTGCCCTACTATTTTAGCACCTCAAGAAATGACATAGGCAGTCATAAACTAAAAGCTGTGTAAATTCCAGAAAATGTACCCTAGTTTGTAAACGCTACCAATAAATAGTTTGCGCAAACCAATAAATATACGCTTATTGACATTTTTTTTACCAAAGACATGTGGCCGAATACATTTTGGCCTAAATGTATGACTAAAATTGAGTTTATTGGATTTTTTTAATAACAAAAAGTAGAAAATATAATTTTTTTTCAAAATTTTCGCTCTTTTTCCGTTTATAGCGCAAAAAATAAAAACCGCAGAGGTGATCAAATACCATCAAAAGAAAGCTGTATTTGTGGGAAGAAAAGGACACAAATTTTGTTTGGGTACAGCATTGCATGACCACACAATTAGCAGTTATAGCGACGCAGTGCCAAATTGTAAAAAGTGCTCTGGTCAGGAAGGGGGTAAATCCTTCCGGGGCTGAAGTGGTTAAACGCAGGTTAACATTGCCCCTGTATATGAGCTCTTACAGTGGCTGTGGGTTTTGGTTGTAAAATGGTCACATCATACAGCAAATACAAACATGCACACACAGAGGTTCATGCAGTATACAATATACATTACACTGAATATGAACATGCTCACATGCACCCTCAGTCATGTGCACTCCCTCAGATGTATGTATAGACACATGGGTGCATGCATAATGCCTGTACAATGAAGGGTCAAAAACGTTCATCCCAGCGTAGTAAAACCATTTTAACAAGGGCATATGGGTTGTAAATTGAAGATCTGCTATCGATGTGGTGTCCGTTATAAAGAAACGTAATGTGTTCGTAAAACCCTATGGATCTAATATTGTTGAATGTTATAGGGTTCATTGGAACAGACATTTCTATAATCATTGGGTGTATAGAAAGCGCACTTTTAAGTTGTTGATATGGTAGCTCCTTTTCTTTGTGTAGAGTGAGAGTTATGCGTGAGAATTTGCTTTCCCCTTCCTCATTCCCCGGTGAACAGAGCACAGTGGTCTCAGTAATAATGTATAAAAGTAGCACAATAAATGCTTGCTTCCTGCCGTGTGGACTTTATGCAGTCTAGCACCCTGCTGTCTTATCCAATAGCAATGCCATATTGCTTATCTACCTAGAGCTTATCTAAAGTAATGACTGTCAGAACAATTTCCACTCCTCGTCAGTGCCCGCAATACTTTATTCTTAAAGAAATAGAAAATAACAGTTTTACAGTACTCGGTATGTGGCTGTGCCAGCTAAAGTTGGGTATACACACACCAAAGTTTGGCTGGTCCAGCTGTCTCAACAACAGCTGTCTAACAGACAGCCAATGGCTGCAACACTGATCTGTATATTCTGTTGGCAGGGGAGCCCCTGCTGTCAGAATACAATAGCATGGGTTCTGTCAGTTTTTTTTTTGTTCAAACCCCCCCCCCAAAAAAAACTGTGCCCTGCTTTTCGGCTGGGTGTAGACAGGTACCCCCCCCATTTCCAGGACTTTGTTTACAATGTTACAGATAACAGGTGAAACTTTGACACCTATGTTACAAAAACAAGTACTAGCTGCAGTCAGGGCCGCCGATAAGGGGGCCCCATCACTTTAATGGGCAGGGGCCCGGCCAGCCGCTGAATGTTTCGTAAATCATTCAAAGGGCAGGAACCTTAATTAGAGGTGCGGCGAAATTTTGTTAGCCGAAACATATCGGCTGAAAATGGTGTCTTCGGCATTTTGCCGATAGAGAAAAAGGTGCAGACAAAGGCGCAGAAAATGCACGCGATTTGACAGCGATTTTGCAGCATTTAGGATTGTACCACTATTTTACTGTGCTTATGGTATATTTTTAATAGGTCATGTGACTCGAAAAACTGCATCAGAAACATAACACAATTGTGTTATTGGTGCATTCTTGCTGCATTTTCAATACATTTCAGCGGGGAGGTGCATTTTTAGTGTTTTTTTTAACTGACCAAAAAACTGACCAAAAATGCAGCAAGCAGGATTTATAAGCGCAAAGGACCAGTGTAAAGACCAGGGGCGGCCTGTACAATTGGGTGATGCAGGGACTCCACCCCCCCATCCATGCGTCCAGACCCTTAATCTACATTTGTTTTTTTGTTTTTTAAAAGCACGTGATTAGATAAGGGTGCAGAGCACTGCGCTCTGAGCCCACCCAGTTGTGTGATAATAGCGAATGAATATCTGTATTATCACATCCAAAATGGCCACCGGGATCTCTGTATGTTTGGTCTTCGGTCTGTATTTTCACATCCAAAATGGCCGCCGGGATCTCTTTATGTTTTGGTCTTTGGTCGCTGGCACTTCGAGCGGTCTGCAGGCATCATGGCTGTTTTGACAGAGATGTCAGCATCCCCTTACTGGGGATGTTTCATTCCATTACGGGGCTAAAACATAATATTTATTATAACATCATTACAGTCTGATAAATTATAAATAACTCGCGAGTCTTTAACACCTTTTTTGCCTATACGGAGGCTTTGGTCTGCAAATCATATCCAAAATGTCCGACGACACTTCTGCAATATCACTCGCAAAATGGCAGCCACGATTACCAATACGTTATGCAAAACACCAAATCACTATAAATAGGAACTGTAGCAGGCACTATGCACGCTCCAGATGACGTCAGAGCGTCGAAAAGTGTAGGGCGGAGTCAGCATTTGTCCTTGCATCACTTCCTGTCACAGAGGCTTGTGTCAGTAATATATGCTTTTATTATCCTTACCGTATGGGAGTACCTTTTTAAGCGTTTGCACCAATAAACAAGTTTTTTATACAGTATTACGCTATGTGGGCTCCCTCTTTCTCTTTTCATAATGGAATCTCCTCATAGCCAACGTTAAAGACGGAGTTATCCTGCATTGCTACACAGTGGCACATACTGTGGATGTGTGAGACCCCAAGAGGGGGTGAAGGATCTGGTGAGTGCAGTCACTATAGGAGCACGAATAAGGCACGCACCGAGTGTTTATTCATTGGAAAGTCCACCAGAGTTTAAACGGATCCCTTCACTGGCACTATAACACCTTATAATCCAATTGTATATACCAATTATATTTTCACCAGTTTATATACACCAGCACGTTATATTTGTATTTGTTGATTTAATTTTGTAATTTGTGGATATTGCACATGCATAATAATGTTTAGTGAATATTGCACTTATTTTTTATCTATTTCATCCTTTATTTGTCATATATATAAAACAGGTTAAGGTGTCTTGCACATTGCACTTTACATCGAGTCAGGTATACAGCTTGATACACATTCATTCACACCCAGGAGTTTACATGGTTTGGTTTCACAAAAGAGCACAGTTTTAGTCATCTAATGTTCTACTGTGCATTTGAATTTTGGATAGAAGACCCATTTAATAGAAATTACCTACATCACTCCTCTTCCCCCCACCTCAATACCCTCCTCCCACCTAAGGGAGTAGTGCATACACCTGATTTTAATCAGGTTGGGAACGGCGCCATATCTACTTCATTTTCCTTTTGAATATTCGCTATTGTCACAATGATTCTCCTCCCCGCCAATCAGGAACCGTTTTCTAATTGGTCAAAATGACAAGCAATCCTCTTGGACCACGACGAGAAGAGAGGAGGAAGGAAGGAGATGTGGAGTCTGCTGGAGGAGACGCAGGGGACAAAGCTGCCGCCCAGAGGGATGTGCTGCTTGTGGGTAAGTGCAGGGCTCATCGACTGACCGATCGTTGTGTGCGGAACCGACCCGCGGGGGGGGGGGGGGTTGACTGTGGGTGCATTGTTTGCTCTCACACTTTGACAATTACTCAGTCATACAACACTGTACCCATATGAAATTTGCGTCCTTTTTTTTTTACACAAATAGAGCTTTCTTTTGGTGGTATTTAAGCCGGATTCACACTGATGTGACAAACGCTCCGACATTAGGAGCTCATATCGCATGACGCGTGAAAATCGAAGTTTCCCCAAGGGAGCCGTCTTAACTGGTCCGACACTAGTCGACACTAGTCGGTCCGACTTTGAAAATGCTCCCTGCACTACTTTGGTCCGACTTTGATCCTACTTCAGCCCACTGAAGATCACTGAAGTCGGATCATAGTCGGATCGCGGTCTTGACTGATCCGACTTTGGCATATGACTTGTGTTCTGATGATCTTGAAGGGGAACTCCACGCCAAATTCAAATATATATATTAAAAAAAATGCATGGGTTCCCCCTCCTAGAGCATACCAGGGCCTTCGGTCTGGTATGGATTTTAAGGGTAACCCCCCACGCCGAAAAAAACGCGTGGGGGTTCCCCCAAATTCCATACCAGATCCTTATTTAAGCACACAGCCCGGCAGGTCAGGAAAGGTGGTGGGGACGAGTGAGCGCCCCCCCCCCCTCCTGAACCATACCTGGCGCAGGCCCTCAACATGGGGGGGTGTGCTTTAGGACAGGGGGCCCTGCATCGACCCCACCCCAAAGCACCTTGTCCCCATGTTGATGAGGACAAGGGCTTCTTCCCCCTAGATCCCGGCCCCCCACCCTATGTGAATGAGTATTGGGTACATTGTACCCCTATCCATTCACCTAAAAAAAGTGTCAAAAATAAAACACATTACACATGTCTCACAGCTCCGTCGTCTCTTCCGATCTCTTCTCCCTTTTCCGGCTCTTCTATGTCCTCTGCTGACGTCTTCTGCCTCTGTCGGTTCTTCTCCATTCTCTCCCCGGTACTTCTCCCTCTGTCCGCTGTCTTCTGCCAGGTATCCTCCGCTGTCTTCTTGCTCTTTTGCTCGCTCTTTTGCCCAGTCTTCTCTGCTGTCTTCTCCCTCTGTTCTTCTTCTGATGTTGACTCAACGCTTTCTTACTCTCTAATTCCGGGTGCGTGGTGTGCCACTACTTACATTGGCATGGGGCGGGGTCACCGGAGGCCTCTTATGACGTCACCACCCATCATGCCCCAGGCATAAGGGATAGGGCCTCCGAATGACGTCACGCGGTGACCCCCCCCATGCCAGTATAAGTAGTGGCACACCGCGCAACCGGCATTAGAGCGGGAGAGAGTGTTGAGTCAACGCCGGAGCGTGTAGACAGCAGAGGAGAACCGGCAGAAGACAGCGGACAGAGGGAGAAGAACTGGAGAGGGGAGAAAAACCGACAGAGGCAGAAGACGTCAGCGGAGAACACAGAAGAGCCAGGGAGGGGAGAAGAGATTGGAAGAGCTGCCTTAATAAATTACTTTAAAAACGTGTAATGTGTTTTATTTTTGACACTTTTTTTTATTTTAGGTGAATGGGTAGGGGTACAATGTACCCCATACTAATTCAGATAGGGTGGGGGGCAGGAATCTGGGGGCTTCCAGATTCCGATAAGCGCCCTGCCCACAGACCCCGGCAGCCAACGACCAGGGTTGTCGGGAAGAGGCTCTTGCCCTCAACAACATGGGGACAAGTTGCTTTGGAGTGGGGGGGGTGCAGCGCCCCCTGCCCCAAAGCACCCACCCCCCCATGTTGAGGGCATGTGGCCTGATACGGTTCAGGAGGGGCGCTCGCTTGTCCCCACCCCCTTTCCTGACCTGTCGGGCTGCGCGTTTGGATAAGGGTCTGGTATGGATTTTGGGGGGGAACCCCCATGCTGTTTTTTCGGCGTAGGGGTTCCCCTTAAAATCCATACCAGACCGAAGGGACGTGAAGTTTCTCCTAAAGATTCATACGAGACACTGCCTGGTATTGTCAGGGATCAAAGTCGGATCCCCATTTATTGAAGTCGGACGCATGTCGGACTTCGAGTTCCAAAGTGGTACGACTGTTGTGTCGTACCAGTGTGAACCTGGCCTGAATCGCTAGTGGGTTTTTTATTTTTTGTGCTATGAATAAAAAAAAACCCACAAATTTTGTTTAAAAAAATGCCCTTTTCTTTGTTCCTGTCATACAATTTTGCAGATTTGTAATTTTTCTTCATAAAATGTTGGACAAAATGTCTACTTCTACATATCTTTGATAAAAATAACTCTAATTATTGTATATTATTTGGTCTTTGTGAAAGTTAGTCTACAAGCTATGGTGCCAATCATTTAAAATTGATAACACATGATCACACCTGAAGTACTGACGGTCTATGTTGTTTTTTGAGACACTAACCAAGCCAGGAAAGTACAAATACCCCCCAAATGACCCTTTTTGGAAAGTAGACATCCCAAGGTACTTAGTAAGTCGCATGGTGAGTTTTTTTAAGTTGTAATTTTTTTCCCACAATTTTTTGCAAAATTACGATTTTTCTTTTTTTTTAAATTGTCATATTAACAGGTTATTTGTCTCACATGGCATACTTGCAACTGCATCCCAAAACACATTCTGCTACTCCTCCTGAGTAAGGCAATACCACATGTGTGAGACTTTTTCACAGCCCAACCACATACAAAGGCCCAACATGCAGGGACCCCATCAGGTATTCTAAGGACATAAATTACACATCTAATTTTATGACGACCTATCACACTTTTGAAGACCCTGGAGCACTAGGACAATGGAAACGCCCACAAAATTTTGGAAAACAAACACCCCAACATATAATCTATGAGGCATAAATTAGTCTTTTGAACGGTTCATTTTTTTCCAGAAGTTTTTGGAAAATGTGGAAAAAAAATAAACACTTTTTTACACAAAGATGTCCATTTATAAGATATTTCCAACACATAGCAAATGACACCCCAAAATACATTCTGCTACTCCTCCTGAGTATGGCAATACCACATGTGTGAGACTTTTACACAGCCTGGCCACATACAAAGGCCCAACATTGAAGTAGCACCTTCAGGCGTTTTACAAGCATAAATTACACTCATAAATCTCATGTCTCAACCACCTATTAGACTTTTGAAGGCCCTGGAGCACCAGGACAATGGAAATACCCACAAAATGACCCCATTTAGGAAAGAAAACACCCCTGTGTATAATCTATGAGGCATAATGAGTTTTTTGAACATGTCATTTTTTCCCACAAGTTTTTGGAAAAGGTGGAAAGAAAATAAAAACCAATTTTTTTTACACAAAGTTGTCCATTTATACAATATTTCTAACACATAGCATGTACATAGCAAAAATTGCACCCTTAAATAGATTCTTCTACTCCTGAGTATTAGCGATACCACATGTGTGAGACTTACACAGCCTGGCCACATACAGAGGCCCAACATTCAAATAGCACCTTCAGGCAAATTACATTTTTGAAGGCCCTTCGTATTTCTAACACATAACATGTACATACCAAGAATTACACTCCAAAATAAATTCTATTGAGGAAAGGGTAAAAAAAAAAGTATTAACTGTGATTTTAGTAGTGTCCACAGAGGAGAGAATTGGTGCAGGCAGGGATGTGCTTAGCGACAACAATCGTAATCCAGGCAGCAGGCGGGAATATTGTCTATAGTCAGCACAAGGATATTGTCAGCACAGCCAAAGCGTTTGTCCACAGGAATTGTCCAGGCAGAGACAGCCAGCACAGCCATGATATTGATTCTGGCACATTGCAGACACTCGTTATTGTACCGGTCTCCAGCCTTTCATAAACATACTGCCACTTGCTACAGCTAATTATTACCATAGTGGCGCATGTAATAAAAGATAGATTTCGCGCATAAAATCTATCATAAAAATACACAATAATTGGTGGATATAAACTGTGAAAAATCAATAATAATAACAGGTACTGGATAAAAATAAATAATGTGATAAAACCTGTGCTATAAAATCCACAAATTCAAATAAATAGATAAAAACCAAATCGCAAAAAAGTGCAAAGTGCAAAAAGCTGAACAGCAGCTATAGATAGCGTGATAAAAGATGCTGTCAAATATGTGACTATAAACCAGAGTTCACATAGGAAACAATAGAGTCCATAACTTGTAATGGTAGTGATGGTAGTGTTCGTCTTCATAAAACAACTGACAGCTTAACCAGGCTCTCTAGACTCTCACCTCATAGCAATTATAATTATTACCATAGTCCAGGTAGCAGGCAGTTCATACGGCAGGCAGAGGCATGATGGCAGTAAGTCAACAGCAGGCTGAGGGCCATAATCAGGTATGACCTGGGAACAGCGGTAGAGGCTTTTCCCACCCAAATCTCTTTGAAGCCTCCAGATTCCAGACCCTAATCTGGAAATTACGAATCCCGGAGAAAACCAAAAAATATGTTTTCTCCATCCGGAAAAACAATTCTGGAGCCTCTCACATGTGAGACCTCTGTGTACTACAGTAGTAGGGCAACAGATCAGTCCAAGCGGTAGGCAAAAGCATAGTCGATAAAACTGGCCAGGGTCATTTCAGGCGGAAGCAGTCCAAACGGTAGGCAGAGGCATAGTTAAAAAACAGGCCAGGGTCAGTTCACGTAGAAGGCAGTGACATGGTAATTTGAGGAAGCATGGAAAATGGTCAGCACAATTGATGAAAATGGGGAAATAGTTACAAATATGGGCTGATATTTTAGGCATGTGTGATAAAGTCGCAAGCATTCACCAATGCAAAGGGCGGGTTGGGAGGGACACTGGGGACAATGGTAGCAAGTATCTCTTTGAAAACCTCTTTTGCTGCATACGCAACATAATTTTTGGTGTCTTCGGTTGGTTGAATGTTGTCCGGGAAGTGTCTTTGTTGATAGATGATGGACATGATAACTTCTTAGATGAATTTTAGGAAGTGGGTGGGGCTTCCCGTAGATTTGGTGTAGATTATGTATTATAGGTGCCCTGAATGGGTTTTTTGGTGCCGAAACCGATACCGAAACTGACTGATACCGAAAATGGCTGTTTTTAAAAAATATTTTTATAAAGGAGATGGTCAGAGACTGGGGACATGGTACAGGAGATGGTCAGAGACTGGGGACATGGTACAGGAGATGGTCAGAGATTGCAGACATAGTACAGGAGATGGTCAGAGACTGGGGACATGGTACAGGAGATGGTCAGAGACTGCAGACATAGTACAGGAGATGGTCAGAGACTGGGGACATGGTACAGGAGATGGTCAGAGATTGGGGACATGATACAGGAGATTGTCAGAGACTGGGGACATGGTACAGGAGATGGCCAGGGACTGGGGACATGGTACAGGAGATGGTCAGAGACTGGGGACATGGTACAGGAGATGGTCAGAGACTGGGGACATGGTACAGGAGATGGTCAGAGACTGGGGACATGGTACAGGAGATTGTCAGAGACTGGGGACATGGTACAGGAGATGGTCAGAGACTGGGGACATGGTACAGGAGATGGTCAGAGACTGGGGACATGGTACAGGAGATGGTCAGAGACTGGGGACATGGTACAGGAGATTGTCAGAGACTGGGGACATGGTACAGGAGATTGTCAGAGACTGGGAACATGGTACAGGAGATGGTCAGAGACTGCAAACATAGTACAGGAGATGGTCAGAGACTGCAGACATAGTACAGGAGATGGTCAGAGACTGCAGATATAGTACAGGAGACGGTCAGAGACTGCAGACATGGTACAGGAGATGGTCAGAGACTGCAGACATACTGCAGGAGATGGTCAGAGACTGCAGACATAGTACAGGAGATGGTCAGAGACTCCAGTTCCTATGGACGTTAGTAGATAATGGCCAATCGGCCCTCTTACCTGACCCAGCGATACCCCCCAGGACAAAACACCCCCCTCCATTAGTACAGACCCCCCAGGACAAACCACCCCCCTCCATTAGTACAGACCCCCCCAGGACGGACCACCCCCCTCCATTAGTAAAGACCCCCCTCAGGACAAACAACCCCCCTCCATTATTACAGACCCCCCTAGGACAAACTAACCCCCCTCTATTAGTACAAACCCCCCCTCGATTAGTACAGACCCCCCAGGACAAACCAACCCTCCTCCATTAGTACAGACCACCCCAGGACAAACCAACCCCCTCCATTAGTACAGACCCCCCAGGACAAACCCCCCTCCATTAGTACAGACCCCCCCAGGACAAACCAATTCCCCTCCATTAGTACAGACCCCCCCAGGACAAACCAATCCCCCTCCATTAGTACAGACCCCCCCCCAGGACAACCCCCACCCACTTCATTACGGTACATAAAAACAGATGGGAGAACAGGTGGAGATCAGATCGCAGCAGGCAGGAGTTAAGACAGAAAGGAGGAGAACACATGTCACTGCAGGCACGGACCGCCCCCTCAGCAACGTCACTTCGTGGCTAGTCTCTCTCCGCACAGAGACAGCCGCTCCGATCTCCGGCTGCTTCGCTCTCCTCCTCTGACAGGAGAAGGGGGGATGGACTTGGGAAACACAGCGGCGGTGACCAGCGGGGAGAGCCGCCTCTCGACACGGACAAGGAGAGGAGTAGGAGGATGGAGGGGAGAACTCTGGCGCTTCAGCGCCCCCACCTCTGTGGCCCCCGGGTGAACTGCACCGCCTAAGATCGGCCCTGACGACACCCCCATAATGGGCGGCACCAGGGGCGAGTTCCCTGCCCAGGCCCGCCCCATTTTCGGCACCATTATCTGTGCAGTTTCTCTTTCTGCAAATTGCCGAAAAGGCCATTTTCGGCCGATATGTTTTGGCGCCGAAATTTTGGTGCATCCCTATTATGTATGCATTATAAATGCCCAAATGAATTAGATAAATTGCTACTTTCGTGTACCAGAAACGGGACCTCCTTATTGACAAATAGGGCTGAAGCATTTGGTCATTGAAATTCACCCCCCCATGTAGAGATTGTATTCTTGGACACATGTTGGCTTTTTTAATGTGACCTTGTCTTCTTTGAACTTCAACTGTAGTGTCATCATGGATGGTGGACATCATGTACAGACTTTGTTGCTTCTCAAAGTTGCGTTTTTGCCCTTTCGCAGTTTTTTGTCCACTAGAGATTGTGGGAAGCCCTTCCTGTTCTTTCTGGAGGTTCCGTAGGCCAGGGTTTTTGCGAGGTATAGGTATTTGAAAAGGGGCAGGCTGGTGTAGTAGTTATCCAGGTATATGTGATAACCTTTGTTCAGCAGTGGGTATGCCAGGTCCCATACAATTTTTCCAGTTGTGCCCATGTAGTCCGGGCACTCAGGGGGCTGGAGCTGGGAATCTCTTCCTTCATATATGCAGAACCCATACAGATATCCCGTGACTCTCTCGCAAAGCTTATACAATTTTACTAAATATCTGACCCTTTTGCTATGAATATATTGTTTTGTTCCTAGCCGGCCTGAAAAGGGTACCAGGGACTTATCTGCACATACAGTATATCACAAAAGTGAGTACACCCCTCACATTATTGTAAATATTTTATTATATCTTTTCATGTGACAACACTGAAGAAATGACACTTTGCTACGATGTAAAGTACCGTATTTATCGGCGTATAACACGCACTTTTTTCCCCTTAAAATCAGGGGAAAATCGCGGGTGCGTGTTATACGCCGATCCCCTGCGATCCTGACCTGTCAGAATTAAAAAATCGCTGACCGCGATTTGAAAATGGCGCCGAAATACGCAGTGCCGGTCCTCGGCTCTTCTCGGCGGCTTTCGGTTTCACTCAAGCGCCGCCCAAACCTAGCCGAGTATACTCGGCTAGTTTCGGATAGCTCCGCTCACCGTCCGAGTGAAACCGAAAGTAAACGAGAGCCGCTGAGGACCGGCTCTGTGTATTTCGGCGCCGGCGGCGCCATTTTCAAATCGCGGTCGGCGATTTTGAAGCTCACAGGCTTCAGCAAGGCTGGACTGGGGCAAGGCTGGACTGGGGCAAGGCTGGACTGGACACTGGGGAAGGCTGCACTGACATGGCTGCACTAGCAAGGCTGCACTGACATGGCTGCACTGACATGGCTGCACTGACATGGCTGCACTAGCAAGGCTGCACTGACATGGCTGCACTGGCAAGGCTGCACTGACATGGCTGCACTGGCAAGGCTGCACTGACATGGCTGCACTGACATGGCTGCACTGGCAAGGCTGCACTGGCAAGGCTGCACTGACATGGCTGCACTGACATGGCTGCACTGACAAGGCTGCACTGACAAGGCTGCACTGACAAGGCTGCACTGACAAGGCTGCACTGACAAGGCTGCACTGGGGCAAGGCTGCACTGAGAAGGCTGCAATGATGGGCATTTAAATGTAAGTTTTTTTCCCTTCAACTTCCCTCCTAAAAGTTTTTTTTCCTTAAAATTCCCTCCTAAATTGAGGTGCGTGTTATACGCCGGTGCGTGTTATACGCCGATAAATACGGTAGTTAGTGTACAGCTTGTATAACAGTGTGAATTTGCTGTACCCTCAAAATAACGCTAACATGATAATAATAACACTAACTAGTCACATGACACCGGGAGGGAAAATGCCTAATTGGGCCCAATTTGGACATTTTCACATAGGGGTGTACTCAGCGGTTTAGACATTAATGAATGTGTGTTGAGTTATTTTGAGGGGACAGCAAATTTACACTGTTATGCAAGTTGTACACTCACTACTTTACACTGTAGCAAAGTGTCATTTCCTCAGTGTTGTCACATATACAAAAATGTGAGGGATGTACTCACTTTTGTGAGATACTGTATATGTTGATCGGGGACATACAGTTCTGCAAATCTGGGGAAAAAAAATATGAGTAGGTGAATTTTACATACCGTATTTATCGGCGTATAACACGCACTTTTTCCCCCTTAAAATCAGGGGGAAATCACGGGTACGTGTTATACGCCTATCCCCTGCGATCATAAACTGCCGACCGCGATTTGAAAATGGCGCCACCGGCGCCGAAATACACAGAGCCAGTCCTCGGCTCTTCTCGGCCACTTTCGGCTTCACTCGAGCGCCGCCCGAACCTAGCCGAGGGTACTCGGCTAGGTTCGGATAGCTCCGCTCACAGTCACGCCCATCCCGGGCGGGACTACGAGTGGAGCCGAAAGTGAACGAGAGCCGCCGAGAAGAGCTGAGGACCGGCTCTGTGTATTTCGGCGCCGGCGGCACCATTTTCAAATCGCGGTCGGCGATTTTGAAGCCCAGGATGGCAGGGGATCACAGGATCGAAGGCTGCACTGGGGCAAGGCTGCACTGGGGAAGGCTGCACTGACAAGGCTGCACTGGGGAAGGCTGCACTGACAAGGCTGCACTGGGGAAAGCTGCACTGGGGAAGGCTGCACTGACAAGGCTGCACTGGGGAAAGCTGCACTAACAAGGCTGCACTGACAAGGCTGCACTGACAAGGCTGCACTGACATGGCTGCACTGACAAGGCTGCACTGACATGGCTGCACTGACATGGCTGCACTGACAAGGCTGCACTGACAAGGCTGCACTGACATGGCTGCACTGACAAGGCTGCACTGACATGGCTGCACTGACAAGGCTGCACTGACAAGGCTGCACTGACATGGCTGCACTGACAAGGCTGCACTGACAAGGCTGCACTGACATGGCTGCACTGGGGCAAGGCTGCACTGAGAAGGCTGCAATGATGGGCATTTAAATGTAAGTTTTTTTCCCTTCAACTTCCCTCCTAAAAGTTTGTTTTTCCTTAAAATTCCCTCCTAAACTTGGGGTGCGTGTTATACGCCGATAAATACGGTAATTTATCATAATTTTGATGATTTTGGTGAGGGCACTGGGTGTTGTCGCTGAAATGAAGGAAGTGCATAATCATCTCATATCGGGACCTGGACATTAGGGCACAAAAAATGGGCATGTGGTGGATGGGGTTGGTGGACCAGTATGCATGTCCTTCATTTTGTAAGCCCCATGTTTATGGTGAGGCCTATCAACAATTTGAACTCCTCCAGAGTCAAATCTCTCCATTCAAACGCACGGGCATATCATGATTGGGGGTTGTTGGCAATATGCTGCTGGGCATATAGATATAGGTCTGGCACAATAAATAGCAGCAAAGTGTCAGGCTTAAAATTGAAAAAAATATATCAATTTCTGAGAAATTTTGGGTATTGGCCTGCACACTCGGCTGTACAGTGAAAGGGAAAATACTTGCTGATCCCGAATTGGAAGGCATCCATGTTGGGTTGGCAAGACCATCTAGGGGGTATGTAGGGGCCCTAGCGCTTGGGGGAAGTGACACTCCACTGCTGGTAGTTGGGGAATTTGAGGTTCCAATGCTGGTACTTGGGCGTGATGCGGCAGCGCTGGTACTGGGCCTGGGCATTTGTTCTTGTGGTCTTTCGCTCGCAGCAGCCCTGGCACTGGGCCTGTGAATTTGATCCTGGAGTCTATTTCTGGCGGTTGCCTGCTTTCCAGAGCGCCAATCCACATGTGACAGGTTCTCTTTATTGTGTGGTTTTTGTGCAGTGCACTACAACACACAGATCGATAACTCACTGATCCCTGGCTCTTCTCTCCTCACACTGGTGTGTGAATAGGTTAGAGCCAGTAACAGCTAGTTACCGGTCTGTGTTTACATTTTGTGATCGGCTGTGAATAGATCACAGCCGATCACGTGGTAAACAGCCGCCAGCCATTGGCTGTTTACCATGCTCGGTGACGAGCAGTGTTCCTGGGAACACACCGCCACCGACATGACCACGCAGCGCGCTCCCGAACACGTGTGACTTGAGCACGGCCGTTTACGTGGTAAACAGCCATGCCCATGCTGGGGGCGGGGGGGGTGTGTTTTCGGGCACACCGCGCGCATGCCCTGTTTCAGTGGGCCGGCGTCATATGACGTCCGCCCAGAACGAGAGCTGCACCGCCCCTCCATCATATGACGGTGGGCGGGCGGCAACTGGTTAAACAAATACTTTGTTGCAACATCCTTTTGATTTTATTTTTGGTATGATTATATCAGCATGGCACATCTTGACTTGGCAATAATCTTCTTTGCAAAAACACTCCAAATATGTCAGATTGCGAGGGCACCTCCTGTTCACAGCCCTCTTCAGATCACCCCACAGATTTTCAATCAGATTCAGGTTTGGGCTCTGGCTGGGCCATTCCAAAACTTTAATCTTCTTCTGGTGGGGCCATTACTTTGTTGATTTGGATGTATGCTTTGGGTCTTTGTTATGCTGAAAGATGAAGTTCCTCATGTTCAGCTTTCTAGCAGAAGCCTGAAGGTTTTGTGCCATCATTGATTGGTATTTGGAACTGTTCATAATTCGCTCTACCTTGACTAAGGCCCCTGTTCCAGCTGAAGAAAAACAGCTCCAAATTATGATGCTGCCACCACCATGCTTCACTGTGGGTATGGTGTTCTTTTGGTGATGTGCAGTGTTGTTTTTGCGCCAAACATATCTTTTGGAATTATGGCCAAAAAGTTGAACCTTGGTTTCATCAGACCATAACACATTTTTCCACATGCTTTCGGGAGACTTCAGATGTGTTTTTACAAATGTTTGCCGGGTTCAGATGTTTTTCTTCTTAAGAAAAGGCTTCTGTCTTGCCAATCTACCCCATAGTCCAGACATATGAAGAATACGGGAGATTGTTGTCACATGTACCACACAGCCAGTACTTGCCAGATATTCCTGCAGCTCCTTTAATGTTACTGTAGGCCTCTTGGCAGCCTCCCTGACCAGTTTTCTTCTTGTCTTTTCATCAATTTTGGAGGGATGTCCAGTTCTTGGTAATGCCACTGTTGTGCCATATTTTTTCCACTTGATGATGACTCTTCACTGTGTTCCCTGATGTATCTAATGCCTTGGAAATTCTTTTGTACCCTTCTCCTGACTAATACCTTTTAACAATGAGATCCCTCTGATGCTTTGGAAGCTCTGCGGACCATGGCTTCTGCTGTAGGATGTGACTAAAAAAAGTCAAGTAAGATCTACTAGAACATCTGAGGTTTATTTGGGGTTAATCAGAGGCACTTTAAATGATGGTAGGTGTGTACTGACTCCTACAGCTATACGTTATAAGAGGGTGTGCACACTTATGCAACCACATTATTTTAGCTTTTTATTTTTACTCCCCCCTCCCTAAAAGATTTCAGTTTGTTTTTCAATTGAGTTGTACAGTTTATAGGTCACATTAAAGGTGGAAAAAGTTCTGAAATTATTTCTTTGTCTCATTTTTTTACACAGAAACCTGACATTTTAACAGGGGTGCGTAAACGTTTTATATCCACTGTAATACAGCAGCTAAATATGTTCATCATCATTATCATCATGTTAATCACACAGTGCAGGTGCATTGAACCACAGCACCTGTATTGTGTGATTATCATGATAATCATAGGCGTGGCTTTTTTCTCTGCCAGAACTCTGCGGAACTCAATCCCACCACCTCCGCCGCTAGTCACTTGCTAGCTGCTTAATACTGTTACTTGTACATAGAGAAGCGCTGCTCCTGTATTTACAAGTGACAGCACTCCTTTCTCGACTAAGAACCCTCCCTGACTGCACATCTCTGTATGAGAGCAGAAGAGGGAGGGGCGGGGAATCTACACAGCTGCTGTTAGTCTCATAACGGAAGCTTCACCTGAAACCTGCCAGCAGCCTGCACGGTTCAATCTTTTACTGTAAGTTGTAGCTGCTCTTATGCAGGAGCCCTGCTCTCTGATGCTTTCTAGGCTGGTGGGAAAGATTTTGGGGTGGGAGAAGAGCTCTGTAATGGAGGGGACAGGGGGGCCTGTACTAGGGGGGCTTGGGGGTACACAGCGCACCCCTCAACCCTGCCCTCTGTACACAGTGAACCCCTCAGACCTTAACCCTGCCCTCTGTACACAGTGCACCCCTCAACCCTGCACTCTGTTTACAGCGCACCCCTAAACCCTGCACTCTGTACACAGTGCACCCCTCAATACCAGCACTCTGTACACAGTGCACCCCTCAACCCTGCACTCTACATAGCACTCCCCTCAACCTTGCCCTCTGTACAAAGTGCATCCCTCAACTCTGTACTTAGCACACCCCTCAACCCTGCACTCTGTACACAGCACACCCCTCAACCCTGCACTCTGTACACAGCACACCCCTCAACCCTGCACTCTGTACACAGCACACCCCTCAACCCTGCACTCTGTACACAGCACACCCCTCAACCCTGCACTCTGTACACAGCACACCCCTCCAACTCTGCTCTGTATACAGCACACCACTGCACTCTGTACACATCACACTCCTCTGTCCCCCGCTGGCTCTAAGGCTGAGAATTGAGCTGATCGCTCAGTTCTCCCTGCCACTCTAAGCAGAGAGGGGTCACCCCTCTCCCTGCTAGGGGTGATACGAGCTCTTTACATACAGCATATCAAGTTGTTTGTTTTTTGCAGGCACTTGTGCACACAGCGGGCATGTGCAGTAGTATTCAGATATTTAGGTTCCCGTAAGTCATAGCTGAAGCTCCATCCATTCTTATGCAGTCAGTTGGAGCTGCCAGCTGCTGAAGCACAAAGATCTCGTTTATGACTCCATTGTCATCTTTGGCGGACCAATGGGGTAAATGCACTTTATCACTTAAAGTGGTTTTAAACCCACTTTGAAAAAAACAAACAAAAAAAACTAACACCTGCAAGACAAAGACATAATGAGCTAGTATGCATAGTATACTAGCTCATTATGTAATTCTCACCTGAGATTGAAGCCCTCGCTGTGGTGCCCATACACAGCACCGGCCGGCGACATCACTCCTGGGAGTTATTTCCGGGTATCGCGGCTCTGGTGCTGTGATTGGCCGGAGCCTCAATGTCGTCACTCCCGCGCATGTGCGCGAGAGCCACTGGTGATCGTACACTTACTGAAGCAAACGGCACGTGCCATTGCTTCAGTGCGCATGTGCCGATGACACTGGCACATGCAAATACAGGGGATATCTCCTAAACCACGCAGGTTTAAGAGATATCCTGGGTAGCTACAGGTAAGCCTTATTATAAGCTTACCTGTAGCAAAAAGTGGTCTGTAAGGGTTTACAACCACTTTAAGGACCGAGCCTCTTTCTGAGATTTGGTGTTTACAAGTTAAAAACTGTTTTTTTTGCTAGAAAATTACTTAGAACCCCCAAACATTATATATATTTTTTTCTAACGCCCTAGAGAATAAAATGGCAGTTGCAATACTTTCTGTGTCACACCGTATTTACGCAGCGGTCTTACAAGTGCACTTTTTTTTGGAAAAAACACACCTTTTTGAATTAAAAAATAACACAACAGTAAAGTTAGCCCATTTTTTTTAATTAATATTGTGAAAGATAAATTGATATCCAACATGTCATGCTTTAAAAATGCGTCCGCTCGTGGAATGGCGACAAACTTTTACCCTTAAAAATCTCCTTAGTCGACGTTTAAAAACTTCTATAGGTTGCATGTTTTGAGTTACAGAGGAGGTCTAGGGTAGAATTATTGCTCTTGCTCTACCGATCGCGGCGATACCTCACATGTGTGGTTTGAACACTGTTTTCATATGCGGCGCTGCTCACGTATGCGGTCGCTTCTGCGCGCAATTTTTTTTTCTTATTTATTTTACCCTTTATTTTTTATTTTTACACTGTTCTTTTATTCCTATCACAAGGAATGTAAACATCCCTTGTAATAGAGAAAAAGCATGACAGGACCTCCTAAATATGAGATCTGGGGTCAAAAAGACCTCAGGTCTCATATTTACACTAAAAGGCAATGAAAAAAAAAAATCAATGCCATTAAAAAAAAATAAAAGGCTCTTTAACTGCTTGCTGCCCACCCACTGTCAAATGACGGCGGGGCGGTGCAGCTCTCATTCTGGGACGCCGTCATATGACGGCGTCCCAGAACGGCCGCCGTCATATGACGGCGTCCCAGAACGGCCGCGGGGGCGCCGCGCCGGTCACAGCTGCGCCGTGTTACTAGGACACGGCGCGACCCTGATCTCTGTAAAGAGCCGCGTCCGTGGCTCTTTAACCATGTGTCCAATCACAGCCGGTCACATGTAAACAAGGAGATGCCGGTAATCGGCTCTCCTCGCCTCACACTGACGGAGTGTGAGGAGAGGAGAGCTGATCAGTGGCATCTCCTCACAGGGGGGCATCTAGGGATGTAATCAGGGCACTGATTATCAGTGCCCTGATTACAATAATAAATACAGTGTCAGAAAACAGTGCCCACCAATGCTAGCATATAGTGCCCACCAGTGACAGCAATCAGTGGCCACAAGTGCCACCAATCAGTGCCCATTAGCGATGACAGTCAGTACTGGCAATCAGTGCCGCCTATCAGTGCTGCCCATCAATGGCCATCAGTGTCGCCCATCAGTGCCACCCATCAATGCCCATCAGTGCCCATCTGTACCGCCTATCCGTGCCCACCTATACCGCCTATCAGTGCCCACCAGTGCCGCCTATCAGTGCCCACCAGTCCTGCCTATTAGTGCCCATCAGTGCCACCCAACAGTGCCCATCAGTGCCACCTATCAGTGCTTATCCACGCCACCTATCAGTGTCCATAAGTGCGGCATATTAGTGCCTCCTCATCAGTGCCCATAAGTGCCACCTCATCAATGCCCACCAGTTCAGCCTATCAGTGCCGCCTCATCAGCGCACATCAGTGAAGGCGAAAAATTACTTAGTCACAAAATTTACTGACAGAAAAAAGTAAAAAACATTTTTTTCCCCAAATTTTTGGTCTTTTTTTTTGTAACAAATAAAAAACCCAGCAGTGATTAAATACCACCAAAAGAAAGCTCTATTTGTGTGAAGAAAATGATAAAATGTTTGGGTACAGTGTAGCATGACCACGCAATTGTCATTCAAAGTGCGACAGCGCTGAAAGCTGAAAAATGGCTTGGGCAGGAAGGGGGGTATAAGTGGCTAAGAGCTATGGGCGAAAGTGACGTTTTGACGGCACTTCCGCCCTGCAATGGTGTGGGGGCCATCCTCCCCTCACTCGCCTCAATACCAGGCCAGAGAGAGGACCCGATCGCCTCTGCCGCTACCGATGGCTCCAGTAAGCGGTGGAGGGCACCGGAAAGCGGCGGGAGGGGCCCTCTCCCGCTGCCGATAAGTGATCTCGCGGTGAATCCACCTCAGACACCTTTTATCTGAAACTGGACCGCTCACTGAAGAAGAGGATACCAAGGTTATGGTAGCTAGCTGCTGACATAACAACAATATCCCTCTTCAAAGTGCCAACGTATATCGGTGTGAGCCGGTCCAGAAGTGGGTAGCCTCCCTGACGGTAATCCCGAGTGTGGCTCGGGGGTTAAATTTCAGTCCCATTAGCGGTAACCCCGAGCCACTCTCGGGATTACATTGCAGGATCCTGGTGCGGCGATACTTACCTTGTCCCCAGGATCCTGCGATGTCCCCTGCTGTGTCAGTGGGCTCTGTCTCCTCCGAAGCCTCTCCGTGCCAGGCTCCGTTCCCTGCCAGCGGCGCGACGCACGGGGGGCGGAGCCTGGCGGCAAATTCAAAAAAATTTACAAATCATAACACATACAGTACTGTAATCTTACAGATTACATTACTGTATGAAATTATTTCACATCCCTTTTGTCCCCAGTGCTTTGGCCCATGCCCCGCATGCAGTTTTATATGATATATACTGTCCTTTCTGCCTAGAAACTGGAGATTGTCCATAGTAACCAAAAAGTGTCCCTTTATGTCAAAAGTGGCTTTAGATCAGCTAGAAAACAGCGATAGTAAATTAGAACACTTGCAGAATTGAGCGATAGTGAATCGTGGGGAAATTTATTTTATTATTATTATATTATTATTATTTTTTAATTATTTATATTTATTTATTATATTATAATTTATGTTTTTGTGTTTCAAACTTTATCATACCCGGGATATCTACTAGACTCTTGTTTGGACAGATTTAAGTATGTTATTGTTAAGAATTACAGGCCTACAATATAAAACGCCAAATTTGCATGCAAAATAATTGTACCACTTTCAGCACCTAAAATCGGAAATAATCATACCGCCAGGGAGGTTAGGGCTGCATACAATTCGCATGACAGGAGATTGTGACCGACTCTCTATAAAGCCGGTTCACATATCTCCGTTGCGGCTGCGGAGCGGCTTGCACAGGAATGCTGTGCGTCTTTGGCTTCGTTTCAGGGCCAAATTCAGGCATAAATTCGGCCCTGATTCGACCCTGAGACGGAGAACAGGGATCCACTGGTCCCCTACTGGGAGCCGCATCTGTCGTAGGTGTTAACCCAGCCTAAAGACGAATTCTTGTCAGCATGTGAGAGCAATAATTAAGCTATCTATACTGTCCAGGAACTATCCTTTCATTTAGTTTAAGGCAGAAAGAATTGTGATTGGAAGTTGTAAGAAATTTCTCAGTACTGGCACTTGTTTTTCAGTCATTAAACATGTGAGACACAGCAAAAAGCATTTCCCTCCCCTCCAGTGTGTACATTTCAGGATCACCAGATTACGTACAATAGGGTACTAGGTAATTGAGGAAGACTAGTTCTATACAGTAGCATCTGATTAAAAAACACCCTCGGTATACACCTCAAAGCTTGATTTGTAGGCTTGACTGTTGTATACCATACTGTAGGAGTATACTACTGTATCTATTAACACCAACATGTTATAAATACGGATGCCAGTTTACTGGGCAATGCATTTCCGTTTACTCTTACGTACATAATTGAAAAGTCCAGGATTCAAAATACCCACATTTGTGCAAGTCCATTACTTGGCTCCTAAATTATGCATACAAAGAGCTAAACAGGAAAGAGAGTCACCTCTTTAGCTGTGATTCAGTGTCGGTAATTAAAAATTGATGGTTAAATAAAACTGTCATAATGCATTATCACTGTTAATATTTGATTGTCTCTAAATGGTTCTCATATTTCTCGAAGCAGTGAAACACGGTATAAACATGGTGCTGAATGTGCAGACCAGCAAAATAAACATGTAAACAGAACTGTTTTCATATGAAAATTGTTCATAAAATGATGTGTTCAGCTCAAGTGGGTTTTGCAGCAATTGTAGTAAAAATTTGTGTTTTATATACACGAGGGGAAAATAATGAACCGATGGAGAAGGGAAAACTCTCATTGAGAAAGCTACAGTGTGTAAATGAGATCAAGGCCGTCCATCTGCATTAATCATTTTCTTGCAACAACGGCAGTTTCTTTCCCTTTTTTCATTTGAGTTCTGTCTGATAGGCCTGCTATTGCTTGCACAGCCTGTGATGCTGATACTGCCAGAAACAGAGTGGTCAGAGGGGACAGTGGCAATGTCATGGGAATCAAGGCTTAGTTTCCTATAGCTTCTCTACTCCGTCATTAACGTTCAAATCTTTGCCTACGTACAGTAGGTGACCGCGATATTGTGTCAATCTCGCCGCACTTCTCGGCGAGATTTGACACCTACGAGCCCCGTCGCAGAAGCCAGCGCCGAGATGGCTCACTCATCGGGAAAGGAAAACTTTGTTTTCCTTCCGCGATGAGTGACAGGCAGCGCTGACAGCTGTCTAGTATGAATCCTGAGGCGGGAACACCGCGCCAAATTTTCAATGAAAAAACCGGCGTGGGTTCCCCCCTCGGAGGCATACCAGGCCCTTAGGTCTGGCATGGATTGTAAGTCGAACCCCCTATGCCGAAAAATCGGCGTGGGGGTCCCCCCCAAATCCATACCAGACCCTTATCCGAGCACGCAGCCCGGCCGGCCAGGAAAGGGGGTGGGGACGAGCGAGCGCCCCCCCCCCCTCCTGAGCCGTACCAGGCCGCATGCCCTCAACATGGGGGGGTGGGTGCCATGGGGGAGGGGGGCGGCCTGCGGCCCCCCCACCCCAAAGCACCTTGCCCCCATGTTGATGAGGACAAGGGCCTCTTCCCGACAACCCTGGCCGTTGGTTGTCGGGGTCTGCGGGCGGGGGGGGCTTATCGGAATCCGGGAGCCCCCCTTAATAAGGGGGCCCCCAGATCCCGGCCCCCCACCCTGTGTGAATGAGTTTGGGGTACATAGTACCCCTACCCATTCACCTAGGGAAAAGTGTCAATATAAAAAAAAACACACTACACAGCTTTTAAGAGTAATTTATTAGTCAGCTCCGGGGTCTTCTTCCGACTTCGGGGGGTCTCCTTCCACATTCTCCCGGTGTTCGGCCTCTTCTCCCGGTGTTCGGCCTCTTCTCCCGGGCCCCGCCGCTATCTTCTTCCAGCTCTATTGCCAGCGAGGGGCCCGGTCTGCTGCCGCTGTCTCGCCGCCACTGTCCCGGTGTTCGGCCTCTTCTCCCGGTGTTCGGCCTCTTCTCCCGGGCCCCGCCGCTATCTTCTTCCAGCTCTATTGCCAGCGAGGGGCCCGGTCTGCTGCCGCTGTCTCGCCGCCGCTGTCTCGCCGCCGCTGTCTCGCCGCCGCTGTCTCTCCGCTTCTTCTCTTCTTTTCTTCTTCCCCGATGTTGACACGACGCTCTCTCCGGCTCGAATGCTGTGTGCGAGCTGCGGAGCCATTTATATAGGCGGTAACCCCGCCCCCTTACGACGTCATGGTCCCAGCATGCGCAGGGACTCTGGCGTCATAAGGGGGCGTGGCCCCAGAGTCCCTGCGCATGCTGGGACCATGACGTCGTAAGGGGGCGGGGTTACCGCCTATATAAATGGCTCCGCAGCTCGCACACAGCATTCGAGCCGGAGAGAGCGTCGTGTCAACATCGGGGAAGAAGAGAAGAAGCGGAGAGACAGCGGCGGCGAGACAGCGGCGGCGAGACAGCGGCGACAAGACAGCGGCAGCAGACCGGGCCCCTCGCTGGCAATAGAGCTGGAAGAAGATAGCGGCGGGGCCCGGGAGAAGAGGCCGAACACCGGGAGAAGAGGCCGAACACCGGGACAGCGGCGGCGAGACAGCGGCAGCAGACCGGGCCCCTCGCTGGCAATAGAGCTGGAAGAAGATAGCGGCGGGGCCCGGGAGAAGAGGCCGAACACCGGGAGAAGAGGCCGAACACCGGGAGAATGTGGAAGGAGACCCCCCGAAGTCGGAAGAAGACCCCGGAGCTGACTAATAAATTACTCTTAAAACCTGTGTAGTGTGTTTTTTTTTATATTGACACTTTTCCCTAGGTGAATGGGTAGGGGTACTATGTACCCCAAACTCATTCACACAGGGTGGGGGGCCGGGATCTGGGGGCCCCCTTATTAAGGGGGGCTCCCGGATTCCGATAAGCCCCCCCCGCCCGCAGACCCCGACAACCAACGGCCAGGGTTGTCGGGAAGAGGCCCTTGTCCTCATCAACATGGGGGCAAGGTGCTTTGGGGTGGGGGGGCCGCAGGGCGCCCCCCTCCCCCATGGCACCCACCCCCCCATGTTGAGGGCATGCGGCCTGGTACGGCTCAGGAGGGGGGGGGGGCGCTCGCTCGTCCCCACCCCCTTTCCTGGCCGGCCGGGCTGCGTGCTCGGATAAGGGTCTGGTATGGATTTGGGGGGGACCCCCACGCCGATTTTTCGGCATAGGGGGTTCCCCTTACAATCCATGCCAGACCTAAGGGCCTGGTATGCCTCCGAGGGGGGAACCCACGCCGGTTTTTTCATTGAAAATTTGGCGCGGTGTTCCCGCCTCAGGATTCATACTAGACAGCTGTCAGCGCTGCCTGTCACTCATCGCGGAAGGAAAACAAAGTTTTCCTTTCCCGATGAGCGAGCCAGCGCGACATTCACAGTACCCTGTCGCCGAGAACCAGTGCGATGGTATCGCGCTGGAAACACAATCTCGCGGTCAGGTACTGTAATCGCCCAAAATATACACTCGGCCACTTTTTTAGGCTGTTTACCCTAGCTTCTGAAACTAGAACTACAGGTAAACCTTAAATAGAGCTGAAGCCAGGTGATGGAAAATGGAAAATTTCCTATCAAATACTTACAGTAATTTTCCTTTCCTGATAGACTCCATGGCAGCATACATGTGGGGTAACCCCGCTTCCACTCCTCCCCTATAGGACCCCTCTCCCATAATTTTTTGCTCCATGCCAGCGGCCGTGTTCTGTAACTAGCCTTCTCCAGACATTTGGGAGGGAACTCCTGCTGCCATGGAGTCTATCAAGAAAGGAAAATTACGGTAAGTATTTGATAGGAAATTTTCCATTTTCCTGACGGACTCCATGGCATCATATGTGTGGGAAATAACTCACCGTACACACCTGGGTGGGCAAAATGTTGAGCAAAGAAAGTTTAATACTGTCAACCGACAGTACTTTTAAACCAAAATTAACTGAAGATAGGGCAGCTGGTTAAACACAGTAATAGGACATAAACATGTTCATAGAAGACCAGAAAGCAACCCTGCAAATTACTTCGGGAGCTACATGACACAAAGCTGCCCAAGATGTAGACCCACTCCTGGTCGAGTGAGCAGACACTATCTCCAAAGGAGAGAAGCACTTGGCTCTGTGAACCTGTTGGATGATCTAGGCAATCTATGTTTGATGTGATGTAAGTAAAGACAGCACAAGCCATTACTGTACTGAGGCCATGTTCAGCACAAGCCATTACTGCACAGAAGCCATGTTCATTGAATAATAACCAGCAAGGACAGGACACACCACACAGGAAGTGAGTACAACAGAGATGCACCATAGGGTTGCATTTAAAGAAACACAACATCCATGAAAATTTGTGCCACAATCGCCCTAGATGAGCCACATTTCTCTGTCCTTTCTGGCAAAAGAATGAACAGGCATTCTTAAGCCTGAAGGAAGCTGTAGCTTGTAGATATGACTTTAAAATATCTTGGGGATTCCTAAAATTGAAGGAAGACACTGCTGGAAGTCAAATCAGGATTCCGTTTACTAGAAATGCGCTTTAACCAACTTTCTCCCATGCAAGTTAGAACTCTAAGGTTGGCAGAACAATTTCTTGGCTCCCACGAAGACTAATGTACCCTTGGGAATTGAGACAAGCATAGGTAACAGCACCGGTCGACTGGAAAGAACGTAAGAAAGTTCTCCATGACCAGTGAACCAATCTCTAAGGCTTTTTATGCCAACATGATAACCGGGAAAAGGCTAACTTAAAAGGGAAGCCTCTAACAGAGACAGCCCTAGAACACTCCACTCCAATTCCCAAGGGGGAGTTGAGAACAAGAGGGAGACTCCATTAGAAAACCTCCGCTTACTCCGAGGTCTGAGCCTAGCTGCTTCTTTAAAGAATTGTTGGACAGGAAAGATGCCTAGACCGGAAAACACCTGTGAAGGCCGATAAAGCTGACACTTGAACTCCGAGGGAGCTGACCAATTGAGCCAGAACTAAATGCAACTGGAGGAAGCCTAGAATATCTAAAACATCTAGATCACCACATGATCTGTCAGCAGCAGACATGTATTGAACAACTTTGACCAGATACTCGCGTCAACTTTGTCTGCATTCATTCTAGTATTCAAGAGAGCAGAGATGACTGAATAAGCAGCCGAGGACCTCCAATCTCGAGAACCAGACCGTCAGACGCAACCGTGCTAGACATGGATGTAGAATTGTTCTCAACGACAGAAGGCCTTGCCTGAGGAGAAGGTGAACTGGGTTCCAGAAGCTGAACTGCGCTAGCAAGGGGAACCATGACCTAATTGGCCAATAAGGCATCACTGCCACTAACACCACAACTGTTTTCGTAGAAAACCGAGATTGACCAGGACGGGAAGAAATGCATAGGTCCTACTGCATTTCCAATGATCCATCAGGGCATTTGCACCTAAAAACCTCCACATGTAGAGACCATTCGTTGTGGACTCTGGAAAGAAAATCTGTTAGAACATTTTGGACTCTGGGAACATACGCAGCTGAGCTGTAGTCTTTATTCTTCTGAGCCCAAGACATAATAGGCTGCGCTTCCTGTAATAGAGAACAGGCTCTGAGTCCCCAGGCTGTCTTTTAAAGTAGAAGACCGCCGTAGTGTTGACTAACCTAAGAGCTGAGGCTCCCTTGTTATATGGTGAAAGGCCTGAAATCTGCTTCCTGGCTCCCACTGCTGGAGAAAACCCTTCCAGAAAGGCCCCTTCAACAGCTTCCATTTGGTCCTCGGACCCATAGACACCATAGTGCCAATCATTTTAGACACTGAAAGGCGCACAGGTGGAAAGAAGACCAGGCCAGGCGTATTCAGATCCAAACCATCGAAATCCAGAGCCTAGGCAATGATCCAAAATTATATTAAACTGTGCCCCGAGGCCCACAAGAGACTGAATGGGCTCCAGGTGTGTCCTTGCCAGATTCAGCAGCCAGCCGAATTTGGGGAGCATAGAAAAGACCTGGGCTCCAGCAGCTGCCCTCTGTTTTGGGACAGTAGGACAAAGACACCCACGTAACTAGGCAGGCGTATGCTCCTTCTTTTGATAAAGACTAACAACCAATAAGACCCTGAAAACATACAGGGTGATGTTGAAAGCCCGAATGGCTGGAGCTGGAGATGGTCTTGACCTACAGTGAACCGAAGGAACTTGGAAGTCTTTTACAATGGGCACATGAAGGTAAGCATCTTAAGTCGATTCAAAACAAGCCAGTCACCTGGCTGAACCCCCTATGAAACCTTCTCCTTTGTTGAAAATGGTCTCAGATGTGCAAGGTCTGAAACCGGCCTTTGGAAGCTGTTCCTTTTCATGACCATAAGAGGGGCGAGCACCTGCCCTGAAATCTCTCGCTTTCAGAGACTTGCACAGTAGCACTTTGTGACACCAGCGACTTACGTAAAGCATGAGTATATGCTTTCTTTACCTCAGCGTGAGGCAAAATGCATCGGAATGACATGGCAAAAACGACGGTAAAGCAGCGCTAAAAAGAGCGCTGTTTTACCGCCGACACCCCCACCGCCCCAGTGTGAAAGCACCCTTAGAGGCGGGAACAGCAAGCCCAGGCCCCACCATAGCACTCACTTTGCCGTAACCTGTGCCACTATGTGGCTGATGTCATTTAGAGCCTTATCATGGAAACCGACACCAGCTCCAAAACTGAACTATAGAGTTTCTGAAAACACTCCTGTATACTTCGTCCACATTCTCCATCCACATTTCCATCCTTTTCGATATGGCCACAAAAGCCCAGGCCGACTTTCGGGTTATTCACTGCATCTTCCAAGGAAAAGCGACATGCTTGCTTGCCTCTTCAAGGCCTCAGCCATTTAGAGAGGCAGCCTTTAGATGCTTCACATCCTTATCTCTTAATGGATAGAGCTTTGCCATCTTACTCAGAAGGGAGGGATGTCTCGCGACCTTGCTCCACTTATCTAAAATGATGTTCCTTAGTTCTGTTAGGAATGAGAATTTAGAACACTCTCTCTAACGGCTATGTCTGCAAGTCGTGCTATTCAGAGTGCGACCCCGATACGACTCCGAGTGCAGCCCCAATCCAACTTTACAGTCTCAAGATCAAAGTTGCATCAAAAGTCGCATCAAAGTAGCACAGGAACCCCTGAAGTCGCTGCAACTCTAAGTTGCATAGATTGGGTGCCATTGAAGTCAATGGGCTGTAACCTGCCATGCGACCCCATGTGTCCAAAGTCGCATGACAAGTCGCACTAGTGGAAACGGAGCCCAGAAATGCTTACAGAACTTCCCCTTGCTTTGCAGGATACTCTACCTTGGTTGGGACAGTTCAAGTTCTTCCTGATCATCCTAGTGGGAGAACACGCCGCAATGGCTGTTGGACTTCGTGTGTGGCTTGTATCCCACTCTTTAAGGGATTATATAGTTACATAGTAGGTGAGGTTGAAAAAAGACACAAGTCCATCAAGTCCAACCTATGATTCTTGCACCTCGTGCCTCACTAGGAATTCAATTTGCTGGAAAACTCCACCGTGTATTGTCAACCTGACCTAGAAAGACTCACAAAAGCAAAATAGGATAGAAAGGAAATGGTTAAAGAGCTCAAAAAGAGTACCCAGGTCAGAAAGGAAAGGGTTAAACACACTCTCTTATACCTGCTACACAAGGGCTGGCCACATGGGGGGCCACATGAACAGTGTGAAACTGCACAGAAAGACCGAACCTGCATAGGTGATCAAATCATAGCAGAATCACACAGAGACAGCATACAAGTGATGATTGCACAAAGCACATAGGGAAATTGCTGCAAGCTGCCTACAGAGAAATCCCTACATCAGTAGTACTGACCGCCGATTGAATTTCTCCACTAAAATGATGCCACCACTGCCTGCAGCACCCATGCGTTGAGTCCCTGGGCAGGAGCAACCCAGGGACGCCCGGCCAAAAGAGAAAGCAGAGCTTGGAACGCAAATGCGCTCCAGCTGCCATAAATTGGAAGACATTAGAGCCAGAAAAGAAACAGTCAAACAGAAACACAAACTGCTGCCATGGAATAAGTAATTTAAAAGTATACATCACCGCACACGGCAACTTCAATCCTGCTTCCACGATCAGACCGGGCTAGGTAGGTTGATCACACTGGGCTTGGGGCAGATAGGGCAACCCCGCTAACAGCTGGGCTATCTGGCCATTGCGCTACTTGGCTGCCAATGGCCAGGCTTTAGCTCTTCCAGGGCCTCCTTCGCTTGCCCACTCTATACCCTGTTAACAGCCAAGGCTTATCGGAGTATCTTCCTTTAAGCTCGCTCCATACCCTGCTAATAGTCAGGGCTTATCGGAGTATCGCAACCTCCTTTCCCAGTGCTCGCCGCGGGCCGGTGTTGATCACGGAGAGAAAAAACTTCTGGTTGATGAATATCCAAACCGGTCCTTAGGAGGACAAAAAGGAACATGGCGCTGCCCTAGAGCAAAGATTTATGGGAGAGGGGTCCTATAGGGGAGGAGTGGAGGCGGGGTTAACCCACACGTATGCTGCCATGAAGTCTGTCAGGGAAACGGCAAATTTCCTATCAAATACTTACCATAATTTTCCTTTCCTGCTCAATGGCAGCATACGTGTGGGGTTAGCCCTGCCTCCATAACTACCCTTTAGGACACTTCTCCCATAAATCTTTGCTCTAGGCTATCAGCCGTGTTGCATAACTAGCCTACTCCAAGCATTGGGAGGGGACTCCTGCTCCCATGGAAAGGAAAATTACGGTAAGTATTTGATAAGAAATTTTCAGTTTTCCTGACAGGCTCCATGGCAGCATATGTGTGGGAAATAACTCGCCATACACACCCGGGTGGGCAAATGCTGAGCAAAGAAACCAAAATATATTTAACACCGTTAACCAACAGTACTTGCAAACCAAAATTAACAGATAAGGCAGCTGGTTCATCACAATATGACCCATATATACTTAATATGCGGCGCTAAAAAAATACAATATACTGAAAATGAAAAAATAAATAAGTAATAAACAGATAATGTGATATTGTATAAAATATCCCCAATTACAGTGCAAGTGCTCAGTAATAGTAATAACTAAATGAATAAAGTGCAAGTGCTCAGTGTGTATATACACAGTCCTCAATAATGATAAACAAGAAAAAGCCCATAAACATATCAAAGAAATAAGTGAAACAAATGGTGTCTTCTTGCAATGTGCACTCTTCCCCTTCAGGTGTGCCCTCACCTTAATGCCCCGTACACACGATCGGAAATGCCACCAGCAAAACGCTGATGAGAGCTTTTCATTGGAAAATGCGATCGTATGTATGCTCCATCGGACTTTTGCTGGCGGAATTCCAGCCAGCTAAAGATTGAGAGCATGTTCTCTATTTTTCGGTCTGGAAAGGTTCCTATCCGAAAATGCGTTCGTCTGTATGCAATTCGGACACGCAAAAAATCACCCATGCTCGGAAACAATTTGACGCATGCTCGGAAGCATTTTCTCGGCTCGTTGTAGTGTTGTACGTCACCGCGTTCTTGACGGTCGAAAGTTCAGAGTACTTTTGTGTGACCATGTGTATGCAAGGCAAGCTTGAGTGGAATTCCGTCGGAAAAACCATCCAAGTTTTTTCTGACGGAAATTCCGATCTTGTGTACGCGGCATTAGGGCTTTAAAAACAAGCCTGTAGTAAATGGTAACAGCTTAGATGGTCATCATCCATATAATGGCTGGTTAATGGTAAGCACAGATCCCATATTCACTACACCTACTCATGAGAATGCTGATCAATAAAGCCACAACTTCCGTCTGGTGTTTTTAAAGATCACCTCATGTGCAAACAGAGAATAATAGATGCGTGCAATAGTGTAATTCCGTTTATAAAAATGTAATGACAACTAAAAACTCATCACATTACACTCTCATTGACAAAATTTAAAAACTGCACATAAGATGTGCTGGTGTGAAGGGGTGAAATGATCACCTGTATTCCGGTCTGCAGTCCCGGTGTATGGCGTTTCCCCTGTCCTATTCTCTCCACAGCACTTCCTAGTTCCTTGTGCATCAGTCAGCCAGACTCCTTCAGGTTCAACACAGGAGTGAGACACAGATGTGTTGATAGAAGACCAGGAAGCCGCTCTACAGATTATTTCAGGAGCGACATGTCGAGAAGCTGCACAAGAGGTTGAGATACTCCGAGTTGAGTGTGCCATCACTTCTTCTGGAGGAGCCAAGCCCTTCGCTTTATAAGCCCTTTGAATGGTCTGTACAATCCATGCAGCGATAGATCTAACCAAAGCCCGCATTCCTTTGTTTTTCCCACGGAGAAGGATGAAAAGAAAATCCGATTGTCTAAAGGGAGCCGTGACTTCCAGGTATTGCTTAAGAGTGTGCCCCACGTCAAGGGGGTGGACATCTTGAATTTCTGTTGACCTAAAAGGTGGGAAGCACAATTTCTTGATTTTCAGGAAAAATTGTGGTCACTTTAGGGTTTGACCCCAGCATGGGAATTAACACTGCTCTGTCTGGGAAAAAAAGTTAGAAACGGTTCCTTTGAACCCAGGTTTCTGATTTGAGACACTCTTTTTGCTGAAGTAACAGCCACCAGGAAGGTGGTCTTGAGTGCAAGATCTTTCACTGAGAGAGGCTTGTCAGGATTTGATCCGAACTTAGAAAGGAAATCCAGAACAAAAGGGAGATCCCACTTGGGGAACCTTGGCTTCCTCTGAGGCCTAAGCCTGATAGCGCCTAAAGAACTTGCAAACAAGGGAGTGATTAGCCCATGAAACTCCTGTGAATGCCGAGATGGCAGATACTCGTACCCGAAGTGAGATCACTGCTAGGGACAGGTCTAGACCTGATTGTAAGAAGCTAAGAACGTCCTGGACTGTCGGAGCGTTACAAGGGTTAGGCCTTGAGGACATGTGGTCCATAAACCTGGTCCATATACGTTCATAGGCCCTGTTGGTGCTTTTCCTTCTGGCATTAAGGACGGTCGGAATATCCTCTTCTGGGCAACCTAGAGCCTTGGGGCTTCCCCTCTCAACAGCCAAACCCTGAGGTGCAGGTGAGAAGGACAGGGGTGCAGTGTTGTACTCTGAGATAGTAGATCCAGCCTGAGTGGCAGGGGAATTGAGTCCTGATAACTGAGGAGTGTCAAGAGAGGAAACCATGGCCTGTTGGGCAGAAAGGAATTACCGCTTTGACTTCCACCTTCTCCGTTCTGAGCCTCTGGAGAAACTGGAGTATCACCGAAGCGTCTGAGTCTGTGGAGGTTCTGAACCTCGAGTAATACTTGGTCAACTTGCAGTTGCACGGGGATGCAAAGAGGTCGACTTCTGGAGACACCCCTCTTAGGGTCAGGAGCCATTTGAACACCTCTTTGTGGAGAGACCACTCGTTGTTCATCTGAACAAGAGAAAGGAAGTCCGCCTGTACCATTCTGGATCCCAGGTATGTAAACTGCTGAGATGTTGGACAAGTTCCTTTGAGCCCAGCTCATGATTGGCTCCACCTCTTGTAGCAGGAACCAGCTGTGGGTTCCACCTTGCTTCCTTATGTAGGCCACTGCAGTTGTTTTGTCCAACCTGAACATCACTGAGGAGTTCTTTGTTAGATGATGGAACGCTAGGAGCGCCTGAAAGGCAGCCCGCAGTTCCAGGATGTTTGGACACAATTCCGAGAGAAGGTGCATTCCATCTGCTCTGTGCTACTTCTGGCAATGAGCACCCTGGCCCTTGTTGCTGGCATCTGAGGTTATTGTGACCCATGTGATGGGAATGATCGAGTGGCAATTGCGAAGATTATTCCCCTGGAGCCACCAAAGGAGAGAAGCTCTCATAGCTAGAGAAAGGTGGATACGCTGGTTCTTGCTGTCGGACCCACATTGTTGGAGGAACCCTTTTTGGAAGGGCCGTGTGTGCCACTATGCCCACTTCACCTTTGGAATAGTAGCTGCCATGGTGCCAATCACCTTCAGACACTGGGAGATGAGACGAAGTGAGGGCTGAGCGGATTCTGTCTCGGACTACTACAATCTTCTTCTCGGGCAGCAAGATGGAGCCCTCCACCGTGTTAAAGCGAGCTCCGAGAAACAAGAGGGACTGTGGGTTCCAGGTGGCTCTTCTCTATATTCATAAGCCATCCGAACTCCTGAAGGGTGGAGATGACCAGGCTCCTGTGCTCTAAAAGTTGACTTTTGTTTTGAGCTAGAACCAGGTCGTCTAGGTAGTGATGAAGGCAAACCCCTTTGATTCGAAGCAAAGCCACAGCAGCTAACAAGACCTTGGAGAAGACTAGAGGTGATGTTGTTAGACCGAAGGGGGGAAAGGTGAATTGTAAGTGCTGTTTGTCTACTGCAAAGCGAAGAAATTGTTGAAAGTCCGCTGCCACCGGAACGTGAAAGTAGGCGTCTTTCAGATCGTTTGACACCAACCAGTCTCCTGGATGGACCGACTGCTGGATCATAAGTAAAGACTCCATCTTGAATTTTTATTTTTCGGATGAAGTGGTTGAGATGGGTCAAATCTATGACTGGTCTCCATGTGCCGTTCTTTTTCTGTACCATGAACAGAGAATACATGCCCTTGTCTCGTTCGCCATCCGGAACAGGAATGGCTGCGCCTTGATCCAACAAAGAGCTTATGTAGGCTAATAGGATCTGCTTTTTTTCTTCTGAACACGGAAGAGTCATGGGAATGAATCTGAACCTGGGGGGGCTCCTGAAGACCCAGGTGTGACCTGAGGAGACCGTTTTGATGGTCCAGAAGTCCTGGGTTGAGGCCGCCCAGACATGCCGAAAAAAGACTTTGTGGATTCCCGGTTTCCAGAAGAACCATGCTTTGCGGGTTTCTTAAATGAAGACAGTCTAGCTTTACAGAATCTTGAAAACTCTTGGCCAGGCCTGTAACTGCACGTCTCTCTTGTGCGATCGGTATTCTGTCTTCTCGGAAAAGAGCGTCTCTGGCTCTGTAAGCACTGATCTTGAGGGAGGAACCCCGATTTACCACCGGTGGCCCGAGATATGGCGCTGTCTAGCTTGTTGCCGAAGAGGGAGGTACCCTCAAATGATTTTCGGCACCAAACCTGCTTAGAGGCTGGGTCAGCCAACCATGGTCGGAGCCACAAGGCACGTCAAACTGTAACCGCAGACAGCATAACCCGAGCCACAAGGCGGGTAACATCAATGAAAGCTACCCCAAGAAAGGCCAGTCTGAGTTCTTGGACAGGTGAGCTTCTGGCCAACTCACTGGAGATGCCTCTGAGAGTTTCATCAACGCTGTTCGACCAGGATTCCATAGCTTTAGATATTGCAGCTAAGGCTAGGACCGGCTTGCAGGCCATGCCTGCCGTTAGGTAGATCCGCTTCAGATCTGAATCAGTCCTCCTTTCCAAGGGATCTTTAAAGGAGACCATGTCTTCCAGAGGAAGGGTCACATATCTGACCAACCTCATGAACGCAGCGTCCACCAAAGATTTGAGATGTTTAACCTCTTCCTCCCTGAAGGATTTTAGATTGCATTGAACTCTTCTTGTCCATTTTGCCCCACTCATCAGAGATGATGTCGCCCACTTCATTGAGAAAAGGGACACTGGCGCTCCTTATTAAGCTGCTTGAAGAATTTTCTCTGCTTCGGAGGAGAAGTTACAGGATCTTCCCAATTCAAGGCTTCCCTCACTGTTTTCTCCAAAGAGGGAACCAGGGCCCACTCAAAGCCCATTCCGGAATCCTTTACTTCCGATTTACTATCTGAGGGAGGAGCGGATGGACAGCTTGGTTGGGAAGATCCCCATGTATCGTGGGCCTGCCCTTCTCCCGTTGGGGAGCTTAGTGGCTCTGGGTTGCAAGACTGACGAGACTCCCTCTCCTGCATGGATTCCCTCACAACCCGTCTAAGGATTCAAGGTGCTGGTCTGCACCCTCTCTTTCATCCGCTGATTTTCAAAAACAGTGGTCACAGAGGGGATTTGGCGCTGTCCTACTGTGTTTGTATGAGTGATAAATCTTCTCAAGAGAATAAAACAAAGTGTTGGCTTATAAGCAAAAGTGTCATAAATATCAGGAGACAATTGATGTGCAAGAATAATTAGTAAGTGAATCACCTGTGAGGTGAAATAAAAAGAAAGTGCAAAGCGTGCTAAAGTGCATATAAAATCGCATGTACAAAAAATCACATGTGCAAAAAAATTGTATATCTATGTATCATGAGAGATCCCTATACATAAAAAGTGCTTGGGGAACCAAAACCAGTAAAATAAATATAAGAGGCATGTATTTGATGATCCGCATAAACAATAATTAAAACAAATGCATAGTGAAAACCTCAAAAAGTGGAAAATTTTCGTGTGGGAAAACCTTAGTGTGTGTAAAAACACAATTCCAATCAAGTCACTCAAGGCAGACCCTTCTAAAGGTGTATAAACACACTCAGTGGATAAGACAATCAATAATAAGTTCTTTGGAACAGATTATTTCAGCAACAGTTCTAGAAGTATGTCCCACTGGTGTAGGGAAAAAAGTCACAATTTTCAACCGTTGGTGTCCCGACCTCCGCTGCACCCCCACTCGTGTGTACACTTACCGGACTGCCTAACCCCTGCAGGGGTAAAAGGCATATGCAGACAGTCCTGCGATGGCAACAGCGGAAAGTGGTCCTCAGTTCAAGGGTGCTATATCCTCCGCTCTCCCGGGGACTGACGTCTCGCTGTACCGGAAGCGGAGACTCCGTAACACAGGCAAAAACAACCTCTTCAGGCAGCCTGAAGAGGTTGTTTTTGCCTGTGTTACGGAGTCTCCGCTTCCGGTACAGCGAGACGTCAGTCCCCGGGAGAGCGGAGGATATAGCACCCTTGAACTGAGGACCACTTTCCGCTGTTGCCATCGCAGGACTGTCTGCATATGCCTTTTACCCCTGCAGGGGTTAGGCAGTCCGGTAAGTGTACACACGAGTGGGGGTGCAGCGGAGGTCGGGACACCAACGGTTGAAAATTGTGACTTTTTTCCCTACACCAGTGGGACATACTTCTAGAACTGTTGCTGAAATAATCTGTTCCAAAGAACTTATTATTGATTGTCTTATCCACTGAGTGTGTTTATACACCTTTAGAAGGGTCTGCCTTGAGTGACTTGATTGGAATTGTGTTTTTACACACACTAAGGTTTTCCCACACGAAAATTTTCCACTTTTTGAGGTTTTCACTATGCATTTGTTTTAATTATTGTTTATGCGGATCATCAAATACATGCCTCTTATATTTATTTTACTGGTTTTGGTTCCCCAAGCACTTTTTATGTATAGGGATCTCTCATGATACATAGATATACAATTTTTTTGCACATGTGATTTTTTGTACATGCGATTTTATATGCACTTTAGCACGCTTTGCACTTTCTTTTTATTTCACCTCACAGGTGATTCACTTACTAATTATTCTTGCACATCAATTGTCTCCTGATATTTATGACACTTTTGCTTATAAGCCAACACTTTGTTTTATTCTCTTGAGAAGATTTATCACTCATACAAACACAGTAGGACAGCGCCAAATCCCCTGTCTAGAACATATATTTTAGCTTGGATTTCACCTCGGTGTTTTCCACTTTTAGGGGGGCAGCAGTCCCTTTTTATTTTATTTTCATTGTCCTAAGCGCGGAACTTTTGTTACTCAGTGGTCACAGAGGGACTTGCCGGCAGGAACCCGGGCCCTACACCCCCCAACACGATTTCTCCGTCTCCCTGCTGGGGCGGGATAAGGGGGGTGAGGAGGATCTTTACTGTGGTGTCTGGAACCAGAGGGAGATCTGTGGTGCCTGGACCTGGAGGAAGAGTGCCGGCGGTGTGATTTAGAAGAACTGCTTCTTCTGCGGAAACTGTGCTGTTCCTTAGACCTAGAAGGGCTGCGGAGAGAAAGAAGAGAGAAAAAAACGAAAGAGAGAACAAAAAGATACATTAAGCCAAGTGCCTGGAACCCACTCTCCTCCCCCCCCCAGCAGGCAAACACGGGGAGGTCCCCAGAAGCATACCTGCTGCGAGAGGGCTCACAATAACAAACCCCTAGCCAAACACGCGGCAAGCCAGCCCATGAAAGGGGGGTGTGATAATGGATGTGATAATGGATGTAATATTAGCCTGTTTTACTGTATATGTATATGTATTCGAACTTGTCTTATGATGGATTAAATAAAATAATTGAAAGAAAGGGGGGTGGATGCTTGGGGGCAGGAGGGGCTCGGACACCCCAAAAGTCAACCACCTTGTTCCCATATTCAGGGGGACAAGGGCTTCTTCCACACAACCCTAGGCTGGGGTTGTGAGGGGCTGCAGACAGCAGGCTTTACAGAATGTGGAAAACTAGTGGGTACAAGGTACTTTGTGGTTGGTATTAGGCTGAGCCCAACCTGCCCCAAAGGCAGACAGCTATGTTGAGTGCATGTGGCTTTGTATGGTTCAGGAGGGGGTTGGGCGATCGCTCTTCTCTCCCTTTTCCTAGCTTGCCTTGTATGCTCTGAAAAAAGGATGTGGTTTGAATTGATGAAGGCAGCTCACAGCCTTTGGAGAATAGAGTGGAGTTTCCGTTTAAAAGCAAAAGTTAGCCAAGGGGTTAGAGGGGGAGACAAGAGCATTGGAGAATGGAGTGTCGAGTTCCCCTTTAAAAGCAAAAGTTAAACCATGGAAATCCAAAGGGTTAGAGGGGGTAGACACGAGCATTGTAGAATGGAGTGTGGAGTTCCCCTTTAAAAGCAAAAGCTAGCCCAAGGAAATCATAGGCATTAGAGGGTTAAGGTTAAATGCCCTTTTAGGAGGAGCTAGAGGAGCTGGAGTCTTTTTACATAATTTTAACAAGGTGCATGTCACATGTTAGCAACGTAACATGCTAACATGACCTATGTGCAAATCTCCTTAAAAAAATACATAAAGGTGAACCAGCAGAAAAAATGACAAGTTTAGAGGTGCACCCCTTCACCCCACGCAATTTCATGTACGTTGCTTACCATTTACTAAGATTTTGGCCGCGCAGTGAACAAACGCATTTGATCGAGCTTACATTGCTTACGTTGATCTCACGCAGTTCTAAATATACTTGTGGGCACAGCAGACTTTCTCTGAAAAAGTTACTTTCTCATTCTATTTTGGGCATATTTGTTACTTGGGCAGCTGTTACTAGACTTTCTCACATCATCCCACATCACCCCATAATATTGGCACCTCCATCTTCTGGTAGTATTGCACTGAAGATGCCGTGCGCCAAGTCTATAGTGGCGCACAGATTGCATTCTCCCGTGCCCTGAGATCGCTATAGTAAATGGGGGATTCGCGCTATATTCCCGGCACACCGTTTCGTAAATATGCAAATGTGCTTTGCGCCTCTACTGATGGCACACGGCTTTCATAAATCAGCCCCAGAGTGTCTCAGGAGTAAACATGGGCAGAGGTTCACCAATTCATGAAAAGCTGCGAAATTGTTAAACAATTTCATAATAATGTTCCTGTGCATAAAATTTCAAAGACTTTAAATATATTATCATCTACAGTACATAATGTCATCAAAAGATTTAGAGAATCTTGAGAAATCTCTGTGCCCATGGGACAAGGCTGAAACTTAATATTGGATGCCCATGATCTTTGGGCCCTAAGATGGCACTGCTTTAAGGCATGTTTCTGTGATGGATATCACTGCATGGGCTCAGGAATACTTCCAAAAATCACTGTCTGTTAACACAGTTCACTGTGCCATCCAAAAATGCAAGGTAATGCTCTATCATGCAAAGAAGAAGCCATATCTTAGAATTATCCAGAAATGCCACCTTCTTTGGGCCAAAGCTCATTTAAAATCATCTGTTGCAAAATGGATAACTGTTCAATGGTCAGATGAATGGAATTTTGACATTTTTTTGGGTAACTGTGGGTGCCGCGTCCTCCAGACTAAAGAGGAGAGGGACCTTTAGTCTGGAGCAGTGTTTCTCAACTCCAGTCCTCAAGGCGCCCCAACAGGTCATGTTTTCAGGATTTCCCTCAGATGAAACAGCTGTGGTAATTACTAAGGCAGTAAAACAAATCAAATCACCCGTGCAAAATAAAGGAAAGCCTGAAAACATGACCTGTTGGGGTGCCTTGAGGACTGGAGTTGAGAAACCCTGGTCTGGAGGATGCGAATACTCCGGGAGCTTAACTAGCCTGTTTGCAGTCCAGACCTTTCATCAGTTGAAAATATTTGGTGCATCTTGAGATGAAAAATACGACAAAGAAGACCCAGGACTGTTGAGCATTTAGAATCCTATATCGGGCAAGAATTGGACAACATTCCTGTCCCATAACTGGTCTCCTTAGTTCCAGACATTTACAGAGTGCTGTTAAAAGGACAGAGGATGCTACACCGCAGTAGACTTGGCCCTATCAACTTTTTTGAGATGTGTTGCTACCACCAATTTAAAAATTACCTTATTTTTTTCCTAAAATTGTAATTGTGAATAAAATATGGGTTTTAGATTTGGAAATCATTGCATTTTGTTTTTAGATTATAGATGTAGATTTTACACAGCGTCCCACGTTTGGGGTGCCACTAAGAAATAATGGCATCGCAGACGTGTCCCACGTTTTGTCCTGATTCTGGAATCGTGGGCAGAACCGCATCGATTCTGTCTGCTATCCAAATGGCTCAGGTGTGAATGGAGCCTAACTTATGATGGGGTAGTGGGGGGCTTTATCCAGGTCAGTCATCACAACCAGTAGACCAAGAGGAACCTTTGGACCCTGTGTAAAAGTGCAGGGATGGCCTCAATGTCTTAGGATACAGTATACTAGGTGACCTCACTGGCAGGGTGCTCTATATGTCCAGGGCAATGATACCCTTTTGGTGAATGAAGGCCCTGCGGGGCACACCCATTATGATGGGTGATGATTGGGCCAGCTGGCCCTACAGCCTGAAGACATGGATACCAACCAAAAGTCTGCACCACATAAGAAAATAATATACCGTATATACTCGAGTATAAGTCGAATTTTTCAGCACATTTTTTTGTGCTGAAAGTGCCCCCCTCGACTTATACTGGAGTCAAGCACTTTTCTGCAGCAAAAAATTTCATTTTCTGAACCGACTTTGGGGCCCCGTATCTCAGGGCCACTTTGTGCTAGGAACCCCAAATTTGGTGTGCAAACCCAGTGGAACTGGTACCATAACATATCCAAAGATAGGGTTCCTAGCTCTAAGTGGCCCTGAGATACGGGGCCCCGAAATCGGTTTGGAAAATGTCATTCTCTGCTGCAGAAAAGTGCTTGACATTTTCTGAACCGACTTTGGGGCCGTGTATCTCAGGGCCACTTGGTGCTAGGAACTCCAAATTTGGTGTGCAAACCCAGTAGAATTGGTACCACAACATATCCAAAGCTGGGGTTCCTAGGACCAAGTGGTCCCGAGATACGGGGCCCCAAACCCGGTTCAGAAAATGTCATTCTCTGCTGCAGAAGTGCTTGACATTTTCTGAACCGATTTTTGGGGCCCTGTATCTCGGGGACACTTGGTGCTACAAAACCCCAGCTTTGGATATTTTTGGTGTGCAAACCCCACTGGGTTTGCACACCAAATTTGGGGTTCCTAACACTAAGTGACCCCAAGATACGGGGCCCCAAATTCGGTCAACTGTGTCCATCTGCAGCAATGTCATTTCGGGACCCTTTGGGTTCAGAGACCCCAAATTTTGGCTGCAGCTAGGGGGCATCTAGGAACCCTTAACTACCGAGTTTGAAGTTCAGGGGACCTATGGCTGCAAATGGGCACAGTGAGGCTGCAAATGGGCATTGTTGACCCTCTTTTCCACTTACAGTAGCTGTGCATTTCTCACCCTCGTCTTATACTCGGGTCACTAAGTTTTTCCCATTTTTTTGTGGTAAATTAGGGCCTCGACTTATACTCGAGTATATACGGTATATAAACAAATATCAAAAAAAAAGGGAGGATATCTGCTGCCACTCAAAAGCTAAAATCCTCTCAAAATATAACCCTAAATGGTGACTGCACTGTCCCTTTTTAGCAATATCCGACAATATAATACACAGTGTAACTTCCTAAAATATGTGCAGATACAGAAAAACATAAATAGTCCAAATGGTAAAATGTCCCAAAAAAACTAAAAAACAATGTGAAATTTTACAAATACCATGCAAAAAATAAAAACATTGCATATAAAAAACTCACTCCTTCCCCCCCAGTCTGACCCTTAAGGGGAATTCAATAAATCTTAACTACACTTTTCTGGCAGTAGTTGCCATTATTCCTTGTTAACCACTTCAATACCAGGCACTTAGACACGTTCCCGCCCAGACCAATTTTCAGCGCTGTCGCAATTTGAATGACAATTGCGCGGTCATGCTACACTGTACCCAAACAAATTTTTTATAATTTTGTTCCCACAAATAGAGCTTTCTTTTGGTGGTATTTGATCACCTCTGCGGTTTTTATTTTTTGCGCAACAAATAAAAAAAGACCGAAAAAAATAAGTTTTTCTTTGTTTCTGTTAAAACTTTTTGTAAATAAGTACGTTTTCTTCTTCAATGACGGGCACTGATATGGCTGCACTGACGGGCACTGATACGGCGGCACTGATGGGCACCGATGAGGTGGCACCAATGAGGTGGCACTGACGGGCACTGATGATGGGCACTGATAGGCGGCACTGATGGGCACTGATAGGTGGCACTGATGGGCACTGATAGGTGGCACTGGTATGCGGCACTGATGGGCACTCATAGGTGGCACGGATGGGCACTTATAGGCGGCACTGATGGACACTCATAGGTGGCATTGATGGGCACTTGTAGGTGGCATTGATGGTTACTTATGGGTGGCACTGATAGTTGGCACAGATGGGCCCGGATGGGCACTGATAGATGGGCACTGATAGATGGGCACTGACAGGTGGCATGAATGGACACTGATGGGTGGCACTGATGGCATTGCTTGTTTGCAGTGATGCCCCTAAGGGTGGCATTGCTGGGCATCACTGCAACATAATGGTGCCAATCAGTGCCCATTTGTGGGCACTGATTGGCACATATTTGGCACACTGGGCACATGTGGATGGCCATGGGGTACATACCTGGCCATCCACATGTTGCCCCTTCCCTGGTGGTCCTAGTGGCGATCCCTGGTGGCCCAGTGTGGTGATCTACGGGGGGGCTGCGCTGATAAACAATCAGCGCAGACCCCCCCTGCCAGGAGAGCCGCCGATCGGCTCTCCTCTACTTGCGTCTGTCAGACGCGAGTGAGGAAGAGCCGATCAACGGCTCATCCTATTGACAGCGTGATCAGCCGTGATTGGACACGGCTGATCACGTGGTAAAGAGCCTCCGCCGGAGGCTTTTTACCAAGATCAGTGTAGCGGTGTGTCAGACTGACACACCGCTCCACCGATCGCCGCGATGCGCGCCCCCGGGGGCGCGCTGCGGCATGTTATCCTGCTGGACGTCATATGACGTCCAGTCAGGATAACAGAACCACTTCCCGGACGTCAATCCGCTATAGGGCGGGCGGGAAGTGGTTAAAGGGGGCTTCCAGATTCCGATAAAGCACCCCCACAACCACAGGGCAATGGTTGTGGGGAAGAGACCCTTGTCCTGGGATGGATTAGGGGGAAAATCTCATGCTATTTTCAGCCCTTTTGTTTACATTCTGCTTTCAGCAGAGAATTACCTGCTGACAGCAAGGGTGACTCATCGTTGTGAGAAATCCGGTGGGTTCTGGCTCTTTATCAACCAATGACTCATCCGTGCTGCTGACAGCTGGGATGAGTCACTGTTTGTTACAACGCCGACAGGTGCCAGCTCCTACCAACCAATGCAAAAAGGTTTCAAAAATATACTGTTTGTCCTTTAGCATCTGTTTCTGCTTCTGTTTATTAAACAGAACAAAAATAGAGACTTGTTCTGTTTAAATAAAAACAGATCTGAATGAATGTGGATGTAAATAGATGTAAACGAATGCTCATCCGTTTACCACCGTTTGCCCATACGAAGGCATTGCTTTCCATTTTTTATCCATCAATGGATGGATGATAAACGGACTGACTAACACCTTTGCGAAAGTACCCCAAGGATTTCCACAGTCTGCCACGTTTCACAAAGCAGCGCTGGCTGAGCCACTGAGATCTTCTGTCCACAGGTAGCCTTCAAGAACTTAATGAGTAGCCAAGGGCCACTGTGCTGATCCCATGGAGAGCTTTGTTATTACTACAGCTTTTATGCAAGCTGAAGTGATAAAAATCAAAAATAAGGAGACAAGATACAAATTTCTTATAAGGGGGCGTGTTTAAATAAAAAAATTATTCTCTAACATAAGCCCAATTATGACTGGTTTTCTTTAGCACCCTCATATTTTTTTTTTATTTAAAACAACAGTTTTTTTGAGATACGAACCAGATATACACATACAGTCACATCTAATTCAAGTTGAATCAAATAGATATAACACAGCATGAAAATTACAATTCACATTAGTCATAGTAAACTTTGTCAATAGTATCATATATTCATACCTCTTCAATGGTTGAGCAGATTAAAACCTATACTGGAGTATTTTTTCCCCTAAATTACATCACATAGTACAAGTTTCACCATCCTCCAGCCATCTATCCCATATATTGGAAAATTTTTGCGGGCGACCTCTGTGGGTATGTATCATTTTTCTATATGGAAGGACATCATTTATTTCTTTTTTCCAATTTCGAAGAGTAGGAGGTGTCGCCTGTATCCAGACTTTAGCAATTGCTTTCCTTGCAAGGAATAGTGACTCATGTATAAATATAGTTAAGTATTTAACTATGTCGGTGTCAGGTAGTAAACCCAGGAGACATAACTTTGGGTCAAGACCCACCGGTGAGCCCATATTATCATGTAAAAATTTGGTTACTTGTAGCCAGTAGGTTTGTACGTTCGGGCAGCTTCATATTAAGTGGTAAAAAGAGCCCGGAACCAATAAGCACATGGGGCACATGGGATTTCTATCATGTTGGAATTTAGCCATTTGTAGCACCCCCATATTTTAAAACTCTTTAACCACTTGCTGACTGCTGAACTGTGAATGTACTTCATTACTTTTACGTTAAATACTGTTATGGCAGCAGCTAGCTGCTATAACCCCGGTATCTTTTTTTCAGTCAAGTGGTTGGCTTTCATATAAAAGTGGTCCCAGTGGCAAATTTGCCGCATGATCACTTTTCAAGGCAGCGGGAGAGGTGTTGCCCCCATCCCGCTGCTTCTTGGTCATCTCTGAGCTTACCTGAGCCGTTGGTAAGCCCAGAGCCGATCCGATTGTTCCAATGCCTGGGCAGGAAGCTGAGTGAGGGCAAAATAGCCCCCAGACCAATTTTCAGCTTTCAGTGCTCTCACACATTGAATGACAATTACTCAGTCACGCGACACTGTACCTGTATGAAATTTTGGCCAAAAGGTACACTGCTAACATCTTTGGTAAAAAAATAACCCAAATCCGTTTATATTATTTGGTCTTTGTGAAAGTCTACAAGCTATGGTGCAAGTCATTGAAAATGAATCACGCCTTACAGTTGTATGCACCTGTCTAATTTCGTTTTGATGCATATTGCACATTTTCTGTTAATCCAATAAACCTCACTACTGAAATATTACTGTTTCCTTCAGTTATTTGATAGATCAAAATGAAATTGCTGATCCAAACACCCAAATATTTATAAATGACAATCATTGAAATTGTCAGGATTTCCTAAACTTTTGCATACAGCTGTATATACTGACGACCCCATTTTGGAAAGTAGACATTCCAAGGTATTTAGTAAGAGGCATAGTGAGTTTTTTAAAGTTGTATTTTTTTCCCCACAATCCTTTGCAAAATTAAGATTTTTTACATTTATTTTTTAACAAAATTGTCATATTAACTAGTTTATTTCTCTCACCTGGCATATGCATACTTGCAACTAAACAACAAAACACATTCTGCTACATATCCTGAGTATGGCGATACCACAAATGTGAGACTTTTTCACAGCCTAACCACATACAGAGACCCAACATGCAGGGAACACCGTCAGGTGTTTTGGGGACATAATTTACACATCTAATTTCATGACAACCCATCACACTGTTGAAGGCCCTGGATTACAGGACAATGGAAATGCCCTCAAAATTACCCCATTTTGGAAAGCAAACACCCCAACTTGTATTCTGTAAGGCATAATGAGTCTTTTGAACATGTTATTTTTTTCCACAAGTTTTTGGAAAATGTGGAAAGAAAATAAACGCATTTTTCTTACACAAAGTTGACAATTTATACAATATTTCTAACACATAGCATGTACATGGCAAACATGACAATGCTAAATACATTCTGCTACTCCTTCTGAGTATGGTGTTACCACATGTGTGAGACTTTTACACAGCCTGGCCACATACAGAGGCCCAACATTCAAGTAGCACCTTCAGGCTTTCTATGAGCATAAATTACATTCTAATGTCATGACAACCTGTCACACTTTTGAAGGCCCTGGAGCACCAGAACAATGGAAGTGCCCACAAAATGACCCCATTTTGTAAAACAAACACCCTAACGTATTTTCTACGAGGCATAGGAGCTCCTCCTTTTACCCCGGTGCTGACTCATGGGTTATCTTCTCCCACGGACACCATGTGTGTGCAGGATTGCATCTGAGGCAGCAAGCGCTACGCTGGTGGGGTGGTGAGTCTGGTGGGGTCCCTTCCTCTCTCTGCTGCAGGCTGTGGGGTGTCCTGGTGATCCGGTGCCGTTACCGACTCGGGGTGGTGTCCCATAGCAGTGGTTGCTTTTGGTGTGGTGGGGCCCCTTCTTCCCCTATGGAGTTTCAGAAGCATGTTTCCCCACCTGACCCCCTCTCAGAGGCTGCAGGTCCCTCCGAGTCCCAGCCATCCGTTGACGCACTGACGGCGGTCCTTGAGTCCTTTGTGTCCCGGGTGGAGGTGGCTCTTGGACGACGGACTAGCAAGAAGTGTCCCCCGCCTTCCCCTGCTTTATCTGTCATCAGACCCTGAATCTCATTTAGCCGCCGTGGAAGGGGCCCTCCCTGCGGGGTTTGCGGCCACGCGCCTGGATTTTTCGAACAGCGAGGGTGATTCCTCTGCACCAGTGGCTGCACACGAGAAGGCGCTGGTGGACGCACTGATTACATCTGTGCGGGAAACTTTAAAAATGGAGGATGCAGCCACAGGTGCGGCGGAGGTGTTGGTCCCTTTTGACAAGTTTATATATAAAAAATGGGAACGTCCAAAATGTCCCTTTGCCGTCCCAAAGCGCTTCGCTGTTCGATATCCCTTTTAGGAGAGATTTCTCAAGAAGTGGACGACTCCACCCATGGTGCATCCCCCGGTTTCTCAAAGCCACCATGGTTCCGGATGAAGACTCCTGAGCTTTTAAAGGATCCGGCTGACAGGAAGGCGGAGTCTCTGAGCCCCACTATGTTCACTATTGCGGGTTCGGTGCTTCGGCCGGTCTTTGCCATTGCCCTAGTGTCTCAAATGCTGACGGAGTGCGCGAAGCTGTTGCGCCGCGATCTGGAGGGTGATCAGTTTCCTCCAGCCTTCACTGAATTGGCAGACCAGTTGGTCCAGAGGCTGCAGTTTGCCTACGATGCCTCTTTGGACCAACATGCCTCCCTTGCTTTCTAAGCTGTCTGTTTCAGTTGTGGTGTTTCGGCGTGTATTGTGGCTGAAGTGTTGGGCTGCAGTCCAGGCCTCTAAAAAAGCCCTAACTCATCTGCCTTTTCAAGGCGATAGTTTGTTTGGGGCCACTCTGGATGATATCATTAACCACTTGACAACTGGGCCCTTAAACCCCCTTCCTAACCAGACCAATTTTCAGCTTTTGGTGCTCTCACATTTTGAATGACAATTACTCAGTCATGCAACACTGTATCTATATGAAATTTTTGTCCTTTTTTTCACACAAATAGAGCTTTCTTTTGGTGGTATTTAATCACCGCTGGGTTCTTTATTTTTTGCGCTATAAAAGAAAAAAGACCGAAAAATCTGTAAAAAAATACATTTTTCTTCATTTCTGTTATAATATTTTGCAAATTAATCATTTTTCTTCATATATTTTGGCCAAAATTTATACCGCTACATATCTTTGGTAAAAATAACCCAAATTGGTGGATATTATTTGGTCTTTGCGAAAGTTATAGCGTCCACAAGCTATGGTGCCAATATCTGAAAATTGATCACACCTGACTAATTTCTTGAGACCCTAACATACCAGAAAAGTACAAATACCTCCCAAATGACCCCTTTTTGGAAAGAAGACATTCCAAGGTATTTATAAAGATGCATGGTGAGTTTTTTGACGTTGTCATTTTTTCCCACAATTCTTTGCAAATTCAAGGGTTTTTTTTACTTTTTTTTTTTCCCACAAAATTGTCATATTAGCAGGTTATTTCTCACACACCGCATATGCATACCACAAATTACACCCCAAAACACATTCTGCTATTACTCCTGAGTACGGCGATACCACATGTGTGAGACTTTTACACAGCGTGGCCACATACAGAGGCCCAACATGCAGGGGAGCACCTTCAGGCGTTCTGGAGCACCCAGGCCAATTCTGACATTTCTCTCCTACATGTAAAAATCATCATTTATTAGCTAGAAAATTACATAGAACCCCAAAACATTATATATGTTTTTTTAGCAAGGACCCTAGAGAATACAATGGCGGTCGTTGCAACTTTTTATCTCGCACGGTATTTGCGCAGCAATTTTTTTAACGCGTTTTTTTTGGAAAAAACTGTTTTGTGCTTTACAAAAACCAAAACAGTAAAGTTAGCCCAATGTTTTTGCATAATGTGAAAGATGAAGTTACGCCGAGTAAATAGATACCCAACATGTCACCTTTCAAAATTGCACGCGCTTGTGGAAATGGCGCCAAACTTTGCTTACTCAAAAATCCCCATAGGCGACACTTTAAAATTTTTTTACTGGTTACATGTTTTGAGTTACAGAGGAGGTCTAGGGCCAAAATTATTGCTCTCGCTCTACTGATTGCAGCGATACCTCACATGTGTGGTTTGAACACCGTTTTCATATGTGGGCGGGACTTACGTATGCGTTCGCTTCTGCATGCAAGCACACAGGGACAGGGGCGCTTTAAAAATTTTTTATTTTTTTTTATTGTTCATTTTACTTTATTTATTTTAGTTTGATGCTTTTTTCCAAAAAAAAAATTTTGATCACTTTTATTCCTATTACAAGGAATGTAAACATCCTTGTAATAGGAATATGGCATGACAGGTCCTCTTTGCAGTGAGATATGGGGTCAATAAGACCCCACATCTCACCTCTAGGCTGGGAAGCCTGAAATTAAAAAAAAAAAAAAAAAAAAAAAACGATCCTGGCTTCGATCGTAGTGGTGAGTCGGTAGAAGCGCGGGAGGGGGGGACATCCCCTCTCGCCTCCCGTAAGAACGATCAAGCAGTGGAACAGCCGCTATGATCATTCTTATGGTGTAGGGAATCGCCAGCTGAAAAAGCAAATATATGAATGATGCCTGTAGCTGCACCCATCATTCAGATATCCCCACACAAAGTCAAGGACGTTGTATGACGGCCGGCGGGCGGGAAGTGGTTAAAACGCATTTTTTTTTCTTAACACAAAGTTGTCCATTTATACAATATTTCTACCACATAACATGTACATACCAAAAATGACACCCCAAAATAGATTCTCCTACTCCTCCTGAGTACGGCAATACCACATGTGTGAGACTTCCACAGCCTGGCCACATACAGAGGCCGAGTACACCCGAGCATGGCTCAGCATGGCGGGGTATTGCAGAGTATGGCGGGGTATTGCGGAGTATGGCGGGGTATTGCGGAGTATGGCGGGGTATTGCGGAGTATGGCGGGGTATTGCGAAGTATGGCGGGGTATTGCGGAGTATGGCGGGGTATTGCAGAGTATGGCGGAGTATGGCGGGGTATGGTGGAGTATGGCGGGGTATAGCGGGGTAATGTGGGGTATTCCAGGGTAATATGGGGTATTCCAGGGTAATGTGGGGCTTTGCAGAGTATTGCACAGCCTTGCAGAGTAGTAGGGATTGCTGAGCATGGATGAATGGATGGCTGGATGTCTCTGTGCAGCGCTGTGGGCACTACACATACAGCCCACAGCGCTGCAGCCATCCATCCATCCCCCTCTCCGCTCACAGTGTACCGATCGGTACACAGCAGTGTAGGAGAGGAACCGGCGTCATCAGATGACGCCAGTCTGTTTACATGTGATGGCGCCGTCATTTGACGGCGCAATCACATGGTAAACGGCCACGATTAGCGGCCATTTACCGGGATCCGTAATGCGCGCCCCAGGGGAATTCTGGGAGGACGTCATAGTACGCCCCCCCAGAGTTAAGCAACCGCCCTGCAGCCGTCATTCGGCTATGGGCCGGTTGTTACCGGTAAGTGGTTAAGAGTGTCACAAGGGGAAAGAGTACCTTTCTTCCACAGTCTAAAAAGGGGAAGGAGCCACGTCGCAAGCGTGGTCCTTCCTTCTCAGCGCACAGAAAGTTTTTTGTCCCTCAGTCCACTGACAAGAGCTCAAAGTCTTTCAAGCCTCCCTCGGGAGGTTCCAAGCGACTCTGGTCGGGCAAACTGAGAGCGGGTTTCTCCAGACCCTCAGATAAGGCCTCTTGAAGGGGTGCCTTCTTCCGCATCCTGGGTAGGGGGGCGTCTTCGCTGGTTTCCAGGCCCGTAGACCTCTCTGATAAACACCATTTGGTCCATGAAGTGATTCTGTCTGGTTACTAGATCAAGTTCCAGACTTGCCCCCCAAGCAGATTCTGGTGGACACCACAGACGCTCTGGTGGCCCCGTGGGGCCAGTATCTTCTGATCTACGCCTTTCCTCCTCTCAAGCTTCTGCTGCGGCTGTTACGCAGGATCGAGGTTGAAGGAATTCCGGTCATTCTAGTGGCTCCGGACTGGCCTCGTCAGTCCTGGTATGCCGACCTGGTGCGCCTGGCCGTAGACACCCCCTGGCGGCTGCCTCTCAGAGAGGATCTGCTATCCCAAGGGCCGATCTTCCACCCTGCTTTACCATCGCTGGCTTTAACGGCCTGGCTGTTGAAAGCCAGGTGCTGAAGGATAGAGGCCACTACTCAAATCTAGGAAGTCTACTTCCAGGAATCATATCATCGGATGTGGAAAGCGTACGTTTCATGGTGTGAGTCGGTGGGTGTTCACCCACGTTCCTTTTCGGTGGCTTGGATTTTGACTTTAACGGGGTGTTGAAAAGAATTTGACCTTGAGTACTATCAAGGGCCAGGTGTCGGCTTTGGCGGTTTTCTTTCACTGTCCCCTGGCTTCGCATTCCTTGGTGCGTACCTTCATTCAGGGGGTTCGACATGTGACTCCACAGGTGCGATCCCCTTTACTACCGCGGGGCTTGAATCTGGTGCTTTCGGTTCTACAGAAGCCTCCTTTGGAGAACATTCAAGAAATTCCCCTGCTCACTCTGTCACAGAAGGTGGCCATCTTGGTGGCTATAACTTCTGCTCGCAGGGTGTCGGAATTGGCGGCGTTATCCTGTTGTACGCCCTACCTGGTAATTCACAAAGACAAGGTGGTTCTTCGTCCTTGTCCTTCCAAAGGTTGTTTCTGATTTCCATTTGAATGAGGACATTGTTGCCTTCCCTGTGTCCCAGGCCGCAGCATCCGAGGGAATTTGTCTTGCATGCCCTGGATGTGGTTCAGGCGATCAGGGTGTATTTGATTGCTAATGAGTCCTTTCGGAGGTCAGACTCCCTGTTCATGATCAGGGACGGGCCAAAGAAGGGGCTGTCTGCTTCCTCTGTGACCATTTCTAGATGGATCAGATAGACGGTTACTCAGGCCTATTCTGTCAGGGGTTGGGTTCCTCCCTTCCCGGTGAAGGCGCACTCTACTCGGGCTCTGAGTGCCTCCTGGTCCTTCCATCATCAGGCGTCAGTGACGCAAGTTTGCAAGGCGGCCATCTGGCCGTCGGTGCACACTTTCACAAAATTTTACAAAGTGGATTTGCTGGCATTTGCGGATGCCTCATTTGGCTGCAAGGTTCTGCAGGCTGCGGTCTAGGGGGTCTATCCCTCTTGATTCGGTTTCTTGCTGTTCAGGTTGGGCTCCAGTTGTTTTCCTGGAGCTCTGATTATCTGGTTGGCCTGTTATTTGTTGGCTGCCCCACCCCTCATGTTTGGCACTGCTTTGGGACATCCCTATGGTTCTGAAAAAGGAAGTTCTGTGTCTGCCAATGAACGAAAGAGAAAATGTGATTTTTTGACTTACTATAAAATCCATTTTTCTGAGTTCATTGACAGACACAGCATCCATCCCTCTAATGGAGTTTTAATGCTTCTGACACTGCTTGTTACAAAACTGAAGGCCTATAGCAGAGAGGGGGATGTATACCACCCAGGACTGCCCATAGACGTAGCCAAGTCTTTTTTCTGCCTAGTGTCCTACTCCTGTAGGGGACGGTATAACCCTATGGTTCTGAATAAGGAAGCGCTGTGTCTGTCAATGAACTGACATGGAGAAATGGATTTTACGGTAAGTCAAAAATCCCCCCCCCTTTTTTTTTTAACTACACAAAGTTGTCCATCTATAAGATATTTCCAACACATAGCATGTACATCCCCCAAAATACATTCTGCTATTCCACCTGAGTATGGCAATGCCACATATGAGACTTTTACACAGCCTGGCCACATACAAAGGCCCAACATGCAAAGAGCATCGTCAGGTGCTCTAGGGACATAAATTACACATCTAATTTCCTGACAACCTATCTTTTTTAAGGCATTTCATATTTCTAACACATAGCATGTACATACCAAGAATTACACTCCGAAATAAATACTATTGAGGAAAGGGTAGAAAAAATATTACCTGTGGTTTTAGTAGTGCGGTTGTCCACAGAGGAGAGCATTGATCCAGGCAGCAGGCAGGGATGTGCTTAGCAACAACTAAAGCAATTATTGTTCAGGCAGCAGGCAGGAATATTGTCTATAGTCAGTACAGGGGTATTGTCAGCACAGCCAAAGCATTAGACCAGGCAGCAGGCAGAGACATGGTCAGCACAGCCAAAGTATAAGTCCTAGTGCACTGTTACCTGCAGACACTCATTATTGTACCGCTCTCCAGCCCTTCATAAACATACTGTCAGGTCACCTTGAGGCTAGGTGACAGATGCACACTGTTGGGATCAGGAGTGCACCGCAAGGTAGTGGACCCTACGGCTGACTGCTGCGGATTGAACCCTGGGAGGTTCAGGAAGCAGGTCAACTGGATCACTGACACAGATCCCACTGGGAGCTAGAGCATAGATTCCCCAGGGCGCGGAGTCTAAGAGCCAGCAGGTGTTCACCAGAGCCTTTAGTGGTAAGGATGGACTGCGCTACAGTCTGGCTCCAAGTTGCAGCCCCCAGGGTCTCACAGCTCACGCTCACGATAGACTACAGGAGAAGAGGAAGGAGGCAGCATACTGGAACAACATAAAAAGTAAGGGACAAGCCAAGGTCGGGGCCACAAGCAGACAAGGACAACAGAGTACACGCCAAGTTTCAGGGTCACAGGCAAACAGGGATGGTCGGGAACAAGCCAAAGATTAGGGTCACGAGCAGACAGGAATAGTTAAGAACAGGGCAAAGTCGGTAACAGGAATCAGATGTAGGAAACACAGCAAGTACACACAGAGGCTAACACACAATGGTTGATCAGCACTGCTGGCTTGCAGTGCACAGGTTAATATAGGGTTCCCTGATAGGGTCTGGGGTGGGGCCATGCTTAGAGAAGAGGTTACAAAAGCAGTCAGGTGAGGGTCAGCTGGTCTCTAGAGATGAACACATGGAGACAGGTATGCTGATCGACAAACTCTATTGCATAACCATGACACATACTGAATCTTGCTACAGCTAAATATTTCCATAGTACAGGTAGCAGGCAGAAGTGTGGTCAGTTCATGCGGCAGGCAATGGCTTGATGGCAGTAAGTCAGCAGCAGGCTGAGGACCTCGGTCAGGTAAGACCTGGGCACAGGGGTAGAGTCTTCTCCCACCGAAAGCTCTTTGAAGTCTCTGGTCTCCAGACCCTAATACGAAAACTATAAAACCTTGAGAAAACGGTAGGCAAAAGCATGGTTGCTAAAACAGGCCAGGGTCAGGGTCGTGGAAGGCAAAAACATGGGGGATCAGCAATGCAAATGGAAGGCAGAGGCATAGTCGAAAAACAGGTCAGGGTCAATTCACGTGGAAGGCAGTGGCAAGGTTATTTGAGGAAGCAGGCAAAAAGTCAGCACAGATGTTGAAAATTGGGAAATGGTTAAAAATATGGGCTAATGTTTTAGGGATGTGTTAAAAGGTCAGAAGCATTCTCCAATGTATAGGCCAGGTTGGGAGGGACACTGGGGCCAATGGTAGCTGGTATCTCTTCTAACTCCTCCTTTGCTGCATATACATCTTTTTTGGCGCCTGTGGCCTGCTTCAGATGGTGGAATGCTGTCCGGGAAGCGGTACTCATGAAGTCTGCTAACAGCATCAGAGTGAAGGTTTTCGGGGGGGGGGGAGTTTTTTGCTGGTAGATGAGGGACGTGACTATTTCTTCTATGAATTTTAGGAAGGGGGTGGGTCTTTCCGTGGATTTGGTGTAGGTGATATAAGCATTGTAAATGGCCAAATGAATAAGATAAATCGCAACTTTCTTATACCAGAAATGGGACCTCCTTGTTGCCAAATAGGGCTGATGCATTTGATCATTGAAATCCCCCCCATGTAAAGATTATAATCTTGGACGCATGTAGGTTTTTGAATGGGACTAAAGGGAAGCCCCATGTTAAGGGTGAGGCCTGTAAACAATTTAAATTCCTCCAAAATCAGATCTTTACACTCATACAGACGGGTATAGGATGAACTGGGGCTGTTGGCAATGTACTGCTGGGCAAATATATTTGTCTGCTCCACAATAAATTGAAGAAACGTATCCAACAAAAATAAATAAAAATAATCTGAAAAATTGTCGGTATTGACCTGCACACCTGGCAGTGCGGTGAAAGGCTTGCTGATCCCGAGTTGAAAGGCAGCCATGTTGGGTTGGCAAGAGCATCTGGGAGGTATGTAGTGGCCCTGACTCTTGGGGGATTGACACTCCAGTGCTGATACTTTTGGGATTAGACACTCCATTGCTGGTACTTGGGGGATTTGACATTCCATTGCTGGTACTTGGGGGTGATACTCCAGCGCTGGTACAGGGCCTAGGCATTTCTTCCTGGAGTCTATCACTGGTGGCTGCCTGGTTTTTAGAGTGTTGTAAGCTTTTAGGAGGGACCCTTTCTTCCTCCAATTCGGTTGGCGATCCACTGTTTTTGATCGGTTCAAACGCTGAATCGGAATCTCACTGTGAGAACTCTTCGCTGCTCTCATCAGTCATGCTTAGGATCTGAAAAGCCTCCTTACTGCTGTAAAGCCTTTTGGACATGGCTGGGACTGGTTGACTGCTGATGGTGGCTGTGTGACGGATACTCTGGTGATGGGTGGCTGTGTAACGGGTTCTATGGTATGTGTGGCTGTGTGACAGGTACTCTGGTGATGGGTGGCTGTGTGATGGGTACTCTGGTGATGGGTGGCCGTGTGATGGGTACTCAGGTGATGGGCGGCTGCGTGACGGGTATTCTGGTGATGGTACTCATAGGCGATGTGCTACAGGTGCACTTCTCATGGTCACTGATGTGCGACAGGTGCACTGCTGGCAGTCACTGGTGGGTGACAGGTGAACTTTATGGGCACTGATGTGGTGACTGATGGGTGACAGGTGCACTGGGGGGTAGCAGTAACACTGCTGGCCACTGATGAGGACTGTAAACTGCTGATAGGGGGATGTGGCAGATTCTCTTTATTCAGGTGCTTGTGCAGTACACTGAGAGAAGACAGATTGGTAACTCATTGATCCCTGGCTCTTCTCTCCTCACACTGGAAACGCTGTGTGAGGGGAGAAGAGCTGGTAACAGCCAGATACCGGTCTGTGTTTACATTTGTGATTGGCTGTGAATGGATCACGGCTGATCACGTGGTAATCAGCCATGGTCATTAGCTTTTTGCCACTGTCGGTGACAAGCTGTGTCTCGGGGACACGTTGGCACCGACATTGCCGCACTGTGCGCTGGGGACACGTTGGCACCGACATTGCCGCACTGTGCGCTCCAGATCACATGCTCGGTCTAAATGGGCCGACGTCAGAACGTCAGCCCCACTCTGCTATCATTTTACTATACGGCGAGCGAGAGGCGGTTAAAGCTGGGTTCCACCAATATAAGAGCAACAGCTACAAAAAAGTGTAGCTGCTGACTTTTATTAATCGGACATTCACCTGTCCCATGGTCCAGCGATGCGGGTGAACAAACCCCTGCTCCTCTCCCCATCCTCTCTGCGGTTCCGGCATTGTCACAGCTGGGAACACACTGCGCATGCATGAGCCGCGCTGCGCACTGTGACTGACTGGGCAATCATCTGGGACCTGTGACGTGTCCCAGATGATTGCCGAGAGGGAGAGGGGGAGAGGTGAACTTGCTTCCGGTGCCGCGGTGCCCTGGGAAGAAGTGGGAGCTGGATCCCTCTAAAAAGAGGATATCCCCCCCAAAAAATGACATGCCAAATGTGGCATGTCACGGGGTCACCTGCACTTAAAGCTGAAGTTTCATTTTTGGGTGGAACGCCGCTTTAAAGGTAAATGAGAGGTCTCAATAAAGAGGACCTGTCATGCTTATTTCTATTATAATTGACATTCCTTGTAATAGAAATAAAAGTGGTAAAAAAAAATAAAGGGACTAGGCGTGCAGAGAATGGAAATTTTGGTACCGAAAATGCAGGATGCACTTTGCCGAAAACCAAAACCGAAAATGAGTTTTTAAATTTTTTAAAATATTTTTATATATAATTGTATTATTTTCGACTTTTTAATTAATATAATCAATTTAAATTAATATGAATTTATTGTTGGCATTATTGGCACCTTTAGTGCAAGAAAAGCTCTAGAAAAATGCAGTCTGCAGTCTGACCATCTCTTGTATCATGTCTGCAAACACTTATTTAAACTTAAACACACTGCTAATAGTATTAGCTCAATTTTCATTTGGTGCACCCTTAGCAGACATGATACAAGAGATGGTCAGAGACTGCAGACATGATACAAGAGATCAATGCGGCCTTACCAGTGTCCATCAAATGCAGCCTCACTAGTGCCTGTCAGATGCAGCCTTACCAGTGCCTGTGGATGCAGCCCTACCAGTGCCTTCGGATTCAGCCTCGCCAGTGCTTGTAGATGCAGCCTCGCCAGTGCCTTTGGGATGCAGCCTCCAGTGTCCGGATCAGAGCGGCGATCTCCCGCTGTATTACGGAGCTGTATTTGAATTGCCCAGGCCGCAGTAACAGTGTCCCCCTCTCCTGTGATCACGTCACACTGATTCAATTTCCCGGCATTGGACCAGTGTGCCGTCTATCACAGGAAGCGGGACATTGTTACTGCGGCCCGGGCAATTCAGCTCCGTGACACACAGAGATCGTGGTTCTGTGAGAGGGAGGAGGGAGGACACTGAGCCACCAGGATGACACCCCCACAATGGGCGTCACCCGGGATGGACTCCGCCTCCTTTTCGGCTCCATTATCAGCACTTTTTTTTTCTTTTAGCCAGATGCCGAAAACACTGCTTTCGGACGATATGTTTCGGCGGCCGAAATTTCGATGCACCACTAAAAGGGACAGTGTCAAAATAAAAAGTCAAATACATTTTAAAAAAAAACTTAAAGCGCCCCATCTCTCCGAGCTTGCGCGCAGAAGTGGATGCATAAGTTGCGCCCGCATATGTAAACTGTTTAAACCACACATGTGAGGTATTGCCGTGATCGTTAAAGCGAGAGCAATTATTCTAGAACAAGATCTCCTCTGTATCTCTAAACAGGTAACCTGTAAAAAATTTAAAGTGTTGCCTATGGAGATTTTTAAGTACCGTAGTTCCTTGCTATTCCACAGGTTTCTACAATTTTAAAGTATGACATGTTAGGTATCTATTTACTCGGCGTTACATCCTCTAAAACAATTGGGCTAACTTTACTGTTTTTTTAATTCATTAAATTGTATTTTTTCCCCAAAAAAATTGCATTTAAAAGACCGCTGCACAAATACAGTGTTACATAAAATATTGAAACGACCGCCATTTTATTCTCTAGGGCAGGGCTCGACAAACCCCGGGCGCCAGGTCGCATTTGCGACTAGAATTAGCGACCTGGCGCCGGAGGCGGCACAGCTGGGGTATCCTGTGTCCGTTCGACACCCCCCCCTCCCGCCGCGATCGCGCTGGGCCGCGCCGGTAATTGAGGCCCCGGCTTTGCGGCCTACTGCAGTCCTATGGTTCCTGGTTTCTTCTGCAATCGGGCGCCCTCTGGTGGTGGCCGTTGGTATGACAAGACATCCACCAATGTTAATGGAGCAGCTTTCCCTACCTGTTTTCACTGCCTGCTCATCTCCTTCCCTTTACTTAGAACCCCCAAACATTATATATATTTTTTATTCTAACACCCTAGAGAATAAAATGGAGGTCATTGCAATACTTTCTGTCACACCATATTTGCGCAGCGGACTTACAAGTGCACTTTTTTGGGAAAAAATACTTTTTTTAATTAAAAAATAAGAAAACAGTAAAGTTAGCCCAATTTTTTTTATATTTTGAAAGATGATGTTACGCCGAGTAAATTGATTCCCAACATGTCACGCTTCAAAATTTCATCCGCTCGTGGAATGGCGACAAACTTTTACCCTTTAAAATCTCCATAGGTGTCGTTTAAAAAATTCTACATGTTGCATGTTTTGAGTTACAGAGGAGGTCTAGGACTAGAATTATTGCTCTCGCTCTAACGATTGTGGCGATACCTCACATGTGGTTTGAACACCGCTTTCATATGCGGGTGCTACTCACATATGCGTTCGCTTCTGCAAGCGAGCTCGGCGGGACGGGGCGCATTTAAAAAAATTATTATTTTTTTCTTATATATTTTACTTTTATTTTTACACTGTTTTAAAAAAAAAAAAATTGTGTCACTTTTATTTCTATTACAAGGGATGGGGCACATTTAAATTTAGTTTTTTACTTATTTATTTTAACTTTTATTTTTTCACTGTTCTTTAAAAAAAAAAAAAAAAAAAAAAGTCACTTTTATTCCTATTAGAAGGAATGTAAAAATCCCTTGTAATAGAAAAAAAGCATGACAGGTCCTCTTAAATATGACATCTGGGGTCAAAAAGACCTCAGATCTCATATTTACACTAAAATGCATTAAAAAAAAAAATTGTCATTTGAAAAAAAAAAAAATGTCCCTTCAAGAGCTATGGGTGGAAGTGACGATTTGACGTCGCTTCCGCCCTGCAATGACTTGGAGATGGGCGGAGGGGCCGTCTTCCTCTCACTTGTCTCCATGTCAGGCCAGGGACAGATCCGGATCGCCTCCGCCGTTACCAACGGCCACGGTAAGCGGTGAAGGGCACCGGAGAGCGACGGTAGGGGGGGCCCCTCTCCTGCCGCCGATAAAAGTGATCTCGCTGCTAATCTGCTGCAGAGACCACTTTTATCTGAAAGAGAACCGCCCGCTCTTGAAGAAGATACTGGAGTTATGGTAGCTAGCTGCTGCCATAACAACGGTATTTCTCTTCAAAGACAGGACGTATATAGTCGTCCTGCGGGAAGGAAGTGGTTAATTAAAATGAATTTATTATTTGTCATCTCCCTGCTTGGCCCCTTTCACACGGGCTGTCTGATCAGGTTCGCCTGTCAGTTTTTCAGGCGGACCTGATTGGATCCTTAGCGAGAATATGGTGGTCTTGTGTACCTGCATGGCAGGAAATAAAAGCAGTCACATTAGTTCTAGTCGTCTCTGTGTAAATTTAAGATTTGTTAATTTTTATATTGAAAATAAAGCTTTGTCGGTCGTTTAAAAAAAAAAAAAAAAAAAAAAACCTGGCTCCTAACTTTTTTAGCTGGCTCCTAGATTCCAAGCAAATTTGTCAAGCCCTGCTCTAGGGTCTAAAAATCTATATATGTTTGGGGGTTATAAGTCATTTTCTAGCAAAAAATACTGTTTTTTACTTGTAAACAACAAATGTCAGAAAAAATGCTTGGTCGTTAATTGGTTAAATTAACATAATTACTTGATCATTTATGATTCCAAATGCAACTTTTGGTATCCTATGAAGATTTAGGTGTGACAGCTGTTACCCTTGTCTGCTGATAGAATGGAAGCTGTAATGTAAAATGTTTAACCTCTGACCATCTCTGTACTTTCTCACTTCATTGTTACCTTATGCTTTTTATAACTTCTCTTTTTCTAATGTGTAAAGTTTTGGGTTCAGGTTTTGCTGTTAGCTGACCCACTTTGTAGTTGTACTGACAAATGCAGTGTAATCTTGTTATTAAAGATAGTTCTAATATCAGTTTTGCAGACACTGGAAGTCTCTTTCCATTACTTTTAATTGTCCCCAGCATGTGATAAAAGTGCGGCTGAACTCTGCTGACTGGTAATTTTAAAAGATTTTACTGTATGGCATTCCTGAAAATGACTTTAGACAGATACTGAAAGACAGTAAACACAAAGGGGCCATTTATAAAGCAAAAACTGGCTGTTTTTGCAGCTTTTTTTTGGTGCCGTTATATATTAGTGTATTTTTGTATTGCACAATTTATAATCGTTGGTTCAGCATTTTTGTTAACAGCAAAGGTTATTGTAGACTGTGATGATGATCAAGCATGTAGAAACAATGCCACCACCAAAGAGTTGTTTTCAAACGCTTTGTGTATAAACATGCACAGTCAGGTCTCCTGAGGATTGTATGTTTATGCAATGGTGGCAGGAATGGAAGTATACAAGAGACTGCTGGCTTATCTTGAAAGTGTATCCTGAAAGTAATAACATTAGGGGAAACATGCAGCAGTGGATCCATGTGAGTGCATCAGTGGTTAGCGTGCTCTCATAAAAAAGCATTTTAACGAACTACTAATAAACAGGATGAGCATTATCTTAGTTTGCAAACAAATGCAGGTTTGATGATATGTCTAGTATCTATAAAACATATATGTATGAAAGTACCTCAATGCTGTATATATCATTTTATCAGGAACAAGTGGATCTCCAGTTAAGCTTCTATCAAACTTATTTGCGCTGGGTTTTCCCAAAGAGTGGCAGTTATATCAATACCATGTAGATTACAAGCCTTCCATTGCCTCAATTAGAATGAAAGTGGCTTTGCTCTATACCCATAAAGAAGTTATCGGTGAAGGCCGTGCATTCGATGGAGCCATGCTTTACCTGTCTCGTAAGCTCCAAAATAAGGTAATGATTCTGATCACTAGCTTTCTTGCTTTTTCCCCATGTATGTACAAACACATATACAAATGCCTAGGGCATTATGAAAAAATTGGTTCATAAGGAGAATTTGCTCTTTTGTTTTAGGTATATTTTGATATCAAACTACAAACTCCACCAAAAACTTAAAACCTTTTTTTTCCTAGAAAAGAGTTAAAGTATAACTTCAGCCAGATTTTTTGGGGGGACAATTGTCATTTTCACCTTTTCCTCTACTAATTAATGTAAGGCCCCTTTCACACGATAGGCCGGCTCACTTCTGCCTGTCCCTTTTTCAGGTGGATCCGAGCGGGCCACCGATTGACTTCTATGGGCAGGCAGATGTCAGCATAGATGTGTCCACTGACACCCGCCTGCCATCCAATCCTGCCGACAAGATCCCCTCAAAACAGACGGATGGCGATACGTTCGCCATCGGTCCAGTGGATCAGATCAGAATGAAAATGGACAAGCTGTCCGTTTTCATCCGATCTCCCCATAGAGAACAGCAGGGCTCTGAGAGGTCCGTCCCTGCACAGTGAGCGGAGATGGACATGTCATCCGCCTGCTCAGTGGGGATCAACGGATCGATCCCCCGGTGAGCTAGCGGAGTCCGTCCAACGGATCCGCTCTGTGTGAACCCAGCCTAAGGTTGAGAGATTACCCTCACACAGTCACGTAAGAATAGTAAAGAGCTGACATGGTTTTTGGCCTTCCCATACCCTAAAAAAAAAAACAAAATTTGTCTGAATATTTAAAAAAAAAAAAAATTTGGCTGAATATTTGAACCATTTCAGCCCCGGAAGGATGTACCCCCTTAATGACCAGGCCAATTTTTGCGATACGGCACTGCGCCGCTTTAACTGACAATTATGGAGTCGTGCGATGTTGTACCCAAACAAAATTGATGTAGTTTTTTTTCCCACAAATAGAGCTTTCTTTTGGGGGTATTTGATCACCTCTGTGGTTTTTATTTTTTGCGCTATCAACAAAAAAGGATTTTTAGCGGGACTGCGACAAATATGACCCCAAGTGACCCCAGGGGGCGATCAAGGGGTTAACTGTGTTCCCTGGGTGTGTTCTAAGTGTATGGGCGATGGGCTCACTGGGACAACACACAGATTGCTGTTCCTAATCACTAGGAACAGCAGATCTCCATGTTGTCCCATCAGAATGGGGATCCGCCCTGTTTACATAGGCAAATCTCCGTTCTGCCTCTCTGTGGAGTGTTCGCAGGTGATGTGCAGACACCGAGTCCGCCAGACCTACGTGCGTGCGCTCCCGCAGTATCTATTACACAAAACGAAGTACAGCTTCGTCGTTTTGCGCAATAGAGTCGACCTGACACAGTATATGTACTGTGGCTGGTCGGCAAGTGGTTAAACTATTTTCAATACCTTGATTTTCTTTGCTGATTTAAATTGATCACAGTTTAATCAGAAATATGATTGTTTGTAATATTACATTATAAAATCCCATACATTTTTTCAGATACTATTGCATGTATCAAAATGTTGGATTACAGAATAAATTCTATCTTCATGATACATTACAGGAGACATGCAAATTATTCATAGACCCTAGGTCAGTGATGGTGAACCTTGGCACCCCAGATGTTTTGGAACTACATTTCCCATGATGCTCATGCACTCTGCAGTGTAGTTTAGCATCATGGGAAATGTAGTTCCAAAACATCTGGGGTGGCAAGGTTTGCCATCACTGCCCTAGGTTATAGGGTTGTGTGACCACTTCTTCAGAGTATTCTAGTTTTTGTTTTAATTTTTCTTTATTATTTTATTTTCAAATTCTTCAATCAACTCCTCACTGTCTTCTAATGCCACAAATGGAAGCAGTTAATCCAGATTGACTTAGCCTCTGTAAACCTTGATAGCTGTGCCCGGTCCCCACACTGTAGGAATGGCCTGTAATGTTGCTTCTGGTACTGGATTCTGCATGGGCATTTACCTTGCAATGTGCGTAGTAAGCTGCAGGGTGATATACAAGACATATTTGTCTGTGTTGTGTGTTTCCCTTCCCTGTGCACCTTACTGCAGACTAGTTATAAATTGAGGTGGTTGCCATCGTTTTTGTATAGCTTGTTCACTGGATTTGGCATGGGGACATTGCCTCCAGCCGCCATTGTGCTCTTGCTGGGCATCCAGTGTCCCTGTGCCTTTAAGGAGGGGTGGGCTCCCTCCAGGTAAACCTGCCCTTAATTTATGGAACCCTGTCAACGAAGACCCATTTGGGGGTAGGCCCGCCTAGAAGGGTGAAGCCTAGACTTTACAGCCAAGAGTCAGGGACATGTAAGACATGGTCACCATGTATACTTCTGACCGTGACTGTTAAACACTGTATTAATAGTTGAATTGCATTAGCAAACTGAGAAGAAGTGATATAAAATAAATGGGTCCTCCGTGTGGAAGCAATGCAGGCTTACCGGAACCGTTGGACTCAGAGAGACGTATGTCATCTGAGTCAATAACGCTTGTGTTGCCACCAGGCAATGAAGTGGGGTTTCACAGTGGAACGTTGTGGAATCCAGATGTTTGTTCTAGGACTCTCGACAAACTCCTACTCCAACTAGGAGTTGGTGAATACACCTGTCTTGAAGAGTTGTGAGTCTGCTGGAGGCTGCTAAAAAGAACCAACAAGGACTGTTAAACCCTTGGGGCAAAGACCCATCCATGAACTGGGCCACTACGAGACCGGGTTACATGCGAAAGAGGTTTGTCGAGAGTCCTAGAACAAACATCTGGATTCCACAACGTTCCACTGTGAAACCCCACTTCATTGCCTGGTGGCAACACAAGCGTTATTGACTCAGGTGACATACGTCTCTCTGAGTCCAACGGTTCCGGTAAGCCTGCATTGCTTCCACACGGAGGACCCATTTATTTTATATCACTTCTTCTCAGTTTGCTATTTCACGTGGTGTAGAACACCACCATCTATGTTGGACTTTTTATTTTGTCTTCAGATCTTATATGTAATAGGTGCCTATTGGAATTCACTCTCAATGTTTTTTGAAATACATAGGTTAGGAATAATGGTTTGATATATTGATGTTTTGTAATTTGAAAAATTCTTATCCCAATCAGCGCTACACTATATACACCTGCATTATTTACAAATTTCCTTGTTTGTTGTGTGAGTTGCTATTGTACCGAGTAAGCACAGTGTTTTTGGAGATTTTTTTATAGTTGAATTGCATTCTCTACAGTGTAAACTTTTCAAATTTGGTGCTAAAGCTCAACCACTCAGAGAGCTTATTCTAAGGTGAATGACCGGGTAAGATATTACACCACAGGTCACACATTTTACAGCTTTTTCACCTTACAGCTTCTTTATGGTACTTAGTTGTTATTTCCCTCCCTTCGCCAAGAGGCTACAGGATGGCCTACACACAGGGCCAGATTAAGAGCATCATGGGCCTGGTGCTGAGAATTTCGGTGGGCCTTTTTATGGAAACAAAATGAAAATGCAAACAATTTTTCGCTAAAACAAATTAAATCTACTCTCACCAGTAATATCAGCCATGCAGCCTCTGAGCAGCACCAACACCACCGATACCACCTGCTATGTGGTCTCTCACCAGCAGCAACATAGGGAGACCACATTTCCAAACTGTCATTCAGAGACAACCCCCTCTTCCCAAAAAAAGATGAGGGTGGGGGATGTAGTCTCAGGGTTGGCGGGGAAATTGGCGGTTGAGGTGATTTGCGAGGCAAATGGCTGGTGTTAGTACTTAAAATTAATCATCCTGACACCATGCTTGATATGGTGTCAGGATGATCAAATTCCATTATTTCAGTTACTACATTGTAATATATAGTGAAATAGTTCAACTCACCATGATGCAGAATCAGTGGGACCTGAGCTTGTCACTTGCCACCAGATGCAGCTTGTCACTTGCCACCCATAGCCTGCCACCAGATGTAGCGTATCACTTTCCACAGTTGCCTGCCGCTAGATGCAGCATGTCACTTGCCACCAGCAGCCTGCCACCAGATACAGTGTGCCACTTGCCACCAGATACAGTGTGCCACTTGCAACCAGATACAGTGTGCCACTTGCTACTAGAGCTGCACGATTCTGGGAAAAATGAGAATCGCGATTCTTTTGCTTATAATACAGATCACGATTCTCTCACGATTCTTTAAAATGGTTAAATTTAAAAAGAGAAAATTCAGCTGTAGACGGCGCATGCACAATCAACACGCCGCTCGCTCCCGATGCTCGGGGCTGGTTATTTAATACAGCAAGGGGCGGATACTTTTCTCAAAGGGGCGGATGCTTTTCTCAAAGGGGCGGATGTATAGTTAACCATACATCCGCCCCTTTGAGAAAAGCATCCGCCCCTTGCTGTCTTTATAACCATATATACATCTGCCCCTTTGAGAAAAGTATCTGCCCCTTGCTGTATTAAATAACCAGCCCCAAGCATTGGGAGCGAGCGGCGTGTTGATTGCGCTTGCGCAGTCCAGGCCGGTACTATGCTCTATGCTGACTGACGTCAGTTCCGGTTGCTGACGTCAGTTCCGATATCGGCGCCATTTGCGTTCCAGGCTGGTTCCGTGCTTCCGACTGGGAGATCCGGAAAATCGAGCTAATCCAGCTTGCAGATCGCGGGGAGAGGGGGGGGTGTGAATCGAAATCGCGATCTTATATACGATTAATCGTGCAGCTCTACTTGCTACCCACAGCCTGCCACAGATACAGTGTGCCACTTGCCACCAGCAGCCTGCCACCAGATACAATGTGCCAATTGCCACCAGCAGCCTGCCACCAGATACAGTGTGCCACTTGCCAACCACAGCCTACCACCAGATACAGTGTGCCACTTGCCAACCACAGCCTACCACCAGATACAGTGTGTCACTTACCACCAGCAGCCTTCCACCAGATAGTGTGCCACTTGCCACCAGCAGCCTGCCACCAGATACAGTGTGCCACTTGCCACCAGCAGACTGCCACCAGATACAGTGTGCCACTTGCCAACCACAGCCTACCACCAGATACAGTGTGCTACTTGCCACCAGATAGTGTGCCACTTGCCACCAGATACAGTGTGCCACTTGCCAACCACAGCCTACCACCAGATACAGTGTGCCACTTGCCACCAGATAGTGTGCCACTTGCCACCAAAGACAGTGTGCCACTTGCCAACCACAGCCTACCACCAGATACAGTGTGCCACTTGCCACCAGATAGTGTGCCACTTGCCACCAGATACAGTGTGCCACTTGCCAACCACAGCCTACCACCAGATACAGTGTGTCACTTACCACCAGCAGCCTTCCATCAGATAGTGTGCCACTCGCCACCAGCAGCCTGCCATCAGATACAGTGTGCCACTTACCACCAGCAGCCTTCCATCAGATAGTGTGCCACTTGCCACTGACAACCTGTCACCAAATACAGCGTGTCACTTGCCACCAGCAGCCTGCCACTCCCTCCAGGACTCTTCCAGGATGGGTAGAAGGGACAGGGCCTGCATAGTCAAACAAATCCCTGGAGCCCCCACCCCTCCTCATCTGGGATGGTATGGTTGTGTGTAAAATGAATGCCAGGACCAAGTTCTATAGAGGGTTGTGTGTACAAGCCTTTGGGCTCACACTGGTTTGCTGCAGTTTGGGCGCACTGCTTGTGTATCTGCAGTTTTAGCTTGCAGTCCTATTGATTTTGGTGCGCTTTCAGAAAAAACATGCAACCTAATAGAAATCAATAGGACTGTGGGTAAAACGCAGGAAAACTGTGGATACACCAGCAATGGGCCAAAACACAGCAAAGCAGTGTGAACCCACCTAAAAGCACAAGGAGCCGAGTCTACATATTGACTGCAGTTATAACAGCCATTGCTGAAGATAAAGGTAAAAGAGGGGGAGAGAAGGGAGATAAGAGTCCAGTCACTGAGCTCACACTTAGATGGTTGGAAGCTCCTCACTCACATATGTGTTCACCTTCTATCTGCCGGCTGCAGTTGCTCTGTTTCCCAGCCCACACGGCTCCTTCACTGCACGGAGAGAGGGGAGGGGGAAGGCAGAGCCATTTGTGTAGGGGGGGAACTGTGCACTGTGACACTGTAATAACCACAGTGAGCCAACACAGATGCAGCCAGATACCCCTCCATTTACACACAGCTTCTCCTGTCCCATAGAAGTTTATGGGCAGGAGAAATCAGGCTTATACTGCTGTCTGTGAGGGCCGATTTTAAGGCAGGGGCCTGGAGCTGCAGCTCCATCAGCCCCTATGTTAATCCGGCCCTGCCTACACAGAGTTGCTACAATCTCCTTGTGGACATGCTTACCCTATATTCCTCACATTACTACAAGAGTACCACTACCACAAAAAGGAGTACCGTATATACTCGAGTATAAGCCGAGTTTTTCAGCACATTTTTTATGCCCCCCTCGGCTTATACTCAAGTCAGTAAAGAAAGTCCAGAAAATGGAGCAGAAAAAGGGACGGAGCCGTCCCGCTGGGTGCCGCACATGTATCATCCCGTAGGCTGTACATGATGGGCACTGGTAGGCTGTACATAATGGGCACTGGCAGGCTGCATGTCATGGGCACTGATAGGCTGTACATGATGGGCACTGGCAGGCCGCATATCATAAGCACTGATAGGCTATACATGATGGGCACTGGCAGGCTGCATTTCATGGGCACTGGTAGAATGTATATTATAACACAGGCTGCTCTATGCAAACAGTCATGTCATCACATTCTGGAATATCATCAGCCTGCGTTAGGCCTCAATACTTCTAATCCTGGACCAAAACAAAAACGTAGGTCATTTGAAGCCGGTTTCAAACTTAAGGTTGTGTCAAGAGCAGAAGAAATCAATAACAGTATTGCAAGTAGGGAATTTTGTGTTGACGAAAAACAAGTGAGGGACTGGCGGAAAATGAAAGCTGACTTGGAAAAGATTCCAAAGGCAAAAAAATCTCAACGTAGTTTAACGACTTCATATGGGGCTCTAGAGACTGAATTGCATAAATGGGTTATGGAGTGTCATCAAAATGGTTACTGCGGAACACGCATGGGAATTCGCTTACGTGCCCTTCAAATGGCTAAAGATGACAAATTAAAAGCACCAGGCTTTGAAAATTTTGTTGCGTCAGCAGCATGGTGTACACGCTTCATGAATAGGTTTGCGGCAAAGAATAAAGATTTCACAGAAGTTGCCAAAAGACCTTTATGAAGAAGTGATGTCATTCCATTCATTCATCATAAAACAAAGAAGAATCCATAACTATGACCTGGGAGATATTGGAAATATGGATGAAACACCTATAACCTTTGATCTTCCATGCAACAGTACTGTGGCAAGTTTGGGAGACAAAACTATTTTTCTCAGAACCACGGGAAATGAAAAAGAAAACATTTCACAGTCGTTCTGTCATGTTTGGCTAATGGAACTAAGCTGCGGCCTGTCATTATTTTTAAAAGAAAGACCTTGCCTAAAAAGGTCAAATTCCTACCACGAATTACAGTGTACGCACATATTAACCGCTTCAGCCCCGGAAAATGTATAGCATTTTTATTATTAATGATTTTTTTTACTAGTAATGGCAGCGATCTGCGATTTTTACCGGGACTGCGATATTATAGCGGACACGTCGGACAATTTTGACACATTGGCATTTTTACAGCGATCAGTGCAATAAAAATGCATTGATTACTGTAAAAATGTCACTGGCAGTGAAGGGGTTAACCACTAGGGGGCGATCAAGGGGTTAATGCGTTCCCTACAGGCATACCCCACTTTTAAGTACTCAATGGGATAAGAGCATGTATGTAAAACAAAAATGTACTTAAAGTCAAGGAATACCTTTTTTCACTTCTAGGGTGTAGTGGGGGGTCAGGGGCTGTAGTGGGGGTGCCGGGGGCTGTAGTGGAGGTGTCAGGGGGTGTAGTGGGGTTGTCAGGGGCACACTGGAACAGGGCAGGCTAAGCTCTTGGAGCTTCAGCTCCTTCTACTACGGCTGCAAAATGTCTCTACAGTACTTGTGAGGCACTTTACATACACTCGAGGGTATGTCCGTACTCGCGAGTGTAAGTAAAGTGAGTGTACTTAAAGCGGAGTATGCCTGTATTGTGTGTTCTAACTGAAGGGGGGAATGGGACTGTGTAGGGGGGATGACAGATCGCTGTTCATACTCTGTATGAACAGACGATCTGTCTGTTTTCCCCTCAGAGAACCGGAAACGAATATGTTACAGATGTAACATGACGGCGATTTGCGCAGCCGAGCCATGTTGCCTCGGTACAACTGCGGCAGCTGGTCGGCAGACCGTTAAAGGCTGGATGGATGAAGACAGAACAAAAAAATGGCTGGAAGAAATTTGGAGCGAATGACCAGGAGCAGCCTTAAAGAAAAAAACATCATTGCTAGTTTGGGATATGTTTAGAGCCCACACATCTGATGACATAAAAAAATTGCCAAAGTCTTCTCAAGTTACTTTGGCCATTATTCCAGGTGGGCTTACATCTGTATTGCAGCCCCTAGATGTGTGTTTAAATAAACCTTTCAAAGACTGTATGTGAAAGATGTGGCATGAATGGATGTCATCTGGTCAAACCCGACTGACAAAAGTTTGAAATCTGATGAAGCTCAACATAGGATTGATAGCAAAGTGGGTTTGTGATTCATGGGAAGAGATTCCAGAGGACATGGTGCAACGTACCTTCTAGAAATGTGGCATTAGTAATGCTATGGATGGCAGTGAAGACAGCCCTTTGTATGAGAATAACAGCAGTGATAGTGATGACTGTGAACTCAGTGATGATGACAATGTCTAGGCTGATAACCTCACACCAGCTAATGCTGAAGCTCTGTTTGGACATACAGATGATGAGGAGGAATCCAGTTTTGAAGGATTTTAACTCTTGTCTTTTAGCTTGGTTGCTGATTTAGCTAAGGTTAGCTAAGTTATTGTTGATACCATATTGTTTTTATTGACCCTCATTTCCACTTACAGAGCTAGTTTACTATTTTTCTTTGAAGTAAATATTCAAAAACATTTAACCTACTGATGCCTCAATTAATGTAATTTTATTGCTATCTATTTTTATTTTTGAAATTTACCAGTAGCTGCTGCATTTCCCACCCTAGGCTTATACTCAAGTCAATAAGTTTTCCCAGTTTTTTATGGTAAAATTAGGTGCCTCGGCTTATCTTCGAGTCGGCCTATACTTGAGTATATACCCTCTCAAGTAGCTATGGCAGAGACCAGACAAAAGGAAGCCATTGCAAAACCGCAGCTAAACATCGGCTCTGCCGAAGGCAGGCACAACAACTCTCAATCTTAGAGCAACGATGTGCCCCTTGCACTGTAGCAAGAACACCAGAATTCAAACACCGGTCTTTTATCCTGATTCTAGCTCTATTTCAGGCATTCAAACAAGTAGCCTATTTGACAAAAGCAGAATTTTGTGCATCTGTGTCGCAGTTCTTTATTACAGCCGTCTCTGTTGAAGGCTCAAAAACGCAACACATCTCCTACTCACATTTCTCGGATTCCGACATGTGTGCCCTAGATTAGGCAGACACAGAAGGGAATGAAGAGGACATAGAGGCAGTATTAAGGGAAGCTGTGTAAGATTTTTTTTCCCCAGATCGCCGTTATTGATGAGCGAGCTTCACGTAACACGCGTGCTAACATAAAAAAAGCACTGTGCCATCCAAGTCTCCTCCATATTGACCTTCCCCTTTGGGTACCTAGAGGCCTGCAACATCTTTAAAATCATTCCCTGTTGTTCAGTGACAATTTGATCACTCCAGACAGGATTTTCAGCCCCCCCCCCCCAACCCAAAAATCATTGCCAACTCTATCCACTGGAAAAAATAATTTGCAAAAACTGACAATTTCTCTGGTTGATCCTGCTGTCTCAGAAAGTTTGAGACACTCCTAAAGGCTCTCTTTATACTCTTATAGATCCAGCCCTGCCATCACCTCTCTCTCTCTCCAGTTAGCTGTAGTTTGACAGCTTTCAGTATGTCAAACTACAGCTAACTTGACTTGACAGCATGACCCTGTTTTTCAGGATCATACCTTAACAGAGCAATTACAGAAACTACTTACCTGGCTTTAATATTCATTCACATGCACAGAATCCAGTGGCTAAAAGCCTGGACCTCTGAAGCTACCTGTAAAAAGAGCCTCACACATATGGAGAGGCACTTGACCATTTCATCATAGTTGTCACAACAGGGAAGGTATTACTTCCACAGCGGGAGATCCTAAAACTCCCCTCTTCAGGAGCCTCTACATTCTCAATATGCAGAGCACCTAACTGCTGTACCCAAGCTTCAACTTCAAAACTTAAGTTCAGCCTTTCTTTTAGCACAAGTCCTGGGCTGCAAAGCCCCAAAGTCTTCAAGGAAGCCCTCTTCCCACTAAAAGCATCACTCTCACTCCTAAGAGTGGGGGGACTTCTGTTACAGTTTGCCTCTCTCTGGGGTCCAGACCTATGGGTACAGTCCGTGGTTTCAAAGGAGTATGAAATAGAGTTTAAAAATCTACTCCCTCACCACTTTTCTCTCTTAAATCAGCCAAAAACTGCCCAAGGACAATCAGATTTGTAAAATGGCACGCACTATCTCTACTAGTCTTGCCAGCACCTGCACAAGACAGGTTCAAAGGATTTTATTCAAACTTGTTCATGCCCAATGGGGTATTCATTCTATTCTAGACTTAAAATCTCTCCACAAATTACTGGAATTACTGTATTTATCGGCGTATAACATGCACGTTTTCCCCCTTAAAATCAAGGGACAATCGTGGGTGTGTGTTATATGCCGATCCCCACTGTCTGTGTGCCAAAAAAGACCGAGCGCCGCCGAAAAAGACTGATCGCGGCCAAAAAAAAACGAGTGCTGACGAAAAAGACCGAGCGCCGGCGGAAAAGACAGAGCCGAGTGCTCAGCTCCGCTCGCAGTCACGACATCCCGCCTCCCTGCTGTCCCTGAGAGGATGAGGAGCGTGTGCTGCCGAAAAAGACAGAGCTGAGTGCTTGGCTCCGTTCGCAGTCCCGCCCAGCTCCTATGATGGACATAACACTCCGTCCAATGGCGGGACTGGAGGGGACTGCGAGCCGAGCCGAGTACACAGTACACTCGGCTCGGTCTTTTATTCGGCAGCGCTCGCTCCTTATCCTCTCAGAGACAGTAGGGAGGCGGGGCGGCGTGACGAGCCAAGTACACAGGCTCTGTCTATCTCAGCGGCAAATTTAAACAATTAAATGCTGCACTGGGCAAGGCTGCATATTACAATGGGCAAGACTGCACTGGGCAAGGCTGCATATGACAGTGGGCAAGGCTGCAAATGGCACTTAGCAAGGCTGCAAATGGACACTGATCATTCTGCAATGATGGACAAGGCTGCAGATGGACACTGATGAGGCTGCATTGATTGGCATTTAAATTTAAGTTTTTTTCCTTAAAATGCCCTCCTAAACTTGGGGTGCGTGTTATACGCCGGCGCGTGTTATATGCTGATAAATACGGTATATCATTTGGATTCTGTTCTAATGTCATTATTGCCTATCTGAAATAGGACAGGCAATGTAATCTGGTGAGCAACACTGGATTGGGGTGAAGGAGTGGTGATCACAGGAGTCACAGCGGTGTTGTAGTTCGGTGGACTTCTCACTTAAAGCAGAGTTCCACCCACATATTCAACGCCTCAGCATCCCTCACTAATCTGTGCACTGTAAACGAATTGGATATATATTTTTTTATCAGCTTTCACTGTATTAATCAAGTATTCATTTCGCGTCATTTCTGGTTTGCAATGCCTCCTGGGAGATGTGTGTCATCAATCCCAGGAGGCAATAGGCATCGCTGGGCTGTAGCATATTTATGCTGGCAGAGAAACATGCGAACATGCTGTAAACACACTTGCAGCCACAAGAATCTCTGCATTTTCGCTAGTATGTTCCTTGCCTTCTAATGCCGCGTACACACGACCAGACTTTACGGCATACTTGGTCCGGCGAACCTGAGTCCGTCGGACAATTCGATTGTGTGTGGGCTCCAGCGGACTTTTTTTTCTCAAAAGTTTGACGGACCTAGAAATGAAACATGTTTCAAATCTGTCCGACGGACTCGAGTCCGGTCGAAAAGACCGCTCGTCTGTATGCTAGTCCAACGGACAAAAACCGGCGCTAGGGCAGCTATTGGCTACTGGCTATGAACTTCCTTGTTTTAGTCCGGTCGTACGTCATCACGTACGAATCCGTCGGACTTTGGTTGATCATGTGTAGGCAAGTCCGTTCATTCGGAAAGTCCGTCGTAAAGTCCGTTGAAAAGTCCGCAGGGCAAAGTCTGCCGTAAAGTCCACTCGTGTGTACGCGGGATTAGTGTTTTTTTGTTTTGTTCCCTGAGCCTATTTGCAATGCCTGAATTCGGAAGCAATTTCTGAGCACTTTTGGGTTCAGAGCTGTCGAAGTCTGACCAGCTTTGGCTATGTAAAGAGCAGATTGAGGACTTTAAGTCTGGCCATACTATATACACTTTTCTTGTACAATTCTTCTTTAGATTTACCAGAACTAGATAATATGAAGTCAAACCTAAGGTCCATGCACTACATAGCTGGAGGTAAATCTAAAGGAGAATTGTACAAGAAAATTGTGTAATGTATGGCAAGCCTCTGATCTGCTTGGACTAAATGCAGGGGAGACATTAGGGGTCTTTTAGACCCTTGATGTCTCCCTAAAGAGAACCTGCCATTCCATATCACTCTGTAATTGAGGCTTGATGTATTTGATATTTATTTACTAATATAAACTAATCTTTTATATTTAACAGAAAGCTTGAAACATTATATTGTCTCTGTGTGCACAAGAATACATTTTTTCCCGCTGAAAATATCAGGGTGGATTTGATTTAAATTGAGTTGATTTAAATCATTATTTAAATCACTAGTAAAAAGGCTTGATATAAATCAACTCAATTTAAATTATTTTTTTTCATCAATCGTTTTTTATTGTTTCAAGAATATTCAAAAGGATACAATGTGTACATTGCATGACGGTTCATGTATTATCATAAAGTGACATTTATGACATACCGACTTGGTTTGTAGTCACACATAGAAATACTAGAAACAGTAAAACAGAAATTGCACTAATATGCTAACCCAATGGAGATATGTAATTGACTTGCCGTTTCCTTCCCTAGACATCCCATTGAGAACTCAACTGTGGCCCAGGGGAGGGTGGTGTCGTGGTATTTGAGTTCAGCATATTTCCTACATCCATAATCTAACGAGAGTAGTGTACTACATAGCCTGAGGTCACAGTAAGAATATATCAAGGCATTAGTTGTGGGTGTCATAGGAATCCAGCGGTTCCCGACCACTGTTCCCATGGTGTCCACCTATTTTTTTCTTTGGGTAACAGACCCTCACTTGCGGCCATCATCAATTCGTAACTGTAATGGAGGTTGACAATGTCCAGAAGCTGGTTAGTGGAGGGAGTCTTGTCTGTTTTCCATAGCCTGGTTATGGACAGTCTAGCTGCCAGTAGGATGTGGGTCCTTACGTGTCTAAGTGGGTGAGGTAATTCGTCCATGGTCAGGTTTAGGAGAGCTAAGCCCGGAGTAGGGGGGATATGTAGCGTGTTACGTCAGTAATGATTTGGAATACGGTATTCCGAAAGGTCTGGATATGTTTACATTTCCAATAAATGTGGAGTAAGTCTCCTTTTGTAGAATTACACCTCCAACATATGTCTGGTGTCCTGGGGTTGTATGAAGCTAACATTGGGGGAGTTAAGTACCATCTAAGGGACAGCTTTTGAGTAAGTTCCCATAGTGCGGAACATTTCGTGGCTTTATAGATGGATCCTAATGCTCGTTCCCATTGTTGTAATGTGAAAGATGCTTCTAGGTTATTGTCCCAGTGTGTATGGGATGCTGATTTTGTGAATTGTCGTTTTAGGTGCAAGATATTATATATGAGGGATAGTCCCTTTGTTTTAGGGGAGGGAGAGTTCAGATATTCCCATGCTGCTGCTGGGATCGTGTAGAAAGGATGTCTGATTTTGTCGAGGCAGTGTTTCACGCGGATATAAGTAAAGTGGTCCGAGTGAGACAGGTTAAATTTGTTTTGGAGGATAGAGAAAGGTTTTGGGTGAGAGTCCTGGAACAGCTGTTGAATGGATGTGATACCTTTCCTAGACCAATGTATCATCAATAGGTCAGGTGAAAGATGGTGTAAAGATTTGATTGGAATCGGTATTTGCGGAGTGTTTGGGCCATGATTTATGTCATGGGTTAGGTTTTGCCATGCTTTGGCCGCAGCCACCATGGTGGGGGGAAGGACTTTGGGCAGTTTGGGTCCTAATGGAGTGCTCAGTATCCACTCCTTCAAATTGGGGTGTAGTAGTATTGAGTTTTCAATCGTACCCCACAGTTTCCCCAGAGGTTTTGTAATCATTCAATGGTTTGATCTGCTGCTGTGTGATAATCTTTTAAAATCAATTGACCCTGATCCTCCCGCCAATTTATGTTTTCTAAGTTTGGAGTGTGCGCTCCTAGGCTTGGTTTCGTGCTAAATACACTGGTTGAGTAAAGTTTGTAATGATGTAAAGTAATATTTAGGAATGGGAATGGGGAGGGTTCTGAATAGATATAAAATTTGGAGTAACTGCATCATTTTGAACGCTGCTAATCTACCGGACCACGATAGTTCTAATCTAGTGATACTTTGAGAGCTGAGGTGTAGTTTGTTTAGAAGGGGTTGAAAGTTGGTCAAAAAAAATGTTTGGTAGATCTTGTGAGTTGTATTCCTAGATAAGAGATGCTGTGATCTGGCCAGGCAAATGGGCATTGGGCTTGAAACAGGTGTTTTGTTGTGGCGTCTAGTTTTAGATCGAGGATGTGTGATTTGGTGGTGTTTAGTTTGTAGAAGGATACGTGCCCAAACCATTCCAATGTTTTGTGAGCTTCTGCTAGAGATGAGGTAGGATTTGTGAGAATCAGTATCATATCGTCCGCAAAAAGACTGATCTTATGTGCGGTGGTCCCTATATTTATCCCCGATATCCTAGAGTTCGTGCATATGTGTTCTGCCAATGGCTCCATCACTAGGTTGAAAATCAATAGTGATAGAGGGCATCCCTGTCGGGTACCATTTGTGATATGGAATGGTTGGGATAACATATTGGCTGAGAACACCTGTGCTGACGGGTTAGTGTAGAGTGCCATGATAGCCTTGTAGATATGGTCCTTGAACCTAAATTTAAGTAATACCTGTAAATATGACCAGTGGACCCTATCGAACGCCTTCTCTGCATCTAAAGAGAGAAGCAGAGAAGGCATTCCGCATGGTGTATCAGTTCTATCATGCGTCTTGTTGCGTCTGATGCTTGCCTCCCTTTGATGAATCCGGACTGATCTTTGTGTATCAGGTCTAGCATAGTTGTCATTAAGCGCCTAGCGATGGTTTTGGCATATATCTTTAAGTCAAGATTAAGTGGGGAGATCGGTCGAAAATTTTGGGGGGAGGTCAGTTCTTTACCAGGTTTTGGGAGCGTGATAATTAGAGCAGCCAATGATTCCTTAGGGAACATTGAAGAGGAGGCAGCATTATTGAAAAGTTTTGTCAAATGGGGAAGCAGGTATGTAGAAAATTAGGGCTGCAACTAACGATTATTTTCATAATGGATTAGTTGGCCGATTATTGTTTTGATTAATCGATTAATCGGTTAATAACCTTTAGAAAAAAGTGTGGTGTATAATTTAATTAATATGTTCAGTTTAAAAAAAAAGGCAATTTATTCTTAAATATCTCTATGCAGTGGTAAATATAAATAACCAACTATATGGTTGGGGAGCAAAGCATCTAATCCACTCTGAGAATAACAGACAGAAGAGATATACTGTATATACTATAAGAGGAGATATACTGACTATATTGATCTGTGTGGCCAGCATAAGGCTCGGTACACACCTATGCAGTTTGCTTTTGATCTGTTTCTGCAGTGCTTTTTGCCATGCGTTTTGATTTTTGCGCACGTGATTTTGCTGCGATTTGCGTTTTTGCTATGTTTTTTGGCCAATTTGTGGCCAATTTGTTGTTGGGCAGATTAAAAAACACAAATTGCTGCAAAAATGCATTACATGCTTTTCTGCAGCTTCTCCATTGAAGTATATTGAACCAAAAAAGCACCGTTTTGCGTTAAAGGTCCTTGACCCTTTCCAAATATGCAGCGGCTGAAAAAGCATAGATGTGAACTTGTCCCGTAGGAAACCATGTAAATGAACTGTAGTGCGTTTCTGCAAAAAGCACCAAAAAACACATAGGTGTGAACCAGGTCTAAGACGTTTAGTAAAATAATGGGGTTAAAAAACTAAAATTAATTAGCCCTTTATAGTACACAAAAAGCAGATAATCACTACTGTAAGGGGTTCATTTTTTTTTTTTACTGTAGAACTGTGAAAGTAATATTTACAGTAGCAATTATTTGCTCTTTTTGTACTATAAAGTATTTATTTTAGTTTTTTTAACCCCATTATATTACTGGCCGATTAATCGATTATGAAAATAGTAATCGATTAATTTCATAATTGCTTAGTTGACGATTAATCGATTTGTTGTTTCAGCCCTATAGAAAATTGTTTAAAAATATTCCCCTGTAAGGCCTTCAGGACCTGGGGCCTTGCCAAGGGGCAATGACGCAATGGTTGCAAGAATTTCCTTTTGCAGAAAATGGTGCGTTTAAGGAGGTCAGTTGAGATTCTGTCAGTGTAGGTAGGTTGATCTAGTTGAGAAACTCATCAATTTCCCCAGGGGATGGTTGATGTGTTGATGTGTCTACATTTAGATTATACAGGTCGCTATAATAGTCGCTAAATGCGTTTGCTATGTCTTGGGGGTTGGATAATTTATCTTTTGAGTGTGGGTGGAATAAATGGGGGATTTTAGGTTTGATTTTTGCACCTTTAATACGTTGTGCTAATTTCTTACCGGCCTTATTGGAGGTAGAGTAGGAGGTGGCTTTTAATTTGCGTTGCATATGCTCATATGTATGAAGAAGAAGCGATCTAATGCCTCGTTTCCACTGAGCGGATCGGTTCGGGTCGGTACAGTTTGAATGGCCTAGAATGTTCTGGTCTATTCTGGTTGAGCGTTTCCACTGCAAGTGGGACCACAAGGGGCCATACAGGGTTTAGAAAAAATGCCTCAGCATAGCACAGCAGAGGATTTTCTGTCAGCCAATCAGTGGAATGTATCGTAGCTCCGCCCTAACCGAACCCTTCCATTTTCTATGGCCCCACATCTGAAGCAGGACCCTGAATGGAGCGGTACAGTTCGGTTGTATGGGCCGCTTTCATAATGGAAACACCCAAAATAGCGTACCGCACCGATCCGCTCAGTGAAAACGAGGCATAAGTTCCTGTCTAAGCGTCAATAGTTGGGCTAATAGAGTGGGGTTTGGGTTGGTCTTGGGTTCCGTCGTTCTGGCAATTTAGGAGGTGAGCGAGTCAATTTGCTGCCTCGTCTTCTTTTTACAGATTGAGCTTAGTTTCATAATAATACCTCTAATAACTGCTTTGTGCGCATTCCACACCATGGGTGCAGGGTCCCCCACTGAATCATTGTTTATTTCAAAGTATTCTTTGAAGTGATCAGCAATTTCTTTAGAGTATGAGGGATGTTGAAGTATGTAGTTGTTGTAGCACGTCAGAGGAAAGTATTCCTCTGAGGAGAGGTGTCGATAATGGATATCGATATTGGGTTGTGGTCTGACTATGTTATGGTGTGGATAGCAGATGCAATTACATTTTGTAACAACCATTTGTCAGCAAGAAACATATCGATTCTGGAATAGGACTTGTGATGTGGGGAAAAATAGGTGTAGTCCCTCTCTGATCCATGGTGACATCTCCAGACATCATATAAATTGAACAAAGTCAGGAGCTGCCCCTGGGGAGAGGATTTTCTTTTTGTAGCTGAGGTGGTGTCCATATGTACATTCGCCACTAGGTTGAAGTCACAGCAAACAAGGAGGTTTCCTTGACATATAGAAATCACCTTGGAGATAGTTTTCCTGATGAAATTTGTTTGATGTGAGTTGGTGGCATGTAGATTCAGTATTGTGTATTTGGTCCCGTTAATTGTGCAGATCAGGATTAAGAAGTGGCCATTGGGATCGTAGATTTCTTGTATTGGATGGAAGTCAGTATCTCTTTTAATTGCTATGAAGACTCTTCTCTTTTTAGAGGTATAGTTGGAGCGGTAGATATGAGGGAATTTACTGCTGTAGCATAGGTTTGCTGACGCTGGTGTCAGGTGTGTCTCTTGGACACAAAGAATGTCACTTCCAAGTTTCTCAGCTGTATGCTAGAGAGAGTGTCTCTTTGCCGGGTGGTTTAGCCCCTTGACGTTTAGAGATATAACTGTGAATGGCATATTTGATGGTGTGACCAAACGGAGGTTTGAAAAAAACAAAAACACTTAGCAGGTGGTAGATGGTTCGTGAGGCAAGCGATCGAATCCTTAACCCCTTCCCGACCGGCGCACGCCGATGTACGTCGGCAGAATGGCACGGCTGGGCAAATGGGCTTACAGGTACGTCCATTTGAATTCCCATTGCGTGCAATCGCCACGGGGATACCCGCCATCGCCTCACGGAGAGGACGAACCGGGAGATGCTGATGTAAACAGCATCTCCCCGTTCTGCCTAGTGACAGTCTCACTGATTTCTGCTCCCCCCTACAGTTAGTAATCACTCCCTAGTACTGACTTAACCTTCCCCGCCCCCTAGTGGTTAATATAGTGGTTAAGTGTCATTTACACAGGAATCAGTGCATTTTTATATTACTGATCACTGTATAAATGACAATGGTCCCAAAAATGTGTCAAAAATGTCCTATGTGCCTGCCATAATGTCGCAGTCACAATAAATATCGCTGATCGCCGCCATTACTAGTAAAAAAAAAAAATTAATAAAAATGCCATAAAACTATCCCCTATTTTGTAAACGCTGTAACTTTTGCGCAAACCAATCAAATGCTTATTGCGTTTTTTTTTTAACCAAAAATCTGTAGAAGAATACGTAAACTGAGGAAAAAAAATGTTTTTTATATATTTTTGGGGGATATTTATTATAGCAAAATGTAAAAAATAATGCGTTTTTTTCAAAATTGTCGCTCTTATTTTGTTTATAGCGCAAAAAATAAAAATTGCAGAGGTGATCAAATACCACCAAAAGAAAGCTCTATTTGTGGGGAAAAAAAGGACGTCAATTTTGTTTCGGAGCCATGTCGCACGACCGCGCAATTGTCAGTTAATGCTCTGGTCAGGAAGGGGGGTAAAATCTTCCGGGGCTGAATCGGTTAATCTATGATGTATCACAGTAGCGAGCGTCTGGATGAAGGTACTCTGGGGCTGTTTCTGAAATAGGAAAGTTAATGTAGAAAGCAACAAGTCATAAACTGAGTATTTACACTAGTAGAAGGTATGCGGCGGCTTGTGTAGCATACAGGGAAAAGCCTAAATCAGCTCTGAAGCTGTAGAGGGAAACAGTTAATAACCAGTAGGATGGAAGACAGAACATATTTCCATGAGGGAGTAATTAATAAGTGGGTTTTGGATCCTTTAAGATCTGGAGACTTGCTGTGGCTGGTGGCCCCTGGATCCCTAAATGCGATGGTATTGTGGAGGGTTCCGCTGCGGTAGAGGTGGGACAGCATCCTTAGGGAGTTCCAGAATGATCCCCCATTCATGCAGGAGATGAATGCCCTTCTGGAGATTACCGATGACGTGTGTCGCTCCATTTTGGGTGACGAGCAGAGTCGATGGATAGCGCCCTTTGTACAGTATTTTATGACTGTGAAGGCCTTTAGTGATTGGGTTTAGTGTAGTGTGTATTTTGAGAGGTCAGGAAATATTTGTACTCCTTCATACGGACGAGGTAGGGGGCCCTTGGTTCTGGCTTCTGACATAATTTTTTTTTAAATGTGAAATAAATTGATCCTCATAAGCACATCTCTTGACACCGAAGCAGCCAGGTGCGATGGTTTCGCAACTCTGTGGATCCTGTCAATAACAATGTCACGAGGCGCTGGGGACCCCCCTCAGTTTGACGTTATTGCGCCTGGAACGGTCCTCTAAATTGGCCAGCTTGACCCGGACCCATTCCTGTTCCTCTTTCACCTCATCATAGGAGTCTATGAGATCGTTCACCGTGGATGAACATTCTGACATGCCCCTCTCAATAATAGATACCCTGCTGTCTTATCAACCCTGTTTAATAAGCTTAATGCTCACATCAGCAGGGAGTCTGTCATCAGGGAAGACTGCAGTGACATTAGCATGTCCTTCAGTGTGGTATCCATGACTGGCTGCCCTGATGTGGGGAAGCATGCCATGGAGGAGTGTAAGTCCTGATTTGATTGTAGGGGGTTGAAGTCCTGGGCCTCAAGTACTGGCTGGGACAGCCGTGATGACGGCTCATCCATCCGCATCCATGCTTTAGTGGGGCTGTTCATAACGGGGTCTGCACTGGGGTCTAGTGTAGGGGACCTGGGCATTTCTCCATCGTTTATTTCCCCCTGATGATCATCAGGGAGATCTGTGTATGCCTCCCGCGGCGCGGCTAGACCACCGCCGCCGCCATCTTGAATATAACTGATCTGCTCCTCAGGAGGAAACAACAGCGTGGTAAGTTTTTTGGGCTTGTGGTCGCCCATCTGCTTACGGGACATTGTTGGCCCAGATGTCCGGAGGCTACCTAGCGAGTTTGGGAAGAAAATAGTGTCTCAGGCGGGTCCTGGTCGCTCCAGTATTCTCCCTCACCGTGGAGCTCTGATCCTAAGCATCCATCTTCCGTGCCGGCTGGCCACGCCCCCCGATTTAAATTAATTTTTAAAGAGCAACTGTCATCTCTGTCCCTCAGCAGATCCTCCTCTGACCCGCTGTTGACTCACGGACAGTACCATTCACTTTAATGGTGATGCGGCAGTGACACAACAAGATGAGGGATGGCGGGAGCAGGTGAGTGGATGCCCACTAACAGGCACTGCCAGGATGGATCTGAAAGGACAGGTGCTCTTTAAATGTAAAGGACTTATTCTTGCTACTAGTTAGAATCTTTTTTAATATTTGCAAGGGGTTGTAAAGGTTACCCTATGCATTAAGGTAAAAAAACATTCGGCCTCTATGGACGTTCAATGCTGGACTCGGGAGTGCGTCCGCGAGGTAAACGCTTCTCCCAGGGGGTTATCTGATGTGGGGAGGAGCCGTGAGAGCCACCAGGGGACCCCAGAAGAGGATGTTCAAGGTCCAACCTGGGCAAAACGAGCTCTACAGTGGAGGTAAGTATGATATGTTTGTTATTTAACTACTTGCTTACTGGGCACTTATACCCCCCTCCTATCCAGACCAATTTTCAGCTTTCAGCGCTGACGCACTTTGAATGACAGTTGCGTGGTCATACAACACTGTACCCAAATGAAATTTTTATCATTTTTCCCCACAAATAGAGCTTTCTTTTGGTGGTATTTGATCACCTCTGTGTTTTTTTTTGTTAAATAAATGTAAAAAAACTGAATTTAAAAAAAAAAGATTTTTTTTTTTATATTTTGTTATAAAAAATTTAAAACAGGTAATTTTTCTCCTTCATTGATGTACGCTGATGAGGCGGCACTGATGGGCACTGATAGGCTGCAGTGATGGGCACTGATGGGTGGCAGTGATGGGCACTGGTGGGTGGCAATAATGGGCACTATCAGTTACACTGATAGGCAGCACTGCTAGGTGGCACTGATTGGCACTACTGGTGGGCATTGATAGCTGGCACTTGTGGGCACTGATAGGTGGCAGTTGTGGGCATTGTTAGGTGGCACTGTCTGCACTGTTATGTGGGCACAGATGAGGCAGATGTGCCTCTTCCACTGCGGGACCGATGTCCCTCGCATCCGAGCCGGTGATCGGCTTTTTTTTCTACTCACGCTGTCAGCATGAGTAGAAAAAAAAGCTGATTACCGATCTTTTGTTTACATCATGTGATCAGCTGTCATTGGCTGACAGCTGATCACGTGGTAAGGGGCCGAGTCTCAGTGACTCGGTTATTACAGCGTGCTCGGCGCGCGCCCTGCAGGTCGCGTGCACAGGGGAATTCAGGTCCCTGCTGTGGCCGTCATTCGGCCATAGCGCGGATGTCAAGTGATTAAAAAAAAAAATACCCTTTCAATCACTTTAAGGTTTCCTATTTAGAATATTAAGCTGTCAGGTTAGTAAAACCGCGATATCAGAACCGATATTAGGTTAATAGGTTTATCATACATAGTAGGGGTGTTGAAGTTAATCGTAGCATCGATGCATCGCGATTCGGCCACCCACGATGCGGCATCGATGCTACGACTTGCATAAATCGATTATATGATGACGTCACCCGCCAAAGGAGTTGTGAGCGTTAGCCGCGCCTCTTTTCCCGCCCCCCTGATGAACAGAAAGCAGCCGAAGGAGCCGTGGGCGTTAGCCGCGCCTCTTTTCCCGCCCCCCGATGAACAGAAAGCAGCCGAAGGAGCCGCGGGCATTAGCCGCGCCTCCCCCCCCCCCCGCTGACGGCATCCCCAGCGTCAACGTGCGAGACACGTGGAGCGAGTGTCTGTCCCCATGACAGACACTCATGAGCCAACCCTGCAGAGCCTTCCTCCTTGGCTCACCTCACACTGTGTGCAGTGTGCACACACAGGCTGCCTTCGTCCACCTTACAACAGGCTGCTGTGGGAGACCCGAGATGCCAGACAGCCGCGGTTGTCCTCCAGTCCCCCTCACAGGCTGCTGGAGAGTCATCATCATCAGGCACTTGGGGGATGCACACTGGCAGCATTTGCTGGGGCACAGTAGCGGCAATAGATGGGCACACTGCCAGCAATGGGCACATTAGCAGCAATTGTACAGTAGCTGCGTTTGATGTCAAAGTGGTGGCAATTTATGGGCACAGTGGCGGCGTTTGATGGGCACAGTGGCGGCGTTTGATGGGCACAGTGGCGGCGTTTGATGGGCACAGTGGCGGCGTTTGGCACAGTGGCTGCGTTTGGCACAGTGGTTGGGTTTGGCACAGTGGCTGCGTTTGGCACAGTGGCTGCGTTTGGCACAGTGGCTGCGTTTGATGGGCACAGTAGCTGCAATTGAGTTTTGGTTTTTTTTGTTTGTTGCCGCCCCCCAAAAAATTTTGAGCACCAGCCGCCACTGACTACTAGCAATAATATAACATATTATATATCGTATATCTGATGCACCATTGTGTGGACTGCAAATTTGCCAAATTATGAAAACATTAAAGTGACCAATGAGCATGACCATGCCATTTCAACATTAATTATGGTTTATGTATGTCTTATTGTCTTAGTAATTGATTCACATCACAGCTTCATTGATTTGAAGTTGATACTTTTTTTGGGTATGATTTTTGGTTTTGCTCATCACTGCCCCACACATGCAGCCATACATTGCATGTGTGGGGCAGTAATGCGCAAAACCACAAATCATACAAAAAAAAAAAGGTATCAATGAAGTTGTGATGTCAATCAATCACTAAGACAATAAGACATACATAAACCATAATTTATGAAATGGCATACATTGTCGTTTGGGGGGACGTTATGGGGCCATTGTCCGCAGTCTCTGTCCATCTCTAGTACTATGTCTGCAGTCTCTGTCCATCTCTTGTATCATGTCTGCTGTCTCTGATCCTCTCTTGTAGTATTTAGGAGTCAGTCTGGAGCTCCTCTTTAAGTTGTCTGCTGTGTTTACACTTTGCTACATGCAGAGAGTTATTATTATTTTTTTTTTTAAAGAACAGATAATATAAAAAAAAGAGTTCTTCTGACTGCTTTAATATTTTGGATGAAAACCGTACGCAGTAATCGTGATGCATCGCGGAATCGAAGCGAATAGTGGACATGATAATCGGAATCGAATCGTGAGGCCAGTGAAGATGCGCACCCCTAATACATAGTTGGAGAACTACTCAAATTCTTTTATTTAAATAAAACAATAACATTGCCAGTGCAGGTTATCTCAGCTTGCAGAGACTATTAATAGCCTGTCCTGTTTTTACATTAGATTACAATTTTTAAATTGTATTCTGGTGCATATAGTGATATGCCTCCATCCCTATTTAAACAAATACGCAGCACAATAGGTTAAGCCCATGGGACTTTATATGAGGTATGTCACTGACAAACAATAATTTATACACATAAACACCAGTTAATAGGTCAGTACATGCAAGTCTCATTACTTACATAAAAACAAATTAAAATAATGAGCTGATTTGTAAAATTCATCATTACATGTACATAATAGGCATCGACCAATTATCGGCGGCCGATATTCACATCTTTATAATGTCGGTTAAAAAACTGACCGATATTACCGATATTGCTTCAAGGGGTTTTACCAGGGTGATGCATGCAGCTGCAGAAATAACCCCGGTACCGTTCTTCAGAGCAGGGCGGCTTTTGTAATAGCAACCGATGCGGCTCAGCAGCTGCTCGGCTGTTATTACAGGCAGATAGAGGGGACATCACCCCCCGCCGCCTTCTGTCGCTCGCCCGGGTCTCCTGTCTCACCGGTAGGCCTGAGCAACCAGCCGGCACATCTGCCGGGTGGCCGAAGACCCGAACAAAGCCGATGCTTCGTTTGGGTCTGGGATCTAGTAATCCGGAAGCGATGTCATGACATCAATTCCCGGATTACTGACATTTTAAAGGTTCCAGTTTTAAAAAATAAAGTATTCAAAAATGCCGATCTTGACGTTTTAAATACTTTAAAGTGCAGAGGAGGGGCTTGGGGTCTTATAGACCCCCGATCTTTCCATAAAGAGTACCTGTTACTGCCTATTACTGTCACAAGGGATGTTTACATTCCTTGTGGCAGCAATAACAGTGATAAAAAACAAAAAAAAGGTAAAATGACAGTGTAAAATCTTTTTTTTAAAATGTAAAAAATATTGGCTATTGGCAGGAGAAGTGGCCAAAATATCGGTATCGTATCGGTCGATCCCTAGTACATAATCCACACACAAACAAAAACAGAAATTGCATGCAATGTCTCAACGCGTTTCATAAATCTCTGTTCACTTCCTCAGGAGTAGATGCTACTACAGATATCTACAAAATAAGACATTAAATATAGAATATTCCAAAACTGATGATATCACATAACAATTGTAAAACGGGAAGTATAAAACCATTCCACCATCAGTGCCAAGCATGGGACTGAAACTTACAAATCAGCTTAGAAATGATTAACAACACTTCCAAATGGTGACCACAAGGGGCACCTGCCCTGGGAGCAGTGTGAGCCAAGAGGGACAAATGAAGGGAAAATTCAACGCAGATGGAATTTAGGATCAGTCTAGCACATGATGTACACCAGTAGCAAATATGAGTAAAATGGTATATGGAATATAATATATTATAAACAAATGTATCAAAAAAATAGTGAAGAACGAAATAGGTTAAGTTATCTTCAGTGCTTGGCTACCATGTAGATATAAATCAAATAATTAAAATAGATGTTTGGGCTTTTAAAGAATCATAGTTACCTAGGTGGTGCCCCCTGCTGGTTCTAACACTGAGAACTAGGGCTGGGGAAAAAATCGATTTGAATCTTGAATCGAGTTGAGAGGTCAAATCGATTCAAATTTTCAGCAAATCGATTTTTTTAGGTTTTTTTTTTTCACCAGGATACCGCGCCAGTCCTGAGGAGCTGTGGGCAGGAGTTTTTAGGCAAGGCTGTTGCTTTGGCCTAATCTGCGAGGCCGGATGCCGCGGACTAGGCCGAAGCCACGGCCTCGCCTAAAAATCCTGCCTACAGCTAGGGCTGGGAAAAAAAATCGATTTAAATCTTGAATCGAGTTTTTTTAAGGAGAATCGAAGATTTTTTTTTTTTTTTTAAAGAAAATCTCCCAGCCCTACCTACAGCTCCTCAGGACTGGCGCGGTGTCCATCAAAAAAAAAAATTTGAATCGTGAATCAAGTTTTTTTTTGAGAAAATTGCCCAGCTCTACTGAGAACCAAGCGATCAAACACCCTTGATCACTCAGTTCTCAGAGCTCTATAAGCAGAGAACTGGTGAATGTCAGTCATTGGCTCTCTGCTCTGCCCCCCCCGTTCAATGGAGTGCTGTGGAAGGGGTGGGCGCAGCTGACCCAGGCTCTCAGCGGCTTGCTGAGAGGCTGAGCTGGGTGGCGGTGTTCTATCAGAATAGCGAACACATCAGATTAGGTAACGGAAGTGACGTTCTATCAGCTGCGCATGCGTTCCCCCCGAAACACCTGCAGTCAAAAGGCGGCAGTGGACATCTTACTACACCCAGCTACATCTTGAATTTAAGAGTAACTTTAGCAATAAAGTGACCATATATAAAGACATATAGTATATTGACATCTGTGATGCTCTTTGGATGTTACATTTTGAAATCCTAAAGTTTTAGCGCTGAGCAGTGTGGATTGCACCAATATGGCCTCCGTTACCTTCCTACTGCTGGCGTCCAGCTTCTTTCAAAATGTAACATCCAAACAGCATCACAGATGTCATTATACTATATTTATATACGCTCACTTTATTTCTAAAATTACATTGACATTTAAGATGTAGCTGGGGGTAGTAAAATGTCCCCTTCTGACTGCAGGTGTTCTGTCAGATTAGCAAACCTGGTAGCAGTGAAATGCATGCGCAGCTGATGGAACGTCACTTCCATTACCTAACCTGTTGGGTTCGCTATTCTGACAGAACACTGGCCCAGGGTTCTGAATGGATCCTGACCATATAGATGCAATCTTTACCCAGACTGGACCGGCTCTGTGACATCAGCAGACAGTGGGCTTTAGCTAAAAAAGGGTCACAGGAGTGCAGAACAAGCTTTGGCTGTTCTCCTTTTAAGGTGTGTATTAAAATATAATTGCTCCAAAGTTCAGACTATAAAATTTGTGAATGTAGAGGGTAATCAACCCAAAGTGCAATAGTTAAAAGTAATACAAAGAGAAAGAGACTCAAAACCTAGCCAAGAGAGCAATGAATATAGACGTAATTATAAAATGGGGGTTGGTGCTGCGCTAATCCTGAGGTCAAATCAAGTAGCTGGGTGTGCTGGATATGAATTCCAGCCTGCACTGCAGTAGGGGGTGGTAGTTCAATCTTAAACAACAAATATAGTGCTTGATAACTAAGCAAGTGAAAAGTGCCAAACAGGTGATCCAAATGAGAACAATCTATATAATATACATATATACCCTTGAGACCCACCCCAAGGGATTATGTGTTGCAATGTGTAGCATAAAATGATAAACCAATAAAGTAATGTAAAAATATAAAATCCGGTGGTTAAGCAATATCAAAATAAATATTCTCCAAAAAAAACACAGTATTTGCCTCTAACACATTTGAAACCAATATAAAGTGCTGTGCATATATATCCCGAAATTAATGCAGTGTATAAAACCGTGATCAGTAATTAAATTGTGTGACAAAAACAATGCCGAAAAAAACAGAAACATTTTTTTTTCTAATACAATGTTACAACCGATAGCCGTAGTGATCTTAAGCAATAGTGCATCATGCAATAAAGTGTCCGGCAACCAGCAGGGGGTGCTCAAAATTCAAATAATACAGTTCAAATAAAAGTGCCTAAGTGCAGCATAGATCAGCTTCAATTTCAGTTTCCTTGGTGGTGTCACATTATCATAGCATGCAGATGAAATTAGGTAACATGACTTCAGAGGAATGGTGACTGTGCAGTTTAAACCAAGATTATATCCATGCAGGAATCCTCAAACGGTGGGTAGTGGCCTCTTACCTCACTATACTGAGGTTACAGCATAGAACAGCAAACGCTATTGGTGTCTCCTATGCAGGGGGGTCCTAGGTGATGTGTTGTCAATTAGTCAGACCTCAAGCCCATAGGAAACATCATGTTGGAATGAAGAGATAAAATCCCATATAGTGTAGTATTTTGTATTAAAAGTTAGACTTTATTCAGTTAAAAACATCATACAGGGTATTCACACAGTGTACAATGGACGGTACAATGTATCCGGACGAGCGGCGACAGGCACCGCCCACTGGTAGCAGTGTACGAGTTCACCGCGAACTTTGAACTGTATTATTTGAATTTTGAGCATCCCCTGCTGGTTGCCGGACACTTTATTGCATGATGCACTATTGCTTAAGATCACTACGGCTATCCATTGTAACATTGTATTAGAAAAAAAATTTTTTCAGTTTTTTTCGGCATTGATTGTTTTTGTCACATAATTTAATTACTGATCACGGTTTTATACACTACATTAATTTCGGGATATATATGCACAGCACTTTATATTGGTTTCAAATGTGTTATGCCCCGTACACACGGTCGGACATTGATCGGACATTCCGACAACAAAATCCTAGGATTTTTTCCGACGGATGTTGGCTCAAACTTGTTTTGTCTACACACGGTCGCACAAAGTTGTCGGAAAATCTGATCGTTCTAAACACGGTGACGTAAAACACGTACGTCGGGACTATAAACGGGGCAGTGGTCAATAGCTTTCATCTCTTTATTTATTCTGAGCATGCGTGGCACTTTGTCCATCGGATTTGTGTACACACGATCGGAACTTCTGACAACGGATTTTGTTGTCGGAAAATTTTATCTCCTGCTCTCCAACTTTGTGTGTCGGAAAATCCGATGGAAAATGTCCGATGGAGCCCACACACGGTCGGAATTTCCGACAACATGCTCCGATCGGACATTTTCCATCGGAAAATCCGACCGTGTGTACGGGGCATTAGAGGCAAATACTGTGGTTTTTTTGGAGAATATTTATTTTGATATTGCTTAACCACCGGATTTTATATTTTTACATTACTTTATTGGTTTATCATTTTATGCTACACATTGCAACACATAATCCCTTGGGGTGGGTCTCAAGGGTATATATGTATATTATATAGATTGTTCTCATTTGGATCACCTGTTTGGCACTTTTCACTTGCTTAGTTATCAAGCACTATATTTGTTGTTTAAGATTGAACTACCACCCCCTACTGCAGTGCAGGCTGGAATTCATATCCAGCACACCCAGCTACTTGATTTGACCTCAGGATTACCCAACCCCCATTTTATAATTGCCACTTATCAGGGTTTAAGTCCGAACCCCATTCGGTGCAAGCTGCTTCTCCTTACTTAAAACCATCTCAGTAGCACTGATTGGTAGCGCAGGAATAACACTTCCCATAATGAATATAGACGTATCAAAGAAAAATATCCACCCAAAGCAGAACCCAAAACCAGTGAAAGGATTATATTGAGAAGTGGAAACATCAACAGCCTGTATTGCAACAAATAATCGACATAAACGTATATATATATCCTGTAGGGGCTATAATCCTATGTGATTCTAAACAGGTCTCCAATTAAAAGGAACCATCTCCTATCTACCCCCTGTATTTATCCCAAAGGGATCGCCCCAGGTCCTTCCCAACGCCATGTAAATGCTGCCCACAAAGGTGAGGCACTGTCTCTGAATTTGATGTCCACGGCCATAAGGCAAAATTGGCGCCAAGAGAACATCCCCAGAAGTCGCAGAACGATGCATTACGCATCGGGGTGATGATGCTACGTGTAAGCTGACGTCACACACTAGGCGTAAAGTATGGCGCCATGCATAACAAGACGCTGCCCACCCCCCCGCACACCTTCCCTTTCCGCTGCTTGTAAAAGTGATCGGTGGCTGTTTAGCCGCTCTGATTACTTATACAAAAGAAGGCATCCAGATATCACCACTATATCCCGTACGCCGGTCAGGAAGTGGCAAAAAAATATTAGGTGCTTCATAAAACACATGCCGTTCTTTGGTGTGGTGCAGTGAGGATATGTTGTAATACTGCATTGGAGTGCTGTTAAAAATTAATGCCACCACAGTCTTTTTTTGGACATTATGGAAAAAACCTTGTTTTATCATGTATACTTTTAATCAAATTGTATTGATAAATGTAACTCAGTAAGCCTCATACTTCTGTAGCCGCTATATTTCAGGCTTGCACTAAGCCTAGGTTCACACTATGCTGCTTTCCAGCAGGCTATGTTTGCACAGGCACAGCACCCTATTCATTTGAACAGGCTGCTATACCTACAGAAAACGCAGGGAAAAGGTTCCTGCACTGTTTCCAAAAATGGAGTTGCCGGGAAACCACATTGTGTTGTGTGTTTCTTAGCACAAGAAATCACACTGCGGTTTTCAGTACATGGGGGCGCCATTAGGATTAATTGCATCTCCACACATCTGCTAAACATTTTCGGTGTGGGAAGGTGTGTGAGGACACTTAGTCAAGCCCAACTACAGTGCACTTATGCAGACTATGGGATTGAATTACTAAAGGCAAATGCACTTTGCAAAGTGTAGTTGCTCAAGAGCTTAGGAAATGAGGGGAAGCTTCACTTTACAAAGAATACCCAATCACGTGCAAGGAAAATTTAAAAACAGCATTTGGTTGGATGAGGGAAGTCAGCAGAGCTTCTGCTCATTCACTAAGCTCTGGAGCAATTGCACTTGCAGGATGCACAGTCTATTTGCCTTTAGAAAATCAACCCCTGTGTCTTCACTGTGTCATACTGATCGGAGAGGAGCAACGTGAGCAGAGGAGCGATGACTTATCAGTGAGGTGCTGCTCTTTCTTTGTCCAGTCAGCAGTCTGTGGGTTTGTTATTGGCCAAGCTTTGCTGTTGTGGAGGTAGAGAACCTGGCTGTGTGATGTGGCAGATATGCTTTAATTATGAGATTGCAGTGAGAGAATTTGCAATCCTATGGCATGTGTAGTTTCAGATACAGTATATGTAGTTGACCAGGGCATTCAGTTGCTTGCCTGGAGTTCAGCTTTACACAGTGTGCCATTAACAGAACCGACCATCCTGATACATCTCGAAGAGATACAAACTAAAGCTAAATCAGTCTTAAATGAACCTCCTGCTGATCCAGCATTGACTCCTGTTACCCGGCACGTACTTTCCCATGTGTTTCTTCTCCTGGTAACTATCGCTCTTATAAGTGCTTGGCAACTATCTGCATTGCCCTTCTTTTCCTGTCTCGACTTACAATAAAGAATTCGGGTCATCAGTATTTTGTTTTGATGGTTTCCAGAAACAGTAGTGTTCAAGATAGAGGTAGCAGTACACAATTAGAATACTTTGCTTTTGTAGCGCTGTATTGATCTTTTTATTATGAATATACTGTAAAGTTAAAACTAAAAGAATCATTTCTGCTGTTGTGCTCCACAGGGGGTTTTCTCTGTTGTTGTACTAAGATAGCTTGCTAGTTGAATAAAAATGATCAACTGAAAAGGTAAAGCTATACAATTAATTTTGTACAGCAGCATAGTTTCCAGTAAAAAACATGATTGTGTTATGCCAGTGTTTTATTGTTTGAAGATCGCCTTACATAGCTGCTCCATTTTGTTTGCCTATACGCCTTCCCTGATTGAAAACTGATTTTAGAGTAAATGCCACTTATTAACCACTTGCTACCCAGGCCAATTCTGACACTTCGCTCCTACATGTAAAAATCATCATTTTTCACTAGAAAATTACTCAAAACCCCCAAACATTATATATGTTTTTTTTAGCAGAGACCCTAGGGAATAAAATGGTGATCGTTGCAACTTTTTATCTCGCATGATGTTTGCGCAGGCATTTTTCGAACGCGTTTTGTCCTGGAAAAAAAAACATGCATTAAAAAAAAAAATGAAATAGTCGTTAGCCCAATTTTTTTGTATAATGTGAAATATGATGTTACACCGAGTAAATAGATTCCTAACATGGCAAACTTTGAAATTGCTCACACTTGTGGAATGGCGCCAAACTTCGGTACTTAAAAATCGCCATAGGCGATGCTTTAAATTTTTTTTACAGGTTACATGTTTAGAGTTAGAGGTGGTCTAGTGCTAGAATTATTGCTCTCGCTCTAACATTTGTGATGATACCGCACATGTGTGGTTTGAATATCGTTTACATATGCGTTCGCTTCTGCGCGTCAGCACGCGGGGACAGGGGCGCTTTAAAAATGTTTTTAATTGTTTATTTTATTTTTCTATTGTGACACTTTCTTTTTAATTTTTTTTTTATCACTTTTATTCCTATTACATGAAATGTAAACATCCCTTGTAATAGGAATAGTGCATGACAGGTCCTCTTTACAGTGAGATCTGGGGTCAATAAATCCTCAGATCTCGGCTCTAGGCCAGGTCAAAAAAATGACCCTGACTTCCCAGCCGAGGCAGTGGCATTTTTTTCAAATGCAGAGGCGGGGCGTGACGTCATACCGTTGCGCCCAGCCTCCGAACGATCATAGAGACTTCTGCGGGCTATCTGGCCCGCCAGATTGTCTATGGTAAACTTCCAGCATGTAAGTTTGAAGAGAGACAGCGCACACAATGGGGAACTCCCAGTTTAATCCTTCAGGTGCTCAGGCTCAGTGTGTCCTTGCACACCACAACACAAACAAGTAAAAGGATTGAGCCAGCAACTCTGTAGTCCATATAACGATTTTAATGGTTGGTTCCATGAAGTGACATGCAAAGCAGCTGACACGCTTCGGCAACAGCTTTAGTCGTAGCTAGGGCCGAAACAACTAATCAATTAATCGACAACTAATTGATTATGAAAATAGTTGACAACTATTTTCGTAATTGATTACCGGTAATCGGCCAGCTGATTAGTTGGCCTGCATACAGAATGCATTTGTTTACATATCAAGAAATACAATGCAGAACACATACAGCTCAGTACACCATCCATACATGTCAGTAAGTGCCTGAGAACTTGTGAATGTGTGAGGAGCAATGCCTCATGGGACATGTAGTCCTGGGCAGGAAGTGAGTGGTTTTAAAAGCAGAAGTTTTTTTTTTTTTTAACCTTGCTATAGGGGCACTCTATACTATAATTTGCAGCTTGCTAGTGGGGCACTCTGAAGGCAGAAGGAGGACCCCAGAAAAGGAGAATCGGGGCCGCTCTGTGCAAACCATTACACAGAGCAGGTAAGTATAACATGTTTGTTGTTTTAAAAAAAAAATCACTTTGCATGGAAGATCAGCATCTAAAGCCAGAGAAGGTGAAGGCTGATAGACTGGAGGTAATAGAAGGCATTATTATTACATTTAAAGTAAACTTTTACCAGTATTGTGCATTATATTTAAAATGATTATATCCATGAAAAGAAAAAAAAAGTCTCAGCTTTTAGTACTGCTTTAATATAAAAGATTTATATCTCCCTTCCACCCTTCATGTCTGACCCCTTGTTAAAATGCCCATAAATCCTACTTCTGGGTGTATTTATTATATATATATCCGATATAAGTAGTATATTTTTATTACTTTCACTGTTTCACAGTATAAATGAACCCCTTATAGTAGCGATTATCTGCTCTTTTTGTGCTATAAAGGGCTAATTTTAGTTTTTTTAACCCCATTATGACAGATGATAAAAAAAAAAAAAAAACATGCTGCTGCTACTAAACGTCTTAGGTTTGGTTCACACCTGTGCATTTTTTGGTGCTTTTTGCAGAAACACACTACAGTTCATTTAAGATGGTTTCCTATGGGACACGTTTCCATATTATCCGATTAATCGAAATAACAATCGGCCAACTAATCGATTATGAAAATAATCGTTAGTTGCAGCCCTAGTCGTAGCATGTTAAGCATAAAAATGGCAATACATTTATACTCATATAAGCTCCACCCGAAAATCGATTTGCATGGTAAATTGAAGCAATTAACTGGGCAATTAGGAGATTAATATCAAGATGCCAAAATGCAGGAAAAGGACTGAGACAAAAGATATACATCACCTGACATGCTTCAAAAGTTATAAGCACAGTGGGATACTATACATGATCACCCTATTCACAAGAAAAAAAAATTAGTTCAAAAAAGTGTATTTTTTCTAAAAAAAAAGTGTGTTTGTAAGACCGCTGCGCAAATACAGTGTGACAGAAAGTAATGCAACGACCCCCATTTTATTCTCTAGGGTGTTAGAAAAAAAAAATATAATGTTAGGGGGTTCTAAGTAATTTTCTAGCAAAAAAAAATGATTTTTATTTGTTAACAAGAAGTGTCAAAAAGAGGCTTGGTCCTTAAGTTGTAAATCCCAGTTGAATTTATTAGGGCCAGGAGAAACTGCTCCACCTTGGACAGCTTCTGATGAGTGTCAAAATATTTCTAAACGTCTTAAAAATCGTGGCTACCAACAGTGGCATCTAGATAGAGCCATTGCCATTGCCTCCAATAGAAATAGAGACGTAAATCCAAGATATGGGAGGCAATGGCCATCTCCATGTAACATTTGGTACTACCTTCTCCAAAGAATACAATCAAATTAAACAAATAATTAATAAAAATCTCCCTGTTCTGAATGGAAATGGTGATTTGGTGAAGGTTTTGAACAATGGCTGTAGTTTTTCCTGCCGCCGGGCATGTACCCTGGGCAATTTACTGTCCCCTAGTTTATACAGGTCAGCCTTACCTCCCAAAACCTGGCTCAGTACCACAGGCTCAGACAACTGTGGCCTGAACACCTGCAGATACTGCAGTAAACATAATAATAATCATAAGTCCATTACTTCATATCACAACAGCAACACATTTCCCATTAAGGATTTTATTAATTGCAGTTCAAAATATGTGATATATGTAATTGATTGCAGCCTCTGCAGGTTACAGTATGTAGGATGCACTACAATATCTCCGCGCACTAGGATAAGTGAGCATTATAATGGTACCGCCTCAAGCAATACAAAAAAGATGTCTAACATATCAAAACATTTTAAAACATGATGGCAATATTATTATTATACAGGATTTATATAGCGCCAACAGTTTACACAGCGCTTTACAACATTGGGGCAGACAGTACAATTACAATACAATTCAATACAGGAGGAATCAGCCCAGCTCATTAGATCTTACAATCTAGGACGACCTCATTTTCCTTCTGTGCAGTGCAGAAAATTAAACAAGCGGCACGTGGAGGAGATACACACAGAAGACTTCTAGAACAGGAAGTGAGATGGATCCTTTCCCTGGGGACATGGATCCCCACTGGAATGAATTACAGACGGGATGTGGATTTATTCCTTAAATGCAATCCAATTCCCTCATTCCCTTTAGACATTATGCCTCTCTGTCTCAGTTCTCTCATTTCTAGTCTTCACTACCTATTATTACTTTTGACCCTTGTTGATACGTGTTGTATGAGGTCCTTTGTTTTTCCTGTCTTATACACAGTGGTTTACCATGATGCCAAATAGATCCTCACACTTATAAATATATATTATAAAACAAAAAAAATATATTTTTTTTTTCTTGTCCGTGTGAGTAGGGTGATCATGTATAGTATGCCACTGTGCTTTTAAATCTTTTGAAACATGTCAAGTGTTTTTGTCTCAGTCCTTTCCCTGCATTTTGGCATCTTAATATTAACCTCTTCATTACCCAGTTAATTGCTTCAATTTACCATGCAAATAGATTTTTGGGGTGGAGCTTATATGAGTATAAATGTATTGCCATTTTTATGTTTAACATGTTATGACTAAGGGTGTTGCCGAAACGCGTCAGCAGTTTTGCATGTCACTTTATGTAACCAACCATTAAAATCGCTATATGGACTACAGAGTTTCTGGCTTAATCCTTTCACTTGTTTAAACTTCTGGCATTGACCGATTCCTTCTCCTTCTTGCTGATCGTACGGGCGAGCCGGGAGAAGCACCGGAGGTAAGCCTGTAAGAACGATCAGGCGGCTGAACAGCCACTATGATTGTTCCTATGACGCAGGGAATCACCAGTTCTAAAAGAAGATGAATGAATGAATGATTTGTAAAGTGCTGGAAATGCGAACTGAATCGCCTCAAGGCGCTGGATGCATTCTCTGTTGTCAGCTTCTCAGAAAAGGAAGGTCTTTAGTTTTTTCCTGAAGGCCTGGTGGTTTGCTTCCATGCGGATGTTGGTTGGAAGAGCAATGCCTGATATCTGATGCCTGTAGCTGCAGGCATCATTCAGAAATCCCCACTCAAAGTCAATAACGTCATATGATGTCATTGGGCGGGATGTGGTTAAATAGCAGGTTTGTATCTGAATGTCCAACCCAATGAACCAATACATGTAAAATTCTGTGTCGGCAGTTACCCACTCTGTAAAAGTTGCATGCAAGCCGATGTTCCTTTACCAGAAATATGTCAAAGCCAAGAAATATCATAACATTAGTAGCGCTACGCAATCCAAGTATTTTAGGGTTGCTAATAAATCCAGTTTAATTGGGTAGATATGAAAAACGTCCACTTTAAAGGTGAAAATAAGCAGATGTAAGTATAAGATAGTCTGTCCCAAAAAACAATCGTTATAGATCTTAATTCAAGATGATTGCCTTCACCATACTGCGTGTGTTAGAATCCCCTTAGGTAATCCACTTACCAAATAATACTGGGTTATGCGCTTGTCTTTCAATAGATGTTACCAGCACACTGCATATACTCCATCTAATCTCTGCATGGTTATCAGAGAAGGCATCCTGGAAGAATCTTTTATAAAGGTGATAGGGAAGTTGCACAATAATTCCGACCGTGTGGAGAGCAGGATTCAGATGAACTGTCAGCGTCTGTAGAGAGGGGTAGAAGGAGGCCTGGCCGTCTTGTACCCAAGCTGGCAGATGTCCAGAGAAATTGTGAGGCCTATGCTTTCCCTCCTTCTCAGGAACTGTTCTCTGCTACTTGTTCTGTCCTTACCAGGCAGGGTACCTGTCCCTACTTTACCAACTCACAAAATGCATGACAAACCTGGGAGCAAGGGTCTTTTAAAAGGCTCTGCCTGACCTAAGATGGTTGCTAGTCACATGGGTCGACAGAATCCAATGGGATAGCCTGCAGGTTAGAGCACGGAGAGGCAAGCTGTGATGGTGCGCGCGTGGTGCTCAGGCCACTACCAGGGTGACACCCAGAGCCGGTCGCTGGATTCACAGAGCAGAGCAGGGTAAGCAAAACACTCTCTCTCCTTCTGTACTGCAGGGGAGAGCGAGACAGTGAGCAGCACTGAGTAGAGAACTGTTGGAGTTAACTTTTTAAGTGAACCAGCAGGTAATTGGTTGCTAGGTGATCCTAGAAACCAATCAATAGCTTGTTAATATGAAAAGTTAACAGAGGTTCCCACCCTCTGTTCAGCGCTGCTCACTGTCTCTCCATCTGCATGATTAAGGTAGGAAGGGACAGAGCTGGGGGGTCTGTGGAACACGCAGGGGGTCTAGAGCTGTTAGGGCGGGGTCTGTGTAACATGCATGGAGACCAGAGCTGTGGGGAGCTATGTAATGTAAAGGGGTCCAGAGATGCAGGGTGCTGTGTAATGTAAAGGGGTCCAGAGGTGCAGGGTGCCGTGTAATGTAAAGGGGTCCAGAGGTGCAGGCTGCGGTGTAATGTAAAATGAGTCCAGAGGTGCAGGATGCTGTGTAATGGAAAGGTGCATACATCACCCCGGTACCGTTTTTTAGAGTGGGCGGTCGGCTCTTCAGGGATAACAACCGATTCGGCTAAAAGCCGCTCAGCTGTTATACCGGAGGAGCGAGAGGGGACACCCCTGCTGCCCTCCTCCGCACTTCCCGGGCCTCCTGTCCCACCGGAAGACCCGAGACACGATCCGGCACTTCTGCCGGCTAGAGTAAGACTGGAACGAAGCCGGAAACGGCTTTGTTACAGTCTTCTTTCTGTAAACACGGAAGCGACGTCACAACATCACTTCTGGTTTACTAGGCTGCCAATGGTGCTGTTTTTAAAAAAAATTACAGTATTCAGAATCGCCGTTTTTTGGTGATCTGAATACTTTGACGTGCAAAGGAGGCATTTGGGGTCTTTTAGACCCCTGATCCCTTCATAAAGCGTACCTGTCACCACCTATTACTGTCACAATTGACATTCCTTGTGACAGCAATAAAAGCATTTTTTTTTTTAGGTAAGAATGTAAAAAAATGTAAAAAAAAAGAAAAAAATAAATTTTTTTTTCAAGTGTCCCTGCAAGCTCGCACAGCAAAGAAAACGCACAGTAAGTCCTGCCGGCATATGTAAACAGTGTTCAAATTACACATGTGAGGTATTGCCGCGATCGTCAAAGCGAGAGCAATAATTCTAGCACTAGGCCTCCTCTGTAACGCTAACCTGGTAACCGTTATTTTTTTTTAAAACACCGCCTATGGAGAATTTTAGGTACCATAGTTTGTCGCCATTAAACGAGTGTGCGCAATTTCAAGCATGACATGTTAGGTATCTATTTACTCGGTGTAAGATCACTTTTCACATTATACAAAAAGATTGGGCTAACTTTACTGTTTATTTTTTTTTAATTCATGAAAGTGTATTTTTTCCTAAAAAATTGCAAATGCGCAAATACAGTGTGACATAAAATATTGCAACGATCGCTATTTTATTCTTTAGATTCTCTGCTAAAAATATACCGTATTTATCGGCGTATAACACGCACCGGCCTATAACACGCACTGGCGTATAACACGCACCCCAATTTAGGAGGGAATTTTAAGGAAAAAAAACTTTTAGGAGGGAAGTTGAAGGGAAAAAAACTTACATTTAAATGCCCTTCATTGCAGCCTTGTCAGTGCAGCCATGTCAGTGCAGCCATGTCAGTGCAGCCTTGTCAGTGCAGCCTTGTCAGTGCAGCCTTGTCAGTGCAGCCTTCCCCAGTGAAGCCTTGTCAGTGCAGCCTTGTCAGTGCAGCCTTGTCAGTGCAGCCTTCCCCAGTGCAGCCTTCCCCAGTGCAGCCTTCCCCAGTGCAGCCTTGTCAGTGCAGCCTTCCCCAGTGCAGCCTTCCCCAGTGCAGCCTTCCCCAGTGCAGCCTTGCCCCAGTGCAGCCTGGGATCCCCTGTCCCTGCTTCCAGGGCTTCAAAATCGCGGTCCGCGATTTGAAAATGGCGCCGCCGGCGCCGAAGTACACAGAGCCGGTCCTCGGCTCTTTCCGGCGGCTCTCGTTTACTTTCGGCTCCACTCGTAGTCCCGAGCGGAGCTATCCGAGTAGGTTCGGATAGCTCCGCTCGGGACTACGAGTGGAGCCGAAAGTAAACGAGAGCCGCTGGAAAGAGCCGAGGACCGGCTCTGTGTACTTCGGCTCCGGCGGCGCCATTTTCAAATCGCGGTCCGCGATTTTGAAATTTGGACAGCTCGGGATCGGCGTATAACACGCACCTGCGACTTTCCCCTGATTTTAAGGGGAAAAAAGTGCGTGTTATACGCCGATAAATACGGTATATAATGTTTGGGGGTTCTAAGTAATTTTCTAGCAAAAAATACGGATTTTAACTTGCAGGCAACAAATGTCAGAAATAGGCTTAGTCACGAAAGGGTTAAAGTGCAAAAAATAAAAAACGCAAAGGTGATCAAATACCACCAAAATATTTGTGGGGGGAAAAAAGATATCAATTTTATTTGTGTACAGTTCCGCATGACTGCGCAATTGTCAGTTAAAGCAACGCAGTGCAGTATCGTAAAAAATGGCCTGGTCATGAAGGGGGGGTAAACATTCTGGAGCTAAAGTGGTTAATAGAGGAACTAAACACTAGAAGCTGTGCCCACTAAAGGCAGCCTGGCCAAAGGACTAGCCACTGGTATTGTCTGTGGTCTGCCAGCCGCTAATCTCCTTGTTACTGATTGAGGAAGCACTGTAAACGAATTGGATATTTTTAAATTTTTTTTCTTAGCACCTACTGTATATCTGCTGTATTCATTTTTCACTTCCTCCTCCCTGGCCGTGGCCCATCGCATCATTTCCTGCTTGCAATGCCTTCTGGGAAGGGGCACCAACTTCCTCTGGCACTGCCGTTGCTATGGAAACCTGACCTGAAACCTATTACACTGCTTGTGCTGCACTGAGCATGTGCGACATCTGCAAGGATGAGATCCAGGAAGAAATACAGTCTGGCTTCAGATGCCCACAATTAAGATGGCCACGGCCTGCTGTAAGTTTATAAAATAACAAACTACTGCTATAAACTAACAAAACAGACCTTAGTTTACAGACTAACTTTAATAGAATACATTAAGCTTGTGTATTATAGGGGTATTTTTATTTAAAAAGTATAATTTTGGCCGGAACACCACTTTAAGGTTGAACTGGATGGACTTGTGTCTTTTTTCAACCTGACTAACTATGTAACTATGTAACCTCCAGAAGTCTACATTGGATCTGGCTCTCTGCCTGGAATTTTTTAGGTTGCTATTGGACATGCACCATCTTCGGATCTTCCTTCCCCCTCAAAAGATTCTGTTCTTTTGCTCTCTAGTGCAGACTCTTCAGTTCAGAAGACATCCCTCAGTTTGATTTTGTATGATGGTTCTAGGGTTGACTGTTGTGTCTTTCGAGGCTGTGCCTTATGCCTAGTAATACTCCAGGCCTCTGCAGATTAACATTCTTATTGCATTTATCAAGCAATTAGATTAGTCTGTGTCTGCCTGCAAGAACCAGACTTTTCCTGGATTTATAATGCAGCCCTGGAGTCTGGGAGGCTATTCTCTTTCTATAACCGAGAAGATTCTCTCAACGGATGCAAGCATGCTGGGCTGCAGGGAGCTCTCAGGCCCTTGATGATCCAAGGGCTTTTGAGAACAAAAGCTCCCTTCAGAATATGAACTCTTCTTTGGCTCTCCAAATGGGAAATAAGTCAATTACATGACAACTAGTGGTGCACCGAAATTTCGGCCGCTGAAACATATCGGCCGAAAACAGCGTTTTCGGCATTCGGACGAAAGAAGAAAAGGTGCTGACAATGACACCAAAAAAGAGGCGGGGTCCGCCCCAGGTGCCGCACATTGCGGGGTGTCATCCTGATGGCTCAGGCCTCCTCCTCCCCTCCCTCCTTCTCCTCCCCTCCCTTCTCCTCACGCAGAGCGGCGATCTCCCTGTGTCACAGAGCTGAATTGTCCAGGCGGCCTCAGTAACAATGTTCCCGCCTTCTGTGATAGACGGCACACTGATCCAATGCTGGGACAGTGAATCTGTGTGACGTACCATAGGATGTTGGACACTGTTTTTGCGGCCACCCGGCCCGGGAAAATTAATCCAGCTCCGTGACACAGCGGGAGATTGCCGCTCTGATCCGGGCAGGCTGCATCTCATGGGCACTGGTGAGGCTGCATATGACCGGAACTGGTGAGGATGCATCTGACAGGCACTGGTGAGGCTGGATCTGATGGGCACTGGTGAGGCTGGATCTGACGGGCACTGATGAGGCTGCATCTGACGGGCACTGGTAGGCTGCATCTGACGGGCACTGGTAGGCTGCATCTGACGGGCACAGGTGAGGCTGCATCTGACGGGCACAGATGAGGCTGCATCTGACGGGCACAGATGAGGCTGCATCTGATGGGCACTGATGAGGCTGCATCTGATGGGCACTGGTGAGGCTGCATCTGAAGTGTACTGGTGAGGCTGCATCTGACAGGCACTGGTGAGGCTGCATTGATTTCTTGTATCATGTCTGCGTTCTCTGACGATCTCTTGTATCATGTCTGCTAGAGGTGTACAGAATGGAAATTTTACTAATACTATTAGCATTGTGTTTAAGTTTAAGTAAGAGATTGCAGACATGATACAAGAGATGGTTAGAGACTGCAGACTGCATTTTTCTTGAGCTTTTCTTGCACTAAAGGTGCAAATAATGACCAATAATAAATTCATATTAATTTAAATTGATGATAATTAAAAAGTCAAATATAATACAATTATATATAAAAATATAAATAATTTTTAAAAACTGTAATTTTTGGTTTTCGGCTAAGTGCATCCTGCATTTTTTCGGTTTTGGCACCAAAATTCCCATTGGGTGCACCCCTAGTGACAACTGTGACCTTTGTCAACAACCACGGAGACAACAGAAGTCGTACATGTTGAGAAGAGTCGGACCTGATACTGTCCTGAGTGAAATAGGGCATTCTGGCCCTGACTGGTGCTGCACATTGTAGAAGTGAAGAATTAGTAGGTGGACTTCCTTGAGAATCAGAGGATGGACCATAGAGCGTTGTCTGTCCAGCTTGAGGTGTTTCAGGTGATGCAACACCTGCGCCTGTGCAAATGTTCAATCATTCTGACCCGCAGGAACCAAGAATGTGAACTGAGCTAATTGCAGAAGAGATCTAGCATATCTATTCTGCAATATAAATGATTTCAAAGTACCAGGACCTAGTGCAGTGATGGCGAACCTTGGCACCCCAGATGTTTTGAAGCCACATTTCCCATAATGCTCAACTATACTGCAGAGTGCATGAGCATCATGGGAAATGTAGTTCCAAAACATCTGGGGTGCCAAGGTTCACCATCACTGACCTAGTGGTTGCCCTCTGACACACTGGGATGAGGTATTCTTGAAGCACATAAGTTAGCTATTCAGTTCCTCTGCTAATATTACACTAGAGTTCACCTCTGTTGGCTTGTTTCCTCTGTAGTTCATAATGTGCTGTATACCCCTCCATTCCTGCTTCACATCATTCTCCTTAAAGTATTCTTCAATTTTCCTCTCATAAGCCATCTTTGCCTTCTCATCTTCTTAACCTCATCAGTGGACCAGCACAGAGAACCAGGAAGAAGCAGCCGGCTATCGATAACCTATATTTTTAAACTGGCTCTCAGGTTTTTAGATATGGGGTAGATGGAATTCTAGAAATTTGATACAGTTTAGGTAACAATAATATTTATTTGTTTTCCTATATAATTTTCACGAGCGATATTAAACGCAAACCGAAAAATGTAATAAATTGCGGCATGCAAATCATTACATGTGGAGGTTGCATCAGTTTTCTTTTCTTTGGCTTTCCCCCCACTTTTCACCTGGTGATCTGCCCAGTAATAACCCTCCTGTATTAGTGAGACACAGTAATAACCCTCCTGTATTAGTGAGCTCTGGAGGAATGAGAATAGGGGGCACAACACCAATGTCAGCCGGGGGAGGGGAGGGGGGGTGTGTGTGTTAAATGTATTAGCTGATTTAGAACCACTAACAAATTTAAGCCAAACTCCAGCACAAATCAGTTACAGCAAACAGTAGTTCCTTTTTTGGGATAAAGGATTTGTATGATAAAAATTAAAAAAAGAGATCATTTTAATCACCTCTGGTAGTGTTAAGTAGTATAAACTGATACATTCTGCTGGAGAGTTTGTGCTGTGAAAAACATCAGACTGCTTTATCTGGCTACATTATCAGATGAAAGTAGAAGAAAACCGAAAAAAGAAAACAAATGCAGCCATGACATCTAGGAATTGGTAAGCTGCAATATAATAAATGTTTGCTTTTGGGTTTAATACTGTTGTAATGTTGGCAGTTTATGAAAAGGGTGGGCAGGAAAGATTTTAAAGGATGACTACACGTTTATTTCTGCCAGATAGGGGGCAAAACTGCACTCAAGATGAGGTGTGACATGCTAGTGAAGAATATGCACTACAGACCCCCCTCTGTGTATGAAGCTCAGTGTTAGAGGAGGGGGTAAAAAGCCTGGAGCTTCTATCGGATTCATATTGATAAGGAAACAGCTGGTTCTAAAATGTCAAAGTGTGGTCTGATGGTTTTACTTCTGTGGTATTATTTTTAGCATGCGTAATTGCTTGTCCTATCACTAACACAAAATAAGTCCTTTGAGCCCTGGTTCAGAATGGTACAATTTGACATGTCAAATCGGCGGCAATTGCTGGCAATGGCACCGCACCGATTTCAAAAAGTAGTTTCTGTACGATTTTGGGCTGCGATTTACATTGACATCTGTGCAGAAACACGCATAGATGTCACTGAAATCAGGGCCGAAATCGGGAATGACATGCGGGAGTGAACTCGCACGGCTTCATTCCCGCAGCTCAGTGTGAACCTGGGCTAAAAAAGTTTCCAAGCAGTCTGGGACATTTTTAGCAGTTAACATACTGTATATTGATGTACTTACAGTCTCTTAGGTACCCTATATGCAGGCAGAAAAACAATGAACATTTAGCCAGCAGCAATCAGTGGTTGATTTCATCCTATTTATAAATAAAATATAAAAACAAAGCTCAGGGTTTTGGGCAGGCTGCGGTTATTACTCCTATCTGTATGTGGTTGTGTTTTGTCTTTTTTGGACTTGTGAATTTATTACTAATGTAGATAAATCATCATTAGGTTACAGAACTCACCAGTACAACAAAACATGGAGAAGATGTGAAGATAACACTGACACTGACAAGTATTCTGCCAGCAGGGTCCCCAACCTGCATCCAGTTCTTTGGGGTCCTTTTCAAGAGGTAAATGCATGAATGTATGCCTAAAATTCTCTGTACATGCCTGGCTCTAAGCCCCAGTTCATCCCCCGTGTGTTTCTGTACGTCTGTGTGCTTATGCCACTACCCTTCCCAACAAACCTGTACATTGTGTTGACAAGGAAACACATCTAAAAGCTTTTTCATTTACAACTGTGTAAGAAATGTTCACATCCTTACGGCTCCTATTGTAAAGAAACCCCTTATGCAGTTAAGGATTGAACCCCTTCTTGTCCATTGTCATTGTGTGGCCTCATGTTTTCTTTAGAGACCTTAGGTTAAATAGTTTCCCCCAATGATATAGTCGCCATTCAAAGATTGGTATATTGTGATCAAATCCCCTCTTAAAGTATTACTGGACCCAGGACCCTGCATTCACTATATCTGGTCCCACACAGAACATAGAAATGCAATCATTTTCGGAAATATAAACTGCTAAATAGCATTTCTCATCAGCAGTATAGAGCAGTCTTGTGACTTCTATCAGTTCCTGGTAAAGCTTGTAGGAGGAGTTTTCATACTGCACTGGCTGTCCTTTCAGGATTCAGGACCCCTGACCCTCTGTCTGGACAGTGCTGATTTTCCCTGTGCTGATCACATGCACTATCCCCCCCCCAAAAAACCTCAAGCAATACATACCAAACTGAGCATGTGCAGCCTGACTCCAGTAACTGTCTTATCCGGACATGTTCTGGAGTCAGTGGAAGAAGAGGAGGATCTGTGCATACAGGATCCTACAACCTTTTTTACACAATCCAGAGTATTAACCCCTTAGGTTCCACATTGAGTATAACAAGCATGATTTACTGCATATACAGACTGATTTTACTGTTGTGGGCTTTGTAACACTTTAAAGCGGACCTTCAGTCATTTTTTCAACGTTCCATCTATTAAATCTTCTGCCCTTGTTGTTTTACCTTTGTATAGTAAAACATTTTTTTTCTGCCAGTAAATACCTTTTACACCCCACTTCCTGTTTCCTGTCTGGTAAAAAGACTAGGCTTATGACATTGTGCACAGCTCTCTCTCTCTCTCTCTCTCTCTCTCTCTCTCGTGAGAGTTTGCCAGGAAGGGAGGGGGGCGGAGTCAAAAGGGGGCCAACGAGAGCTGCAGAGCTAGATGCGTGCCTCTGTGTGTATGTGGTAAATCCAGGAAGTGAACAGGCAGCAGCTTCAGTTGCCCAGCATTTTTGGCAAGTACAGAATCACAGTATATATAAAGTAATATGAAAAGTGGTTGGAGGGAAGCTTCAGAATGGCAAAGATGTTTTTATTACAAATTATGTGAGCAGACTGCAGTTCTTCTTTAAGGTCTGTGTGTGCCTTGAGACATATTTGACTGGTTTATTCAGTAGGGCAATAATCCCATCTTTAATAAAATTAACCGAAGTAACTGAAAGAATGGTACTCTACAAATTCTATCGGCGACTCTTTGAAAGCCCCCACAGGTCATCAGTTTAGAGGCAACCGTGAATAAAAGACCTAGAATTATTGCTCTCACTTCTCACTTATTGTGATATGTAATGTGTAGTGCAGTGAACATTTTCATACGCAGGCCTCTCTGACGCACGCATTTTTGTTCATGCTGGGGGGGGGTGTTCAAACTTTTTCGGGGGGGGGGGGGGATTTAGGTTCTTGGGTGTAACTTTAATGTTTTACACTTTTTTTTTTTTTTCATCACATAGGGGACATTTTTTGGGGATGCATTTTTTGGTGACAAGCTTTTCTTTAATGAGAATGAGATATCATGGGTACAGAAGACCACTGATGTCTCACATGCCCTTCAATTAAATTTAAGATCTGGGGAAAGTGACACCACGTCCCGGAAGTGACTTTCTCTTTAGGTTAATGACTTCGAAGTGAAGATTAGGGAAATGATGTTCACTGTTCTTCTTCCTCTCTACTTGGTGCAAGCCACCATGCAGATCCCAGGTCTGCCGATAGGTGCTCGGAGCCCAAAAAACATGGTGGGGGTGCACACGGGGGGAGATACCCAGCATTTGCCAGGGTGTGAGGTGTGCACAGCCATTTCCATCGAGAGTCGACTTGTGTGAGTAAAACTTTGTGTGTGTGTAATCCCCCCTCTACCAACAATGTACTGTACTGCATACTTTGATGGCAGTAAAAGGGTTAACAGCCAGTAAAGGGCTTTCCGAAAAAATAGATCTGGGCAGCTCTAGTACGGGATCACTGCAAACTGCTTGTACAGTGAGAGCAGGATGTATTCAGGGTATGTACGTTCCCTGATCCCTCCTACAACTAATTACTGTAGAGGCGATGTGTATTCTGTTACTTCCAGGGTCAAAGCTGTCATTCATTGGCTTGTGTAACTGAGGATGTAGCTATTCAAGCACGATCTGTGCTTGAATGGATGCATTAGGGGGCCAGAGAAACATTGGAGGCCTAAAAGATCCCCAGTGCCTCCATAAAGATCACCTGCTCATGCTATCACATAGGAGGCTTGTTATCCCCCTTGCAATAGTGATAAAGTTGAACTAGAGGCAAAAAAAATTAAAAATGTAGAAAAAAAACCCCAAATTATATAAAATAAATAAAAAATAAAATATTTTAAAGCACCTTCACGCTTGTACGCACCCCGTATAAAAATGCACCATAGGGCAAGGACACGTAAGTAAACATCAAAGGCGCGACACATGTGTGGTACCATCCTGAAGTGAGAGCAATACTACTAGGGTCAGAATTGTTGCTTAACTCTAATTTGATAACCTGTACTGCTTTTAAAGTGTCGCCTATAGAACATTTTGACACGTTTGTTTCTATGCAATAAAACCTTGTATTTTAACAAAAAATCGGTTTAATGTTGTATTTGTTTGCACTAAAATTAATTTTACTGTTTTTTTCCCCTGAAAGTATACGTCTAATAAATAGCTTTTGGGGAGTTTACAGTAATTTCTAGCAAAAAAATGCAGGTTTTAATATGTGTGCAAACATTTAAAAAATCGCCCTAGTAGGCAAGTGGATATAGAATATGTGCACTTTAACCACTTGCCGACCGCAATTCGTATATATACGTTGTGGTTTACCAGGATTATGGCTGAAGATATCAGCCATAACCCCAGTACTGTTTTTTTCTACCGGCGGCCGGCTTTCTTATGAAACCAGTCCTAGCGGTTTATGAGCAGCTAAAACGGTTTCCGAAGTGGCGGGAGGGGACGCCCCCTCTTGCCATGGTTTCTCGGCTTACCATTTACGCCGGTTCACCTGAGAAATGATGCGGCCAGCTACTCCCATAGGTGATCAAAGGGTCAACACTCTTTAAATGACTCTAGGGCCTTGGAGGACCAGAGCGACGGTCACTTCCAGTCCAGGCTGTAAGAAATATTTTTTTTTAAAGCGAAAGATCAAAAAATAATTCTTTTTTGATCTTTTGCTTTTAAAGATAAAGATGACCCTGTCATGGGATGTTTACATTCCTTGTAATAGGAATAAAAGTGATAAAAAAAAATTAAAGGGACAGTGTAAAAATAAAAAGTAAAATAAATAATAATAATAATAATAATAATAAAAACATTTTTGAAGTGCCTCCACCCCTCCGTGCTCACGTGAAGAAGCGAACGCATACACAAGTCGTGCACGCATATGTGAATGGTATTTGAACCACATGTGAGGTATCACCACAAACGTTAGAGCGAGAGCAATAATTCCAGCGCTAGACCTCCTCTATAACTCTAAACTAGTAACCTGTAAAGACGTTTAAAGCGCCGCCTATGGAGATTTTTAAGTACCGTAGTAGTCGCCATTCCACAAGTGTGCACAATTTTAAAGGGTGACATGTTAGCTATCTATTTACTCTGCATAATATCATCTTACACATTATACAAAGAAATTGGGGTAACTATTGTGTGTGTGTTTTTTTTTTTATTCATTAACCACTTCAGCTCCAGAAGGTTTACCCCGTCATGACCAGGCCATTTTTTGCGATATGACACTGCGTTACTTTAACTGACAATCGTGCAGTCGTGTACCAATATAAAATTGATGTCCTTTTTTTCCCACAAGTAGAGCTTTCTTTTGGTGGTATTTGATCACCTTTTTGGTTTTTATTTTTTGCGCTATAGACAAAATCAGGCCGACAATTTTGAAAAAAAAAAAAAGAAGAAATAAATATATATTGTTTACTTTCTGCTATCTAGACCTCATAGAACACGCCTACCCCTCAGTTGGTATGACCTTTCTACACCAGTATAGCTCAGCTTCCCCCAACACCCCAGATATTTCTCCCCTCTCAATACCCCTCCCACAGTTGGATGCATGCACTACTGTCTACCCCTGCCACCAAAACCCATGGTCCCAGGTCTGATCACCTGACCTTTCCCTGGGTCTGAGGGTTGGGAGAACATGCTGAAATGTAAGTACAGATACTCGTTTAACGACTTACCTGTTTAACGACCACTCAGACTTACGACCAGCTCTCCCCACCCTATACATCATTGTATTGTACAGTACAGAATTTTCTTTGTGTTCTGTACTTACGCAAATTTAAACAACGCTATTGAGCTGGAGTTTTGTGTTTAGACCTTTTTTTTTCCCGATACAGTACTTTACAGTAGTTAAGAATGCTTAAAATATGGATTATTTGTGGCTCCTCATTTAACAACCAATTCTTTTAACTACCTGGTCAGTGGAACGGAACCTGGTCGTTAAGTGAGGAGAGACTGTATTGGGTTTATTTCTGCATATTTACAAACAGAAGGAAATTCTAAGTACTGGGTAATAAAGAGGAATAACTCATATGTATTATTTTTATTTTCTAGGATCTTTAGAAGCCTTAACATGTACCAAGTGGGACGCAATTACTACAGTCCTTCCAATCCAGTGGAAATTCCTCAGCACAAGTACTACATTAATAATTACTACAATTATCACAGTTGTTCTTCGCATATTAGGAGTAAAAATCAGGCAATGTGTATAAATTAAACCAAGCTTAATGTTGCACTCCAGGCAGATAGCTTAATACAAAGTAGAAATATACCTATATGCCCACAGCCTGTGATAGAACAGTGAAGCGGCAACACCACAATGTTTGTTTCTCTCCTGTTCCTTCACATCACATGCATGTATGCAGCGCACTTCATTGGCTTCAGGTGCTGCCCTTACCTCTCCCAATGTGGGTTCTAATGTAGAGAGGATTACAAGAGGCTAATGAAGTCACATTCAGATATTTGGATTAGTTGAACTTGAAAAAACATTTTATTTTTAATTTTGTTTTTTTTGAAAAGGAAATACATAATTGTACTAAGTGGCGTTTTTTTTTTTTTTGTATCTGCCTGTAGTCTAGATTTAAGCCCTGGTTCACAATAATGCTACTTCAGTTGAAGTAGCATGATATTAATTAAAATGTCGAATATAATACAGTTTTATATATAAAAATATAAATATTTTTTAAAAACTCTGACTTTCGGTTTTCGGCTAAGGACATCCTGCATTTTCGGTACCAAAATTTCCATTCAGTGCACTCCTTATTTCATGCCGTGCAGAGTTTATATATCTCTATTGTACAGTACAGACTGAGTATTTATAGGGGTTATAAGCTCTTACCTTCAGGTGATTTTTCACTGGCAAAGCTTTTAAGGACACACCCTCTGAGCACCTGGACCCCCTAAGGCAGGGATATGCAATTAGCGGACCTCCAGCTGTTGCAGAACTACAAGTCCCATGAGGCATAGCAAGACTCTGACAGCCACAAGCATGACACCCAGAGGCAGAGGCATGATGGGACGTGTAGTTTTGCAACAGCTGGAGGTCCGCTAATTGCATATCCCTGCCCTAAGGCATGCTGGGAATGTACCTGAGTTATTGAATTATTCATTATGTGTCCCGTAATGTACTCTAAGAAAAATAATTTTACAGTAAGCCCCGGTTCACACAGGGGCGGCACGACTTGCAGGTCGCCTCACCGAGGCGACCTGCACACGACTGCTACGGCGACTTGCAAAACGACTTCTGTATAGAAGTCTATGCAAGTCGCCCCAAGTCGCCCCCAAAGTAGTACAGGAACCTTTTTCTAAGTCGGAGCGACAAGTCGCCCCTGTGTGAACCGGCACTTAGCCAAAGATGCTTTTTTTTTTTTTATGTACATGCATGGATGTGCCCATGTTGTAGCTTGGTACTTTTGGAATGTTTGAAAAAAAAAAACAAAAAAAACAGTATAAGCCAGAATTCTTCTTTAGTGAGTGATTGGTCTTTATATTCTATATTATATTCTATTCTTTATACAATAAAAATGAATAAAGTATAAAAATTCCTTGAAAACATATACTGTATAAAAGGAGCACTTTCATGTTTGACTTTGCATTTGTAGAAACCTAATGCCTGTGCAAAAGTAAGTACACCCAATGTAAATTCTTAATATTTTAACATATTTGAAAATGCAAACATGAGATCTTGATTCAGATAATGGCTACAGATAAAAGGTGATTTTTTTTTAACATAACAAAAATACAGATTTATTACAGTGGAATTCCAGCCTGGGTGAAAAAAATCAAAGACAGTAGCTACAAATACTGTAGCTGCTAACTTTTAATATATGGACACTTACCTGTCCAGGGAGCCCGCGATGTTGGCACCCAAAGCCGACCCGTCCATTGCCTCCTGGTGGAGGCGCCGGCATCCTTACTAAGGGAAACAGGAAGTGAAGCCTTACGGCTTCACAGTCTGTTTCCTGCTGCGCATGCGCAAGTCGCGCTGCGCTTTCTGAAAGGTCCCGCTGTCTTCTAAGACCTGTGTATGTCTCCCAGAAGGCAGTGGGGGGGGGGGGGGGGGTGAGGAGGAGGGGTGGAAGTTTCGTAGATTGCCGCACAATGATGGTGCAATCTAACCAGGTACCCCCCCCGAAAGGTGCCAAATGTGGCAGGGGAGGGTGCGAACAAACAGAGCCTCCGCTTTTGGGTGGAACTCTACTTTGACAGGAAAAGCTAAATGCGCCACTTAAAAACTATAAAATTAGAATCAAGTATTCCAGATTAGGTGCCCAGGGTGTGCTTGATTTGATGCCCAGGGTGTAGTTAATTTTGCACTATTACATCTATTGATATTTTTGGTAAATACATATTTGAAAAGCCAGGTTTTTCTTGTTTTCCTATTCCGGTATGTAACCTTTATCTTTAGGCATTGTCTGAATAAATACTAGATGTTTGTCTGTGTAATTATGTTGAATAAGTCAACATTTACCGTAGGGTGTAGGGGTGCGCTTAAAGAGTAACTCCACTTTTGTTGAAAAAAAATAATAATTTCCCTCTGAGTGATCAATGTACATTGCGGGGATGTACATAGTTACAGATTCCTGCCTTATTCTGCTCTGAAGATAAAACTGTTGTGCAGAGAACCAAATATGAAACTTTTTATTGCAGCTGATGTCTAAAATCTTGTATCTTTGTGCTTGAGGTGATTGTAGCCGTATTAGTGCAATTGTGACAGAGCTTGTCCTGGAAAATTGTATGTTCTTGCAAATAAAAAAAGTATTACGGACAGTACTCAATTTTCTCTGTATCTTTGTACAGAATTCTGGGAATATCACACAAGCAGGAAATTACATTTCTGGAGAAGTTCTGTACATTGACTGTTCAGAAAAGCCCCAGGTTGCCACATTGCATTGAATTTTACAAAAAATTACAGCAGCTGCAGTTTGAAAAGAGAAAGATCATTTTTAATAACATCCAAATATGTTAATTACAATATAACTTGTAACAGTTATGATATTTTTTTTTATTTGCTTTTTTATTTTTCTCACGAAAGTGGAGTTACTCACATGAATGTAAACAATCTGCTGAAATGACTTTAAGGAGGAAGAGCTTGGCATGGGTTTTATTTGTTGCCGTAATGCAGGACAGAATGGGGTTTTACTAAAACTGGTAGTTTGAAAATAAAACCTGAAAGCTGATTGGTTTCTGCAGAGCTGAACCAGATTTTGCACTCTCCAGTTTTAGTAAAAGCCTGGTGTGTCTCAGAGTTTCACACTTGTCTCTCCACATCCCCCTCGATCTATAACATTTTCAAATATTTTGTTGATATACAATAACCAGGTATTAGTATTTTACAACATAAGACTAAATCAGATTCTAACTTTACATCGCAGTTTACAGACAATGGTTGCTATGCAGCAGATTTTTATTCTTCAGCTGCTCTAGCGTTGCACCCATTAGACATCAGTTGTTTTTCAAAAGAGACTTTTTCTGATTTGTCCTCATTGTCTTTTTTATTTCTGTCATCAGGCTGATGCTGTGGCCCGGATTTTCAATATCCATCATGCATCTGGAAAATCAGTTAACTCTGAGTATAGATATAAGCCACAAAGTCCTGCGTAATGAAACTGTCCTGAATTTCATGAATGACCTTTACTCAAGGGTACCGAAAGAAAGGTTCACCGAGGCCTGTGAAAAAGAGTTCCTGGGGATGGTTGTGTTAACCAGGTACTGAATATTGGATTTTGGGAATTGTTCATTTCACAAAGTACAAGGCCTTTTCCCCACACTGAATAGTGACCATATTTATGTAGCTGTCTTTGTGCACTGTTCTGTAGGTTCACCTTTAACCAATTGCCGCCCGCCATATAGCAAAATTACGGCTGCAAAGTGGTTGTGATATCCTGACTGGACGTCATATGGCGTGATCAGGATAACATATCATAGAGCGACACATATATGAGAGCCTGAGAGGGATAACAAGTCGCTGCGTGCCCCCGGGGGTGCGCATCACGGGGATCGTTGTTGCGGTGTGTCACTCTGACACACTGCAACTCCGATCTAGGTAAAGCGTCTCTGACTGAGACTCTTTCCCCAGTGATCAGCCGTGTCCAATCATGATGTAAACAGGAAGAGCCGTTAATCAGTTTTTCCTCACTCGCATCTGACAGACGCAAGTAGAGGTGAGCCGATCGCGGCTCTCCTGACCGGGGGGGTCTGTGCTGATTGTTTATCAGCACAGCCCACCCGCGGATGCCCGCCCAGAACCACCAGGGATGCCACCAGGACCACCAGGGATGGCCTCCACTGATGACCACCAGGTACGGCATCCTTGGAGGCCATGGGTGGCAATGTGTGCCCACACATGATGCCAATGTGTGCCCACACATGATGCCAATCAGTGCCCACCAGCAATTCTTGCCAGTGCCTCCTAATCAGTGATGCCCATAGTGCCATCAATCAGTGCCACTCATCAGTGTCTATTAGTGCCACCTATCAGTGCCGCCCATAAGTACCCATCAGTGCAGCCTTTAAGTGCCCATCTGTGCTGCCTATGAGTGCCGATCAGTGCTGCATATCAGTGCTCATCAGTCCTGCTTATCAGTGCCCATCATTGTCGGAAGGGGGGAAAGTGTCCAGCATTGAAGTGGTTAAATATATTTAGTAGGTCAATTTTCTTTAAGCTCCCCACACAGAAGAGTTTAGTCTGAATTACTCAACTTAGAAGCTTATAAACTACATTTGCTTTAGAAAAAAAAAAAAAAAAAAAAATATATATATATATATATATATATATATACACACACACACACACACACACACACACACACACACACACACCCTGTATAACGTAGTCAGTGTGGTATTTTTGGGTGTATGATTTTGATTTAAACATTCACCATAAATAAATTATAAAAGCATACATACATTTTTTTAAAGTCTTTTGTCCAGTCTGTCGACATTACAGGTTCTTCCTCTTCTCTGTTAGCAGTTGTAATTGGTAATTATTATTGCACAGAATGGTGTTCACTCAGGCCTGCTTCATACCATGGTGCAGGGACGTCAGTTTTTCTGCACGCGTTCTGCAAGGGCACAAAAAAAAAACAACTGTTCTCTATGTGCCCTGTTCACACCACACCACTGGTATAACGTGTAGATTTTTTCTGATGCACATGAAAATTGATGGAAACCGATGTTGGTTTTCCCATCGGTTTTCATGCACGTGTAGCGATACCCTCGTGGGGGCCGCTGATAGAATCTATACCCCACTGGTTGCCCCGACTCCACCCCACTGGTTGCCCAGACTCTGCAGATCCTCAGTCACTTCTGACACCCTGGGTTCAGTCATTTTTACCAACTGTCACCTATTAAAAGAAACTTACACAATACCAGTGAGACAGTTTAACTACTTCCATACAGGGCATTTTCACCCCCTTCCTGCCCAAGCCAATTTTCAGCTTTCAGCACTGTCGCACTTTGAATAACAATTGCGCGGTCATACTACACTGTCCCCAAATGACATTTTTTCCTTTTTTCCTCACTAATAGAGCTTTCTTTTGGTGGCATTTGATCACCCCTGCGTTTTTTATTTCTTGTGCTATAAACAAAACAAGAGTGACAAGTTTGAAAAAACACAATATTTTTTACTTTTTGCTATAATAAGTATCCAATTTTTTTTTTTTTTTTTAAACAAATTTTTTCCTCATTTTAGGCCGATACGTATTCCTCTACATATTTTTGGTAAAAAATATCGCAATAAGCGTATATTTATTTGTTTGCGCAAAAGTTATAGTGTCTACAAAATAAGGGGATAGATTTATAGCATTTTTATTATCATTTTTTTTTTACTAGTAATGGCGACGATCTGCGATTTTTATCGTGACTGCGATATTGCGGCGGACACATCGGACAATTTTGACACATTTTTGGGACCATTCACATTTATACAGCGATCTGTGCTATAAAAATGCATTGATTACTGTATAAATGTGACTGGCAATGAAGGGGTTAACCAGGAGGGGGCGCTGTAGGGGTTAATGTGTTGCTAGGGAGTGATTCTAACTGTGGGGGGAGGGGATTCACAAGGGGAGGAGACCAATCGGTGTTCCTCTGTACAAGGAACACACCATCGGTCTCCTCCCATCTGACAGGACGTAGATCTGTGTGTTTACACACACAGATCCACGGTCCTGCTCGGTTACCGGGCAATCGGGGGTGCCCGGCGGACATCGCGGCCGCTGGGCACGCGCACCGGGACCTGAGCGATGCGGCGGGCGCGCACGCGCCCCCCCTGGGCTGCCTGGAAGGCTGCGCCGTCATATGACGGCAGCCCAGGATAACAGCTGCACCGTCCCGCTGTCATATGACGGCGGGCGGGCAGCAAGTGGTTAAGGCAGGCCATACATGGGTCAAATTTCTAAAGAATTTTCTTTTGAAAATCTTATCTAAGAATTTTCGTTCGTATTTCGCACCATTAGTGGGCTGCAGCAACAGCCGATTTTCGTGCGGCCATCGAATTTAAGTAATCGGACATGTTGTAAATTTTTTTAAAAACTGCCGATTTTCTAATCAATGATGGGAGAATCGTGCTAGAAATTGAAAAAGAAATGCGCGTGTGCAAGAATAGAAAATTCCCGGAAAGAAAAGAAGATTCCCAGCCACGAAAATTATTTTCTGTTGTAACATGAGGTGAAATTGAAGGCTTGGTCGACTGAATTTCGAAATCAATGGTGGCATCATCGGATCACAAAACGCACTACTTTTCTGATTTTAAAAAGAAAATTCTTTCGAAATTCGACCATGTATAGCCAGCCTAAGTTTGTTTACTGTGGTAAAAGGGACACATACAAGTGTAAAACATAACACTGTAAATCGTAAAGGTATTTTTATCTGAACAATATAGTACGGTTTATAAACACTTTTTGCAATTGGTAACCTTTTGGTAGTAAAGAGAAATGCAAAGTATACAAAGTGACCCAAATTGTGCCAAACCCTGTTTCTGTCACAGTAATCTATGTGAAAGGGTCAGCAGAAGGGTAGGGAGCTGACATTTGATTTACTATGTCAGGTTCACTCCCCCCTGTTTCCTCAACCCACAGGCCAATTAACATGAATACAACATGACAAACATTATGCACACGATTGTGTTTAAATTGTCTGGCTCCTTTAAATAGAGTTCCAGAGAAAGTGAGAGCAGACCCTTTGTGCTAAAAAAAACTTCAGTCACTTGAGGGAATGAAGAGAGGATAAAAGGGTTAAAGTGTTACTCCTTGGAATCCGACAAATCTTCAGCTAGGGTAAAGAATGGTTAAGAATAGGGTAATCCTTAATGATAGGGTATAGCAAATTTGGCTGATCTGTGGTGTATCTTTATTTTACTTCACACTTTTCCTATATGGCTGAAATATTATTGTATCTAATAAGATTGCTGGTGGTGAAGATGTGAACAGGATACAGATGTCTGCATACAGTGTTCATTAGAGTATGTGAACTAACTTTCAGTGGCACCACAAGTACCAGAAAGCTGAGTTGAATAAGGAATGTCTATATGCAGTGTCTTAATAGAATCTAAATGGGCAAATGCCCGCTCAGCTCACTGGTCACAGAAGCTGCTGACAACGATGCAGGTGATGAGGAAGACTTTCAGGAACTCCCTCTGAATCCTGGCTCTGGGAATGACATCTGACCCTGTTGCGCCATGCCGCTGCCTAGCCGGATCTGAAGTGCAGGCGTCGCTGGAGGATCTGGAACAGTCCCCAGTCTGCTGTAAGTGAGAAATGATGATGTCCACAGAGGTCCCTTTGGATGCAGCTATACGACTCCCCGCTGTGCAGGCCACAACTTGGCAGCAGCTCACATTGACACAGAGCTACTGCTGGCAGATCCAAGCTGGCGTCCCAAGAGAGCGATCTATGGCGCAACCCTCCTTTTTATATGATCTTCCAGCATTCTGTTCTCTTCTCAGCAATCTGGTAGTGGTAGTTCAGGCCAGTCCTGCTGGAATTAAAACTTCAGCATTCGGAACTACAGATCCCACAATGCTTTACTCTGCTCTGCTCTAAGTTCTGTCTAAAAGGAAATCACATGGAGTCCAAGCCAACACTAGAGGGAGACAACCCCACATCAATAACGCTGTACACTGTTCCTGAATGGCAGGCATAATAGCCAGCTCCTGGCTATACATGTATGATGTGAATGAGCCCTTAGATGACATGTGAGAGCAAACGACCTACTAAAACGGACGGACACTATTCTGTACTACTTCTCCTGGACCTCTCTGCTGCCTTCGACACAGTGGACCACCCCCTCCTCCTTTAAAAAAAACTCCTCCTTTGGCTCCTTTGGTCTCCGTGACTGTACTCTTCGCTGGTTCTCATCCTACTCTTCCCACTGCACGTTCAGTGTCACTTACAACTCTACTTCCTCCACCTCCTCCTCTCTTCCTTTCTCTGTCTGGGTCCCCCAAGGTTCTGTTCTTGGACCTCTCCTATTCTCAATCTATTTCTATGCCGATGACACCCAAATCTATTTCTCTACTCCTCAGCTCATTCCATCAGTCTCCTCACGCATCACCAATTTACTAACAGACATATCACCCTGGATGTCACACCACTTCCTTAAACTCAATCTATCCAAAACCAAGCCCATAATATTTCCTCCTCCACGTGCCCCTTCCCCTGATTTATCTGTCAAAATCAATGTCTAAACTATCAACGTTTTCCCCCACACCGAGGTCCTAGGCGTAATCCTGGACTCTGAACTATCCTTTTGGCCCCACATGCAATCACTGTCCAAAACTTGCCGCCTCAACGTCTGCAACATCTCCAAGATACACCCATTCCTAACCAATGTCACCACAAAGCTTCTAATTCACTCCCTGGTTATCTCGAATACTGCAACTCCCTCCTCATTGGCTTACCTTTAACCACTTCAGCCCCGGAAATGACCAGGCCATTTTATGGCACTGCTATACTTTAACTGATAATTGCATGTTCGTGCGACGTTGTACCCAAACAAAATTGATGTCCTTTTTTTCCTACAAATAGAGCTTTCTTTTGGTGGTATTTGATCACCTCAACAAAAATATTTTTTACTTTATGCTATAATACATATCCAAAAAAAAATTATAAATAAACAAATGTATTTATCAGTTTATGAAAAATTATTTTAATGAAAAAATATTGGCGCTAAATTCACCTCAATAAAGTGATTTCCAATCTAATACACTGCTATAATAGCACACAAGTGTGATCATCAAATATGATTCTAAATGACAAAAAAAATATATAGTGATACCAAATATAGCCAAACTAAACAGTGATAAATGCAAAAATGATATGCATAAGAGAAAATCGGTATTCATTAAGTGCTCTTCTTAAACACTTAAGCTTTGCCTTCCACCACACCAATTGTGACTGTGAATCAATCCATTGGAACCGCACTCGCCACAAGAATATGCCTTGCACTCTCATGCTTGGCTCAAAAGCTGCATTAACACCCCTCCAGGGTTAATCAGGCTGAGTGAGACTCCTGGACATCCAGCAGTATTTCAAAACAGATACGTCTAAAATTGGACATGAAATGAAATGATAAAAGTGCCTCCGATAGTGTGATAACAACAAACTTTATTAAAACATCTGCACACACTCTTCAACTGTTGCACTCACATGATTCCAATAAAAATCAGGCATATCTGGGTAAATCCTAAAGCTGAGCGTAAAGTGGTGTACTGAGGTCACGGCGGACCCGGGATGCAGTTGAAATCTCACCCTCCAGCCGGCAGACTAACCCTGTCTCGTTCGAACACCGTGCAGTGTCACCGCGTCACACATCTCAAGTTAGACTTGGTTGCTGTATAGCCATGCCCCGACATGTTTCGTCACATCGACTTCTTCACGGGATCCTCTAAATAGCTCCACTACCAATTACTGGTGGAAGTATTCCTATGGCGCATGCGCGCATCCTGTGTCCCCTTAACCTCAATGTGCCAATCACAATCGCCGACCTGTGCACTCCTAATCCTAACAGACAGGCCACCACATTGAATATACAAGTCAACCACTGACACATTAATCAATCGTTGTACCCCCATAACTAAAATGAATCTAATAACAGTTGATTATATACAAGTTAATATTCCAGAGAAATTTCATTTAAATACATAGGTTCGCTATAAACACACAATATGTAAAATAGCTAAAAACAATATAAAAACCCCTATAACTGGATGGAATTCTATTTTACTATACATACAATTACACCTGTGATTGGCTGGAGGATAATTAATACAATATTTCCTGGCAGGGATGTCCTGATCAGAAATTTGTCCAAAACACAAAACCCCTACTAAATGAATGTGTGAGTCAATATCTGACTAGCCTACCTTGGTTAGGCAGCACTTAGTGTTTATACTCCAGCCATTCACAGATGTAACTCTATATACTGTTAGGCAATGGTGTAGTGTTATTTCTCTAGCCATTTATAGATGCAAATAGTGAGATTGACTCACATTCATCAGATCCCCACTCTGCCTCTGTACCGCGATCGCGGGTGGCTGGCAGACATTGAATCCACCACGCTCACAATACCACATGCACGGATCGATGTACAGGTACGTCGGCTTGCACAGTCGAGCTGCCTTGCCTCAGTATATATGCGGAAGGCTGTCAGCAAGTGGTTAAATATGCTATCCCACCTTCAGTCTGTCATGAATGCTGTTGCCAGACTCATCCACCTTACAAACCGCTCAGTGTCTACTACCCCTCTCTGCCATTCCCTCCATTGGCTTCTGCGCACTCAACTAATTAAATTTAAAATACTAACAATAACTTACAAAGCCATCCACAACTCTGCCCCCAGCTGTATAATAATAATAATAGTACAGTAGTACTCTTATCTTAAGTCCACATGGTGGCACACTGCACAATATAGCCGGATCTGGAGAAAGTGGTGATGCTGGCTGTCATCCAACCTGGCAAACTGGTAACATCTAGGGGAGAGGACTTTCTGCTGGTGATATAGCCATGCCCGATTGAAGGTGAGTATTAAAACAAATGCTGTTTTTTTAGAAAAGTTTTGGGCTGCTTATTTTTTATTTATTTATTTATTTATTTAGTCTGAAACTGTTTTGCTTACTTTGCACTATTTTGCATAAGTTCAACTATAATAGGTGATATAAAGCTTTGGCGAAATAGAAACAAACATTTCCTAGTGCCTCAGATAGGTGATGGCAACCCTCCTTCCTTTTTTTTATATGAAGGCAACCTTTAGGCAATTCTGGTCTCTGGACCTGTAGCCAGTTTTTTTTTCCACTACACTGAAAGATCTGTTTCCTACAAAAAAGATCTGTTATCTGCCAACTCACATCTATACCTTGTAGCCAAAATGTTTTCCTCTTTTAAAGACTGGTTTGGAGGAGAACAGATGGGATTAAAGATGTTGAAAAAATAAGTGCTCATCTCGCAGACTCTATTATCTATTAATATATATTGTAATATTGTCTTCATCATACAAAAGAGGACACAGGCTGAGTATTCATAGACCCTGGTTTATAAGCTTGTACCTTCTAGCTACTGAACGCTGGCAAGCTTTTGCCTGGGTGTCCCCCCTATAACCCTACTTCACTGTGAGTCCGTCAGTTTTTTGGTAGTGTCTTAGGTTGATGTACCTTTTCCCTTGTGGAGAAATCACTCTTATCTTTACTACCTTATTATGCTATCTTGGGATTCTTCAACGCTTCATCGTCTTCTAATACAACAATAGAAGCCGTGCATCCGGATTGGTTACACACTTGGTAAAACTCTGGGAGGCATTGGTTCCTGCATGGGCGCTCACCTCAGCACATTGTGCAGTTCGCACAGTTAGTTGCAAGGTGCTACGCAGGTCCAGGGTCATGGTCCATTCCTATGAAACCAGTCCCTGAAGACCCCTCCAGGAGTTTATCCAACATAAAGGGTGAAGCCTACACCCACGTCATAGACAGGAGACTGGAGAATGCAAAATCTGGTGCAGCTTTGCAAAGAAACCAATCGCCTTCCAGTTTTTTTGTCAAAGCTTAATTAAACAAGCTGAAGTTACAAGCTGATTGGCTATCATGCACAGCTGCACCAGATTTTGCACACTCAAGTTTTAGTAAATCAACCCCATAGCGAAATTTAGTGTAGTTTTTTGATGAAGCAGAAGCGGACTGACAACTCATGGGGCCCCCGGGCAATAAAAGATTATGGGGCCCCCAGGCTTACAGGTGGCCGCCATGCCAGGAGTAAGTAACAAACAAAACAAGATATAGAGTACAGCAGTCAGAATGAGTGCCACGCTCACATCAGAGTCCTCCCTTACACTAAAGTCCCAACATTCTCCCTATACATCACAGTCCGCAGAGTCCTACCTTATGGCAGAGCCCCCTCAGTGTGTCACCTATCAGTGTCCCCTTACACACACCTTTGCTTGGTGTGGCAGGCAGCTGACAGGAAAAGACCTTTAAATTAGAAAAAAAATATCCACTTGTTGAAGGCTCTGAACTGCGCAAGTGAGTCTTAGAGCCAGCGAAATAGTGAACAGCTGTGGTTGGCCTCAGATCTGGCAGTGGGGCATGTGCATAAAAGCCATGCTTGATGTGTGCCATATCACCGCACAGGCACGCACCCAGACCTGCCCTGCTGCCTGATCCGAGGCCGGGCTCAGCAGTTCACCATTCAGCTGCCTCCGAATGGCAACAAGTGGATTTTCCACAGGCATAGGATTGTTAGATCGACTTCTGTTTAGCGGTAGTAGGCACAAATGTAACATACAGTATACATACACATAGACACACACACATTATACATATATACACATAGACACCAGTGGCGGCTGGTGCTTAAAATTTTTGGGGGGGCGCAAACAAACTGAAAAAAAACAAAACATCAATTGCAGCCACTGTGCCCATCAAACGCAGCTACTGTGCCCATCAAACGTAGCTACTGTGCCCATCAAACGCAGCCACTGTGCCCATCAAACGCAGCCACTGTGCCATCAAACGCAGCCATTGTGCCCATCAAATGCAGCCACTGTGGCATCAAACGCAGCCACTGTGCCCATTAATTGCTGCCAGGATGCCCATCAATTGCTGCCAGTGTGCCCATGAATTGCTGCCAGTGTGCCCATTAATTGCTGCTACTGTGCCCCATCAAATGCTGCCAGTGTGCCCTTCAATTGCCGCTATTGTGCCCCATCAAATGTTGCCAGTGTGCCCATCAATTGTTGCTACTGTGGCCCATCAAATGCTGCCAGTGTGCCCATCAATTGCCGCTACTGTGCCCCATCAAATGCTGCCAGTGTGCCCATCAATTGTTGCTACTGTGGCCCATCAAATGCTGCCAGTGTGCCCATCAATTGCCGCTACTGTGCCCCATCAAATGCTGCCAGTGTGCCCATCAATTGTAGCTACTGTGTCCCATCAAATGCTGTAAGTGTTCCCATCAATTGCCACTACTGTGCCCCATCAAATGCTGCCAGTGTGCCCATCAAATGCTGCCAGTGTGCCCATCAATTGCCACTACTGTGCCCTATCAAATGCTGCCAGTGTGCATCGCCCAGCACTTACCTGTCTTGCAGCGGGTCAGCGGCGGTGTCCTGCACGCTCCTCAATGACTTCTTCCATCCTCTCTATCAGGCATCCTGACGCTTCAGACAATCAGGTGATTGGTAACAGACCCGAGCACCTGATTGGCTGACAGGCGGTTCAGTGTTAGCAAAGTGAATTCCTTCACTTTGCTAACAGCTGAGTGAACAGCGAATGCCCAGCATGGTGCCCGCTGTTCACCTTTTTGGGCGCCTATTAGAGCCTGCGGCTCTAATCTGGTGCTTCCCAAAAACACCCCCGCCGCTGTAATTCATCCCACAGTATACACACAATCCAGCAAACTTTTACCTTCAGCCTTGTACAGTCACTTGTCTACTGTAGTGACTTGTTATAAAGGTGTTCTGGCATAGTCTTACAGTCCTCTCAGCTGTGTATCTGCTTCCCCTCTGGGTTTCACAGGCCTCCTAACCCCCCTTGTGCAGGCGGTGTGGTGGGAGGTGAAGGATGTTGGGGAACTTCTAAATCCCTTAGTTAACTAGGGAGGACCGCCAGCACAGTTTGCCCTGCAAAATATGACTGTGGGCAAAATGAGGCTCTTACCTCTAAAGAAGAAGACAAAGGTGACGGGTCAGAAATCAGTGAGGTTCTCACAGATGCTATGCAGATGTAACCCTGCATTCAGCTCCTTGTCCCAGTCGCAGCAATCAATGATCCCTTCTCCAATACATAAAACGCAGCGCAAACGCATAAATAAACATAAAATAATTATAATCAAAAAAGATAAAATGCAGCGCACTCACATAAATAAACATAAAATTATTATCAAAAAAAGTTCCTCCAAAATCTAGGTGATACATACATCCACCCATATGCATCAAATACGCTCACCTTCTTTATTTAACTTGTTGCACCTCTCACTGATCCCTTGTCACACTTCACACCTTTAACCTCTGCAATGTGGATGTATAAACAAGGATAACCAACAATATAAAATGTATAAAAAGCAACAATCAAGGAAAAATAAAAATGACTTTATACTCTACACTAGTGACTTTTTCTCTTGAAATCTAAGAGCCCCCTAAATGTCTAGAAAACAATTTTCAAGGCTAAACTTGCCCTTTCCAGAAAATAGCCTATGCAGTCAGGGGGACCCATTTAATATTAACCACTTCAGACCCGGAAGAATTTACCCCCCTCCTGACCAGGCCATTTCTTTTATGATACGGTACTGCGTCGCTTTAACTGACAATTGCGCGGTCGTGCAATGCTGTACCCAAACAAAATTGACGCCCTTTTTTTCCCACAAATAGAGCTTTCTTTTGGTGGTATTTGATCACCTCTGTGTTTTATATTTTTTGCGCTATAAACAAAATAAGAGCGACAATTTTGAAAAAAAAGCTATATTTTTTACTTTTTGCTATAATAAATATCCCCAAAAAATATATAAAAAAAACCCACATTTCTTCATCAGTTTAGGCCGATATGTATTCTACATATTTTTGGTAAAAAAAAAAATCGCAATAAGCGTATATTGATTGGTTTGCGCAAAAGTTATAGCATCTACAAAATAGGAGATAGATTTATGGCATTTTAAATTTTTTGTTACCAGTAATGGCGGCGATCTGCGATTTTTATCAGGACTGCGACATTACGGCGGACAGATTGGACACTTTTGACACTTATTTTGGGACCAGTGATATTTATACGGCGATCGGTGCTATAAATAGCCACTGATTACTGTATAAATGTCATTGGCAGGGAAGGGGTTAACACTAGGGGGCGATCAAGGGGTTAAGTGTGTTACCTAGGGAGTGATTGTAACTGTGGGGGGGATGGGACTGCCTGGAAGAGGAGACTGATTACTGTTCCTAATCATTAGGAACAACAGATCACTCTCCTCACCCCTGACAGAATGGATATCTGTCTGTTTACATTGACAGATCTCCGTTCTCTCCTTCTCAGGAGCAGTCGCGAGTAGCCAGTGGCCATCGAGGCGCATAAGCTCCTATGTCACACCACAGGCGCGCGTGCCCTATACTCCTTCAAGCACCCGCCGTACAGCTACAGCGATTCCTGCAGGAGTGCCATTGTGCTGCTGTCAATCGACAGCGGGCGGTCAGCAAGCAGTTAAAAAGTGCAGCTTTGTGAAATGTTCATTAATGTTATTGTCAATAAGACAATAGAACCATTGGTTTTCACTCCTGAAATGCTGGAAATATTGAGGGAGTGACAGAATGTTGAAACATTTTTCACCTAGTCATCCTAGTAAAGTGGAAATACACTGGAGCAGGCAGTCTCTTTATTGTAGGAGAGACATGCAAGTTCCCTTCTGCAATAAAATAAGCCTTCCCGCCTACTCGCAGTCTTCTTTAGGACATACATTCATGCACTTATTCTGTGTGTGGGGTGAAGTGCGGCGCATGCACAGCAGTGACAGCATCCAGTACCAGCCAAAGAAGACAGACGCAGCTCGGCAGTTTGGAAGAAACGTGGTAGAGGATGCATCAGGTTAACATTGAAGTGAATGGCATTGCAATTGTCACTAGCCCGCATCACTTGAATGGACAGCTTTACACAAAAACCAAAAGTTAAGACAGTTCCTGCTGATTAAGCCGATTTTTGGTCTGTGGGTATCAGGCTAAGAAGCATGCCTAATGCCAAGTGTGAGCAAGACTGGTTTTAACACCATTGAAAGTTTTTGACAGGTTGAAGACAATAATATTTGTACTGGCCCTGAACTGTTATGGCAGCTTTCAGAGCTAAAGCAATGGAAATGCAGAGGAAATAGGTTACCTTAACAAAGTTTCTTGCTGACCCTGCATATGTTGTGAGACACAATGGAAGTATTAACAAAGAATAGTGCATGCTAAAAAATGTGTCAGCTTCTATATGCCTACTTAATGCTACCTGGGATAAAATAATAAGTGACACATAACAATTTTGTCACTAGTGGTGGTGTTCCATATTCGAGCCTACTTATGCCTGTGTGCACAAAATATTTGCTACAAATCTGAGATTTTTTTTGCTGGAATGGTTCTAAATTTTCGCCTTTCCTTCCCGCATTTCTGCACTTTTCTGACCATCCATACCCACCCCCCCTCTGCTCCCCATTCTACAGTGACGATCATATCCATCCGCTCCTCTTTACTACAGTATTTATACCAATCTGGTAATGGTGTAACATTTGGAACTATTTTTAAATTATAACATTGGTGCAAGTGGTTGATTATTTTGGCAATAAAGAATTACGTAATTTGCTTTGTTAAAGTGGAATTAAACCCAAAACCAAAACATTTTATATATTGCTGCTTACCAATCATTGGATGTGGTGGCTGCATTCGTTTTCTTTTCTGTGGCGTATTTTCCTTCTGTTTTCACCTGGTGATCTGGTCAGTAACACATTAGTAGTGAGACACAGCTCTGGAAGAGTGGACACAGGAGGCACAGCAGACAGCTGCATTGTGAGTCTGGGGGAGGGTAGTGTTAATTGTATTAGCAGATTTAGAGCCACTAACAAATTGAAAACTTTATAAGCAGTTACAGCAAACAGTTATTTTATTATTTGGGATAAAGATTTTACGTGAATAATTCAAAGCTTATTATTTTAATCACCCCTGCTAGTGTTAAGTGGTAATCTCATCCATGTAAAATGATCAATTCTGCTGGAGAGTTTGGGTTATTGAAAAACAGACTAAAGCCTCGTACACACGACTCATATTTTCCGTAGACAAAACCTCCGACTTTTGTCCAAAGGTGTGTGCCTGGATTTTGTCCTGCATACAAACGGTACACAATTGTCGGCCAACAAACACAAATGTAGTGACGTACTAGACGTACTACGAGCTGAAAAAGAGGAAGTTCAATTGTCAGGCGCCACCCCTTGGGCTCCTTCTGCTAATTTTGTGTTAGTAGAAGTTTGAGCGTTGATTCGCGCTTTTCATTTAGCACTTTTCAGTTCATTTTTGAACGGCCGTTCGCCAACCAGCCATGTTGCGGAATCAGAGGAGATAACGTGTTATTTATTATTGGCCTTGGAGTTATTGCTTTGACCCAAGTCCAGTCCAGGAACAGGAGGAGGAGGATTTCTTGGAACAAAAATTGGTTGCTTTATTAATGGCGACCAATTATGTCTCATATGCCTTTGCTGCGGGAGCTCCAGGAGAATAATCCAGATGATTTTCAGAATTATCTCTGGATAAGGGACCCCTGCTTTCACCAACTCTTGGCATTGTTGACCCCCTATATTAAGAAGCAGGACACATGGATGAGGCTTTTATTTTATTTTTTTGTTGAATAATGATTTGATTTGGTATATTTTCTATATTTTTGGATGCATAGAATGCACTTTTTGGTTAAGTTCTGTTGGCAAATAAAAAAATTGTGGAGAATAATACTTGGCTCTGTGTTTTACTTCAAATGACAGTTTGGGAGTAGGCAGTTACATTTTAAAAAATACAATGTAAAATTAACAAGGGACACCAACATAGTTGTATCTTTGTTCCTAAAAAATACAGGATAATGGTGTTGTGGTAACTTGCACCAAAAAAAAAAAAAAAAAAAACAAGCATAATAATAATATTCTTGATATCACATAAAAAAAAAGGCTTTGAAAATTTGTTTGCAATAACTCCATCAGCATCACCAGCAAAGCAGCTTCATTATTATCCCATTAAAGAAGAAGAGAATTTGCACAGCATTTGGAGATTTCATAATTTGCCGCGTCACGAATGTTAATTCTGCATTACTAACGCTAGTTTACAAGACCGACCGCTTCTGGCTCGTCCTTGCTTCCGAGCATGCGTGTTTGTACTTTGGACTTTTGTCCGATGGACTTGTGTACACACGTTTGGAAAATCTGGCAACAGACATTTGTCCGCGGAAAATTTTAAAGCCTGCCATCCAACATTTGTCCACGTAAAATCCGACAACAATTGTCCGATGGAGCGTACAAACAGTCGGATTTTCCGCCAACAGCCTCTCATCACACATTTCCCGTCGTAAAATCCGATTGTGTGTACCAGGCTTTACTGGCCAGATCATGACCTAAAAATATAAGAAAACCAAAAAATGGCAACTAATGCAAGCTTCACATCTAAGAATTGGTAAGCTGCAATATAATGTTTGCTTTTGGATTTAATACTACTTTAATCACTCAGAAAATGTTTTAAAAGTGCATTCATTCTTTGAACTTGTATGGACATTTTAAATTTCTATTGCATCATTTTACTGACATTCACTTTTCTTTAGGTACAACAATAAAACTTATAGGGTTGATGACATTGATTGGAACACCAAGCCATCAGACACATTCCGAAGGAAGGACGGCAGTGAGATTACTTATGTGGACTATTATAAACAGGTACACAATTCTCAAGTTTAGGAGCTTTAGTGTACATAACGCATAATTCATAATAAATGTTTGAGGTGGGCAGGGGTCCTCCTAATCATACTAATCAGTTACATGTGGAGGAATTCATAAAATATGACCTGTGGCTAATCGTCTTCAGCGGCATGTCATATCTAAGTAGGTTATGAGGAAATAATAAAAAAATAATCTGCCATGATGCTGTTGTAATCCCATGATAAATCTGAAATTACTACCATGAAACCGTCTGCATAGAGAGTACTTTAAAGGAGAAGTATAGCCAAAGCTTGTTTGGCTTTACTTCTATGGATCACAGGAGTGAAATTCGATTTGCACTCCTGTGACCCATTTTTAGCAGAGAGCGGGCTGAAGTCTGCTCTCTGATGTCATGGATTTCAGTCCAGGCACTGGCGTCATCCCAACCACATAGTTTGGATCTGCCAGGGGCATGAACTGACCCCCGTCTCAGCCTCTCTGCGAGCTGCTGAGAGCATGAGACGCCCGCTCCGCCCTCTCCACAGCTCAGTGTTCTAGTGAGTGAGGAGGGGGCAGAGCAGAGAGCGGTGACTGACAGTCTGCAGCTCTCTGCTCACAGAGCTGTGAAAAACGAGCCAACGGCGGTGTTCAATTGCTTGGTTCTCAAGAGCCGAACCGATGCTGCATCCAACAAGGTAAGTATGAATCTCAAAAAAAAAAAAAAAAAATCCTTTACTTCTATTTTAACCACTTCCTGCCCAGCCTATAGCAGAATGACGGCCGGGCGGAGGTTCAGTTATCCTGACTGGGCGTCATATGAAGTCCAGCAGGATAAGCCATGATCGCGTTCCCGAGGGGCGCGCAACGGTCGGTGGTGTTTCAGTCTGACACACCGTATCAACGATCTCGGTAAAGAGCCTCTAACGGAGGCTCTTTGCCACGTGATCAGCAGCCGTGTCCAATCACTGCTAATCACAATGTAAACAGGAAGAGCCATTTATCGGCTTTTCCTCACTCGCGTCTGACAGATGCGAGTAGAGGAGAGACGATCAGCACCTCTCCTGACAGGGGGGGTCTGTGCTGATTGTTTATCAGCGCAGCCCCCCCCCCCCCCCACGGATGCCCGCCCAGGACCACCAGGATACCGCCAGGACCACCAGAGATGGCCACCACACAGGACCACCAGGTAAGCCACCCTAGACCACCAGGGACATGCCAATCAGTGCCCAGGTAGCTTCCAATCAGTGCCCACCAGTGAAAAATGCCTGCCCGTGATGCCTATCAGTGCAATTTATCCCTGCCAACCAGCAGTGCCGCCTATCAGTGCCACCCATAAGTACCCATCAGTGCAGCCTTTTAGTGCCCACCAGTGCCACCTATGAGTGCCCATCAGTGTCGTCCATCAGTGCCACCTCATCAGTGCCGCCTTATCAGTGCCCATCAGTGAAGGAGAAAACATACTTTTTTACTAAATTTTATAACAAACAAAGATAAACTTTTTTTTTTTTTTCAAAATTTTCAGTCTTTTTTCATTTGTTTAGGAAAAATCAAAAACCGCAGAGGTGATCAAATACCACCAAAAGGAGTAAAAAAATATGATAAAAATGTTGTTTGGGTACAGTGTAGCATGACCGCGCAATTGTCATTTAAAAAGTGACAACACTGAAAGCTGAAAATTGGCTTGGGCAGGAAGGGAGGTAAGTGCCTGGTATTGAAGTGGTTAAATAAGGTATCTTTGCTATGACCATACTCCCTTATGTGTTTTATGCTTTTTATCATGTCACCAGAAAACATGGTAGGCTGTCCTTTCTCCCAATGTCAGCACATTTCCTTTTTTGTATATTATACAATCTGCACAGGGCTCATTGGCCACAGATAGCTGCTCACAGGTGGCAAAAACAGTTGCAGGAATCAGCAGATTCCTGCCACGGTCATTCGCACCGGATCTGGTCGTCTCTGCTAATGTTGCATAAAAGTACTTGTTTTATCTATTTACAAACACCTGAGCTGGCAAGGGTCTGCATATCCAACAGGAGTCATGCCTGTAGATGTTGGTGAATTGAAAAAATTGTATCTGTTTTTAAAGCAGATCTAATCTCTTTCTCTAACAATTTAAGCTTTAACCATTTGACCTCTGGAAGATTTACTCCCCTTCATGGCTGGCCATTTTCTGCAATACGGCACTGCGTTACTTAAACTGACAATTGCGCAGTCATGCAATGCTGTACCCAAATGAGATTTATGTCATTGTTTTCACACAAATAGAGCTTTCTTTTGGTGGCATTTGATCACCTCTGCGGCTTTTATTTTTTGTATAAACCAAAAAAAAAAAAGACAATCAATATATTTTTTACTTTCAGTTATAAAACACATCCAATAAAAATCTAAAAAAAAAAAAAAAAATTCTTTAGAAATTTAGGCCAATATGTATTCTGCTACATATTTTTGGTAAAAAAAATCCCAATAAGCCTATATTGATTAGTTTGCACAAAAGTCATAGCATCTACAAACGATGGGATACATACTAGAATTTATATATATTTTTTTTATACTAATGACGGCGATCAGCAACTTATAGCCAGACGGCCATATTGCAGCGGACAGTCTGATGCTAACTGACAATTTATGTGAACCAGTGACACTAATTCAGTGATCAGTGCTAAAAATATGAACTGTACTAATGACACTGGCTGGGAAGGGGTTAAACATCAAGGGCGATCAAAGAGTTAAATGTTTGCCCAGCCATTGTTTTTGTGTACTATGTGTGCTGCTTTTACTAAGGGATGTGATGGATTTTCTTTCCTCGCTTTGTTTACATATGCGCATCGTTCAGCCTCTCCTCCACGATCAGTGGTTGCCGGCAGACATCCATTGGCTGGCACCCGCTGATCGGCTTCTGCTGTGACTAATCACAGTAAAAGGTGTGCGCCGTCGCTGTGCGCACCCCCTACCTAGAAGTGCAGAATCATGTGTATGTATACTTGATTCTGGCCACCCTGGAGCAGTAAATCTGCTATGGGGCGGTCAGTAAATGGTTATTATGTTAATATAATTTCAAAAGTTGTTTTAAATCTTTTTAACTCTACAACTTTCATAAAAATACCTGCTGCTCCTACCATTAAGCTCTTTGTTCAGGCATTTCCTGATATAGGGTAGCAGCTGTCTCCCAATTGTGCTCCTGCTTTATCACCCAATACGCTTCTGGTGGAGACTATGGGTTTTATTTACTAAAGGCAAATCCACTTTGCACTGCAAGTGCACTTGGAAGTGCAGTCGCTGTAGATCTGAGGGGGACATGCAAGGAAAATAAAAAACAGAATTTCAGCTTGCACATGATTGGATGATAAAATCAGCAGAGCTTCCCCTCATTTCAGATCTACCACTTTAGATTTAGAGCGACTGCACTTCCAAGTGCACTTGCAGTACAAAGTGGATTTGCCTTTCGTAAATAACCCCCTATGAGCTGCCTGCTCACTCATTGTCTGACTTTGTTGGTATATTATCAGATAGTTAGTCCAGAACTATGATGTGCAGCTAACACTAAAGTGAGTACATTCAAACAGCTGCTGTTTAAAATAGGCTGAAGGGGATCACGGGACGAAAAATGGAAAATAGAATAAATATAAACATTTTTTTGACACTTATAGTGTTCGTGCTTGGTGAAAATGATTAAACTATAAAAAAAAAAAAAAAAACAAGAATCAATAAAAGTAGGGATCTGCAGATAGCACCGTAATATAAAGTACATATAGAATTGAAATAAATGCAGCACTTCCACAAAACAATCCCACCACACTAATGCCCCGTACAAACGGTCGGATTTTCCGACGGAAAATGTGTGATAGGACCTTGTTGTCGGAAATTCCGACCGTGTGTGGGCTCCATCACACATTTTCCATCGGATTTTCCGACACACAAAGTTTGAGAGCTTGCTATAAAAATTTTTTATTATTATTATTATTAAAATTCGTTGTCGGAAATTCCGATCGTGTGTACACAAATCCGACGCACAAAGTGCCACGCATGCTCAGAATAAATAAAGAGATGAAAGCTATTGGCTGCTGCCCCCTTTATTGTCCCGATGTACGTGTTTTACATCACCGCGTTCAGAATGATCGGATTTTCCGACAACTTTATGTGACCGTGTGTATGCAAGACAAGTTTGAGCCAACATCCGCCGGAAAAAATCCTAGGATTTTGTTGTTGGAATGTCCGAACAAAGTCCGACTGTGTGTACGGGGCATAACAGTGTAATGGAATTTGTTTTCTGGAAGAGCTGCATATATGAACCACTTACAGACCGGAAGATTTGGCTGCTTAATGATCAGGTCAATTTAAGTGACAATTGCGCGGTCGTGCGATGCTGTGCCCACACAAAATTGACATCCTTTTTTCCCCACAAATAGAACTTTCGTTTGGTGGTATTTGATCACCCCTGCGGTTTTTATTTTTTGCGCTATAAACAAAAAAAAGCGACAATTTTGAAATTTTTTTTTTGCTATAATAAATATCCCCAAAAATGTTTTTAAAAAACAAATTTCTTCATCAGTTTAGGGCGATATATATTCTAGATATTTTGGGTAAAAAAAAAATGGCAATAAGCATATATTGATTGGTTTGCGCAAAAGTTAAAGCGTCTACAAACTTTGGAAAAGCTTTATGGCATATTTATTTATTTTTTTACTAGTAATGGCGGTGATCTGCGATTTTTAGCGGTACTGCGACATTGCGGCGGACAGATTGGACACTTTTTGACACATTTTTGGGACCATTGACATTTATACAGCGATCAGAGCTATACAAATGCACTGATTACTGTGTAAATGGCACTGGCAGGGAAGGGGTTAACACTAAGGGGCGATCAAGGGGTTAAATGTGTTCCCTAGTTAGTGTTTCTAGCTGTTGGGGGGGGCCTGACTGACTGGGGGAGTAGACAGATCATTGTTCCTACTTACTAGGAACAAATGATCTGTCTCCTCTCCCCTGACAGAACAGGGATTTGTGTGTTTTCACACACAAATCCCTGTTGTAGCTCTTGTTCCTGCAATCGGGGGTGGCCTGTGGCGATCGCGCCCGCTGGCCACGCGCATCAGGTCCCCCGCCGCGCCGCAAGCGCCTCCGGCGGCTCCTAAGGGGGATGACGTACCGTATGGCGATTCACAGGAACGTGCCACTTTGCCGACGTATATCGGCGTGAGGCAGTCGGCAAGTGGTTAAAAGTTTTTAAAAGTATGGGTTTTTTGTTTGTTTTTTTATATACATACTTACCTAGGTGGATGCAGCATCAGACCGATGCTTCTGCTGTCCCCCGGCATCTCTGCACTGAGAACCAAGCCACCAAACACCGCTGATGGCTTGGTTCTCTCACCTCCCCGAGCGGGAGAGATGTTGACTGTCAGTTAGCATCTCTCCTGCTCTGATCCTCCACACTCATTGGAGCGCTGAGCTGTGGAGGGGCGGGGAGCGGCCGTCTCAGCGGCTAACCGAGACTGCCATCAATCAAGGCAGATGGCGGATCCAGACTTCGGAAGTCAGGATGACACGCTGCCTCGACTAATAGCAGTGATGTCAGCGAAGAGCGGACTTCAGACAGCAAAACAAATTGCACTCCTGTAATCCAGAGGAGAAGCCAGGCCTAAAAAGCTCTGGGGTGAAGGTAGTAGTTGTAAACCCTAGGACAAAAAACAAAAACCTGCAATGCAAAGGCATAATGAGCTAGAATGCTAGTATCTCCTATAGGAGATATCCTGGGTAGCTACAGGTAAGCCTTATTATAGGCTTACCTGTAGCAAAAAGTGTGTTGTAAGGGTTTATAACCACTTTAAAACAGCCAGGGAACTAACAGTTTCTAAATGAAAGGACAGCAAAGACACCATACAAATTTTATTTTTTGCAGGGGCTGTAAACTGCTGTGAAGTATAATGGTACCATATACATACATGAAATAATCTGAATGTATTGGGCTCTGTCTTCTTTCTTTGCAGCAATACAATCTAGAGCTGACTGATTTATTCCAACCCATGCTGGTCAGTACCATGAAAGTTAAGAAGGATGCAACTGATGCTCCCCGCGCTGTGCACCTGATTCCAGAACTGTGCTACCTTACTGGTATCAACCATCATTAGATTCAATGCATTGCTCTTGTTTCCAGGCTGCAGAGGGTAGAAAAGAAAGGGGAACTTTTAAGTGGACACCAAGGTCACTGTATACTTATTTTGGGCTGGGTGATTGTTGACAAGTTTAATCTTATACTGACCTTTTTGTCACTTCAGGACTTTCTTTTGGAGTGCTTGGTTTCCTCAGTGCTGCAGCTAATTTTTGTCTTCAGGTTTAGACTAATCAATGATTATTTTTTTGGTCAAATACACTGTTTTCTATATCAAAAAGACTTAAAGCAGTAATAAAATCAAAAAGCAAACATGTATTATATTGCAGCTCATCGGTTCTTAGATGTGATTCCCTTTTTTTTTTTTTTTACGCTTTCTTTCTTTATTTTCATCTGGTGATCCAGCCAGTAGTTAGGTCTGTTGTTTTTCAAAAGACCAAGCTCTCTTGCAGACTGTATTAGTTTATAGGGTTGACAAAAGCCATTTAACACTGGAGCTTACAATTAAATAGTTACATAGTTAGCCTGGTTGAAAAAAGACACAAGTCCATCCTAGTTCAACCAATTAAAGGGGAAAAAATGATACAATCCTATATACAGAATCCTACACCCACAGTTGATCCAGAGAAAGGCAAAAAAAAAACAGCAAAGCAGCAATTTGCTCCAGCAGGGGCAAAATATCCTACCTGATCCCCCAAGAGGCAATGATCAGCTGTTATTTATTTATGTAAAACTTCTATCCCAAAAGGAAAAAATATGTTTGCCGTAACTGAATTTAATGTGTGAGCTGGAGTTTGGCTTCCACTTGTTAATGTATTTAAATCTGCTAGTACATCTTATACTACCTCCTGGGACTGGCAATGTTACTGTCTGCTGTTCCCCCTGTTCTCCTCCATTCAGAGGGGGGAGCACTCTAATACACAAAGTTTGGTACTAGCCAGATCACCAGGTAAAAAGAAAAGGAAAAAAAGCTGAAACAAGAAAACCAATACAGTCACCACATCTAATGATTGGTAAGTTGAAATATATGTAATTTTTGGTTTTGGGTTTAATATGGTTTAAATACATTGTTTGATCTAAAGGAAGTAAAAGCAGCAATGGTCTTTTCAGGGGGGTAGAAGCGGAAACTCCAGAAGATCTTGGCTTTGAAATCCTGTCTAGTTTTCTGTAGATGGCATATTGAACCTACCAGCATGCACTCAGTGTTGAAATAATAATCAGTTGGTGGTGTACAAAAGCATGTAACACTGAACTCCAGGAATTATATGTATTATGTACTTACATAGGTCCAGCTCAGCACAGTGTATGTATGCATTTCTCATAATGTATTTCCTGCTTGTGACGGTTAAAATCACTGTAGTAGTCAGTGCTACTACAGTGATAGGCGCAATTTTGCTTGTCCTGTTTGGGTTCTGTGCGAGCGGCTTCTGTATACAGAATACAGGGTCACTCGCCTGGCACTACCACCAATAATAGAACACCTTGTATTTTCCCCCCCCAATGTATACAAGGCGTTTTCTGATTGGTTGAGGTGTAGAGGAGGGCAGTGACGTCACCCTCACACAAAACCCCAGCAGGACCCAGAAGATCATGGCTGTTGCAAACTGATTTTCAGCTTCCCCAGAGGCTTGTCATGAGATATGCAGTAGGTAAAGTATGCAGTACAGATGATTCCTGGGGAACAGATTTAACTGTGAAAAGAGAATCTGTTGTAAGAACTATATGAATGAATGAATGAATGAATGAGTGACTTGTATAGCACTACCTATGTGAACTGAATCGCCTCAGGGTGCTTTTTTGCTGCTGGTGTCCATCTGCGGTATAGCGCGGTCCTTTGCCCCATGGGTTCCCAACACGCTTACAAACACATACACATATTTGGCCAATTTTTTTGACAGGATCTAGATAACCTACCAGCATGTCTTTGGAGTGTGGGAGGAAACCGGAGTACCCGGAGGAAACCTACACAGGCACAGGAAGAACTTTCAAACTCCAGGCAGGTAGTGTCGTGGTTGGAATTCAAACCAGCGATCCTTCTTACTGCTAGACGAAAGTGCTATCCACTACACCACTGTGCTGCCCTATATAAATTGTTAGTTTTACTAGTAATACAATGAGCAACCCATTGCATTATTGTCACTGAGTGTTATGGGTTTTCTATGAAGAGTGTAGTAAACTATGATTTTTGTTTTAAATAAATGATAAAAAAACAAAAGAAGCTAATTATCGTAGTTGGTTTTTAAACTTCTGATGTATCCAGAGAATTAACCTGGAACTTCTTACAAATAGGTAAAGCAGTAAATTGACAAATGTATCCAGAAAACTTTACAACTGTTCTAAAGTCAGAAATTCCATTCAGTTCACATTAATCATTGACTTGTATGGGATTATTCAGGGTGTGATGGCAGCATCCTACAGACCAAGGGAAGTGGGCAGTGACAGACTCCCGGCAGGAAAGTGTAAAGCGAGGAAAGAGAAATAGATAGAGAAATTAATGGTGCTGAGGGATAATGTAATCAGTGTGATTAAATGTCTTCCAAGCATAAATAATATTACAGTGGGTAGGATTAGAAAATCTTCAGTAAAATAAAATAGCTAAAAATGATACATTCACACAGTACAAGATTATTGGAAACAAGCAGTTCTAATGTGTTACTAAACCCGCAACAGTAAAATCAGTCTGTATATGCAGTAAAGCAGGGATGTGCAATTAGCGGACCTCCAGCTGTTGCAGAACTTCAAGTCCCATGAGGCATAGCAAGACTCTGACAGCCACAAGCATGACACCCAGAGACAAAGGCATGATGGGACTTGTAGTTTTCCAACAGCTGGAGGTCCACTAATTGCATATCCCTGTAGTAAAGCATGCTTGTTATAATCAAAATTGCTGCCTTCTTGAAGAATCAGTGTTTAGTATCCCTTTAAATCTGCAAAAACATCATACAATTGAAACAGTGTCCAAAAAGTTAAATCAAAATCGACTTGATATAAACGGTGATTATTTAGTCCTTAAGGAGGTTGTAAACCTCAGGAAAAAAAACGAAAAAATAAAAATAAAGCCTGCAAGACAAAGTCATAATGAGATAGTATCTACCTTAGAAAGAAGCTGTTGCAACAGTCCCCGCACACCGCTGAGATGGCTGTCATTTTATTTCTTCAGGGTTCGCGTGCTTCAGCGCTGCAATTGGCTGAAGCCGCTGTTCACGGCACGGGCTCGGAAGGAGCGTATGCACCAGTGATGTCACTGGCTGCATGCAATGTAAATATCTCCTAAACTACAGGTTTAGAATATATTTTCACAACCTATAGGTAAGCCGTATTATACGGCTTACCTATAGGTAAATGTAAGCAGAGGGAGTTTACTTCCACTTTAAAAAGTTCTCAAGTGTATATCTGCTCGCATACACTTCCACATTCAGTAAATGCAATACTTCATTGATGTCTCCTTATAATGGTGTCCACCTCTATGTGCTCCAACATACAGCATGCAGTGGTGATTATCCCCTCACCTGGGGGAGAAGACCAACCAGTGAGTCCAGTGCTTCAGTGACTGTGCCGTTACTGCGCGCATGCGCGGGAGTGACAGCATCGCGGCTCTGGCCAATCACAGTGCCGGAGCCACGATACCCAGAAGTAACCTGTGGGAGTGATGTCGGCCACCGGAGCGGTGTACGGGCACCACAGTTAGGGCTTCGATCACAGGTGAGTATTACATAATGAGCTAGTATGCTATGCATACTAGCTCATTAAGCCTTTGTCTTGCAGGTGTGAGTTTTTTTTTTTTTTTTTTTTTTTTTAAGTGGGCTTACACCCACTTTAAGAAGTAAAAAATTGGTGAAAAATTATAAAAACATTTTTTTAGTGATCCCATACCTTGCATCATATATTAATAATAAAAAGCCCCCCTTTCTTTATATGCCATAACACTTTATTTTATGTAGCTATATAGCACTGAATAATCCTAATAACCACACATCCATATAACTCTTTTTTAAATAAGTGTTTGCACTCGGATGCTATTTACTGTTTATGTATATAATTTATTGTCAGTAATGGATATAAACTGTGTATGTGTTTGTGACAACCCAACCGGCATTGCGGCCGCTGATATATAAAGTTCAGGCTCTCTGTAGTATCTTCAGCTTGAGAAAGGAGCGCGCATGCCCGGATACGGCACGTTGCTTGCTCCAAAACGCGTCTGGAACCCTCTGACGTCCCTCAGCCCAACACCGCCTCCTCCACGCTGCGGTTCACTGTGCGCTCCACCGCTTCATTACAGCACCAGCAGACTTCCTACACCGGCCCTGGGGCCAGCGAAGTACATCTTCCCTGCGTTGCAGGCGAATGACATCCCAGACTTATGGATCCTTTTTATGACAGATGAGCCCATGTTTTTATTACTTGTGTGAGTAGCCCTATTTAGGGGTCTAATAATTTTTACTGGTCCTACTAAACTTAGAGACGCTTTTCCTCTTTTCTGCTTATGCGCTATTTCCCTCTGTTCTAGGATTATGTATTTTCTGCCTTATGGTTACCTCTGAGTTCAGTTCTTCCTCTCCTTATGGTTATCCCCAATCATCCAAATCACAAAAAGGGAAAGCTGGACATAGTGCTTATCCTTTTTAAAATGAACCGTTTTTTTATTTAATATATCTATAGTAAAAACCCATTTTCCTGGTGCTATGAGTGCACCAAGCTATACACAGCATGTAATCCACATAACTCGGTATGCAATCACCAAACAATGTGTGTTGCTGCAATCCTCTCACACTGCGCGCCTCAGCGTGACATCAGACTGGCCCCTCCCCTACATTTTACGCCACAGGGACACGTGGCTTCCTCAGGGGAATGTCCTGATTTAAGGGGGATGATTTTCAAAAGGATAAGCACTATGTCCAGCTTTCTCTTTTTGTGATTTGGACGACTGGAGATGACCATAAGCAGAGGAACTGAATGATCACCATTTATATCAAGTTGATTTAGATTTATAATAAACTTTTTGGACACTGTTTTAATTGTATGATGTTTATGCAGATTTAAAGCGATACTAACACTGTTTCTTCAGGAGCGCGGCACCAATTTTAATTACAATTGTGCACATTTGTACACTTTCATGAGAGTGTGTATAGGTGTGAGCGATCCACATAGAAGTAGATATGATGTATTACATAGCAGCGCACAAGTACACATTGATGTGTGCTATACTCACTGTGGAACTTAAGGGGTTAATCCTCTGCATTGTGTAAAAAGGCTGGATAATCCTGTCTTCTCTGAGCCTCCTATTCCACAGTCCCCAATCCATCTGCTTATAGAACAGAGCCTTAGGGACAGTCTGCACATGCTCAGTTTGGTGTGTATTGCTAGAGAGCTGTTTTTTTCTTGGGAGAGTGCATGTGATCAGCACAGGACCAATCAGCACTGTCCAGACAGAAGGTCAGGGGTCCTGCAGCCTCATAGGACAATTGGGGGAGAATGAAACCTCCTCCTACAAGCTTTAACCAGTGCTCTGCTGGACACTGATAGAAGTCACTAGACTGCTCTAACTGCTGATGAGAAAAGGTATTTAGTAGTTTATATTTACTAAAATAATTGCATTTTCATGTTCTGTGTACAGTGGTAGACCAGATATACAGTCAGGTCCATAAATTTTGGGACATCGACACAATTTTAACCTTTTTGGCTCTATACACCATCACAATGGATTTGAAATGAAACGAACAAGATGTGCTTTAACTGAAGACTTTCAGCTTTAATTTCAGGGTATTTACATCCAAATCAGGTGAACTGTGTAGGAATTACAACAGTTTGTATATGTGCCTCCCACTTTTTAAGGGACCAAAAGTAATGGGATAATTGGCTGCTCAGCTGTTCCATGGCCAGGTGTGTGTTATTCCCTCATTATCCCATTTACAAGGAGCAGATAAAAGGTCCAGAGTTCATTTCAAGTGGGCTATTTGCATTTGGAATCTGTTGCTGTCAGATCTCAATATGAGATCCAAGGAGCTGTCACTATCAGTGAAGCAAGCCATCATTAGGCTGAAAAAAAACCCATCAGAGATAGCAAAAACATTAGGTGTGGCCAAATCAACTGTTTGGAACATCCTTAAAAAGAAAGAACGCATTGGTGAGCTCAGCAACACCAAAAGACCCGGAAGACCACGGGAAACGACTGTGATTGACCGAAGAATTCTTTCCCTGGTGAAGAAAACATCCTTCACAACAGTTGGCCAGATCAAGAACACTCTCCAGGAGGTAGGTGTATGTGTGTCAAAGTCAACAATCAAGAGAAGATTTCACCAGAGTGAATACAGAGGGTTCACCACAAGTTGTAAACCACTGGTGAGCCTCAAAAACAGGAAGCCAGATTAGAGTTTGCCAAACGACATCTAAAAAAGCCTTCACAGTTCTGGAACAACATCCTATGGACAGATGAGACCAAGATCAACTTGTACCAGAGTGATGGGAAGAGAAGAGTAAGGAGAAGGAAAGGAACTGCTCATGATCCAAAGCATACCACCTCATCAGTGAAGCATGGTGGTGGTAGTGTCATGGCGTGGGCATGTATGGCTGCCAATGGAACTGGTTCTCTTGTATTTATTGATGATGTGACTGCTGACAAAAGCAGCAGGATGAATTCTGAAGTGTTTCTGGTAATATTATCTGCTCATATTCAGCAAAATGCTTCAGAACTCATTGGATGGTCTTCACAGTGCAGATGGACAATGTCCCGAAGCATACTGCGAAAGCAACCAAAGAGTTTTTTAAGGGAAAGAAGTGGAATGTTATGCAATGGCCAAGTCAATCACCTGACCTGAATCCTATTGAGCATGCATTTCACTTGTTGAAGACAAAACTGAAGGGAAAATGCCCCAAGAACAAGCAGGAACTGAAGACAGTTGCAGTAGAGGTCTGGCAGAGCATCATCAGGGATGAAACCCAGCGTCTGGTGATGTCTATGCGCTCCAGACTTCAGGCTGTAATTGACTGCAAAGGATTTGCAACCAAGTATTAAAAAGTGAAAGTTTGATGGATGATTGTTAATCTGTCATATTACTTTTGGTCCCTTAAAAAGTGGGAGTTACATATACAAACTGTTGTAATTCCTACATTGTTCATCTGATTTGGATGTAAATACCCTCAAATTAAAGCTGAAAGTCTGCAGTTAAAGCACATCTTGTTCATTTAATTTCAAATCCATTGTGGTGGTATATAGAGCCAAAAAGATTAGAATTGTGTCGATGTCCCAATATTTATGGACCTGACTGTAGTTAATGCAGGGCCCTGGCTTTAGTAACACTTTAAGCAAGGATAATTGGTATCTGGTAATGTTACTGGCAGGGTGCTCTACAGGTCCAGGGCCGTGATCCCTCGTGGGGGAATCATATCCCAGATGCCCCATTTGGGGCCACTAACTAGCGCTAGTTGTGCTCGTGGGAAGCACAATGTCTTCAGCTTGCAGGTACATCACCCTTCACAGGATCAGCGGCATTGACTCAAAGTGGCAGGTCTCCCTTCTTAGGTTTAAGTTGGGGCACTAAAATATACATAAAAACAGAAAGCAATGATTTGCAAATCTTATAAACCCATGTTTTATTTAGGATAGAAAATAGAAACCATATCAAATGTTTAACCACCATTTTTCAGACTTGGGGTTTATGAGTTAAAATCTGTTTTTTTTTTTCTGCTAGAAAAATACTTAGAACCCCAAAACATTATATATATATATATATATATATATATATATATATATGTGTGTGTATATTATTTTTTTTTCTTTTTCAGAGAATAAAAGGGCGGTCATTGCAATATTTTGTCACGCCATATTTGCGCAGCGGTCCTACAAGCACACTTTTTTGAATTCAAAAATAAGACAACAATAAGGTTAGCCCAATTTTTTTAATACTGTGAAAGATGTTATGCCGATTAAATTGATACCCAACACGTCATGCTTCAAAATTGCGCCCGCTCGTGGAATGACGACAAACTTTTACCCTTAAAAATCTCAATAGGCGACGTTTAAAAATTTGTACAGGTTACCAGTTTTAAGTTACAGAGGAGGTCTTGTGCTAGAATTATTGGTCTTGCTCTAACGACTGCGACAATACCTCACAAGTGTGGTTTAAACACTCTTTTCATATGCGGGCGCAACTAACGTATACGTTTGCTTCTGTGTGCGTGCTCGGCAGGATGGGGTGCTTTAATTTTTTTTCTTATTTGTTTAATATTTTATTTTGACACTGTCCCTTTAAAAAAAAATGTTAGGTCACTTATTCCTATTACAAGGAATGTAAAAATCCCTTGTAATAGAAAACAAATCATGACAGGACCTCTTAAATGTGAGATCTGGGGTCAAAAAGACCTCAGATCTCAAATTTACACTAAATTGCAATAAAAAAAAAAAAAGAAATGTAATTTTTTTTGCAAAAAAATAAAATTTTCCCCTTTAAGACCATTGGGCGGAAGTGACTTTTGAAGTCGCTTCTGATAACCAATGGTGTGGAGCCAAGTGGGGGCCATCTTCCCCTCACTCGGCTCCATGTCTGTCAGGGAAGAGGACCTGATCGTCTCCGCTGCTACTGGCGGGTCCCGTAAGTGGCGGAGACCATTGGCAGGAGGGGCCCTCTCCCTCCCCCGATAAAAGTGATCCTGCGATGAATCCACCACAGAGACCACTTTTATCTGAAAGAGGACCGCCCGCTGATGAAGAGGATACCGGGGTTATGGCAGCTATCTGCTGCCATAATAACCGTAGTCCTCTTCAAACAGCCGACTTAATAAGACGGCGGGTGGTCCGTAAGTGGTTAAAAAACAAGGTAAATTTTAAATTGATAGCAGCAACATGTCTTAAAAATGTTGAAATAAAACCATGTGTACCACGGTGTAGCATCCCCTTTTCTTTTGACAACACTCTGTGAACGTCTGGGGAATGAGGAGATCAGTTGCTGGAGTTTTGGGAGAGGAATAATGCCCCATTCTTGCCTGATATAGAACTCTAACTGCTCAATGATTCTGGGTCTTCTTTGTTGTATTTTTCATTTCAAGATGTAACAAATATTTTCAATTGGTGAAGATCTGGGCTGCAGGCAGGCCAGCTAAGCTCTCAGACTCGTCTACTACAAAGTCATGCTGTTGTCATAGATGTAGTACATGGTTTAACATTGTCTTACTGAAATTTTCAAGGCCTTCCCCTGAAAAAGACGTTGAGAGCACATGTTGCTCTTGAACCTTGATTTATCTTTCAGTATTGATGGTGCCTTTCCAGATGTGAAAGCTGCAGGCTTTTGAACTGAGCACTGATAACAAGCCAGAAAGTCCCTCGCCCATGTAGTTTGGAGGATGCGGTGTCCATGATTGCTAGAAAGAAGGTCAAATTTTGATTCATCAAATCACAGAACAGTGTTCCACTTTGCAACACACCAATTTAAATGAGCTTTGGCAGAAAGAATATGGGGGTGTTTCCAGATCATGTTTAGATATGGCTTTTTCTTTGCATGATAGAGCTTTACCTTGCATTTTTGGATGGCATAGAGAACTGTGTTCATAGACAGCGATTTCCATCTGTTCTGTTGTTTCGTGTGCACAGAGATTTCTCCAGATTCTCTGAATCTTTTTATATTATGTACTATAGGTGATAATATATATTTTGCATTGAGGAACACTATCCTGCAATTTTTCGACAGCTTTTAGACTCAGCTTTTTTACGGATTGGTGAATCACTGCCAATCTTTACTTCTGAGACACTCAGGGACTACTAAATCTGGGTGGACAACCTGCAGCCCATGGGCTGCATGTGGCCAGTACAGCTATAAATGCAGCTCAACACAAAATCATAAACTTTCTTAACTACTTACCTACTGGACAAATTCTCATTCACTCCTACATGTAAAAATAATCATTTTTTTGCTAGAAAATTACTTAGAATCCCTAAACATTTTACATTTTTTAAGCAGAGGAGAATAAAATGCTACGTTTTTAAATTTTTTATGCCGCACTGTATTTGTACAGCAGTTTTATAAATGCAAATGAATTTTAATGCACACAAACACAATATAATACTCAATTGTTTGGTAAAATAAAAAAGATGGTGTCACACCGTGTAAATAAATATCTAATATGTCACGCTTTTGTTATGGGAATATTTCTGGCTGTGCCTCTAAAAACAAAAGTTAACTCTGCAATTGCAGGAACAGATTAACAGGACGCAATCACTGTGTTTTATAATGTCCGTTCTGACAAAATGTATTATTACATGTTATTTCATACATAGATTAAAAAAGGGTGGTGTGAGATGTTATTAAAAACTAACAAATAGAAATATGTTATTAAAAGCTGGCAAAAGTAAAAGCTTGAGATGGGAGGGGGGAGCAGAGACAGAGAGAGCTTCTAGCAGAAGTTGTGTCTGTGTGTTAAGTGAAGGTTACAGAACACATAGGGGTTGATTTACTAAGACTGGAGATGGCAAAATCTGGTGCAGCTGTGCATGGTAGCCAATGAGCTTCTAATTTGAGCTTGTTCAATTAAGGTTTGGCAATGAAACCTGGACCAGATTTTGCACTTTCCAGTTTTAGTAAATCAACCCCATAGTTACATAGTCAGGTTGAAAAAAGTCCATCCAATTCAACCACAAAAAAAAACAATCCCATATACACAATCCTTTACCCAAAATTGATCCAGAGGAAGGCGAAAAACCAGAGCAAAGCATAAACCAATTTGCTACAGCAGGGGAGAAAATTCCTTCCTGAATCCCCTGAAAGACAATCCGATTTTCCCTGGATCAACTTTACCTATAAATGTTAGTATCCAGTTATATTCTGTACATCTACTGAGCTGGCAAGAACCACCTCTGGAGGGAGTCTATTCCAGATGTTCACAGCTCTTACTGTGAAGAAACCTTTCTGTATTTGGAGATTAAATCTTTTTTCCTCTAGACCAGGGGTCTCCAAACTGCGGCCAGAGGGTTGGATGTTACATAGTTTCATAGTAGGTGAGGTTGAAAAAAGACACAAGTCCATCAAGTCCAATCTATGTGTGTGATTATATTTCAGTATTACATTGTATATCCCTGTAGGTTGCGGCTTGGTTCAGGTGCTTATCTAATAGTTTCTTGAAACTATCGATGCCCCCCCGCTGAAAGCACCACCTGTGGAAGGGAATTCCACATCCTTGACGCTCTTACAGTAAAGTACCCACTATGCAGTTTAAGGTTAAACTTCTTTTTCTTCTAATTTTAAGGTTTGAGTGGCCACATGTCTTATTAAACTCACGCGAAAAAATTTGACCCTTTGCTAGCCTTTTGTTGGCCCTTGGAGTACTATTCCTGCCAATGATATGAGGCAATATTCTTCCTACAGACACCAACAATGGGGCACTATATCTTCCGCTGATACAGATGAGATAATATTACTCCCAATAATATCAATGATGGGGCATTACTCCTCCTCCTATATTCCTACTGACCACAACCCCTGAGGCCATGTTTACTCTCACTGATGCTGGGCCTGAGACATTTTCCAGTGGCCACAATTCGGCCCCCCTAAAGGTAAGCTGACCCTTTTGTTGAAAAGTTTGGAGACCCCTGCTCTAGACGTAAAGAGTGCCCCATTGTCCTCTGTGATGACCTTAAAGTGAATAACTCAACACCAAGTTCACTATAAGGACCACTTATGTATTTATACATGTTGATCATATCCCCCCTTAATCACCTCTTCTCAAGAGAGAATAAATTCAGTTCCTCTAATCTTTCCTCATAGCTGAGCTCCTCCATGCCTCCTATCAATTTGGTTGCTCTTCTCTGCACTTTCTCCAGTTCCCCGATATCCTTTTGGTGAACTAGTGCCCAAAACTGAACTGCATATTCCAGATGAGGTCTTACTAATGATTTGTACAGGGGCAAAATTATATCTCTCTCTGGAGTCCAAACCTCTTCTAATACAAGAAAGGACTTTGCTCGCTTTGGAAACCGCGGCTTTGCATGCTATTATTGAGCTTGTGATTTACCAAAACCCCCAGATCCTTCTCCATTATGGATTCCCCCAGTTGTACTCCCCCTAGTATGTATGATGCATGCATATTCTTAGCCCCCAAGTGCATAACACATTTCAACATTGTGAACAAAATGGAGTCTCTTGTGCTTAAATGAACAATACAGTGAAAGTCCATGTCACTTTAAAATTGCGTACAAATGTAGAATGGTGTCAAACTACCTTACCCAATCTCCATAGGCGATACTTTAAAAGCCTCTATAGGTTACCAGTTTAGAGTTACACATGAGGTCTGATGCTAGAATTATTGATCTTGCTATAACATCTATAACATTTGCAATGATACCTCACATATATGGTGCGAACGTCTTAAACGCACTATATATGCGTTTGCCTTTGCACAATGGGGGTTGTGCTTGGGGCTGCGTAAAGGTGCACTTTAAAAAATGTAATTTAAACGATTTATTTTATTAATATTTTTATTTTTACACAGTCTATTTAACCGCCCTCCGTTCTGGGCCGACGTCATATGATGTCGCTCACTCTTACCGCAATCGCAGGGGCACGCAGCGGGACATTCACAGGCACGCTGTGTCTCTGGGACATTGCGCAACCACCAATCTCGATAAAGAGCCACGGCTCTTTACCCATGTGAGCAGCTGTGTCCAACCACAGATGATTACATGTAAACAAGGAAGTGACCTTTATCGGCTCTCCTTGCCTCACACTGATAGAGTGTGAGGAGAGGAAAGCCGATCAGCGGCATCTCCTCACAGGGGACATGTATAGTTAATCAGGGCACTTTTGTATGCTCTATGTAGTGCCCTGATTATCAGTGCAGCCCTAACAGTATCCATCAGTGATGCTACTCTGTGCCCATCTGTGATGCCAACCTGTACCCATCAGTGACACCAGTCAGTGCCCATCGATGATGCCAATTTGTGCCCATCAGTAAGGCCAATCTTTGCCCATCAGTGATGCCAATCAGTGCTGCCTTTCAGTGCCAGCTATCATTGCCCATAAGTGCCTAGCAGTGGCACCTATCAGTGCTGCAAATGAGTGTGTCCTCGTCAGTGCCACCCCATCAGTGCAGCCCCATCAGCGCACATCAGTGAAGGAGAAAAACGACTTATTTTTAAAAAAAATTTCTGACAGAAACTTTTTTTCCTAAATTTTCGGTCAACAATAAAAAAACCCAGCAGTGATTACCACCAAAAGAAAGCTCTATTTGTGGGAATAAAATGATAAAAAATTCATTTGGGTATAGCATTGCATGACTGCGCAATTGTCATTCAAAGTGAGACAGTGATGAATGCTGAAAGTTAGCCTGGCAGGAAGGGGGTAAAAGAGCCCGGTATTGAGGTGGTTAAAAAGAAAATTTTTTGATCACTTTTATTGCTATTACAAAGAAGGTAAACCCATTGTGTTAAAAATAAGCATTTACAGGTATTCTTTACTGAGAGATTTGGGGTCTATTAGGTGTGTACCCTTGCCGCCAATTGTAAAAGCATTCCAGTGACTATTTAGCTGCTAGGATTGCTTTTACTTTACAAAGGATCGTTGGCTTGAAGGGCAAAATTAGAACCAAAAATATCTGATGAGCATCTTGAGAATTCATTGAGAGTTGCTACGCCATCCATCGAACCAGATATTGATGCGTTCGTTTATCAAAAACAGTATCAAATATCGTACTAGTTTATGTTGCCCTCTTTTACTTTTATGATAAAATATATTACAAAAAACCCTAAAGAGAGGATTCTTCTCTCCTTGAATGTGGTCCACATAGTGTGTCATACCTGAAATATTTCTTCATTTTGGCAGTCTGATTTCCTGTTTGTTCTGCCTTAGGGATCTTGTAAGGGACTGGCTGCTTCCCAATCCAAGATTCAGAATCTCATTTCTAAGGCGAGTGACATTAAGGGCAAGGATCATCCATTTCCAGTCAAGGCCCTTTCTACCAGAAGTCTCATTGTCTTCTGGGCAATTCAGTATCACGCTTCAGCCATGCGTGTTTTTAAGGCTGCTACCTGATCCTCTGTTCACACTTTTAGACCCAGCCACAACTTGCAACAGAAAAGTAGTGCAGGAACCTTTTTTGACTCAAGTCGTTCCTATTAGAACATTTCCATTGCACTTCATGGGCACGCCACATGTTATGTATCATGTGCTCTCAAAGTCGGAGCACATGTCGCACCAGTGTGAACCGGGCCTTGCTACGTTTCACCATGTTCTCACTTCTGTGGACACCAGTTTTGCTCAGAAAACCCTGCAGGCAGCTCTACCTGTTTCTGTTTTTGGGTTTGTGGAATGTTGCCTTCATGCTGTGTTGTCTGCCACCCTAATGGGCAGTGCTTTGGGACATCCCAAAAAGTAATGAATATGAAAAAAACCTTGTGTCCTGTTTTGTACAATTAGGAATATAGGATTTTTGATTTGCCTATAAAATTCTGTTTTTGGAAGTACATCACAGGACACAGAAATCCCTTCCTTCTGTGTATGATATTGCATTGCTTACTACAAAACAGATTGTGCTGTGCTGGCAGGGGTTATATATGGGTGGGTAAGCTTGCCTTTTTTTAGCCTGTGCCCATTCACCTGCATGTGGCAGCATAAGCATGTCATCAAAATGAAGAAACCTTGTGTCCGTCAGTGCGCTTCAAGAAAGGTTCTTTTTTTTTTTTTAATTCTTTTATTTATGCTATTATAAAATGAAATTTTATCACTTACATGCATACATATAAATGCTGTGACGTTTCCAGTGTTTGAGTTAAAGTGTTTGTAAACCCTTACATATACCCAGTGAAGTGAATGGTCTCGGGTGATACACAGGGATTAAACAAATCCTCCTACATAAGTTGTACCTGTTTATCTGCACCGTTATATTTTCTACAGCCATCCAAAGTCCAGTTTTTTTTAAAGCTTGTCTGAAACATCATACAACAGGGGGCAGAGCTGAAATCTCACTTTATAAAGTTCGGTGAGGAGAGCTCTGAGAGCTGATTGAAGCCACTGTCTCTCCCTATTTCCATCTATGCCCCATCCATCGTGGCTGTTTAGTTGACAGACTGCTGCATGTCCTGGCGCAGAGCTGTCTCAGGGAGGTATTCCATTCGTCTTCCTCTCCTCTCCCCGGGTGACCGTGCATGCGTGTCGGTGGGAGCGCGACGCATGACGTCACACCACCCACGTCACCAGTTTGGCTGTGGGAAGGGCTGGCACTGTGCGCCGCGCTCTCGGGGGACCATTCTGTTAGCATCAGACAGGTGTTGGTGATTACCATCACCTGTCATGTGGCATTATTTGTCAGGCGAGTCCTCCCTATATATGGGGAATCTCGCCTGGTTCACACTCAGCAGTAACCTCTTGGGGAGACAGGATATTACAGATCCCACTGGTGCAGGTAAAAACTTTAATTAAGCAGCAATTGATACTCTTTATGAAGTCTTTTTGATTTCTTGATAATTATACATTGCTTATATCTTCACTTGCTTTTTGTAGACTGCCAGATTATTGGATGGTCTCTTTAGACTGGCTGGCTTGCTGAGGGTTTATTTTGTGATACCTCAGCCACTGACTGCTTTTTATGCACATCAGTTTTTCTTTATCCATCAGCTTTACACTTTGTCCATGGAATAAACCAGTGAAGGATTGGGAGTTTTTCCTAGACCTTGCCTCCCCCTAAGCCTACACAGCATTCTCTGAGGTATTGACTTTGCCTTGTTACTCATGATTAGATATACAAACATTATTAAGTCCATGTCCGGGTGTTCCCTGTGAGGAGATGCCGCTGATCAGCTCTCCTCACCACACACTCTGTAAGTGTGAGGCGAGGAGAGCCGATCACCAGCACTTCTGTGTGTTCATGTGACCAGCTGTGATTGGACACAGCCGAACACAGCCGATTAAAGAGCTGCGTCATCGGCTCTTTACAGAGATCGGGGTCGCGCCATGTCCTAGGAACATGCTCAGGCACGCAAGAGCGGCCATTCTGGTCACCGTCATATGTCGTCCACCCAGAAGAGAGCCGGACTGTCCCTCCGTCATTTGACAGTGGGCGGGTGGCAAGCGGTTGAACAAGCATCAATATACAATGTTAATGTAAATTAATCTCCTTTTTCAAAATAAACACATCCTTTTTTTGTTATAATTCATAGTTAGGAGCCGTGATTTACATTATCGGAACAGGGTGGAGCAACCATCCGCTCCAACATAGTAATAAGGAAAATAATTTTATATCACAGACAAAAATACCGTTGATAATGTAAGTTGTCCAACTGGGAAAGGGGGCGGGGGTTAAGGTATAACCCTTTGTAAAAGGGAGTTAGAAACAAAATGAGAAAGGTGGTCTGAGTATACTAAAATGAATAAAAAAGCTTTTTACAGGTGAAGCAAAAATCCAAATTTTCAAAAGCTACAGTTTACATGGTGTAACTTTGAAGTTTTTATTTATCTCAGATAAAACAAGCCTCTGTCTTCATATGGCCAAGTTCAAAATAGTGGATTTAATTTAAGGACTAGTGAAATTTTCCATTCTTGACAGTCTTGGTCTTCATTATAGAGTGTAGCAAGACATAATTTTCTTGACAGAACTTCAGTATGTCTTTGCCAGTCAAGTTCCCTAAAACACTTCTACTGGCACAGGACTACCGGGCTGTGATTCAACTAATGAATGGTTTATTGTGCATCTCTTTAATGCACAGAAGATGTTGACACACTGCACAACCAGAAGGTTTGTGTCATTAAATATTTAGCTAACACTCATAAAATAGACACTGCATACATGCCAGCAATGCTGTCAGTCGCCCACTCAACATCAAGACTAATTTGTCAGTCTATTATAAGTAGGTTGTACTTTGATAATTAACTGATTGGGTGCCAAGCAGTGTCTGATATGTTTTTCCTTTATTTGGTAGCACAGTTTTGGGTGGGTGCCAGCTAATACAATCTACTGCCAACATACCAAAAGAAAAAAAAAAGTTACAATATATGCATTATTGAAAATGCACAATTTAATTGGACATGTTAAATACATATTTAACATTACTAGAGCACATAAATGCGTTGCCAGTTCAGATTAAAAAAAAAAAAATTTGCTTTAAAGTGGAAACACATACCTTAGTGTGTCAATACTGTAGGCCAATGAACCCTAACACCTTCTTTGATAGTGAGAAACCTAGGATTATTCTAATATCTACAGCAGAAATGGAAGCTAAACACTCCTTAGAGGACGAGTGCAGGTTTTCCCAATTCATTAGGTACACTGGCAATCTCTCTCTGCGTTGGTCCAGCAGGCAGCGGTGACAACCCATCTGTGTTCCAGTTAACACAGGATTCTGCACTTATGTCAGGCTATTCTGTTTGGGGATTCATTGGAGAGGTATTGGAACCAGAGGTGCGTAGTTTCTCCTGTCTCCCTCTCTGAATATTCACATTTTGTGAGTGACTAGCAGGCTTTGTGCTATCGTAAAGAGTTGTTCTGGCCTCCCCCCTCAAAAAATTTAAAGTCAGCAGCTACACATACTGTAGCTGCTGACTTTTAATATTAGGACACTTACCTGTCCTGGAATCCAGCAATGTCAGCATCCCTGCTGATGTTTCCATCGGCTGACGAGTGATACCGCTGCCATTGCTGGTAAGGTAACCCAGCAGTGAAGCCTTGCGCGTTCACAGCCAGTTCCCTACTGTGTGCTGCACTCTCTCACTGGTCCAAGCAGTAGGGGAAGGAGGAGGAGGGGGCCAAACCTCTGTCCTGGTGCCAAATGTGGCACCGGAGGAGGGGAGGAATCAGATAAGCGGAAGTTCCACTTTTGGGTGGAGGTCTGCTTTAAGGATTTAATTTCCCTGAGGCTGTGTGTGTAAACTGACTATAGGTGAGGCTGTTTCTCACTGGCCTTTTCTAAAGGGGATCCAGATAATTCCCTTTATTCTGGACTGCCTGAAAGGAAAAATGTGTGCACGCTTTTTTAAACTAGCAGCCAGGCATTACTTCTTCCTTAAAGGATAATTTCACTTTTTTTTCCTAAATTCCAGGTCCCCTAAGTATCAATATACAATTAATGTACTTCTTTTTCAGAAAAAAAAAAACTTTCTATTTATCTTGCACGCCCCTTACCTCTGTGTCCATCTGGCTGTAAAAAAATACTTCTCCATTACTTCCTGGATAAACCTTGGGGCGTGTCACAGGAGAAGTTTACCAGCTGACCATATTAGCTGTCAGAGAACTCACAGCACTAGCTCCCGTCTCCATGCAGCAGCGTCTAACGGCCATGCGCGGTGTCCCCGACAGATACGAGCGAGTTCCGGATCGGATGTGTACAACCGCGCATCCGTACGAACGTATGCACGCACCCGAACAGCCATACGAGCGGGTGTACGTTCTCACGCACGCACGTTCACGTCCACCAATCCCGGCGCTCGGCGCCATATATAAACAAGGTTCTTGCCTGACACTAGTGCTGGATCGTCTTCAGCTAGTTCCTGATTTCCTGACGTCCGTGTGACCTGTTACTTGCTCCTGATTACCTGGCTTCCTGACCACTCTCTCGGATCTCCCTTGTCTGCTACCTACCTTACTGATTACACCGACCCTGGCTTGGACTATCTACTACGGCTCTGCCTCCTGACTTTGTACCTCGCTGCCTGCCCGTTGCCGACCTCTGCCTGACCTTGACCACGAACTGTCTTCTGTTTTGGATACCTCGCTGCCAGCCCGTTGCCAACCTTTGCCTGACCTGACGTTGCAGTTGTCCCTGATCCCACGCCTGCCCGGCTTCTACTAACAGTTCTGGTGACCTATCTTTCATCTAGTCTCCGGAGGATTCCGAATCTCCAAGTTCCAGTTCTCCAGCCGCAGGCACCTGCACCCTTCTGTGCCCCGGCACTCCCTGTCCCCACTACCAGGGGTGTCAGGACCAGGACCGTGCGAGAGGCCTCCCTCAACATTCAGACTCTGCTGTAAGGTACGTGACAGTACGATCCAGCCAAGATGGAGTCTGAAAGGGGGACCTCACCTCTAGACACTCTGTGCCAACAGATTTCGGCCCTTACCCAGGCAGTCCAGGGCCTACAAGATGGCTACCGGCAACTTGAGCAAAGAGTGGAGTCATTGTCTCCAAATCCCTCAACTCACCAGGCAGCTACAGCAGCTCGGTCTCCCGGTCCAGTGGCCTCAGCAGCAGCACCTGCAATAATGGTGCCACCCCTAGAGCCTCGAGTCCCCACTCCAGAGAGGTTTTTCGGAGATCGCAGCAAGTTCCGTGCCTTTAAAAATGCCTGCCAGCTATACTTCCTGCTACAGCCCCGCACCTTCTCTTTGGAGAGCACCAAGGTGGGGTTCATCATCTCACTACTCCAGGGGGAACCTCAAACCTGGGCTCACCGCTTATTGGAGCAAGCCAGTCCACTATTAGATACTATGGACTCTTTCATGAATGAAATGGCCAAATTGTATGACGACCCTCAACGAGCTACCACTGCAGAGGCCAGTCTTCATGCTCTCCAGCAGGGACGTAGGCCAGTAGAAGATTACGTAACTGACTTTAGGCGATGGAGTTCCGATACTCAGTGGAACGCCGCCGCCCTCCGCTATCAGTTCCGCATGGGACTCTCTGAGGCACTGAAAGATGAGTTGGCCCGAGTTGGACTTCCAGACTCTTTGGAAGACCTGATCCAATTGTCCATCCAGATAGACCGTCGTCTAAGGGAACGGAGATCTGAAAGAACCAGTCAGATGCGACCCACCTGGATGCTGCCCAAAGTTCCTAGCAACCCTCCTATGTCCACCTCCTATGTACCTGCTGCCACCTCCGAAGCTCCGGAACCAATGCAGATAGGGTTGCTCCGCTCACCACTGTCACCCGAAGAGAAACAGCGTCGACGTCAGAACAACCTCTGCCTCTATTGTGGGGAGGCCGGCCACTACGCAAATATGTGCCCAAATAAAGCTCGTAAGTTTAACTATCTACCTCATGAACCTAGAACACTAACTGTAACAAGATCTGCTCACATTGCTGTCCCTGTTTCCTTGCAGCTTCCAGAAGGAACACTCCGGGTCCGGGCCATAATTGACTCTGGCGCCTGCAGCTGCTTCATAGACCGTGCCTTTGCCCTACAACATGACATTCCATTAACACCCAAGCAACAGCAACTTTCCATACGACTTGCAGATGGGTCAAATATTAAATCCGGGCCTATTACGCACGAAACCCAACCACTGCCCGCCAGCATATTACCCAACCATCAGGAACTATTGTGCCTGGACGTCATCTCATCCCCTTTGTTTCCAATTATTCTGGGAATGCCGTGGCTACAAGCCCATAATCCCCAAATCAACTGGGTTACGGGCGAAGTAGTGTTCCAGTCCAGCTATTGCCTCCAGAACTGCCTCAAGGTCCTCCACCATGTAACCCCAGTCCTCGGCTGTTTAAAATCTACGTCAGAGTCCCAAGAACTGGTTCCATCTGTCTACCATAGTTTCCTGGATGTGTTTGATAAGCATAAAGCAGATACTCTTCCTCCCCACCGGGTTTATGACTGCCCAATTGAACTGTTACCAGGGGCAGAAATCCCGTTTGGAAGAATCTTTCCCCTGTCGGAACCCGAACTCCTGGTCCTTAAGGAGTACATTAACTAAAACCTCAAGAAAGGTTTCATCAGACATTCCTGTTCTCCAGCTGGTGCTGGAATATTTTTCGTGGAGAAGAAAGATCATTCCCTCCGCCCATGTGTGGACTACAGAGACCTAAATAAAATAACAATTAAGAATCGCTATCCTCTTCCCTTGATCCCAGAACTGTTTCAGAGACTTCGCTCGGCCCGGATATTCACAAAATTGGATTTGCGAGGTGCCTATAATTTGATTCGAATCCGTGAGGGTGATGAGTGGAAGACAGCTTTCCGGACACGCTTCGGCCACTTCGAGTATCTAGTTATGCCATTCGGACTCTGCAATGCACCAGCCACCTTCCAACATTTTGTGAACAACATTTTTAGAGATTTTCTGGACTCATTCGTAATTGTCTACTTGGATGATATCCTGATATTCTCAAACTCCTTAGAAACACACCGTGACCATGTGGGGCAAGTTCTTCTGAGATTGAGACAAAACTGACTCTTTGCCAAAGCCGAGAAATGTGAGTTTGAACGCCAGACCATTCACTTTCTCGGCCTGGTAATATCAACTGGGGGTGTAGCAATGGATCCTCAGAAAGTCTCAGCCATCATGTCCTGGCCACCCCCAACCGATAAGAAAGGGGTGCAACGTTTTATTGGATTCTCTAACTTTTACAGAAAATTTATTAAAAATTTCTCCAGTATTATAGCACCCATCACACATCTTACAAGGAAGCAAAGCCGTTTTCAGTGGACCACAGCAGCCCAAGCTGCGTTCGACAAATTAAAGGAGCTATTTACCTCTGCTCCGGTGTTGAAACACCCTGATCCTGCCCTACCTTATACCCTGGAAGTGGATGCATCAGAGAACGCTGTGGGGGCCATCCTGTCCCAGCGCCAAGGGCCAAAATCTTTAATGCACCCTGTGGCTTTCTTCTCCAAGAAATTAGGTGCCTCCGAGAGAAATTATGACGTTGGGGACCGAGAGCTCTTGGCGATAAAAGCAGCCTTGGAAGAATGGCGGTATCTCCTAGAGGGAGCAGCACATACCATCTTGATCTTCACAGATCATAAAAATCTCGAGTATCTCAGGACTGCCAAACGCCTCAGACCCAGACAAGCAAGATGGGCCCTCTTCTTTTCCCGTTTCAATTTCCATCTTACCTATCGGCCAGGATCTAAAAACATCAAACCCGATGCGCTTTCCCGCATGTTCACGGAGACTGTGGATCCTTCACCGCCAGATACGATCCTGCAAGCTGGAAATTTCTTACTAACCCAATCCAGTGTGATATCACAGATCCGTCAGGCATCTTTAGGGACAACGATACCCCCAGGAACTAACCTCCGAGAAAAAGATGGGCTCTTCTGGCAAGGGAGTAAGATTTTTGTTCCCCAAGGTCTACGTACCACCATTCTACAGGTCTGTCATGATTATCCCTTAGCGGGCCATTTTGGGGGTCACAAGACCATGGACTTAATTCAAAGGCATTTTTGGTGGCCCAACCTTGCAAAGGACTGTAGAATTTATGTAAACTCTTGCTTGACCTGCCTTAGGAATAAAAGTAACAAGAACAAAGCATGGGGACTACTGAGACCACTGCCCATCCCCGAAAGACCTTGGGATAAAATTGCAATGGACTTCATTGTCGAGCTTTCTCCTTCTGATGGATTCTCATCTGTCTTTGTGGTCGTTGACCGTTTTTCCAGGATGGCACATTTTATCCCTATGAAAGGGACTCCGTCGGCAACCGAGACTGCCAGAGTGTTTATTAAAGAGATTGTTAGACTCCACGGAATTCCCAGTGACATTGTTTCTGACCGTGGAGTACAATTCACATCTAAATTTTGGAAGTCATTGTGTGAGACACTAGGCATCAAACTGAGCTTTTCTTCAGCATATCACCCCCAGACCAACGGGCAAACTGAACGCACCAACCAAACGTTGGAACAGTACCTACGTTGTTTTTCTTCTTTTTCTCAGGAAGATTGGGCCTCATTGCTACCCTTGGCGGAATTTGCATTCAACAATGCTACGCACTCTACCACAAACCAGTCACCATTCTTCTCCAACTACGGGTTTCACCCTTCCTTTTTGCCAGTACTCATACCAGACTCTCCTGTACCTGCTGTCCAGGACAGACTCAATTTCTTTGCTGCAAACAATAAGTTGCTTAAAGAAACTATCTCTAAGGCACAGGAAGATAATAAAAGATTCTTCAACAAGAAAAGAAGGGGAGAGTTGGAGCTAAAGGTTGGTGATCGTGTGTGGCTGGCTACTAGGAATCTGAAATTGGCATGCCCTTCTAAAAAACTGGGACCTAGATACTTAGGGCCCTTCCCAGTCAAGAAGAAGATTAATTCAGTCACCTATGAACTCGAACTTCCCAATTCATTCAGGATCCACCCTGTTTTCCATGTTTCATTACTCAAGGTCGATGTACCAAATTCCTTTCCAGATCGGGAGGTAGGACCCCCTGAAGCTATAATTGTGAATGGGGAAGAAGAATTCGAAGTTGAAGCCATTTTGGACCATAGGAAACGGCAAGGGCAAAATCAGTATTTAATCAAATGGAGAGGCTTTGGCCCAGAAGAGAATTCCTGGGAACCTGAAACAAATCTCCATGCTCAAAGACTCATACGGGCCTTTCACCGCTCCCGCTCAGAGGGTTCGGTGTCTAGAGGCATCCAGAGGCTGCCCTTAAGGAGGGGGCAATGTCAGAGAACTCACAGCACTAGCTCCCGTCTCCATGCAGCAGCGTCTAACGGCCATGCGCGGTGTCCCCGACAGATACGAGCGAGTTCCGGATCAGACGTGCACAACCGCGCATCCGTACGAACGTATGCACGCACCCGCACAGCCATACGAGTGGGTGTACGTTCTCACGCACGCACGTTCACGTCCACCAATCCCGGCGCTCGGCGCCATATATAAACAAGGTTCTTGCCTGACACCAGTGCTGGATCGTCTTCAGCTAGTTCCTGATTTCCTGACGTCCGTGTGACCTGTTACTTGCTCCTGATTACCTGGCTTCCTGACCACTCTCTCGGATCTGCCTTGTCTGCTACCTACCTTACTGATTACACCGACCCTGGCTTGGACTATCTACTACGGCTCTGCCTCCTGACTTTGTACCTCGCTGCCTGCCCGTTGCCGACCTCTGCCTGACCTTGACCACGAACTGTCTTCTGTTTTGGATACCTCGCTGCCAGCCCGTTGCCAACCTTTGCCTGACCTGACGTTGCAGTTGTCCCTGAACCCACGCCTGCCCGGCTTCTACTAACAGTTCTGGTGACCTATCTTTCATCTAGTCTCCGGAGGATTCCGAATCTCCAAGTTCCAGTTCTCCAGCCGCAGGCACCTGCACCCTTCTGTGCCCCGGCACTCCCTGTCCCCACTACCAGGGGTGTCAGGACCAGGACCGTGCGAGAGGCCTCCCTCAACATTCAGACTCTGCTGTAAGGTACGTGACATTAGCACACACCCTGCATTTGCCCTTTCCCCTTCCAGCAGATGAATACCACCCACTTCATCAGGTGCAGGTTTGCCCAATGCGATCAATGAATACTGTTCTCTCTAAATACGCAGCTATAGATCATCCATTTGGCAGAGAGTGCAGGAGCTGAGTGATTAGATAACAGCCTATGTGGATAGAGCTGTAATATTGAAAACCGAAGTATGTCCTGAGTTCTGTAAAGCTCACCATACACTATAGAATCTGCTAGCAATCTGTTAGCTGCATGTATAGCTAAAAAAAATCTCCATTTTCCTTAAAAAAAAAACACACATAAGAAGAGAGTCATTCTGATGGCCTGTGGCTCTTTCAGAATCGGACTTTTGCTACATTGGTTGGACTCTGTTGGAATCATTGACCAGGCAGAACCTTGTTAGGTACTTTTCATTGTTATTTTCATTTATTTTTCTATTGCTTTGGAAGACTGTGTTTGTAATACAATTTTTGGAAAATATTTAACTTGCACCATTTCTATTATTTATTACAGGCATTTGTATGGTGCCGACAATTTACTTTAGAGCTTTCCATACTGTACATTAACATCAGCTCCTGTCTTTAAGGAGCTTACAGTCCAAGGTCCTTAACCACTTGCAGCCCACCATATAGCAAAATGACAGCGGCAAAGTGATTGTGTTATCCTGACCGGACGTCATATGACGTCTTTCAGGCTAACAAGCCGGGGGCGCACATAATGGCGATCACTATTGCGGTGTGTCAGTCTGACACACCGCAACACCGATTTAGGTAAAGAGTCTCTGACAGAGACTTTTTACCACGTGATCAGCCGTGTCCAATCACAGCTAATCACAGTGTAAACAGGAAGAGCCGTTGATCGGCTTTTCCTCACTCGCGTCTGTCAGATCTCTCTGCTACATAAAATAATATACCGTTCGGTACAAATAAAACGTTCACCCGCACTTCTGGGGTGAAGAGATGCTCTCTCTTTTTAAACTTTTTAATAATAAAATCGTTGGATCCTACACTATGTGCAGTTTCCTTTCTTTCGAGTGGGATATCCGTGGATAGGAGAAGTGAGAGGACAGGAGGGAGCACTCACAGGACCCGCTGTGTGCCGAATTTACAGCACTTCAAAGGCTCTGGCAGGGTAATCAACCACAGGCACTGCTGACCTTCCTTACAGGTCTGACAATCTGGTAAGCAGGCATTTTGCTTTGGTGACGGCGACATGTAGTTATAACAACACATGGGATTTTGAATGTGTGGAGTGCACATTTGAACCTTGACTGGGATTTAAGAGACTGACGTTTCTATCCTTTCACTACCCTAGTCCTGCATCTGTCTCTTTTCCACTGCATAAGACTGTATCATATTGGATATCCATTTATTGATTTTTCAGTTGTTTTAGCAAGGACTCTAGTATATATATGTCTATGAACATTATGCAGTCTCAAATGTTATGTGCGACTCTGTTTTTTTGAATTTATGCTTTTATTGTGATATCACACATGAGAGTTGCTGCTTATTATTCTCATATAATCTTTTCCCTCACCTATTTCATTTTTTATAAGCGCGGTTCTTTCCCCCTACAAACATTCCTGCATATGATATATAATTAACTGCTGCTATACCCACTCAAAGTAATATGGATAGATGGAGTCTTTGAGATTTCCACTAATAACGTATGTGTTATTAGTGTTTGTTCATGAGATTAAAAAATCTAATCACTTCAGAGATACACACCTTATGGGATATTGCTTTTTTTAGAAATATATACAGGGGACTATGGTCCCCCATAGTCTGAGATGGGATGTATGTCCCCAGAAGGGTGAAACGGACCTGAAAGCATTGTTCAAATACTTTAACGAAACAGGTTCCTGGATTTCCTCGCCCAAAGGAAAAGAGACAAATTGGTGCGTCTCGAAGAGGAAATCAAACAAATAAGGGAGAAATGAATTCCCTTTAAAGGGAGTGATGAATATAGAGAATGTTCGGTAAATTTCCACAAGCATCTTGAGAAAGAAGAAAAAGATCAAAAAATAAAGAAAAAAAATTTAACAGAGACACAGGAGAGACTATCAAACAGGTTAAGTTTTTGAGTGGCAAAAAAAAAACTTGCCATGAAACAACAGGAAAAGGAAAACCAAATGAACAGAGAACACACCCAGAGTAGTAATAGTATGGATACCTTGAGTGAAGGAACTTCTAACTCCCAACCTTCCTCCTAAAAACCGGTCAAATCCAGGGAGGAGAGTTTCTTATAGGTCACCTATGAGGGGGAGTAACCCACCAAGGACTAACTATCAATCAAGCAAATCCCTATATAGACCCCCCTTTAGAAGACAGAGAGGAGCCTACGGTCACACCACCCTGAATGCACCTGCATCTGATCTCGGAAGCTAAGCAGGGTTGGGCCTGGTTAGTACTTGAATTGGAGACTGGAAATACCAGGTGCTGTAGGCTAAAAAAAAAAAAAAAAAAGAAGACAGAGAGGAGGAGGAAATCATAATTGTAACCGATACCAAGAGAGACAGGAATATCCACCTACACAGCCTCAATAAACTAGACCCCAAGTTTCTCAATTTAATCTTCCGACCCAAAATAGATTTTTTTCCCTTACATAATAGGGATGGACCTGGTATCATTACAAACCTAGTAATAGTTACAATAACGATTGGGGCTACCAGGGAATGGATCGTAGTATGCAGAAGGAAACGGATTTGGGGAACACTAGAAGAAATCATGACCCACCAAACCCATATGACTATAGGGAACAGAATGGTTGGCGTTTTCCCTGACCCACTCAAGGGGTCAAAAGACCTATAGAACAAAAAGGGGAACTAGAGGGGGGAGGAGGATACAGTCAAAAAAAAGAAACAAATGTAAAAGGAGATGGAATATATAAGTTGAGCACACTAACACTTTCAAATGCTGAGATTAAAATTTTAGACAAGGGTTTGAAGTTTGCTCCACCATGTGGACTGAACAAATTTCAAACCTATATGGATATTCACAAGTATGTCCGTAAGGTAAACATCAAGCGTTAACTTCTCTCAAACCCTTTCAAAGGAAATAAGGCAACCGCGGATGGGGTACGCCACTCAAATCTGTGCCTCTCTGTTCAATCCTCCAGGAGGACTCACTCTGTCTCTTAAAGTGTTTTGGGATGTGGTGCTAAGGGATTTGGACACAAGATACAAAATACTAAGATGCAGAAGGATTGGGACTTGATAAGCTATGTACTAATAAGGAATTGGTTATCCGCTCCGCTGATAAGGAGGGCGGGATTGTCATACTGGACAAAAGGGATTATGTTATAGAAATGTAACGTATATTAGCTGACAGGGAGACCTACACATTGTTGAGGAAGGACCCCATTAGGGAATACAAACTTAAATTGGATAGAATCTCTAAGGGTTTCAAAGACGGCTTAATTAATAAAAAAGAAAGTTTGTTTCTGATCCCTGGTGCTCCACGCACACCTGTTATGTATTACCTACCAAAAATACATAAGAGTCTGACTTGCCCCCCTGGGACGCCCGATAGTGAGCGTAATAGATTCCGTGACGTCCCGGGTGGGCAAGTATATCAACTGCTTTCTGCAACCCTTGGTCCAGGGGTTGCCATCATATATTAAAGACACACGTCACATTATTAATATCCTGCCTGAATGTCATACTAGAACAGGGATGTGGCTTGTGTCGGCTGATGTAACATTTTTGTACACAATCATACCGCATGCAATGGGTCTGTCGGCGGTAGAATATTTTTTGAACAAAGACTCGGGTTTGTCTAGACAACAGATAGAGTTTATTATGGAGCTGCTTTGTTTTGCGGCATCACATAACTATTTCTAGTGGGAGAATCCGTTTTACCACCAGGACAGGGGTGTAGCCATGGGTGCCAAATATGCCCCCAGCCTGGCTAATCTCTTTATGGCCAAGTGGGAGGAGGATGTTGTCTATGCCCATCAGAAACTGGAGTTGATCTTTTGGTCAACATATATAGAGGACATCCTCTTATGGGATGGACAGGACGACGGCTTAAGAGAGTTTATGGGGTCCCTCAATAACAACAATAGGGGCATTGTATTGAATTATGAGGCCAGCAGAGAGAAGGTACATTTCCTGGATCTAAGGATCAGATTTGAGCCTCATGGGTTAATTACGTCAACCTTTTTTAAACCCACTGATAGGAATGCTTACATTCCCCAAGACAGCTGCCACCATAAAACATGGCTGAGTGCCGTCCCTAAGGGTCAGCATACTAGATTAACCTCTTCCCGCCCAAGGTACGTCATATGACGTCCTTGACTTTGTGCGGGCATATCTGAATGATGCCTGCAGTTACAGGCATCATTCAGATATCGGCATTTTCAGCCGGCGATTCTTTACACCATAAGAACGTTGATAGCGGCTGTTCCGCCGCTTGATTGTTCTTACAGGCGGCGATAGGGGATGCCCCTCCCGCCACCCTCCGGTGCATCTACCGACTCACCGCTTCCATCGGTTAGTCAGAGACAGGATCCGCCGGCCCCGGATGGTGATCATAGAGATTTCCGGCAGACTAGATGGTCGCCGGAGTCTCTATGATCGTTCAGAGGCTGGGTACGATGTTATGACGTCACGCCCGGCCTCTGCATTTAAACAAATGCCACCACCTCAGCTGAGAAGCCGAGATCGTTTATTTTATTTTTTTTCTGATTTCAGGCTTCACAGCCTAGAGGTGAGATGTGGGGTCTTATTGACCCCACATCTCACTGTAAAGAGGACCGATCATGCCATATTCCTTTTACAAGGGATGTTTACATTCCTTGCAATAGAAATAAAAGTGATCAAATTTATAATTTTTTTTAAAAAGTGTGAAAAAAAAAGTAAAATTAACAATAAAAAAAAAAATTTAAAATATTAAAGCGCCCCTGTCCCGTGTGCTCGCATGCAGAAGCGAACACATACGTAAGTCCCACCCACATATGAAAACGGTGTTCAAACCACACATGTGAAGTATCGTCACGAACGTTACAGCGAGAGCAATCATTCTGACCCTCGACCTCTGTAACTCAAAACATGTAACCATTAAAAAAATTTAAAGTGTTGCCTATGGGGATTTTTAAGTACCGAAGTTTGGCGCCATTCTATGAGCGTGTGCAATTTTCAAGCGTGACATGTTAGGTATCTATTTACTCGGCGTAACTTCATCTTTTACATTATGCAAAAAAATTGGGCTAACTTTAATGTTTTGGTTTTTTTTAAAGCATGAAAATTTTTTTTTCAAAAAAAAAATGTGTTCGAAAAATTACAGTGCGGGATAAAAAGTTGCAACGACTGCCATTGTATTCTCTAGGGTCTTTGCTAAACAAACATATATAATGTTTGGGGATTCTATATAATTTTCTAGCAAAAAAAATGATGAATTTTACATGTAGGAAAGAAATGTCAGCCGTCATTTGGTAGCCTGGATGGGAAGTGGTTAAGATGGAATTGCACCAGAGTTGAGGAATTCAAAGAACAAGCAACAATATTGACTAAAAGATTCATTGACAAGGGATATGAAGTCAATTCCCTTAATGAGATAGTCGATCGGGTCCAACAGACCGATAGAAGTTTGCTGCTCAGAACTTGAACTATTGGGGAAGCTGCAGAGGGATCTAGGGAGCCCTTCGTACCTTTTATCACTAGTTATTCAACACAGCATTGGAGGGTAAAGAAGCTTATCCAGAAACATTGGCACATTCTTTGTAATAAGATACTTGGATCCTCCTTACCCTCAAGGCCACAGGTGGTATTTAGAGGGGTTCCTTCACTGAAGGATAAGATTGCCCCTAGTGTACTGAACCCACCATCTAAACCCACTCCCTTTTTTTTAAATTTGGTTGGTTTTTATCAATGTAGGAAATGCCAAGTATGTGCCATTAATTGCTGTCGACACACAAACAGTAGAGAATTCACAGCCATTAGCTCATCACATGTTTTTAAAATAAAACCTTTTATTACCTGCTCTACCACGGGGGTGGTCTACTTGTTACAATGTCCCTGCGGACTTCATTATGTGGGCAGGACCAAGCGGGCTTTACAAGTTAGATCTAATGAGCACATTAATAACATTAGGAAGGGCTTTCTAAAGCATTCTGTTTAAAAACATTATGCTTTGGTACATCATAAGGTTCCTAAAAATATGATCCTTCTTGATATCGATGGATATACTCCACCGTGGAGGGTGGTTCACTAATTAGGGGTATCTCACAACTTGAGATGAAATGAATATATAAAGTGGGCTGCTTCTCCCCTTTAGGCCTCAACGTAGACGTTGATGTGAACGATTTTGTAGACAACTCCTAAGATCTTAATAGTATTTTTTGTAAGTAATTTATAGAATTATTGCTGTTATTAATGTAACCTATATGTAAAACTCATATAGTCTGTACACCTTTGAGACTAACCTGGACCCTGGTTAGAGATGCTACCGTACAATAACAGGCAGGGTAGGAAAGTATAATATAGATGACCATTAGCTGAGTATAAATTGCATATTTTACATATTTTATATTTATATATATATATATAGAGCCATTGCGAATTTAATATGATAGTTTGTTTTAAATAACAATTCCATATTGCTGAGTAGTAGATATCTTTTTTAATTCTTATTTTTGATATATATATTTACACAATTATTATATTTTTAATATATATATATTTTATTGTGTATGCTGGCCATCTGACTTGGTGTCAGGCGGATCTCTATGCGGAGTCAGTGCCAGAGTGTCTCCTGTCTGACTTTCCTCTGAAACTTCCGGTTTCCAATGCAATTTCTCTTGTTCTTTTAATGATAGAGCAGTCTCTGGATGTAATTGGTGGGACGGTCCATAAGATGGTAGCATCGGAGTACCTGTGAATGGATTTCTGATGCTGTCCGTTTTTTGTTCTTTTTGCTCTTTTATGCACATTCAATTTTTATTTTAACTTATTTTTTTATGCTGGATATACACCCATTAGTAGCGTAATTTGCTGGGGGGGGTTGATTCCAGCAAAAGATACTATACGAGAGGCGTCCAGTTTACTCTCATAGGGAGGCTTGCCCTGTATGGTCAGTAAGAGGCTTAGTTCCTCCACTGAGTCCTCGGAACGCAAAACGAGGCTGGGTATGTTTGTTTGCATATATAAGGCGATGACGCAGTACGTCGCCTGTGCCCCAGGACAACGTCAATCTTTGACGAAACTAAAAGGGCGGACGATGTGCTGACATCATCTTGACATATGAAGTCACGGAAGTGCGGGTGAACGTTTTATTTGTACGGTATATTATTTTATGTAACAGAGAGATGCTCTCTCTTTTTTAAACTTTTTGGAATAAAATTGTTGGATCTTACACTATGTGGAGCTTCCTTTCTTTTGAGTGGGATATCCGTGGATAGCAGAAGTGAGAGGACAGGAGGGAGCACTCACAGGACCGGTGTGTGCCAAATTTACTGCAGTTCAAAGGCTCTGGGAGGGTAATTAGCCACAGGCGCTGCTGACCTTCTTTACAGGTCTGACAATCTGGTAAGCAGGCATTTTGCTTTAGTCCCGGTGACAAGTGGTGATATCAACACATGGGATTTTGAATGTGTGTGAATGCACCTATGAACCTTGACTGGGATTTAAGAGTGTGACGTTTCTATCCTTTCACTACCCTAGTCCTGCATCTGTCTCTTTTCCACTGCATAAGACTGTATCATATTGGATATCCATTTATTGATTTTTCAGTTGTTTTACAAGGACTCAGACTAATGTTGCAAGTACTGTGATTAACCACTTAGCCCCGGAAGATTTTCCTCCTTAATGACCAGGTCATTTTTTTCGCTCTTTGCGCAGTCATGTGAGGCTTTTTCCCACAAATAGAGCTATCTTTTGGTGGTATTGAATCACCTCTACGTTTTTTATCATTTGTGCTATAAACGAGCGTATAAAGCGCATAAAGATTTAATTGAATACATATATGTGCCTTATGTATGTGAACACTCTTTTATCACTTACATCTGTTTGTTTTTTGTTCTTGTTCTCATTATGTTTGTTTAAAATGCACTTTTGTTGATAGTGCAATGTACACCCTGATACAATTTTTGTACCTATTCTTGGATACTTAAATAAAAATACAATTTAAAAAAAAAAAAAACGAGCGTATAAACAAATCACAATAAGCGTATATTGATTGATTTGAGGCAAAAGTTATAGCACCTACAAAATAGAGGATAGATTTATGGCATTTTTATTATTATTATTATTTTTTTTTACTAGTAATGGCGGCAATCAGCGGTTTTTAGCGGGACTGAGACATTGCGGCAGACAAATCGGACAATTTTGACACTTTTTTGGGACCATTGACATTTATACAGCAATCAGAGCTAAAAATAGCCACCGATTACTTTATAAATGTCACTGGCAGGGAAGAGGTTAACACTAGGGGGCGATCAAGGGGTTAAATGTGTTCCCTCATGAGTGTTTCTAACTGTGGGGGGATGGGACTGACTGCAGGAGGAGACGTATCACTGTTCTTAATTACTAGGAACAGCAAATCTGTCTCTCCTCCCCTGTCAGAATGGGGATTTGTGTGTTTACATACACAGATCTCCATTCTGGCTCTCGTGTCCGCTATTGCGAGTGACCGGCGGACATCGCGGTCGCCGGCCACGTGCATTGGGTTTCCCGCCCTGCAGCGGGCCTCACGCCTGCAATGGCTTTTAACCGCTTGCTATCCGCGCTATAGCCGAATGACGGCTACAGCGCGGACCTGCATTCCCGGGAGGCCGTCATATGACGGCCTCCCCTGTGCACGTGCCCTGCGCGCGCCCTGCAGGGCGCGCGTGGAGTGCGCTGTGATCACCGAGTCACTGAGACTCGGGTGATCACCGATCTGTGTAAGGGGCCGGTCCCGGCCCCTTACCATGTGATCAGCTGTCAGCCAATGACAGCTGATCACATGATCAAAACAAAAGCTCTGTGATCGTTTTTTTTTTTCTCCTCGCGCTGACAGTGCGAGGAGAGAAAAAAGCCGATCACCGGCTCAGCTGCAAGGGACATCGGTCCCGAAGAGGAGGAGGCAATAATGCCTCAATTGTGCCTTATAATTATGCCACCAGTACCCCCTGCCAGTGCACCCAGACATTAAAACATCACAGTGCCCACAGTGCCCACCAGTGCCACGTATCAATGCCCATAAGTGCCACCTATCAATGCCTACAGGTGCCACCTATCAATGCCCACCATTGCCACCTAACAATGCCCACCAGTGATGCCAATCAGTGCCACCTAGCAGTGTACAAGATCAGTGCCCATTATTGCCACCAATCAGTGCCCATCACTGCCACCCATCAGTGCCCATCACTGCCACCTATCAGTGCCCATTGGTGCCGCCTCATCAGCGTACATCAATGAAGGAGAAAAATTACCCTTTTAAAAAATTTTATAACAAAATATTAAAAAAAATAATTTTTTTTTTTTTTAAATTCGGTCTTTTTAAATTTTTAAAAAAAAAAAAAAAAATCGCAGAGGTGATCAAATACCACCAAATTGTGGGGAAAAAATGATAAAAATTTCATTTGGGTACAGTGTTGTATGACCGTGCAATTGTCATTCAAAGTGCGTCAGCGCTGAAAGCTGAAAATTGGTCTGGATAGGAGGGGGGTTTAAGTGCCTGGTAAGCAAGTGGTTAAAGGAGCCGAGGTACCCATGTGTTGATTCGTGGGAATGAGCCAACTTGCCGACGTAAATGTGCGTGAGCTGGTCGGCAAGTGGTTAATGGTATCCTCCATCAAAAGATGATTTGATTACATAATCAAATCAAGAGGTCTGTCCTGACTTCTGTCCCTGTTATTTGTCGGAGGGCAGGGTTTTGCTTCCCTTACATTGAAAGATTGTCACTATGGACATCAGTCTGGGATCGAAGTTTTACAAGAGTGCTTTGTCTTCCCCATGCATAAGTTAGTTTCGACTGAAAGGTTTTAAAAGTGGATAATTAATGCCTTTGGTTTCCCTTTTGTTTTGGGATTTTTCTTGTTGGGCTGGTTCCCCTGTGTTGTTTTGATGTCACTCTCCCCTCTTTTTGGACTGTTTTTGGATGTTGCAAGGTTTCAATCTAACAAGCTGTGTCCCTAAGTGGATGATACAGAAAAAAGCATTTTAGCTGTACACAGCCATGCCGATCACTTCTACAGCTGTATTTACCCACTCATGCGTCTAAGGCGCATTTCCCTTAATGTCCCACATTCTCATTTGGGGAAATTCACTATACATGCATGTGCGGACAAATGCAGATATAAAATCAATCATCATTTACACAAGTATGGTCGTGTATAGTCATTTACTTTACTTTATTGGCAGCTGTGCGCAACACTTGTGGTTCCCTCTCCAGGCTCAGGAAAGCCAGGAATTTTATGCTTGAGGACCTTTAAGCTAATAAACATCCATGTGCATAAGGACTTACTTGGGTTACTTAAGGCCTATTGATGGACACCCCCTTAAAGTGTTACTAAACCCAGGACCCTGTATTCACTATATATGTTCTCCCAAAGTACACAGCAATTATTTTAGTAAATATAAACTGCTAAATACCTTTTCTCATTAGCAGTTATGTCTTGTGACTTCTATCAGTGTCTGACCAAGCATTTGTTAAAGCTTGTAGGAGGAGTTTTCATTCTCCTCTGACTGTCCTATGAGGCTGCATGAGCCCCGACCCTCTGGACAGTGCTGACTGGCCCTGTGCTGTTCACATGCACTTCCCCCCCCCCCCAAAAAAAAAAAACCTCCCTAGCAATACACACCAAACTGAGCATGTGCAGAGTGCCTCATACGGCCCTGTTCTATCATTAGATGGATTGGGGACTGTGGAGGAAGGGGAGGTTCAGAGAAGACAGGATCGAACAGTCTTTTTACACAGTGCAGAGGATTAACCCCTCAAGATCCACAGTGAGTATACCAAGCAGGCTTTACTGCATATACAGATTGATTTTACTGTTGTGGTTATAGATACACTTAAAATCCTATTCTCTCTATGTGCTTGCTTCAATATGAGCAAGTGTGCCTGGGGGAGGGGTGTCTTTGGTTATACATTCACATGGGCTGGTCTTCAATTTACTATCACTATAGTATACATTTTTCATGTAGGTGGCAGTGTAACATTTTTTTTCTTTTTCTTACTATAAAGCTATGCCCCCCCCCCCCCCCCCCTAGACTGCAAGATAAGGATTTGACTGTCATCCTGTAGCATTACATGCATACATGTTGCATTGAATATGTGGCAAGAGACTGTAGTGCCACCCATTCTGTAAGGCCTGCTCTATCTGGCTGTAAAAAAACGTTATCTAATTTTTAATTTTGGTAAATTGGGTGGACCTTCTGACTTTAGCAAAGTTGAAAAGAAAGTCCTTGATAGAGCAGATTGTTCTTTTTAGCCCTTGAGAAAGTGAAACTTGCTGAAAGTCATTACGAGTGAGCAATGGTAGTAATTGTGTCCTGTCTGTTTTACTACTAGGACTGTCAAACCGCGCCCTTACTGACTTCCGTCTGATGAAGGACCTGGCCATGGAGACTCATGTAAATCCAGAACGCAGGCAGCAGAGATTGCAGAGCCTGGCGAATAACATTGAAGGGTAATCCATTTCATAGTCTGAGAGTCTTGTTCCCAATACATGAGTTCCATAAGAAATTACTGTGAATTGGATTGTATCAAGACAGTGCCAGGAAAGATTACATTCATTTCCCAGTAATGCTGCAATGCTTAACCACTTCAGCTTCGGAAGGTTTTACCCCCTTCATGACCAGGCCATTTTTTGCTATTTAGCACTGCACTACGTTAACTAGTAATTGCATGGTCATGCAACGCTGTACCCAAATTAAATTTATATATATTTTTTTTCACACAAATAAAGCTTTCTTTTGGTGGTATTTGATCAGCACTGGGTTTTTTATTTTTTTTATTATATAAATGAAAAAAATGTGAAAATGAAAAAAATATATATATATATTTTTACTTGCTGCTATAAAACATATCCAATGAAAAAAAAAATCTAATCTCTTTATAAATTTAGGCCACAATCTACAGTTGTGCTTATAAGTTTACATACCCTGGCAGAATTTATGATTTCTTGGCCATTTTTCAGAGAATATGAATGATAACACAAAAGCCTTTCTTTCACTCATGGTTAGTGTTTGGTTGAAGCCATTTATTATCAATCAACTGTGTTTACTTTTTTAAAATCATAATGACAACAGAAACTAGCCAAATGACCCTGATCATAAGTTTACATACCCTGGTGATTTCGGCCTGATAACATGCACACAAGTTAACACAAAGGGGTTTGAATGGCTATTAAAGGTAACCAGCCTCACCTGTAAATCTGTTTGCTTGTAATTAGTGTGTGTGTATAAAAGGTCAATGAGTTTCTGGACTCCTGACAGACCCTTGCATCTTTCATCCAGTGCTGCGCTGATGTTTCTGGATTCTGAGTCATGGGTAAAGCAAAAAGATTGTCAAAGGATCTGCGGGAAAAGGTAGTTGAACTAAATAAAACAAGAAAAAGGATATAAAAAGATAGGAATTGAGAATGGCAATCAGCAGTGTTTAAACTCTAATCAAGAAGTGGAAAATGAGGGGTTCTGTTGAAACCAAACCACGGTCAGGTAGACCAACTAAAATTTCAGCCACAACTGCCAAGAAAATTGTTAGGGATGCAAAGAAAAAACCCACAAATAACTTCAGGTGAAATACAGGACTCTCTGAAAACAAGTGATGTGGCTGTTTCAAGATGCACAATAAGGAGGCACTTGAAGAAAGATGGGCTGCATGGTCAAGTCGCCAGAAGAAAGCCATTACTACGCAGATGCCACAGTACCGCTTACAATACGCCAAACAGCACAGAGACAAGCCTCAAACCTTCTGGAACAAAGTAATTTGGAGTGAGGAGACTAAAATTGAGCTTTTTGCCCACAACCAAAAACGCTACATTTGGAGAGGAGTCAACAAAGCCTATGATGGAAGGTACACAATTCCTACTGTGAAACACGGAGGTGGATCGCTGATGTTTTGGGTTCTGGAGTGGCCATCTCAGTCTTCTGACCTCAATATTGAACCAGTGTGGGGAGATATCAAATGTGCAGTTCATGCAAGACAGACCAAGAATTTACAGGAACTGGAGGCTTTTTGCTAAGAGGAATGGGCAGCTTTACCATCTGAGAAGATAAAGAGCCTCATCCACAATTACCACAAAAAAGCTGTCATTGATGTTAAAGGGGGCAATACACAGTATTAAGAACTGGGGTATGTAAACTTTTCATCAGGGTCATTTGGTTAGTTTCTGTTGTGATTATGATTTAAAAAGAGTAAACAGTCGGTTGATAGTAAATGGCTTCTGCCAAACACTAACCACTAGTGAATGAAAGTTTTTGTGTTATCATTCATATTTTCTGAAAAATGGCCAAGAAATCATAATTTCTGCCAAGGTATGTAAACTTATGAGCACAACTGTATTCTGCTACATGTCTTTGGTAAAAAAAAATCCCAATAATTGTATATTGATGGTTTGCTATGGTATATATTTTGGAATTTTTAATTCTTTTTTTATACTTTTAATGGCGGTGATCAGTGACTTTGGGGACTGTGATAGTGTGGTGGGAAATCTGACACTAATCTGACACTGGGTGGGAACTGACTAACTGCCACTGACATCACCAGTGGCACCAATACAGTAGTCATTGATAGTGCTATACACTGTCACTGTACTAATGACACTGGCTGCGAAGAAGTTAACATCTTGGGGTTAAATGTGTGCGTAACAAGTGTTAAAGTGTGTATTATTTGCTTCTATTTACTGAAAATCACTTTGTTCGAGATTGTTCCCTCAAACAACACAGGGCTCTGGGCTGTGATTGGACAAAGTAGATCAGATCCCAGCCATAAATTATTGGTCAGGACCTGCGCGCCCTGTACCCAGAAGATGCCAGCAATGTACCGATACCTCGCTCTGCCTGTAGGAGCCACCTGTCCGCAGTACAATGTGGGCGGGAGCGGTCCTGAAGAGGTTAAAGAAGAAACTTCACTTTACTTTCACTGACAATCTATAATCTTATTAACCACTTGAGCCCCGGACCATTATGCTGCCTAAGGACCAGAGGTCTTTTTCCAATTTGGCACTGCGTCGCTTTAACTGCTAATTGCGCGGTCATGCAATGCTGTACCCAAACGAAATTTGCGTCCTTTTCTTCCCACAAATAGAGCTTTCTTTTGATGGTATTTGATCACCTCTGCGGTTTTTATTTTTTGCGCTATAAACGGAAAAAGACCGAAAATTTTGAAAAAAAATGATATTTTCTACTTTTTGTTATAAAAAAAATCCAATAAACTAAATTTTAGTCATACATTTAGGCCAAAATGTATTCGGCCACATGTCTTTGGTAAAAAAAATGTCAATAAGCGTATATTTATTGGTTTGCGCAAAAGTTATAGCGTCTACAAACTAGGGTACATTTTCTGGAATTTACACAGCTTTTAGTTTATGACTGCCTATGTCATTTCTTGAGGTGCTAAAATGGCAGGGCAGTACAAAACCCCCCCAAATGACCCCATTTTGGAAAGTAGACACCCCAAGGAAATTGCTGAGAGGCATGTTGAACCCATTGAATATTTATTTTTTTTGTCCCAAGTGATTGAAAAATGACAAAAAAAAAAAAAAAAAAAAATATTTACAAAAAGTCGTCACTAAATGATATATTGCTCACACAGGCCATGGGCCTATGTGGAATTGCACCCCAAAATACATTTAGCTGCTTCTCCTGAGTACGGGGATACCACATGTGTGGGACTTTTTGGGAGCCTAGCCGCGTACGGGGCCCCGAAAACCAAGCACCGCCTTCAGGATTTCTAAGGGTGTAAATTTTTGCTTTCACTCTTCACTGCCTATCACAGTTTCGGAGGCCATGGAATGCCCAGGTGGCACAAAGCCCCCCAAAATGACCCCATTTTGGAAAGTAGACACCCCAAGCTATTTGCTGAGAGGCATATTGAGTCCATGGAATATTTTATATTTTGACACAAGTTGCGGGAAAGTGACACTTTTTATTTATTTATTTTTTTTTTTTCATAAAGTTGTCACTAAATGATATATTGCTCACACAGGCCATGGGCATATGTGGAATTGCACCCCAAAATACATTTAGCTGCTTCTCCTGAGTATGGGGATACCACATGTGTGGGACTTTTTGGGAGCCTAGCTGCGTACGGGACCCCGAAAACCAATCACTGCCTTCAGGATTTCTAAGGGTGAAAATTTTTGATTTCACTCTTTACTGCCTATCACAGTTTCGGAGGCCATGGAATGCCCAGGTGGCACAAAACCCCCCCAAATGACCCCATTTTGGAAAGTAGACACCCCAAGCTATTTGCTGAGAGGCATGGTGAGTATTTTGCAGCTCTCATTTGTTTTTGAAAATGAAGAAAGACAAGAAAAAAAATTTTTTTTTTTCTTTTTTCAATTTTCAAAACTTTGTGACAAAAAGTGAGGTCTGCAAAATACTCACTATACCTCTCAGCAAATAGCTTGGGGTGTCTACTTTCCAAAATGGGGTCATTTGGGGGGGTTTTGTGCCACCTGGGCATTCCATGGCCTCCGAAACTGTGATAGGCAGTGAAGAGTGAAATCAAAAATTCACGCCCTTAGAAAGCCTGAAGGCGGTGCTTGGTTTTCGGGGTCCCGTACGCGGCTAGGCTCCCAAAAAGTCTCACACATGTGGTATCCCCGTACTCAGGAGAAGCAGCAGAATGTATTTTGGGGTGTAATTTCACATATTTCCATGGCATGTTTGAGCAATATATCATTTAGTGACAACTTTGTGCAAAAAAAAAAAAAAAAAAAAAAAAATTTGTCTCTTTCCCGCAACTTGTGTCGCAATATAAAATATTCCATGGACTCGACATGCCTCTCAGCAAATAGCTTGGGGTGTCTACTTTCCAAAATGGGGTCATTTGGGGGGGTTTTGAACTGTCCTGGCATTTTATGCACAACATTTAGAAGCTTATGTCACACATCACCCACTCTTCTAACCACTTGAAGACAAAGCCCTTTCTGACACTTATTGTTTACATGAAAAAGTTTTTTTTTTTTTGCAAAAAAATTACTTTGAACCCCCAAACATTATATATTTTTTTAAAGCAAATGCCCTACAGATTAAAATGGTGGGTGTTTCATTTTTTTTTTTCACACAGTAATTGCGCAGCGATTTTTCAAACGCATTTTTTGGGGAAAAAACACACTTTTTTTAATTTTAATGCACTAAAACACGCTATATTGCCCAAATGTTTGATGAAATAAAAAAGATGATCTTAGGCCGAGTACATGGATACCAAACATGACATGCTTTAAAATTGCGCACAAACGTGCAGTGGCAACAAAATAAATACATGTTTAAAAGCCTTCAAAAGCCTTTACAGGTTACCACTTTAGATTTACAGAGGAGGTCTACTGGAAAAATTACTGCACTCGATCTGGCCTTCGCGGTGATACCTCACATGCATGGTGCAATTGCTGTTTACGTTTGACGACAGACCGCCGCTTGCGTTCGCCTTAGCGCGAGAGCAGGGGGCGACAGGGGTGTTTTTTTTTTTTTTTTTTTTTTTTCTTTATTATTTTTTTGCTTTTTTAATCTTACTTTTAAACTGTTCCTTTCATATTTTTTTTTTAATCATTTTTATTGTTATCTCGGGGAATGTAAATATCCCCTATGATAGCAATAGGTAGTGACAGGTACTCTTTTTTGAAAAAATTGTGGTCTATTAGACCCTAGATCTCTCCTCTGCCCTCAAAGCATCTGACCACACCAAGATCGGTGTGATAAAATGCTTCCCCAATTTCCCAATGGCGCTATTTACATCCGGCGAAATCTAAGTCATGAAATACTCGTAGCTTCCGGTTTCTTAGGCCATAGAGATGTTTGGAGCCACTCTGGTCTCTGATCAGCTCTATGGTCAGCTGGCTGAATCACCGGCTGCATTCTCAGGTTCCCTGTTGAGACAGGAGATCCAGAGAAAAACACGGAAGACGGTGGGGGGGGGGGGGGCATTCCCTCCCACGGCTTGTAAAAGCAGTCTAGAGGCTAATTAGCCGCTAGGATTGCTTTTACATGAAAGCCGACCGCTGGCTGAAAAGAATGATACCAAGATGATACCTAAACCTGCAGGCATCATTCTGGTATAACCACTCAAAGTCGTGAATGGCGTACCTGAAGACAAAAAAATGGTTAACAATGGTTAACAATAAAGCACAGTAAAGTGTAAATAATTACACACCTGAAAAACAAACATGATAAAACATAATAACAATAACAATAACAATAACAATCAATAACAATAACAATAACAATAAAACATTGCAGAACAGAATACAGTAAAAAAGAGCAGAACAATAGAGAGAGAGAATAGAGAGAGAGAGAACAATAAAACAACAACTATTTTTTTTATTTCATATTTTTTTTTTTTTTTTACACTTTTTTTGTAACTAACTTTTATAACGGTAACCGGTTCCAGGTTCGGGTCTCTCAAAATGCGATGGCATCTTGGGAGACCCTGTGAAAGTGTGTCCTAGTCTGTGCAATGCTGTACCCTACGCTAATACTCAACTAGTGCATGGTAGCGTTCAAAACATTCACCAATGCAAAGACCAGGATTGTCAGGACAGGAGGGACAATAATAGCGGGTGTCACGCCTATATCTGCGCTTGCTGCAGACACGACATCTTTTTTGGGGGTGTTCGTTGGGTAGGGGTACTCGGGAGGACATAAAAATGCCTCTCATGCAGCCGACTGCATTTGGTTGGGGATGTGAATGGGGGAAGTACGGGCGCTGCAGAAGCGGTGGGTTCCCAATTAGGATTGGCGAATGCAGCAGGAAGGGCACTATGGGCACGACGGGCCTGTGTTTGTCTTTTTGGTGGCAGCGGGACACTACTTGTGCTTGCCACCTCACCAGCTTGAACTGCACTTATGGGACTCGCCACGTCACCACGTGTTACTGCAGTGCTGGTTTGACTACGACCGGGGTGTACTAGGACGCTGGTGCTTGCCAGTTCACCAAAACGCTACAAAAAAACTGTTAGCGATCGCAGGGATCAGGCCTGACTCTGCGAACGCTGCAGTTATGCGTTTAGTGCCTTGTAAGTGACAGTGATCGATCGATACTGCACTTGGGTGGGCTGGGCCGGGCCGGGCGGAGGGGCAAAACGCAGGTGCTAGCAGGTATCTGGGCTGATCCCGCTAACACTGCGTTTTTGGGAACCCTAAACTGCTGGTGACGCCAGTATAGATCTGATCGGATCAGATATTGATCCGTTCAGATACTATACCACTAAGGGAGGTGTATGCTGCGTGCGTGGGTGTTAGCGGTACTGGCGCTAATCTGACGCTGCCTGGGGCTGGTGCTTACCAGTTCACCAAAATGCTACAAAAAAAACTGTTAGCGATCGCAGGGATCAGGCCTGACTCTGTGAACGCTGCAGTTATGCGTTTAGTGTTTTGTAAGTGACAGTGATCGATCGATACTGCACTTGGGTGGGCTGGGCTGGGCCGGGCGGAGGGGCAAAACGCAGGTGCTAGCAGGTATCTGGGCTGATTCCGCTAACACTGCGTTTTTGGGAACCCTAAACTGCTGGTGACGCTAGTATAGATCTGATCGGATCAGATATTGATCCGTACAGATACTATACCACTAAGGGAGGCGTATGGTGCGTGCGTGGGTGTTAGCGGTACTGGCGCTAACCTGACGCCTGGGGCTGGTGCTTGCCAGTTCACCAAAATGCTACCAAAAAAACTGTTAGCAATCGCAGGGATCAGGCCTGACTCTGCGAACGCTGCAGTTATGCGTTTAGTGCCTTGTAAGTGACAGTGATCGATCGATACTGCACTTGGGTGGGCTGGGCTGGGCGGAGGGGCAAAACGCAGGTGCTAGCAGGTATCTGGGCTGATCCCGCTAATACTGCGTTTTTGGGAACCCTAAACTGCTGGGGACGCTAGTATAGATCTGATCGGATCAGATATTGATCCGATCAGATACTATACCACTAAGGGAGGCGTATGCTGCGTGCGTGGGTGTTCGCGGTACTGGCGCTAATCTGACGCTGCCTGGGGCGACGCATATCACCGCCGGGCGATTAGGGGGCTAAACCTTTATTCGGTAATAAACGGCGGGTGCCCTGACACTATAAAAAATAAACGAACTAACCAGCGTCACCCGTAACGGTTATACGGTGATCAGTGGTGAAAGGGTTAACTAGGGGGCAATCAAGGGGTTAAAACATTTATTAGGTAGTATATGGGGGTCCCTGTCGCTATAAAACGCTGACGGCGAACCTAAATATTTACCTCACTAACTAGCGTCACCAGCGACACTAATACAGCGATCAGAAAAATGATCGCTTAGCGACACTGGTGACAGGGGGTGATCAAGGGGTTAAAACTTTATTAGGGGGGGTTAGGGGGGTACCCTAGACCTAAAGGGGGGTAACAGTAACTGTGCCAACACAGTAACTGTCACAAACTGACAGCTAGCAGTAATCAGGAAAAAAAAAAAAAAAAAAAAAAAAAAACTGCTGGTGTCAGTTTGTGACAGGGGGGGGGGGGGGTGATTGGGGGGGGATCGGGGGGCGATCGGGGGGGGGATCGGGGTGTTTTGTATGCCTGGCATGTTCTACTGTGTGTGTGTAGTGTTGTGCACTCACATACTTGTCGTCTCTCCTCGGGCCGGAACGGAAAATACCGACCCGAGGGGAGATGACATCACTTCCTTTGCTGCTGTTTAGCATACAGCAGCAAAGGAGCGTTTTCATTGGCCGGCGGCGATCGCGAGGGGGGGGCCACGAACGGATGGTCTCCCCCTCATCACCGATCGCCGCTGGACATAGGACGACCGCCTCGGGCACCGGGGGGGGGTCCGATCGGACCCCCCACCCGCGGAAGGCAAATCACGTACCCTGTACGTGATTTTGCCTGTCCGTGCCACTTTGCCGACGTACATCGGCGTGAGGCGGTCGTCAAGTGGTTAAAGTGGAAGTCTGGTCAAAACCTAACTAAGCTTAGCACTGCTCCGACCCCCATTATATCTCTATACTAATTACCTTTTAAAGAAAAGATGCTTATATTTACCTAACCTAAGAGCATTTTGGTCCGGTCACATGATTGGCTCCCTGTGCCTGCTTCAAAATGATTTAAGAAAGAATGCCAACTATATAGTCAAATGATTGGAACCATAGCCACATCCCTAAATAGAGAAAGAAAAACAAAGAGATGCCCCCTGGGACTTTATAGGCATATGTTGGAAACCAGAAAGATGCGTAAAGAAGTATAATAAAAAGTACAACTTTTATTGATCAAAAAACATCTAACAAGAGACGAGAATCACATTTACTATACATGAATGGTAATCATATATGGATAATATACAGCTGAATTCTATGACACACTTAATCTCATAGTAAGTGGCCATAACCGCAAAAGAAATCCCAACATGTTTCAGAATATACATTTAATTCCTTCTTCAGAGGACGGTCAGAAAAAAGCTGGCATCTGGTAATATTATAACAGAGTATCAGAAAAAATATGGTATATAAAGAGTAAAAACAGGCATGACAAAAAGCAAAGATAACATCACTGGGAAAAGACATTTTCGTCTGAAAAATACTCACATGGTGGCTACCATTGACAGATATAAAAGCACAATGTTGATCATGAGGTTAAAGCTCTCCAAATTGTCCCATTGCATCTGAGTGTTGCCAGCAGGAGGGGAAAATGCCCCTAGAGGTAGAGCGGCAGAGATTCAGTCCAAAAAAACAGACTCCACAAGAAGTGAAGACAGACGAGGTGAAAATTTTTTTAGAAGATATGAATAACATTGCTGTAGCTGTTCAGGCGCTCACAAGGATCATTTATCTGAGGACGGCCCTGGCATAAAAAATATACATGATTATAAAAAGTGTATTGTTTGGCAGAAAGACAAACAGAAGCTTGAAATAACTCTGGAAAATTTTACTGGCAAGCAATTAGCAGCAAAACATGGATTATATGCATGCAATAAATACATGAATGGGGTAAAGCTGCCATGATTCTGAAATTCCCAGCATCAGTGAACAGTTAAATTGAGCAGGAGTAAGTATAATAAAGGATATTCCAGAAGGCAGAGAAAAAGCGGCTAGTCAGTGCCGGCTTCAGGGTAGAGGAGAAACAGCTGACAGCAAATGCCCCATAGTAGGTATGTAGTTGACATCATCGTACAGGCTCTGCGGCTGTTGTCGGTTCAGGCTCTTCTCCACTAAAGCCGCTGGGGAGATCACGTGACCAGACAGGAAAGCTTTTAGATGAGGTAAGTATAAGCATCTTTCCTTTACAGGGTAGTTAGTATAGAGCTTGGAATAGGGGTGGGACAGTTTTAAGCTTAGTTAGGTTTTAAAGGGACTTGCGCTTTAACACTTCAAAAATGCAAGCATTTTGAGAAAAACACTCAATATTTAAAAGGGCATTGGGGTTGTTGATTGACTGTGCATGGAATCCAATCAGTTTCTAACTTCAGCTTGTTCAATTAAGCTTTGACAAAAAAAAAAAAAAAAAAAAACCTGGAAGCTGATTTGTTTGTGTGCAAAGGTGCACCAGATTGTGCACTCTCCAGATTTAGTAAATTAAACCCATTGTATTGCACATGTGGTAGAATTTAATCACTTGCCGCCGACCCACCGTCAAATGACGGAGGGACAGTGCGGCTCTCGTTCTGGGTGGACGTCATATGACAATGCACCCGAATGGCCGTTCCCGCAGGGGCACGTGGCGATCACAGCAACGCCGTGTTGCTAGGACACGGTGCGACCCCGATCGATTTAAAGAGCCGCTAACGCGGCTCTTTAACCATGTGATCGGCTGTGTCCAATCACAGCTGGTCACATGTAAACACAGATGTGCCGGTAATCGGCTTTTATCGTTTCACACTGACAGGGTGTGTGGCGAGGAGAGCCGATCAGCGGCATCTCCTCGCAGGGGACAGCAAGACAGGTAACAAAGCGCCTGCAGTGCCAGCAATCAGTGCCCATTAGTGATGCCAGTCAGTGCTGGCTTTCAGTGCCGCCTATCAGTGCCACCCATCAATGCCCATCAGTGCCGTCTATCAGTGCCACTTATCAGTGCCCATAAGTGCGGCATATTAGTGCCACCTAATCAGTACCCATAAGTGCAGTCCATCAGTGCAGCCTCATCAGTGCACATCAGTGAAGAACTTTTCCATTCGAAAATCTGACGGACTTTAGATTTGGAACATGCTTCAAATCTTTACGTCGTAACTCCGCCGGACCCAGAAATCCGCTCGTCTGTATGCTAGTCCGACGTACAAAAACCGATGCTAGGGCAGCTATTGGCTACTGGCTATCAACTTCCTTATTTTAGTCCGGTGTACGTCATCACGTACAAATCAGTCGGACTTTGGTGTGATCGTGTGTAGGCAAGTCCGTTCGTTAAAAAGTCCGTCGGAAGTCCGTCAAAAGTCTGTTGAAAGTCCGTCGGACCAGTCTGGTCGAAAAGTCTGTCCGTGTGTACGCTGCATAACACTAACCATGGCACTGACCTAGATCTATCCTTGATTTTTTCTTTATTTTTTAAAAATGTTTTTCTTTTTTTTTATACACATTTTGGTTTGTTTATAGCTCCCTCTCCTGCAAGGAGAGAAAGATGCAATGTACTTTCTCTCCATGCAGGAGAGGAAGTAAACACAGGGGCGAGCTGCACAGTGACTGATCACTGTGATAGGCATTCAGAAGTGATCAGGTGACCACCATTGGTACGAGACCCAGCACAAAAGAAAAGTACACATATATGCAGCTCCATGGAGAAAAGCCCAGCAGGAACGAGTTAACCACAAATGGACATACCTGTACGTCCTCAGTTTCAATGGTTCTACCAAGATCATTGCTGCAGCCATAATCCTGGTATTGCTTTTTTAAAGCCAGCAACACTCTTTACCGTAAAAGTGATCCTGAAGCTATACAGCCACCTGATCACTTTTGGCAGGGTGGGAAGAAGGGGGGTTCCTAATTTAATCATCTAATAGGCTCCAAATCTCTCAGTAAAGAGTACCTGTCACTGCCCATGCTATCACAAGGTCTATTGTTTATCCAGTGTGATAGCAATAAAGTTGATAACTAAAAACTAAAGAGAAAGTGTAAAAAAGTAATTTTCCAAAAAAATAAATAAAGAAAAAAATTAAAGCACCCCTGTGCTCACGCGTAAAGGTGAACTCATACGTAGGTGCCATGTGTACCTGTATATGGTGATCACACCACACATGTAAGGTATTGCAGCAACCATCAGAGCGAGAATAATAATTCTAGCACCAGTCCTCCTGTTTAATTCTAAATGGTTAACCTGTAAAAGCCTTGCCTATGGGGATACCATATAAACCTTAGATGCATCTGCACTTTGTAGAAACTAGGAATGATACATTGCAGTGTTGATGAATGTTAAACTAACAGCTTCAGAACATGATTCGCCATATTGGCTTGATAGTAATAGTGGTCCCATGTCCATGAGCCTTTTCATTTTGCTGCTTGATTCTCCTCTGTCTCGCTTAGGCCCCTTTCAGTACAGAGAGACCTCTAAAACCCTCAAAAACATTTCTTGTTCATGAACAGATAGAATGTACAATGTATGATGGCAAGATCACTCAGGCAAGGATTTTCACTGCTCCCAAAATCTTTGCTGAACTCTATCCAGTGGAAAAAGAGTTCACTAAACAGTGGTTTATTGTAGTTTATCCTGGTGTCTCGGTCTTAAACAAACATCTCACTATACCTGTTAAAGATGTTCCTTCTCTCAAAGATTCTGCAGATTGAATGTTTGAGACACTGTTAAAGGTTCACTTTACTTTAACAGGTCCAGCCCTACAACCAGCGCTCATTATTTCAGTATGTCAAACGGAAGTTAACTGGACTAGGGCAATAAACAAACAACATGACCCTGTTTTCCAGAATTGAGCTTTACCTGAGTATTTGCAGCAGCTACTTTCTGCTCTTCATTTTTGTGTGGTTGCTCTAGAACATGTCATGAGACTAAAATTCCATAATGGCCCCCAGTCTCCCATGATTAGGCCCTGCTGTGCGTAAAAAAGGTTGGGGCCTGGCTTTGGATGAGAAAGTGGTTTGTTGTGATTGCAATACAGTACTGTGACAGGAGTCACTTTGGACGGGGGGAATCCCTTGGGGAGGATGGGAAACCCTTATTTCAGCTCCATATGCGCCTCCTATTTCTAAGTCACCCTGTGTCTCTAATAGGGGCACAGGGTGACTTAGACATAGGAGGTGCAAGGGGAGCCTAAACAAGCGTTTCCCAACCTTCCCAAGGGTTTCTGGGTTCCACGAGCCCCCCACCCAAAGTGACTCCCGTCACAAATACATAAGGGGTGTCATCATCCCTACTATAATTTACACAAGCAGACAAGAATCTCCATGGGACTTTGAAGTGTAACAGGATGAGCCCCTGTCACTGTGAAGTTGGTCAGGAAAAGGACACAGGGTTTGCACTCTTGCAGAGTGCAGGACTGTCCAGTGTTAATTTTGAGTGGAGAAAACTGCTTTTGCAACTTTCTCTGGATTTTGGTATTTCCGGATGGGGCTCCTGGGTTTGGAGATTTAAAAGTGACTTGGGAGGGAAGAAATCTTCAACCCACAGTGGGCAACCAGCACCGTGTGTGCCCAGGTGCACACAGTCCTTATAATGAAGGTCTGCTGAGAGTTGCAGGTGGACGGGAGTTGTAGCAGTTACTGCTGTTTGAAGACGGAGCCCTGTCAGAAGATCCAGGCATTCCTGTTGGAGACTGTAACCTTTGTGTGTGTGGGGGGGGGGGGGATTTCTTGTCCAAGGACTGGGAAAGTCTAGCCAACTACAAGAGTCTGGGAGACCAAAAGAGGGTAAGGGAGCTGAGGAGGCCAGTGAGTCCAGGGGGCTGGAAGGAATCCAGAAATATCTGGAGGAAGTAAGCCTGAGGTACTGGGAAAATCTCATCAAGAGGCCACATGGGGCCTGAACAGCAAGGTGTTGTCACCTAGGCTGAGGGAGCCTGAATAGCCAGAGGTCTGGAAGACCAAAACTGAGCAAGGATACTGCTAACCAGAGAACCAGGTGGCTAGGCATTTTCCAGGATTGATATTTTGCTGGAGAAGAACCCCTGTGTGGGAAACTTTATGCTATACTTTTCTTTTGTTTTCTGCTGTTTATATAAAAGTGGGTTACCAGGCCCTTAAACGCAGTTCCTTCTGACATGACATTCACTAAACAAGGTATCTACCACTGAGCTAACAATTCCCCAGGTCAGAGAAGATAAAAACAATTCTGATTATGTAAAAGAGTAAATGTACAAAACTTTATAAAAATACTATAAGCAAACGTTTGGCTTTAACCACTTGAGGTCCGGGCCATAGCCGAATGATGGCTGCAGCGCGGACCTCAATTTCCGGGAAATTCTGTGCTGGCCATGTCCCTTGAACACAGCCAGTCACAGATCGCTGTAAATGTCCGTTTACAGTGGGATCAGTGTGGCCAATGAGAGATGATCTCAATCGTAAACATATGAGATCGTCTCTCATTGCCATCTCTCTCTCCTCACACAGCGATCTGTGCTAGTGAGTGAAAAAACACATCTACAGTTATAAACAGTGCCCCAGTACAGTGCCTATTCAGTACAGTGCCTATTTGGGATCTGTGCTCACCTGTGCCAATCTTTGCCCAACTGTGCCATCAGTGATCAGTGTCCATCTGTGCACTCCTTTGTAATCAGTGCACATCTGTGCCACCTCATCAGTGCCCACCTGTGCCACCTCATCGGTGCCCACCTGTGCCACCTCATTGGTGCCCACCTGTGCCAATCAATGCCCATCTGTGCTACCTCATTAGTGCACATCTGTGCTGCCTCATCAGTGCCCATCTGTGCCGCCTTATCAGTGCCCATCTGTGCCGCCTTATCAGTGCCCATCTGTGCCACCTCATCAGTGCACATCTGTGCAATCAATCAGTGCACATCTGTTCTGCTTCATCAGTGCCCATCTGTTCTGCCTCATCAGTGCCCATCTGTGCCACCTCATCAGTGCCCATCGGTGCCACCTCATCAGTGCATATCTGTGCCAATCTGTACTGCCTCATTAGTGCACATCTATGAAATCAGTGCTCATCTATGCAGCTTCATAAGTGCCCATCTGTGCCGCCTTATCAGTGCCCATCTGTGCCGCCTTATCAGTGGCCATCTGTGCCACCTCATCAGTGCACATCTGCAATCAATCAGTGCACATCTGTTCCGCCTCATCAGTGCCCATCTGTTCCGCCTCATCAGTGCCCATCTGTTCTGCCTCATCAGTGCCCATCTGTGCCACCTCATCGGTGCCCATCTGTGCCACCTCATCGGTGCCCATCTGTGCCACCTCATCAGTGTATATCTGTGCCATAAATCAGTGCCCATCTGTGCCGCCTCTGTGCCCATCTGTGCAATCAATCAGTGTCAGTCTGTGCAGCTTCATCAGTGCCCCTCTGTGCCACCTCAGTGCCTATCTGTGCTCATCAGTGCCGCCTCATCAGTGCCCATCAGAACCTGTGTAGTCGCATCACCACCAGCAACCATGTCCAAAAGAGTCTTTTCCACCGAGGAGGCGTACCAAATACTTTCCTAGGCCGATAGGAGCAACGGGGAGCTGTCTTTTTCAGATTCAATTTCAAACTCAGATTCTGAGTCGGACATAAATTATGAGCCAGTCCTCAGTAGTGGAACACTGAGTGACTCAGAGAAGGAAGATATTCGGCCCGCCAAACGAAGGCGTTCTGGTGAGGAGGCAGTCCCATCCACCAGCACTGCAGTGCCATCCACCAGCATCGCAGTACCTCGGCAAGAAAGGCCAAGGACCCATGCCAGCCTGCCCTATGCCCTCCAGAACCCCTTGTGGCTTCCTCCTAATTCAGGAGAAGCCAACATTCCCCCTTTCACTGCCCAGCCAGGAGTCCAGGTGGACATGGAGAATTTTTCCCCAATCAATTTTTTTAATTTAATTTTTACAGAGGACATGCTATCAACAATTGTGGCCCAGTCACAACTTTATGCACAGCAATTTATTTTAAGTAATCCAACGTCCTATTATGCCCGTCCCTACGAGTGGAGAGACCTAACGGTGGAGGAGTTGAAGGCTTTTTTATGGCTCACATTTTGTATGGGACTCACCAAAAAAAAAACACTTTGAATTCCTATTGGTCAACCTACCCCATCCACCACATGCCAATCTTCTCCAAGATAATGCCCAGAACCAGATACAAAATGATAATGAGGTTCCTCCATTTCAATGACAATACCCAGTGCCCTCCCCGAAATGACCCAAATTATGACAGGCTTTTCAAAATTCGGCCACTTCTAAATTATTTTTCTGAAGTATTCCCCCAGCTGTTTACCCCAGACCAACACATGTGTGGATGAGTCCCTTGTAAAATTTAGTGGCAGGCTTAAAATCAAACAATTTATTCCCAGCAAAAGGACCCGCTATGGGGTGAAGGTATACAAATGATGTGACCGAGTCACAGGGTACATATATGCCTTCAAAGTGTACGAAGGGAAGGACACCCAGCTGCAACCCCCTAATTGCCCAGCCTACTTGGGATCAAGCGGGAAAATTGTTTGGGACTTCATATACCCCCTACTGGAGAAAGGCTACCATTTATACGTAGAAAACTTCTACACATCTCTGCCCCTGTTCCACAACCCTAACCGGAAGAAGACACCAGCATGTGGCACGGTAAAAAAGAACCTGGAAGGGCTCTCCTCAAAGTCTTGTTAATAAGAAGTTGAGAAAAGGAGAAACGGAAAGTCTGCGAAACAAGTAGATTTTAGCAGTGAAGTGGAGGGACAGAAGTGATGTCTACATGTTGTCTTCGATCCACAATGATACCTTCGTGGAAATCCCCAGAAGGAATGGCCCCATACAAAAACCAAAATGCATCTATGAATATATGTTCATGGGGGGAGTCGACTTCAATGACCAAATGCTGGAACCATACCTTGCCACAAGACGGACATACCATTGGTATAAAAAAGTCGCAATTTATTTTTTTCAATTGGCCATTTACAACACATATATCATTTACAGCAACTCCACCCAAAACCCCAAACGCTTCCTTGGCTACCAGGAGGAAGTTTTCACTGCCCTTATAATCCCGAACGGCCCACCAGAAAACATCCGATCAGATGTTCTTATTTGACTCTCCAAACGCCACTTTCCTGATAAACTCCCTCCCAGACCAACAGGCCAACGACGTAATAAAAAATGTAAGGTGTGTACCAGAGCAGGAGTCACAAGAGACAGATCTTATTACTGTGTTCAATGTCCTCCTGAACCAGGCCTCTGCATTGGTGAATGTTTTCGCCGTTACCAATTATTAGTGAAGTATGGTAAACGTAATCCTCGGTTCCTGCCTTCACACACCTTCACACCCCTTATGCCACTGCCTGCTCTGCAACTGACCCTGGCTTGTTATTCAACCACGCTTCTGTCTGACGATTCTGTACATACCTCTGGCTCATCTGGAACTGACTCTGGACTGTTATTCGACCATGCTTCTGCCTAACGATTCTGTACATACCTCTGCCTGATCTGGAACTGACCCTGGACTGTTTGACCATGCTTCTGCCTAACGATTCTGTACATACCTCTGCCTGATGTGGAACTGACCTTGGACTGTTTGACCATGTTTTTTGCCTGCCTCATGGACTGATCTTGTACCCTGCTACTGGACTAGTGGGATTCAACACAGGGATCCCACATATGTGAGGGGCTCCAGAATTGTTTTTCTGGATGTAGAAAACAATTTTATTTGTTTTCTCATTCCTAGATTAGGGTCTGGAGACTCGGAGGCTTCAAAGAGATTTGGGTGGGAGAAGCCTCTACCCCTGTCCCCATGCTGTTCTGAACGAGTCCCTACTTCTACCTGCTGCCTGTAGGACTTACTGCCATTATGTCTCTGCCTGTCGCACTGACCACACAACATGTTCCTGCCTACTACCAGGACCAATATTTTTGGCACTGCTGACAATACCTGCCTTCACTGACCCTGGACTTTATATGGACAGTATCCCTGCCTGCTGCCTGGACAATTGTGTTCGCCGTTTCTGACCAAGTCCCTGCCTGCTGCCTAGACCAGTGCTATCCTCCTGTGTACAACTGCGCTACTACAACCACAGGTAATCTTTTGTTTACGCTTTGCTCAGCATAATGTATTTTGGGGTGTAATTCTTGGTATGTGCATGCTATGTGTCCCTGGAACATCTGACGGTGTTCCTTTGAGAAATGAGATGTGTAATTTTTGCTCCTAGAACACCTGATGGTGCCCCCTGCATGTTGGGCCTCTGTATGTGGCCAGGCAGTGAAAAAGTCCCACACATGTGGTATCGTAATACTCAGGAGGAGTAGCAGAATGTATTTTGGGGTGTCATTTTTGCTATCTAAATGCTATGTGTTGGAAATATCTTATAAACAGACAACTTTGTGTAAAAAAAATTCATTTTCATTTTTTTCCCACATTTTCCAAAAACTTCTGGAAAAAAATTAACCGTTCAAAAGACTCATTATGCCTCCTAGATTATACGTTGGGGTGTTAGCTTTCCAAAATGGGGTAATTTTGTGGGTGTTTCCATTGTCCTGGTGCTCCAGGGCCTTCAAAAGTGTAATAGGTGGTTGAGGTGGTTTTTGCTCCTAGAACACCTGATGGTGCTCTCTGCATGTTGGGCCTCTGTATGTGGCCAGTCAGTGAAAAAGTAACACACATGGGGTATCGTAATACTCAGGAGGAGTAGCAGAATATATTTTGGGGTGTCATTTGTGGTATGTTTATGCCATGTGTGAGGAAATTTGCAAAATTTTATCACAGAAATTAAGAAAAATGTGTTTTTTTTTCAAAATTTTCTGTCTTTTTTTATTTATAGTGCAAAAAATAAAAAACCCAGAGGTGATCAAATACCACCAAAAGACAACTCTATTTGTATGAAAAAAAGGACAAAAAAATAGTTTGGGTACAGTGTTGCATGACTGAGTAATTTTCATTCAAAATGTGAGAGCACTGAAGGCTGAAAATTGGTCTGGACAGGAGGGGGGTTTAAGTGCCCAGTAAGCAAGTGGTTAAAGACATGGAAAAGTGTGAAACCAGTAGTGCACGTCCTAATGAAACATGCTTTATGTATGATAGTTGTCCGACATCCTCTTTCCTTCCTGCATTTTCCAAAAACTTGTGGCAAAAAATGGCCTTTTTTTTAAAAACATTGCTATGACTTTCAGAAAATACCTTGGGGTGTTTGCTTTCCAAAATGTGTTTCATTGTATGGCTATTTCTTCTGCCCAGGCACTTCAGGGACATATGATAGATAATTAGGAAATCAGGAAATTAGATGCATAATTTATATTACTTAAAAACCCAAAGGCGCTCCTTGGATTTTGGGTCCCTCTATACATCTAGGCCAATGATGGCGAACCTTGGCACTCCAGATGTTTTGAAACTACATTTCCCATAATGCTCAACTCCACTGCAGAGTGCATGAGCATCATGGGAAATGTAGTTCCAAAACATCTGGGGTGCCAAGGTTCGCCATCACTGATCTAGGCTGTGAAAATTCTCACGCATGTTATCTCCATACTTGGGAGGAGTAGTAGTATGTGTTTTGAGGTGTAATATAGTAAGTGTGCTTATGCAGTGTGTGAGTAAAAACTTGTTAAAATGACAACTTTGTGGAAACAAAAACAGTATTTATTTTGTTTCCTCTTCCAAAAAATTGTGACAAAAAATTTCAACTTCAAAAAAACTCACCATGCCTCTTACTAAATACCTTGGTCTATCTTTTTTCCAAAAAGGGGTCGTTTTGGGGGTATTTGTACTGTTCTGACATTTTAGGTCCCCACGAAATAAGATAGGCAGTCAGTACATCAGAACTGATCAATTTTAACCACTTGCCGCCTGCCCTATAGCAAAATGATGGCGGCAAAGTGGTTTCAGTATCCTGGCCGGACGTCATATTACGTCCAGCAGGATAACAGCCGCCACGCACCGTGTGTGCGCGCTACCCGGGTGATCGGTGGTGTGGTGTGTCAGTTTGACACACCACTACACCGATCTCGGTAAAGAGTACAGTCTCTGATGGAGACTCTTTACCATGTGATCAGCCGTGTCCAATCACAGCTGATCACAGTGTAAACACGTCTGTCAGACGTGAGTAGAGGTGAACCGATCGGCTGCTCCTCTCACGGGGGGGTCTGTGCTGATTGATGATCAGCACAGCCCCCCCGAGGATGCCCACACTGGACCACCAGGGACGCCACTAGGACCACCAGGGACGCCACTAGGACCACCAGGAATTTCACCACCAGGTATGCCACCCTAGACCACCAGGGATGCAATTAGTGCCCACATTGGATGCCAATCAGTGCCCACAATGGGCATCACTGAATGGCAGGCATTATTGTTTGGCACTGATTGGCATCCATCCGTACCATCAAATACTGTACATCCGTGCCACCTATCAGTACCCTTCCATGCCCATGCGTGCCACCTATCAGTGCCCATCCGTGCCGCCTATCAGTGCCCATTCGTGCTGCCTTTCTGTGCCCATCAGTGCCAACTATGTGTACCCATCAGTGCTGCATATCAGTGCCACCTATCAGTGCCGCATATTAGTGCCCATCAGTGCCGTCTTATCAGTGTCTGTCAGTGCAGCCCCATCAGTGAAGGAGAAAACTTATTTACAAAGTTTGTAACAGAAACAAAAAAAAAAACATTTTTTTTTCAAAAATTTTGGTCTTTTTTTAATTTGTTTAGCAGAAAATAAAAATCCCAGAGGTGATCAAATACCACCAAAAGAAAGCTCTATTTATGGGAACAGAATGATAAAAGTTTAGTTTGGGTACAGTGTAGTATGACTGTGCAATTGTCATTCAAAGTGCGACAGCGCTGAAAGCTGAAAATTGGCCTGGGCAGGAAGGTGTATAAGTGCCCGGTATTGAAGTGGTTAAAATATATATACAGTACCATAGTTATAACTTTCACACAGAATAAATAATATACACAATTTTTTTTCACCAAAGAAATGGAGCAAATACATTTTCACAGACATTTATGAAGAACGATTATTTATTTACAAGGTTAAATTACAGGAACGAAAAATATATATAAATATTTTTTTTCAAAATGTTCGGTCTCTTTTCTTTTATATTCCGCTTTCCCCAAAAATAAGACCTACCCCAAAAATAAGACCTACCGTTATTTTCGGGGATAGCTGTAATATAAGCCCTACCCCAAAAATAAGCCCTACTTAAAGTCTTTGTAAAAACATGTAATCCGTTTTGTAAAAAAGATTATATAATGTCCAGTGTATCTCCTTTTGTAACTTTATTGTGAAAAATACCTTATTTATAGCGCCGCTGGGCGCTCACCGGATCCCTTGGAGATCTTCTCTCCTCCCGTCTGATGTCAGTGCTTGGAGCGGGGAAGAGCTCCAGCAGGTCACATGAGTAAATAAGGTATTTTCCACAATAAAGTTACAAAAGCTGACACACTGCATATTATAAAATCTTTTTACAAAACAAATTACATAATTTTACAATGACTTTAACCAAGGTTTATTTTGAGGATTACAGAATGTCATAATGCTGACTCCTGAACTAACAGGTGGAGAGAAGACAGGGGACACTGGAACTTTTTTTTAAAACATTTTATTGTTTTTTTCCAGTTTTTTTAGAACATAGCACTGTGCTGGCTATCATGCTTTAAAGCAGGGGCCTCCGAACTATGGCCCTCCAGTTGTTCAGGAACTACAATTCCCATCATGCTTAGTCATGTTTGTAAATGTCAGAGTTTTACAATGCCTCATGGAACGTGTAGTTCTGCAACAGCTGGAGGGCCGGAAATCAGGATATTTTTTTATTTGCTTTAGGGTTACAACCACTTTAAGATCGTCACAATGACATGACTATATTTGAATAAATGTAGATTATTGTACATACCGTATATAAATAAGACATTCCCTGTAAATAAGCCTAATGTGTTTTTTGTAGCCAAAATGAATATAAGACCTGGACTTGATTTCGGGGAACATGGGTAGTACAAATTAAAAATCCCACTGGTGATAAAATACCGTCAGAAGAAAATTTAATAGTATAAAATTTATCTTGGTACAGTTTTGCATGACTTGATTGACGTTTAACCTCCCTGGCGCTATGATTATGTCAGATTTTTGTGTCTCTAAGTGGTACATTGTTTTGCATGAAATTTGGCAATTTATATTGTAGGCCTGTAATTCTTAGGAATAACACTTAAATCTGTCCAAACAAGAGTCTTGTAGACATCCCGTGTATGATAAAGTTTGAAACACAAAATCATAAATTATATTATAATAAATAACTATAAATAAAAATCAAATATAATAATAATAATAAAATGTATGCAATCATGTAATCAAATCAAAAACACAGAAATTTGCTCAGTCGCAGTCGTTACTTTCAGTGTTTGATAACGAATTTCCCCACGAATCACTATTGCTCAATTCTGCAAGTGATTCTTATTTACTATCGCTGTTTTCTAGCTGATCAAAAACCGCTTTTGATGTAAAGGGACGCTGTTTAGTTGCTATGGACAATCTTAAGTTTCCAGGCAGAAAGAACAGTATATATAATATAAAAGTGCATGCAGGGCACTGGACAAAGCATTAGGGACAAAAGGGATGTGAAATGATTTAATACAGTACTGTAATCTTACAGATTACAGTGTACTGAATTGTGTTTTGTATTTTGCATCACTTTTTGAATTTGCCGCCAGGCTCCACCCCCGTGCGTCGCTACGCTCGCAGGGAACGAAGCCCGGAACAGTAATACATAGGGCGGAGGATCCGGCGGAGGACACATCGGGAGAACATCGCAGCATCCTGAGGAAAAGTTAAATAACATACAAGGATACTGTGATGTAATCCTAAGTGTGGATTGGGGTTACTGCTTTTGGTACTGAAAATTCACCCCGAGCCACACTCGGGATTACCGCCAAAGAGGTTAAAGTGTAACAGCGCTATAAGCTGAAAAAATGGTCTGGACTGGGAATGGGTGAAACCGTTTTTCTTTTAAATGGTTAACAAATAAAATAGAACTGACCCAAAGCCATTATACAGTAGTTAGCCTTTAACAATCTTAATAAAGGAATGTGTCTAATCAATAAGTTTACCTGATTCATTATTCTGGTTTTGATTTACTGTATGTGTTTCACTGCTTGCCTGATGATTTCGAAAGTATGCCCAATACACTTTAGAAACCATTTCTAAGCTGGCAGTGGGACAGTATTTATTTTTTTAATGAAATCGGAAGGTCCAATTTCACAATTTATTCCTATACCTTGGTGCTGGCAGTAAGGAAACCAAACTGGTGAATGTCTGCTTATATTTTCCACAGATGTTCGGCAGCAAGTTCGGAACTGACAAAGTGGGGAATGCGATTGGAGAAGCAAATTTCACTCACTGGTCGTGTGATTCCCCCAGAGAGGATTTGTATGAAAGACAATGTAGTAAGTGCCTAGTCTGTCTAATGATGGCGTACATCCTATGGTAGAAATTAGTGGCGGTTGTTAATAAAAACTGAGAATTTATTTAATGAATGGAACGGGATATACCTTTACTGAGCTATTCAGTCTGCTTTTTCTCCTTTCACTGTCTAGTTACAGGTTGGGGGAAGGGCAAGACCTGTAAGTGCTCTGCCAGACAGGGTTTTTGTTGTGGACCAGATGTGTTTACTGTAAATCTTCTAAATGGTAAAACTGGATGGACCGAAATACAGATCTTTTGGCAAGTAAAACAGGACTAACACCCCTTTCACACTGGAGGCCTTTTTCAGGCGCTTTAGCGCTAAAAATATCGCCTGTAAAGCGCCTGAAAAAAGCCTCAGCTGCAATCCCAGTGTGAAAGCCCGAATGCTTTCACACTGGGGCACTGCGCTGGCATGGCGTCACAAAAAGTTGTGCAAGCAGCTTCTTTGCAGCGCTGTAGGAGCGGTGAATACACCTCTCCTAAAGCGCCCCTGCTAATTGCAATCAGTGGGCAGCACCACAGGCAAAGCGCCGCTGCAGCAGCGTTTTGCGGGCAGTTTTAGCCCTTTTTCGGCCCATGGCGGGGGTTAAAACCTCCCGCTATTGGCCGAATAGCACCGCTAAAATGATGGTAAAGCACCGCTTAAAATGGCGGAGCTTTACCGCCAACGCCCGGGGTGCTTTCAGTGTGAAAGGGCTCCAATTGAAGAATTTCATGTGTTTATTTAACTCACTACACTGATAGGCTGTCATAGCTGATGGTTACCAGAATTGGGCTAAAGGTGGAGTCTGTATCAAATTGGCCATTATTATTTATTGCCTGATTCAGTGAAGAACCTGTCTTCAGTTCAGTTTTGGTACCTGTTGCTTAGAACTTAATACCAGTGCAGTAGGAAGTAAACACTACACTGGCTCCTTGCAGATCCAAGGTTATTGCACAGTGAAGCCCAACTCCAGGCAAAAGCTTTTATAAAGCTTTCCAAATAATTTGGTGGAGGGGGGATTATGGTGTGGGGTTGCTATTCAGTAGTTAGGCTTGGCCCCTTAGTTCCAGTGAAGGGAACTCTTAAGACATCAGCATACCAAGACATTTTGGACAATTTCATGCTCCCAACTTTGTGGAACAGTCATTGGGTCCTGTTCCCACTCACCCAATGACTGCGCACCAGTGCACAAAGCAAGGTCCATAAAGACATGGATGAGCGAGTTTGGAATGGAGGAACTTGACCGGCCTGCACAGAATCCTGATCTGAACCCAATAGAACAACGCTGCATGATTCTGGCTAAAATGAGAATCACAGTTTTTTTGCTTAGAAGATAGATCACGATTCTCGCGGCATTTTCATTTTTTTTTTAAAATTCATTGAAGTGTATTTTTTCCCAAAAGATTGCTTTTGAAAGACCGCTGGGCAAATACAGTTTGACATAAAATATTTCAGCAATTGCCATTTTATTCCCTAGGGTCTCTGCTAAAATATATATAATGTTTGGGGGTTCCAAGTAATTTTCTAGCAAAAAATATTGATTTTAACTTAAGAAAGAAGTGTCAGAAAAAGATTTAGACAGTTTGGGATGAATTAGAGAGCAGACTGCGAGCCCGGTCTTCTTGTCCACATCAGTGCCTGACCTCACAAATGTGCTTCTGGAAGAATGGTCAAACATTCCAATAGACACACTCCTAAACCTTGTGGACAGCCTTCCGAGAAGAGTTGAAGTTATTATAGCTGCAAAGGGTGGGCCAACTCAATATTGAACCCTACGGACCAAGACTCGGATGCCATTAAAGTTCATGTGCGTGTAAAGGCAGGTGTCCGAATACTTTTGGTAATATAGTGTACTTTACTATAGGACTTTCAGGCAACAGATGAAGCCATTTCACTACATGATTCATGAACATCTTATGCAGGTGAAAAGCACAAGGTGCAGATAGGAAGGTTTAGAATGTCTTTACATTTTGGATCAGCTGGAGAAGGGATTAAATCCCTTTCTGATTTTTACCATTGACTGTAACTTCATTGGAAAAATTGTGTTTGTCTATTGTTGTAACTCTGATGAGGATCAGATTACATTTTATGGCAGAAAAACGGTTAATTCCAAGGGGTTCACATACTTTTACTTGTCACTGTATGGAATTTACAGATACGTTAAAATGACTTTCTCTTTACCATGTAATTATGTTTTCATTAATACTGTGTAAGACATTTTTTTTTTCTCCTGTCAGTGTCAACCTATGTCAGCTGCTGACTGGGGCCGTGAAACTCGGGATTCAAGGATGATCACTGCAGAACCCCTGAACAACTGGCTGCTGCTTTTCAGCCGTCGCAGTGAAGATGCAGTTGAGAACTTGGTCTACATCCTGCAGAAGGTTGGCAGAGGAATGGGCTTCAGTATTGAACTACCCAAATTGTAAGGATTTTTTTTTCTGTATATAAAGCAGATTACACCAGAAAATATTCTTAAATTCAGTGCCAACTAGAAATGTGCAGTGCAATCCACCAAAAGAAGATAGATGCCCAAGGTGCTGCCTGTAGTATTGCAGATACTGACCCAACAGCACCATTTCAGTTGACTGACATCGTTTAATTTTTTGACATGTCTAATAGCAAAATTGTTACTTTTTTATTAGATCAGTAATTGTGGAACTCTTCCCATATCCCCAAATTCCAGTGTGTGTATTTGTATAGTATATATATATATATATTCTATAACGCGAACCTATTAACTGTTTTGAATATATAAGAGAACAATATGTGCCTTTTAAATCCTTCAAATAGTTTTGGTGCAGTTGGAGATTCCGTAATCACAAACTCTAGGCCTTAAAGTGATTCTACAGGCACTTGTTTATCTTAAAATTAAAAAGAAGTTATACTTACCTGCTTTGTGCAACAATATTGAGAATATATTCTCTAGGGCCGAAACAACTAATCGATTAATCGACAACTAATCGATTTTGAAATTTATCGATTATGAAAATAGTAATCGATTAATCGGCCAGTAACATAATGGGGTTAAAAAAGCTAAAATTAGCCCTATTTTGTACAAAAAGAGCAAATAATCTCTATTGTAAATATTACTTTCACTGTTGCAAAGTAAAAAAACTAAGGGCTAATTTTAAAAAAAGTTTTTAACTCCATTATGTTACTAAATGTCTTAGGCCTGGTTCCCACCTATGTGCTTTTTGCAGAAATGCACTACAGTTCATTTAACATTCATATCTATGCTTTTTCAGCTGCTGTGTATTTGGAAAGGGTCAAGGACCCTTTCAATGCAAAACGGTGCTTTTTTGGTTCAATATACTTCAATGGAGAAGCTGCAGAAAAGCATGTAATATTACAGTTCTGTTTGAAAATCTGCAAAACAGTCTAGAATTTTTTTTTTCTTTAAATAAATAAATTTGATCTGAGTCTGATTCAACCTCTAACAGTATATAGAGTATATCTCTTCTGTCTGTTATTCTCAGAGAGGATTAAAGATTTTACTCCCTAACCATATAGTTGGTAATTTATATTTACCCCTGCGTATAGATATTTAGGAATAAATTGCCTTTTTTGAAACTTTACATATTAACTAAATTATACACCACACTTTTTTTTAAGGTTATTAACCGATTAATCGTAACAATAATCGGCCAACTAATCGATTATGAAAATAATCGTTAGTTGCAGCCCTGATATTCTCTTATCTCTTCTTCTAGAGTCCCCCCTGATAGCATTGTCCGCTCCTCAGAGTGCCTTCTCAGAAAGCCAGCTGCTAAGGTGGCACCAGTGCATGGACACTCCGATCCAGTTTGTATATATCCAAAGACATAGACTGACAGCAGCAGGAGCCTATGGCTGCTGGCTGTTTCTCCTGTATGACCAGGAGGAGAGGGCATTGGGGCTGCAACCAGGGACAGGTGGATTGGTGAGACGAGACAGATAAGTGTCAGGGAGGGGAGAGCAGGTAGTTGAACAGGGAATGCATTAGGGTAAAAAAGTGTTTTGACTTTAGAACCGCTTTAAAGGATAAGTTCACCTTTGTGAAAAAAAATATAAATGCACATATTTTTGTAGGAAAATAATGTGTATAATTTTTTTTGCACAGTAACCTGCACAGCATTGCTCCCGTGATCAGCGAATTGCAGGTGCAATGTCAGCCCCCTTGCAGACTAATCCTACAGCTCTGAGCCCATACTTCTGGATTTTCCAAAAGCATTTGATATGGTTCCCCATAATCACTTCATCCACAAACTGAGGTCTGAGGGCATGGACCATAAGGTTTATTTTTTGGTAAAAAACTGGTTACAGGGGCGTGTTCAAAGGGTGGCAATAAATAACTTGTACTCAGACTGGTCTGGAGGGGTAATTGGGGTACCCCATGGTTCTGTCTTGGGACCAGTTCTATTCAATTTATTCATAAATAATAAAGAGGATGGGATAAATAGCTCTATCTCAGTTTTTGCGGCTGACACAAAAATAAGCAGTAACTTCACATCAGTATATAGAACTTTTACATAAAGAACTGAAAAAATTATGGAATGGGCAACTACATGGCAAATGAGGTTTAATGTGGAATAATGTAAAGTAATGCACTTGGGGGCAAAAAACATAAATGCAAACTACTCCTTAGGGGGAGAACCGCTGAGGGAATCAAGGATGGAGAAAGATCTGGGGGTCCTAGTAGATGACAGACAGTTCCTATACAGTTGTGCTCATAAGTTTACATACCCTGGCAGATTTCTTGGCCATTTTTCAGAGAATATGAATGATAACACAAAAACTTTTCTTTCACTCATGGTTAGTGTTTGGCTGAAGCCAATTATTATCAATCAACGGTGTTTACCCTTTTTAAATCATAATGTCAACAGAAATTACCCAAATGACCCTGATAAAAAGTTTACATACCCTGATTTTGGCCTGATAACATGCACACAAGTTGACACAAAGGGGTTTGAATGGATATTAAAGGTAACCATCCTCACCTGTGATCTGTTTGCTTGTAATTAGTGTGTGTGTATAAAGGTCAATGAGTTTCTGGACTCCTGACAGACTCTTGCAACTTTCATCCAGTGCTGCACTGACGTTTCTGGATTCTGAGTCATGGGGAAAGCAAAAGAATTGTCAAAGGATCTGCGGTAAAAGGTAGTTGAACTGTATAAAACTGGAAAGGGATATAAAAGATATCCAAGGAATTGAGAATGCCAATCAGCAGTTTTCAAACTCAAATCAAGAAGTGGAAAATGAGGGGTCTGTTGAAACCAAACCACGGTCAGGTAGATCAACTAGAATTTTAGCTACAACTGCCCGGAAAATTGTTCGGGATGCAAAGAAAAACCCACAAATAACTTCAGGTGAAATACAGGACTCTCTGAAAACATGTGGTGTGGCTGTTTCAAGATACAACTGCCACAAAGTATCCCGCTTACAATCTGCCAAACAGCACAGAGACAATCCTCAAACCTTCTGGCACAAAGTCATTTGGAGTGATGAGACCAAAATTGATCTTTTTGGCAACAACCATAAACGCTACATTTGGAGAGGTGTCACCATTCCTACTGTGAAACACGGTGGTGGATCGCTGATGTTTTGGGGATGTGTTAGCTACAAAGGCAAGGAAATCTGGTCAAAATTATTGGCAAGATGAATGCAGTATCTTATCAAAAAATACTGGCATTCATCAGCCAGGAAGCTGTGCATGGGACGTACTTGAACATTCCAACATGACAATGATCCAAAACACAAGGCCAAGTCGACCTGTCATTGGCTACAGCAGAATAAAGTGAAGGTTCTGGAGTGGACATCTCAGTCTCCTGACCTCAATATCATTGAGCCACTCTGGGGAGATCTTGACGTGCAGTTAATGCAAGACAGTCCAAGAATTTACAGGAACTGGAGGCTTTTTACCAAGAGGAATGGGCAGCTTTACCATCTGAAAAGATAAAAAGCCTCATCCACAAATACCACAAAAGACTTCAAGCTGTCATTGATGTTAAAGGGGGCAATACACGGTATTAAGAACTGGGGTGTGTAAACTTTTGATCAGGGTCATTTGGGTAATTTCTGTTGTCATTATGATTTAAAAAGAGTAAGCACAGTTGATTGAAAATAAATGGCTTCAGCCAAACACTAACCATGAGTGAAAGAAATGTTTTTGTGTTATCATTCATATTCATAAATTCTGCCAGGGTATATAAACTTATGAGCACAACTGTATATAGTGATAGTGCAAAGGTGAACTTGATAAAAATGTAAAAAAAAAATGTAAAGAAAAGAAAGAGGGAACGGGAGGGAAAGGAGGGGGGAGGAGTGGTAGAGGGATATGTGAAAGGGAGGTGGAATGAAAGTGGAAGAGGAATACGGGGTGGGGAAGAAAAACAAAAAGGGAGAAAAAAAGGTATCTTACCCCAGAAAATCAGAAAGGGCCTATAAATAGTCTGGAAACAATGCACAGTGGAACCTTGGTTAATGAGTAACACTGTTAACGAGCGTTTTGAAAGACGAGCAGCTTTTTTTAAAAATTCTGGCGCGGTTTGCGAGTGCTGTCTCGCAAAATGAGCAGAATTCAAGCTAATGGGGTGTGCAGTACCACGTTTGGCCAGAGGTGCCAGGGACGCCGATGACACTCGGAAGGATTCGGAGCTGCTCGGAAACACTTGGAAATACTCCGTTCCCGAGTGTTTCCGAGTTCAGCCGAGCTGTCCCCGAGTATTTCCGAGGCTCACCTCGGGCCACATGTGTTATTGCATGCAATAGAAATGCGTAACAAATTATCGTTGTTTCCATTGACTTCTATGGGGAAACTCGCTTTGATATGCGAGTGCTTTGGATTACAAGCATTCTCCTGAAATGGATTATGCTCGTTATCCAGGGTTCCACTGTATATCCCAAAACACAAGAACACCCAAGTACAAGAACTCCCCCCTCTGTTCCAAAGACTTTTCACTTTATAAACATTCCAAAAGTCCTGCATCTTGTCAATGTATGTGCTGGTGCTGTGCCAGTTGTTCTGGATTTTCTGCCTTCAGCCCTCTACTGATCTTTTGTCTGCAGCCCGACCACTGATCACTGATTTTTTTTCCTACTGCCCAGCCAGTCTCCGCTGATCTTCTGCCTTCTGCCCAGCCTGACTTAGGGTTAAGGCAGTGCTGGAAAAAAATGGTGTCCACACAATATATTGTCACTTTGGGCCCAATTTAGACATTTTCACTTAGGGGGTGTACTCACTTTTGTTGCCAGCAGTTTAGACATTAATGGCTGTGTGTTGAGTTATTTTGAGGGGACAGCAAATTTACACTGTTATACAAGCTGTACACTCACTACTTTACATTGTACCAAAGTGTCATTTCTTCGGTGTTGTCACATCAAAAGATATAACAAAATATTTACAAAAATGTGAAGGGTGTACTACTCACTTTTGTGAGATACTGTATCTAGAACCCTGAAATATCTGGTTCTATGGCTTTCCATATTTTGCCTAAATATTGATCCATTTTTTACAAAAAGAGAATTTTGTATTTTTTTGTTAACTGCTTCAGCCGTGGTAGATTTGGCTGCTCAGTGACCAGGCCCATTTTTTTGCGATTCGGCACTGCGTCCCTTTAACTGACAATTGCGCAGTTGTGCAACGCTGTACCCCAACAAAATTGACTTCCTTTTTTCCCTACAAATAGAGCTTTATTTTAGTGGTATTTGATCGTCTCTGCGGTTTTTATTTTAGTGCTATAAACAAAAGAGCAAACATTTTGAAAAAAAAAAATCTTTTTTACTTTTTGCTATAATACATATCATTTTTTTTATCAAAAAAACATTTTTCCCTCAGTTTAGGCCGATATGTATTCTTCTACATATTTATGGTAAAAAAAAATCGCAATAGGCGTATATTGATTGGTTTGCGCAAAAAGTTATAGCGTCTATAAAATAGGGGATAGATTCATGGCATTTTTATTATTATTTTTTTTTTATCAGGACTGCGACATTATGGCGGACACATCGGACACTTTTGACACATTTTTTAAACCATTGACAATTATACAGCAATAAGTGCTATAAAAATTCACTGATTACTGTCTAAATGTCACTGTCAGGAAAGGGGTTAACACTAGGGGGCGATCAAGGGGTTAACTGTGTTTCCTAAGTGTGTTTCTAACTGTGGGGGGATGGGACTGTCTAGTAGGAGAGAGATATCGGTGTTCATACATAGCATAAACACATGATCTGTCTCCTCTCCCCTGAAAGAACCGGGTCTATGTGTTTACACACACAGGTCCCGATTCTCGCTCGGTCACGAGCGATCACTGGAGCCCAGCGGTCAAAGCTGCGGGCGCGTGCCCCCTAGTGGCCAAAAGGCAAAGCGACATAAGATAACGTCGTTTAGCCCAGCCGTGCCAGTCTGCCGCAGTAAAACGGTTAATATATGATTCTCAAAAACTTTATTTATTTTTTTAAATATATATAATCTATATTTTATTTTTATCTTTACATTTTCTCCAGAGTTTGTTTTTTTAGAACATTTTATGTTTTTTTTAGATCATATAATGTGATATTGATCCCCTGGCTCTTGTAGACCCATAGCCACGGACTCTTGTGCTCTTCTATTTAAGCTGCATCCGAGTGTGCAGCATTAGGCCAGTAGAAGGAGCTGTGAGCTCCGAGCACGTAGCCTGCATTCCTCAATTCCAGGCATGCCTTCCATTGACTCCATTTTTGCCCGTCTATTCCATGCTGGTTTTGGCGTGAGACTTCCTGGACTCAGAGGGGCCGCTGTGCCTCAAACTATCTCCTTCCAGCAAAGTGGATGATACCGGTGGAGCCTGCAGGACGGTGTGTCCCTGTAAATGTGGATTTACAAGGACAACTCTTTCCGTAGTAGCTGCGGATAAAGAGCGACCGCCTGAGTGTCCTCTTAGGGCGCCATACCTGGAGGTCTTCTCCAAAGAGCTGAAGACACTGCTGAAGTCCGTATCGAGGTATGAGCTGTCTGGGGGCGTCGGTCACTTCACATTTGGTGACGATTGTGGTTGAAGATGTGGAGTCCTCAGGCTCTGGAGCAACTACTGGACCTTTACTGGGATTACTGGTGACCGGCGCCAAGCTTGGGGTTTGGGGGATACAGTTTCTGTGGTCCTGATTGGTTCCACTCTCTGGTGTGAGGTGGCAGACGTTCCCGCCTGTTTTCTGGCTCTCCGCCTCCTTAACTCCTTAACAGAAGTCGGCGTGTTACCATTACACGCGCATTGTCAGCTTCCTCCTGCGTTTTCTTCTTCCACAGAACCTTCCCTGGATGAGAATGTTACGTGCACAGGGTTATTATGGTGTGTGGTTGTTTTTCAAGGGTTGGACTTGCTCCCAGCTTTGTGGGAACAGTTTGGGGATGGCTCCTTTCTTTTCCAACATGACTGCGCATTAGTTCACAAAGCAAGGTCCATAAAGACATGGATGAGTGAGTTTGGGGTGGAGGAACTTGACTGGGCTGCACAGATTCCTGACCTCAACCAAATAGAACACCTTTGGGATGAATTAGAGTGGAGACTGTGAGCCAGGCCTTCTTGTCCAACATCAGTGCCTGACCTCACAAATGCGCTTCTGGAAGAATGGTCAAACATTCCCATAGACACACTTCTAACCTTGTGGAAAGCCTTTCTAAAAGAGTTGAAGCTGTTATAGCTGCAAAGGGTGGGCCAACTCAGTATTGAACCCTATGGACTAAGACTGAGATGCCATTAAATTTCATGTGCAGGCAGGTGTCCCAATACTTTTGGTAATATAGTGTGTATGTATGTATGTGTATATACTGTGTGCGTGTATATATATATATATATATATATATATATATATATATATATATATATATATATATATATATATATATTTATATATATATATATATTATTTTATTTATTTATTTTTTATTTTTTTTACTGTTTTGAATAAATATAAACAGTATGGTTGAGTAGAAGGTTTTTTATTTTTATTTTTAAATTCTTCAAATAGTGTTGACGCGCTTGCAGATCCCCCAATCATATACTGTAGGTCTTGACTGATTTTACTCTGGTTTAAGCCCGTCGTACAAAGTCAGCATTGCCTCCTTTCTATTCCTTTTTCAATGGTTCTTTGTTGCGTTCTCATCTTCAGTGGTTCTGTGATATCTCTTCCCCCTATTATTTTTTCTTTGTTGGAAAATCTCTGTGCAGCTAGCCTGAGTATTTAGCAGCGCCTCTGTGGGATAGGTATCCGTGCACAACATTGTCCCATTCACACAGATCCTGACTGACTCATAGGATTAGCTATTAGACAAAAGCTGCAAGTTAAATCCTCAGTCACTTGGGAAGATCTTATGATGTTTCTTGCATCTGTTGCTATGTTTCCGCTCTATACTTTTCATGTGAAGAAATAAACTAAAACATCGGGGATTAACAGCATTACTTGTTTGCATATGTATCACTTGTTTGCATAGTCTTCTTTTTAACCACTTCAGCCCCAGAAGGATTTACCCCCTTCCTGACCAGAGCTTTTTTTAATATAATTTGGCACTTTGCTTTAACTGTTAATTGCGCGGTCATGCAATGCTGTACCCAAACTAAATTTGCAACCTTTTTTTCCCCACAGATAGAGCTTTCTTTTGGTGGCATTTGGTCTCCTGTGCTGTTTTTATTTTTTTGCAATATAAACAAAAAAGAAAAAATTTTGAAAAAACATTATGTTTTCTACTTTTTGCTATAAAAAGAATACAATAAACTCAATTTTAGTCATACATTTATGCCAAAAAGCATACAGCCACATGTCCCGGGTAAAAAATTAAATAAGCGTATATATATTGGTTGGCGCAAAAGTTATAGCATCTACAAAGTAGGGTACATTTTTTGTAATTTACGCAGATTTTAGTTTATCTCATTTCTTGAGGTGCTAAAATGGCATGGATGGCAGGGCAGTACAATATCAGCCCCCCCCCCCCCCCCAAATGACCCAATTTTGGAAAGTAGACACCCCAAGGAATTTGCTGAGAGGCTTGTTGAGCACATTGAATATTATGTTTTTTTGTCACAAGTGATTGAAAAAAGTAAAAAAAAAAAAAAAAAGATTTTACACAAAGTTGTCACTGAAATGCTTTATTGCTCAAGCATGACATGGTTTTATGTTTGGTTTTTATTTCCGTCAAAAAAAACTTGGATGGTTTTTCCGACGGAATTCCGTTCAAGCTTGCCTTGCATACACACGGTCACACAAAAGTTCTTTAAACTTTCAACCGTCAAGAACGCGGTTATGTACAACACTATGACGAGCTGAGAAAATGAAGTTCAATGCTTCCGAGCATTCGTCAAATTGTTTCCGAGCATGCGTGATTTTTTGCGTGTCCGAATTGCATACAGGCGAGCGCATTTTCGGATAGGAACTTTTCCCAATCGAAAAATAGAGAACATGCTCCCAATCTTTTGCTGGCTGGAATTCTGCCAACAAAAGACCGATGGAGCATACACACGGTCGCATTTTTTGACAAAAAGCTCTCATTGGAGTTTTGCTGGTGGCATTTCCGATCGTGTGTACGTGGCATTAGGGTGTAAATTTTTTATTTCACTCCTGACTACCTATAACAGTTTCGGAGGCCATGAAATTCCCAGATAGCACAGCCCCCCCACCCCCCCCAAATGACCCCATTTTGGAAAGTAGACACCCAAAGCTATTTGCTGAGAGGCATGTTGAGTCCATGGAATATTTTATATTTTGCCACAAGTTTCGGGAAAATAACAATACATTTTTTTTTTTTTTTTAACAAAGTTGTCATTAAATGATATATTACTCAAACATGCCATGGGAATATGTGAAATTACAGCACAAAATGCATTCTGCTGCTTCTCCTGAGTACGGGGATACCACATGTGTGGAACTTTTTGGGAGCCTAGCCGCGTACAGGACCCCGAAAACCAATCGCCGCCTTCAGGCTTTCTAAGGGCGTAAATTCTTAATTTCACTCCTCACTACCTATCACAGTTTCGGGGGCCATGAAATGCCAAGATGGCACCCCCCCCCCTTTCAAATTACCCCATTTTGGAAAGTAGACACCCCAAGCTATTTGCTTAGAGGCATGTTTATTATGAGTATTTTGCTGATCTCGCTTTTTGTCACAAAAAATACATTTTCCCTTTCTCTCTTCATTGTCCAAACAAATGAGAGCTGCAAAATACTCACCATGCCTCTTAGCAAATACCGTGGGGTGTCTACTTTCCAAAATAGGGTAATTTGGGGGGGGGGGGGGTTGTGCTATCTGGACATTCCAGGGTCTCCGAAACTGTGATAGGTAGTGAGGACTGAAATCATCATTTTACGCCATTAGAAAGCCTGTAGGCGGTGCTTGGTGTTCAGCTTCCTGTACGTTGCTAGGCTCCCAAAAAGTCCTACACATGTGGTATCCCCGTACTCAGGAGAAGCAGCAGAATGTATTTTGGTGTGTAATTTCACATATGCCCATGGAATGTTTAAGCAATATATAATTTAGTGACAACTTTGTGAGAGAAAAAAAAATTGGCACTATCCCGAAACTTGTGGCAAAATATTAAATATTCCATTAACTCAATATGCCTATCAGCAAATAGCTTTGGGTGTCTACTTTCCAAAATGGGGTCATTTAGGGGAGTTTTGTTCTATCTGGGCATTTCATGGCCTCCGAAACTGTGATAGGTAGTGAGGAGTGAAATCAAAAATGTACGCCCTTAGAAAGCCTGAAGGCGATGCTTGGCTTTCGGGGTTCCTGTGCGTGGTTAGACTGCCAAAAAGTCCCACACATGTGGTATCCCCATACTCAGGAAAAGCAGCAGAATGTATTTTGGGGTGTAATTTCACATATGCCCATGGCATGTTTGAGCAATATATCAGAAAAAAATTATTATTGTAATTTTCCCGAAACTTATGGCAAAATATAAAATATTCCATGGACTCAACATGCCTATCAGCAAATAGCTTGGGGTTTTTTGTCCAGACCTACCATGCTTCATGTCTTGTGTGATACAGAGTTTACATTAAGGACGGAGATATCTATTGGTGCTACACAGTGGCATATACTGTGGATGTGTGAGACCCCAAGAGGGGGTGAAGGATGTCAGTAATCGTACTCACCGAGGCCGAGATGCCGAGAGCGGTTTTGCCCTTGCGACTAAGCGCAGCTCGCCCCCTGGAGTTGGTACAGGGAGAGAACGGCACGAAGAGGCACAGGCTCCCCAATGGACTGCGGAAGACTTGCTTGTGGAGCCTTGACGTAGATGAGCCGCTGTGCAGGTATTTAGCAGGTAAGGTGCAGCTGAAGACCACAGGCGGGAAATCCAGAACCAGGCTGGGGATCAAACACCGGGGTGGTGCTATGGCACTGCAGGATCTGCAAGGCAGGGAGACAAGGGAAGAGAGTCCAGGTACAAGCAATAAGGTCAGGCTAGGAGACAGGAGACAGTCCAAGTAGCAGGCCGAGGGTCAAACACAGGAGATAGGTGGGAATCCGATAAACAGGCCGAGGTCAAGTCCAGGAGAGAGGCAAAGAGAAATCCAAGGGCAAATCCGGGTCACAACGGGTAATCAAGCAGAGATACAGGACACAAGTTCAGGCAACACAGGAAGCTGAGACAAACCAGCAACTTGTGTGATTCTCTGAGCGCCTTTTATAGGCCACCCAGGAAATCATGTTGGGTGTGCACCAATGCGCGAGCGCCGTAGCGCTGAGCCACGAACGCGCATGCGCCGGAACGTCGTTCCGCAGGGAATGCGTGAGAAACGACCGGAACGGAACGAGGGCATCTTCTGACAGTGCCCCCCCCCCTGAGGGGTGGCCTCTGGACACCCAAGGTTGACATTAGTTCTGGATGTTCCCGGTGAAATGCCTGGAGAAGCTGTGGAGCATGTAGATTCCTGGCTGGTTCCCAGGAGTTATCCTCAGGAGGATACCCCTTCCATTTAATCAAGTACTGAAGTTGTCTACCATTTTTTCTGCAATTTAGGATTTTTTCCACCTCAAACTCGTCTTCTCCGTCAATTAGGACCGGTGGTGGTGGAGGTCTCTCTCTGTCCGAAAAAGGGCTGGGAACAATAGGTTTTAAGAGAGATGCATGAAAGACTGGATGCACCTTGTATGCATCAGGTAAAGCTAGTTCAAAGGCTACTGGGTTGATTACCCTCTTTATTTTGAAAGGACCTATAAACCTTGGCCCCAGTTTCCGGGAGGGATCTGGCAGTCTGAGATGGATAGTTGATAGCCATACCTCCTCGCCTACTTTAAAAGCCGGGTTCTCCTTCCTTCCCCTGTTGTAGTATTTTTGGTAGTCATCCTGAGCCCTTTGCATTGCTGCTTTGATCCTTTGGAAATTTGACTGGATGGAACTTACTCGGTCCTGCACGGCAGGGACCGCTAATTCAGGAATGGAAACTGGAAGAAAGGAAGGGTGGAATCCAAAATTAGACCAGAAGGGTGTCTGGTTGGTAGCGGAATGGATGGAGTTATTATATGCAAATTCTGCGTATGGCAAGAGGGAGGACCATTCATCCTGGGAATCGGAACAAAAGCATCGGAGGTATTGCTCCAGGGTTTGATTTGTCCTCTCCGTCTGACCGTTACTTTGAGGATGATAAGCGGAGGATAGACAAATCTTTATTTCCAAGGTCTTGCATAATTCTTTCCAGAATTTTGAAGTGAATTGAGCCCCTCTGTCAGAGGTGATGCTCACCGGGGTACCATGAAGCCTGACAATTTCCTTAAAAAACATGTTGGCAGTAGCAGAGGCAGAGGGAGTACCCACCATGGGCAGGAAGTGTGCCATCTTTGAAAGTCGATCAATTACGACAAAGATAGTCGTGAACCCCCCTGATGGAGGCAAATCTACAATAAAGTCCATGGAGATTTCTGCCCATGGGCGTTCAGGAATGGACAAGGGTTTAAGCAGGCCCCATGACTTCGTATTTGAGCCCTTGCTGCGCTGGCAGGGAATGCAGGATGACACATAGTTCTTGCAGTCCTGTCTCCAGCCTGGCCACCAGAAGAAACGTGAGATCAGCTCCATGGTCTTTTGTGACCCAAAATGGCCTGCTAGCTTGTGGTCGTGAAAGGACTGTAAGGTTAGGAGCCTAGATTCCAGCGGAACAAAGATTTTTCCATGAGACCAAAACAGATCATTGTGTTTTTCCATAGAAGATACGTGGTGTTTAGAGCATTGAGCGGATGCGGATTTGATTGCGGACATTAGGTCCCCTTGCGTAACTAGGAGGAAATTCTGCGGAGACAGGATGGTACTTGGCTCTGTTACCTGAGAAGTTTCATGAAACATCCTTGAAAGTGCATCCGCTTTTCCATTCTTTGATCTGGGTCTATACGAAATATGGAAGTTAAACCGGGAAAAGAAGAGGGCCCATCGGGCTTGCCTGGGTCTTAGCCGTTTAGCTGTTCGCAGGTATTCCAGGTTCTTGTGGTCAGTAAATATCAAGATAGGATTGGACGCCCCTTCAAGCAGATACCTCCACTCCTCCAAGGCGAATTTGATGGCCAATAATTCTCTATCGCCTACATCATAATTTCTTTCAGGGATGCTTAGTTTCCGGGATGCAAAAGCCACGGGATGCAGTAGAGCCTTGGGCCCTTGTCTTTGTGAAAGGATGGCACCAGTAGCTGTCTCCGAGGCATCGACTTCCAGAATGAAAGGCAAGGCTGGATCCGGGTGTCGTAAGACTGGTGCTGAGGAGAACAGTGCTTTTAATTTTAAGAATGCTTCCTGAGCCTCCAGAGACCAATGAAAACGATTATGCTGACGTGTAAGTTGAGTGATGGGGGCTACGATGGCCGAGAATCCTACAATAAATCTTCGGTAAAAATTTGAAAAACCTAAGAACCGTTGTACCCCTTTTCTATCTACAGGGGCTGGCCACTCTTGGATTGCTTTGACCTTTTGGGGGTCCATTGCAACGCCATCAATTGAGATTATGAATCCTAGAAACTGTACTGTAGTCTTTTCGAATTCGCATTTCTCTGCCTTAAGGTATAGTTTGTGTTTCCTGAGGATCGAAAGAACCAGTTTGACATGTGCCCGATGAAGCTCTATGGTAGCTGAGAAGATGAGAATGTCATCTAGGTAGACTACTAGGAAGTTGTCAAGATATTCGCGAAAGATATCGTTCACAAGGTGTTGGAACGTGGCTGGGGCATTGCAAAGTCCAAATGGCATTACCAGGTATTCATAGTGTCCAAACCTGGATCTAAAGGCGGTCTTCCATTCATCGCCCGCTCGGATTCGGATAAGATTGTATGCGCCACGCAAATCTAGTTTGGAAAAGATGCGGGCGGATCTGAAGCGTTGAAATAGTTCCGGGATGAGAGGAAGCGGGTACCGATTCTTGACGGTGACTTTATTTAATTCCCTGTAATCAATGCAAGGTCGGAGTGATCCATCTTTTTTCTCTACAAAGAAAATACCAGCTCCGGCCGGTGATGAGGAGGAGCGAATGAACCCTTTCTCAAGATTTTCATCAATGTATGTTTTGAGAGTTTTTAATTCTGTTTCAGACAAAGGAAAGATGCGACCAAAGGGGATTTCAGCGCCCGGCAAAAGATCTATGGGGCAGTCATAAGGCCGATGGGGTGGTAGACAGTCAGCCTGTTGTTTATCAAACACATCTTTGAATTCCAGATAGCTTGTGGGTACATGTTGGAGATTATCGGATATAGTTGCAATGGTAGAAACAGAGGCTGGAGACGGGAGAAGGCAATGTCTGGAGCAGTATTGAGAAGAAAAAGAGACTTCTTTCTTGTTCCAATTAATCTGTGGTTCATGGGCTTGGAGCCATGGAAGTCCCAAGATAATGGGGAACATTGGAGAAGCGATGATATCAAAGCGCAGGTATTCTTGGTGGCCTGTATCAGTAGTGGTGAGGATGGGTCTGGTTTCCTGAGTGACAGGTCCAGAACGAGGCAGGGACCCATCGGCTAGGTGGATCTGTAGTCTTTGGTTCTTAGTGGTTAAAGGAACGCATAAGCTTGCGGCTAGAGAGGCATCCAAAAAACAGCTACACGCTCCAGAGTCAACTATAGCGGGTAGGCGAACAATCCTTTTCCGGAAGCTGTAAAGAAACAAAAAGAGTAACATAAGGTTGAGAAGACCCAGAAACTTGTTGGTTAATAGCAGACCGTAGGTAGGACTTACTGGGTCTCACGGGACAGGAACGGAGGAAATGTCCAGTACCCCCACAATAAAGGCACAGATTGCCCTGGCGCCTACGTAATCTTTCCTCTGAAGTGAGTGGGGCACGGACTAGACCAAGCTGCATAGGCTCAGCTTCGGGAGTGGTAGGGACTGGTGGAGCCGTGTAAGGTGGACGGATAGGAGTCGGTTTAGGCAACATCCAGGTAGGGCGAGGAGTCTGGAAGCGCTCTGCACGTCGCTCACGCATGCGACGATCCAGTTTCGTGGTGATTTGGATGAGGTCTTCCAGGGAATCAGGGGTCTCAATCCTGGCCAGCTCATCCTTCAATGCTTCAGACAGGCCTTGACGGAACTGGTATTTAAGGGCAGGTTCATTCCAGCCAGTATCAGCTGAGCCCTTACGAAACTCTACAATGTAGTCCTCTACTGGTCTTCGTCCTTGGCTTAGATTATGCAATAAGGCTTCGGCCGTGGCCGTGCGCTGGGGATCGTCATAAAGTTGCGCCATACCTTCGAAGAAGGAGTCTACAGAATTCAGTATGGGATTCCTCTGTTCCATTAGGCTATGAGCCCAGGCTTGTGGTTCATCTGCCAAGAGAGAAATGATGAAGCCAACTTTTATCACTTCCGATGAAAAGGTCCTGGGTTGCAGGGCCAAATACAGGGAGCAAGCATTTTTAAAAGCCCTGAACTTTTTACGATTGCCGGAGAATCGCTCTGGTGTGGGGACCCTGGGCTCTGGAGCGGCCATGACCACAGTGGGATTGGTTGGTAACTGAGAAGAGGAACCCCCACTGGAAGGTACAGAAGCAGCGGCAGACGCTGGAGATGGTCCGGAAAGTTGTTGAAAACGGCCGTCGATTTGGGCGTAGCCGTCTTGCAATTTCTGGACAGCCTCAGTGAGAGCCGAGACCTGCTGACACAGGATCTCCAGTGGGGAACGCGCTCTGACATGGCTGGTTTGTACTGTCAGTAATCGTACTCACCGAGGCCGAGATGCCGAGAGCGGTTTTGCCCTTGCGACTAAGCGCAGCTCGCCCCCTGGAGTTGGTACAGGGAGAGAACGGCACGAAGAGGCACAGGCTCCCCAATGGACTGCGGAAGACTTGCTTGTGGAGCCTTGATGTAGATGAGCCGCTGTGCAGGTATTTAGCAGGTAAGGTGCAGCTGAAGACCACAGGCGGGAAATCCAGAACCAGGCTGGGGATCAAACACCGGGGTGGTGCTATGGCACTGCAGGATCTGCAAGGCAGGGAGACAAGGGAAGAGAGTCCAGGTACAAGCAATAAGGTCAGGCTAGGAGACAGGAGACAGTCCAAGTAGCAGGCCGAGGGTCAAACACAGGAGATAGGTGGAAATCCGATAAACAGGCCGAGGTCAAGTCCAGGAGAGAGGCAAAGAGAAATCCAAGGGCAAATCCGGGTCACAACGGGTAATCAAGCAGAGATACAGGACACAAGTTCAGGCAACACAGGAAGCTGAGACAAACCAGCAACTTGTGTGATTCTCTGAGCGCCTTTTATAGGCCGCCCAGGAAATCACGTTGGGTGTGCACCAATGCGCGTGCGCGAGCGCCGTAGCGCTGAGCCACGAACGCGCATGCGCCGGAACGTCGTTCCGCAGGGAATGCGTGAGAAACGACCGGAACGGAACGAGGGCATCTTCTGACAAAGGATCTGGTGAGTGTAGTCATTATAAGAGCACGAATAAGACATGCACTGAGGATTTATTCATTGAAAAGTTCACCAGAATTTAAATGGACTCATTCACCGGCACCAGAGCACCAATTAATCAGATGTTCACTTGTTTATTCACATTAGCACTTTAATTTAATTTTTTTATATTTTTTTATATTGGTTTTACGGATGTTATATATGTATACTAATAATAAGTAATTTGCAACATATTTTATTCATTTATTTATGGTATAAACTGGGACCATACACATTGCACTTTATTGTATTAGTTACACAACGCACACACACCCAGGCTTCACATTAACCTTTATATGGGTTCTTGAGTTAATACACATAGGAATAGGAACCACCTAGTATTTTTCTCCCCACCTAATATATTCCTCCCAATCAAGGGAGCAACACACACCTGAATTCACCAGATCTGGAACAGCGCCATATCTACTCCTTTCCTTTTTCTACATTACACTCCACCTAGTGGAAGTAATTGGTAGTGGCAGCAGTTCCAACAGATTTTCTATCTTTTAACATGCATCCCATACCTTCTCTTTTCTAAATAGCTTGGGGTGTCTACGCTATCTGGGCATTTCATGGCCTCCGAAACTGTTATAGGTAGTGGGGAGGGGGTTGACCTGTCCTGGTATTTTATGCACAACATTAGAAGCTTATGCCACACATCACCCACTCTTCTAACCACTTGAAGAAAAAAGCCCTTGGTGACACTTTTTGTTTACATAGAAAAATAGATTTTTTTGCTAGAAAATTACTCTGAACCCCCAAACATTATACATATTTTTTAAAGCAAAGGCCCTACAGATTAAAATGGTGGGTGTTGCAATTTTTTTTTCACACAGTATTTGCACAGCAATTTTTTCAAATGCAATTTTTTGAGAAAAAAAACACTTTTTTGAATTTGAATGCACTAAAACACACTATATTACCCAAATGTTTGATTAAATATAAAAGATGATTTTATGCCGAGTACATAGATACCAAACACAACATATTTTAAAATTGTGTACAGCCGTGCAGCAGCGTCAAACTACATACATTTTTAAAAGCCTTTACAGGTTACCACTTTAGATTTACAGAGGAGGTCTACTGCTAACATTACTGCCCTCGATCTGACATTCGCGGTGATACCTCACAATTGCTGTTTACATATAACAGGAGACCGACGCTGGCGTTCACCTTTGTGCGCGAGCATGGGGGGAGGGTGCTTTTTTTTTTTTTTACACTGTTCCTTTCATTTCTTTTTTTTTTTTTCTTTAGCATTTTTATTGTTATCACAGAGAATGTAAATATCCCCTATGATAGCAATAGGTAGTGACAGGTACTCTTTTTTTAGAAAAAAATTGGTCGTTTAGACTCTAGATCTTTCCACTGCCCTGAAAGCATCTGACCACACCAAGATCGGTGTGATGGGATGCTTTCCCAATTTCCCAATGGCGCTGTTTATATCCGGCAAAACCAAGGTCATGAAATGCTCGTAGCTTCCGGTTTCTTAAGCCATAAAGATGATTGGAGCCATTCTGATCTTCAATCAGCTCTATGATCAGCTGGCGGAGCCACCTGCTGCATTATCAGGTTCCCCAGTGGGACAGGAGAGCCCAAAAAACCAAGGAAGACGATGGGAGGGGGATGTTTCCTCCCACTGCTTGTAAAAGCAGTCTATCGGCTAATTAGCCACTAGTATTGCTTTTACATGAAAGCCAACCTCTGGCTGAAAAGAACGATACCAAGATGATACCTAAACCTGCAGGCATCATTCTGGTATAACCACTCAAAATCCAGCAACATACCAGTATGTTGCTGGTCCTTGTTGGGCATTTATTGTAAGGTTCTTTTTTTTCATGCAGCCTGTGGGCTGAACAAAAAAAAGATATTGATCGGTGGGTATGCCCACCATTAGAATACCGCCCTGCATCCACCCACTTCTAATGATGGGCATACATTTACCATTTTTTTTTTAACTGTGGTGGTGAAATTACCTCCTACAGCACTGGAGTCGCTGAATTATGTATCGTGAGAGCAAATGCTGTTGCTGTCAAGATAAATAAATCAGTGCTGCAGCTGAATGGCGTACTTTAAAAGCAAACAATGGCAACAATAAAACATTAACTTAATAAAACCACATTAATCTGTGCCAAAAAAAAGTAAAAAATATTTGCTGAAGCATGGGGGCAATCCACCCCTAATGTTAGGGGCAAATCGCCCCTCCACCCCTGCCCCATGCTTCGGCATATATACTCTTTTTTAACTGTGATGGTTAAATAACCTCCTACAGCGCTGGAGTCACTGATTTACGTATCGTGAGAGCAAACGCTGTTGCTGTCAAGATAAATAAATCAGTGCTGCAGCTGAATGGCGTACCTGAAAAGAAAATAATGGTTAACAGCAAAACACAGTAAACCGTAAAGTATAAAGGATTTACATACCTGAAAAGCAAACATTATAAAACATAGTAAAAAGAAAAGAACAATAGAGAGAGCAGAGAGATAGAGCAATAAAACGATACCTATTTTTGCCTTTTTTTATTTTATATTTTTTAGGGGGTTTTTTTTTTCCTTTTTTTTATTTTTTTACACCTTTATTTGTAACTGTAACGGTTCCAGGTTCAGGTCTCTCAAAATGCAATGGCATCTTTGGAGACCCTGTGAAAGTGTACCGTAGACTGTGCCGTGCTGTACCCTATGCTAATACTCCACTAGTGTGTGGTAGTGTTCGAAACATTCACCGATACAAAGACCAGAATTGTTAGGACAGGAGGGACAATAATAGCGGGTGTCACGCCTATATCTGCGCTTGCTACAGACACAACATCTTCTTTGGGGTAATCGCTGGGTAGGGGTACCAGGGAGGACATAGGGAAAATGCCACCCATGCAGCCGGCTCACTGCATTTGCATTCGGAAGGTGGGGCACAGCACTGTCTGGAAACAGAAGGGCTGTGACGATCTCTTCCTGGAATATAAGGACGGATCCAGTTCGTCCTGAAGTTTTGTATAGCACATAAGCATTCAGCAGAGCCAATTGGAATAAGTATGCAGACACTTTTTTATACCAGTGTCTGGCCTTACGAGCAATTAAGTACGGCGCCATCAACTGGTTGTTGAGGTCCACCCCCCCCATGTTAAAGTTGTATTCGTGGACACAGAGGGGTTTCTCCACAACACCAGTCGCCGTAGGAATCTGGACTGTCGTATCTGCGTGAAGGGAGGACAGAACGAAAACATTCTGTGAATCCCTCCACTTCACTGCGAACAAATTATTACTTCTCAAGCAGGCTCTCTCCCACAGCCTAAGACGGGAATCTACAAGCCGCTGAGGTAAGCCCTGGTGATTAGATCGCAAGCGCCAATTCCATGATCAAACAAGTGACTAAAAAGTGGCAAGCTCGTGTAATAATTGTCCATGTACAAGTGGTACCCCTTTCCGAATAAGGGTGACACTAAGTCCCACACAATCTTACCAGCGCTCCCTATACAGTTTGGGCAGTTCTGCGGCTCCACGTGACTATCTTTTTCCTCGTAAACCATAAAACTATATGTATAGCCTGTTGCCCAGTCACAGAACTTATACATCCTGACCCCATATCTTGCATGCTTGCTGGGAAGATGCTGTTTGAATGACAGGCGGCCAGAAAACATAATCAGGGAGTCATCAACGCAGACAACTTGATCGGGAGTAATCAAGGCTGCAAACTGTTGGTTGAAGTGGTTTACGAGGGACCGAATTTTGTGGAGTTGATCGTATTCAGGGTCACCCCGAGGACGACAGAGTTCATTGTCGTTGAAGTGCATAAATCGCAAGGTCTGCTCCAGAGGCGGCTCTAGACTTTGTGAGGCCTTAGGCATAACTTAGACATGAGGCCCCACTCACGCCCCTAATGGAAAAAATAATTCAAGCAATAAAAATTAACTGCATAAATTGCATATATTAACAGCCTTAAAGTTTTGGTTTCAGTGTCCTCTATCTCAACGCAGGTGTCAGTGCACTCTCTGAGCACTGGCGTCAGTGTGTTCTCAGTGCTGGTGTCAGGGCACTTTTTTTCAGTGCACTTTGTCTTTGTGCTGGAGTCAGTGTCCTCTTTCTCAGTGGGGGTCAGTGCTCTGCCTCTATCAATGCTGTACCTAGGTGAGAAGGGGTCCCCGTCCCCAGGGGAGAAGAGGCCCCTGTCCCCAGGTGAGATGGGGTCCCTGTCCCTAACTGAAATGGGGTCCCTGTCCCTAGCTGAGATGGGGGTCCCTGTCCCCAGGTGAGATGGGGGTCCCTGTCCCCAGGTGAGAAGGGGTCCCTGTCCCTAGGTGAGAAGTGGTCCCTGTCCCCAGGTGAGATTGCGGTTCCTGTCTCTAGGTGAGAAGGGTCCCTGTCCCCAGGTAAGATGGGGGTCCCTATCCATAGCTGAGATGGGGGTCTCTGTCCCCAGGTGCGATGGGTGTCCCTGTCCCCAGGTGAGATGGGGGTCCTTGTCTCCAGGGGAGAAGGGTGTCCCTAGGTGAGAAGGGTCCCTGTCCCCAGGTAAGATGGGGTCCCTGTCCCCAGGTGAGATGGGTGTCCCTGTCCCCAGGGGAGATGGGGGCCCCTGTCCCTAGGTGAGATGGGGGTCCCTGTCCCCAGGTGAGAAGGGGTCCCTATCCCCAGGGGAGAAGGGGGTCCCTGTCTCTAGGTGGAAAGGGGTCCCTGTCCCTAAGTGAGAAGTGATCCCTTGCTCCAGGGGAGAAGAGTGTCCCTGTCCCTAGGGGAGAAGGGTGTCCCTGTCCCCAGGGAAGAAGGGTGTCCCTGTCCCCAGGTGAGATCGGTGTCCCTGTCCCTAGGTGAGAAGGGTCCCTGTCCCCAGGTAAGATGGGAGTCCCTGTCCCTAGCTGAGATGGGGGTCCCTGTCCCCAGGTGAGATGGGGTCCCTGTCCCCAGGTGAGATAGGGGTCCCTGTCCACAGGTATGATGGGGTCCCTGTCCACAAGTATGATGGGGTCCCTGTCCCCAGTCGAGAAGGGGTCCCTGTCCCTAGGTGAGATGAGAGTCCCTGTCCCTGGGTGATATGGGGGTCCCTGTCCCTGGGTGATATGGGGGTCCCTGTCCCTAGGTGAGATGGGGGTCTCTGTCCCTAGGTGAGATGGGGTCCCTGTCCCTAGCTAAGATGGGGGTCCCTCTCCCCATGGGAGATGGGGGGATGGAGTGTAGTATGGAATTGTCTGTGGGGGATATGGAGTCTCACTCACCTTGAGCAAGTCTGCAAGAGCACGCTTCATGGCTGCCTGGACTTCCTCCAGCAGCACAGACAGGGCAATCAGCATATCTCCGAGGCGAGGAAGATCTGTGTATGATGGGAGAAGGGGGGCTGGCAGACAAGCCTGCGGTGTCCTCCGGCTCTCATACAGCTGCACCTGTGTGCTTAAACTTTGCGCGGGAGAAGTGTACAGTTCTCCTGAATGGATGCAGCCGACTCGGGGGGCGGAGCTCTGTCTGGGGATGACTCTGGGCTGCGCAGTGCTGCATGGGGAAGGAGAGAGCGACCCGGAGGAGCCAGTGATCACCAGCCGAGCACACAGGCAGGGAATGTGATACAGAGCAGCTAGTGCGGTAGAGGCGGGAGCTCTGCTACTCACCCTGTCCTCCAGCCACCCGGGCGCTGCTATTTCTACCCATCTCACGCTCTTTAATTAGGCAAATTAGCTAGTTGCGAGGCCCCTGTGAGTCCGAGGCCTTAGGCGACCGCCTAATTTGCCTAATTAGAGAGCCGCCTCTGGTCTGCTCATATCTAGCCCTGGTCATGGAGACACAGAACACGGGCATATGGTGAATTGGGTCAGTGGACCAATATGACCGCAAATCTCTTTTTTTAGTTATGCCCATGAGGAGTGATAGGCCCAGAAAGGTCTTAAATTCGGAAACCGTGATAGGTCTCCAATCTCTGGCAAGGGTCAACTGGGTATTAGCAGCGTGGAATTAACCAGCATACAAATTGCTATGGTCCACAATAGATCTATAGAGATCTTCCGTGAAAAACAGCGAATAAAAACCAAGTGACGTAAAATCAACTGTTTACACCTGAATTCCGAGTTGGCCAGTGAATGGGGGAAGTACGGATGCTGCAGAAGTAGTGGGCTCCAAATTAGGCTTGGCAAATGCAGCAGGAAGGACACTATGGGCCTGTGTTTGTCTTCTTGGTGGCTGCAGGACACTACTTGTGCTTGCCACCTCACTAACTTTAACTGCACTTATGGGACTCGCCACATCACCATGTGATACTGCAGTGCTGGTTTGACTACAACCAGGGTGTACTAGGCTGCTGGTGCTTGCCAGTTCACCAGAAGGATGAGTGGCACTAGTAATCTCCCTGCTTCTTATGAGAGCCCTGCGGTTCTTGCACCTCAACAACAGCAGAAGAACGAGGTCGGGTACGCCTGACCTTAGCAGGGACCGCTACTCTGTCGTCAGAGCTATCTGTCAGGGTGCCACTGCTGTCTACTGGATCCTATTTTGAGCCTGAATCTGACAAATGGATGACTTCCTCCTCGCTCTCATCTGTCATGCTCAGAAATGTGTAGGCCTCTTTACTAGTGTACCTTCGATTGGACATTGTGGCCTCTAAATTTACTGGCACAACTAGTGAAACTCACAGGAAAAAAAACACCTGATTGTCAGCAACTGCTTCAATCACTACCAAAAAAGCTGTTATCATTCGCAGGGATCAGGCCTGTCTCTGGGAACGCTGCAGTTATGTGTTTTGTAAGTGACAGTGATCGATTGATACTGCACTTGGGTGGGCTGGGCTGGGCATTGTGTCTAAACGCAGGTGCTAGCAGGTATCTGGGCTGATCCCGCTAACGCTGCGTTTTTGGGAACCCTAAACTACAGGGGACTCTAGTATAGATCTGATCAGATCAAAGATATTGATCCGTTCAGACACTATACTACTAGGGTGAGGTATATGGTGCGTGGACCCTAACTGATGCTAAAACCTAACTGATGTCACCCGCTGGGTTATCATTAGCAGAATCCATGCTGATTACTGCTAATGATATCATTCTTATTACTAAAATCTTGTATATAGTCCCTTATCATCCCCTCCAAGAGTTTACATATTATTGATGTTAGGCTAACTGGTCTGTAATTCCCAGGGATATTTTTTGGGCCCTTTTTAAATATTGGTGCTACATTGGCTTTTCTCCAATCAGCTGGTACCATTCCAGTCAATAGACTGTCTGTAAAAATTAGGAACAACGGTCTGGCAATCACCTGACTGAGTTCCCTAAGTACCCTCGGATGCAAGCCATCTGGTCCCGGTGATTTATTAATGTTAAGTTTCTCAAGTCTAATTTTAATTCCGTCCTCTGTTAACCATGTAGGTGCTTCCTGTGTTGTGTCATGAGGATAAACACTGCAGTTTTGGTTACTGAAGCCCCCCGATTCACTCGTGAATACTGAGGAGAAGAATAAATTCAATACCTTTGCCATCTCCCCATCCTTTGTAACCAGATGTCCTTCCTCATTCTTTATGGGGCCAATATGGTCTATCTCCCCTTTTTTTACTGTTTACATACTTAAAGAATTTCTTGGGATTTTTTTTGCTCTCCTCCGCTATGTGTCTTTCATGTTCTATCTTAGCCGTCCTAATTGCACCCTTACATTTCTTATTGCATTCTTTATAAAGTCTGAATGCTGAGGATGATCCCTCAACCTTGTATTTTTTTTGAAGGCCTTCTCCTTTGCTTTTATAAGCATTTTTTCATTGGAGTTAAGCCATCCAGGATTTTTGTTCGCTCTTTTAAATTTATTACCGAATGGGATACATTGGCTAATGCCCTTATTTAATATGCTCTTAAAGCAAACCCATCTCTCCTCCGTATTCTTTGTTCCTAATATTTTATCCCAAGTTATGCCTTTTAGCAAGGTTTGTAGTTTAGGGAAGTTGGCTCTTTTGAAATTCAGTGTCTTTGTGTTCCCTTCATGTTTCCTATTTGTGTGATTTATACTGAAACTAATTGACCTGTGATCACTGTTACCTAAATTGCCCCGTATTTCCACTTCTGTGATCAGGTCTGTATTGTTGGTAATCAGTAGATCCAGTAATGTTTTATTTCTAGTTGGTGCGTCTACCATCTGACCCATAAAATTGTCCTGCAAGACATTAAGGAACTGGCGAGCCTTAAATGAATGCGCGGTTCCCTCCGCCCAGTCTATGTCTGGATAATTAAAATCCCCCATTATGATAACACTTCCCATCCTTGCTGCTAATCCAATTTGTGATAGGAGATCCGTCTCCACATCCTCCCTCAGGTTAGGGGGCCTATAGCATACTCCCAGTATTATTTTCCCCTCAGCTTCATCCCTTTGGAGCTCTACCCATAAGGATTCCACCTCCTCACTAGCTCCCTCAGTGATGTCATCTCTCACATTCGCTTGTACATTATTCTTGATATATAGGCATACCCCTCCCCCTTTTTTACCCTCTCTATCCTTACGGTATAGGGTATACCCTTGAATGTTTGCCAGCCAATCATGAGAGCTGTTGAACCAGGTCTCTGAAATTCCCACAAAATCCAAATCTTCCTTGTACAACAGTATCTCTAGTTCACCCATCTTGTCCGCCATGCTCCTGGCATTGGTGAACATGCCACATAGTTTAGACCGGTCGCATATTGTCCTCGTATTGGGTGTTTCAAGATTGCAACTAGGACTTGCTACTATACTCACCTTGTGTTTTTGTGCTTTGGTTAACCTATCACTAATGCCCCCAATACTACCCTCTGGAATATCTTCCGCGCTGGCTATCACTGTCTCTGGACCCTCCCCCCCATCGCCTAGTTTAAAAACCCCTCTAACTTTTTGGCCATCTTCATTCCCAGCAGATCTGCACCCTCCTCATTTAGGTCCCCTCTATAGAACCGGTTACCGACTGAGAAGTCGGCCCAGTCCTCCAGGAACCCAAACCCCTCCTTACTACACCAGCTCTTCAGCCACTTGTTTACTTCCCTAATCTCCCTCTGCCTTTCTGGTGTGGCTCGATGTACCGGTAGTATTCCTGAGAACACTACCTTGGAGGTCCTTTTCCTCAATTTAGCACCTAAGTCCCTAAAATCGTTCTTTAGGACACTCCATCTGCCTCTGACTTTGTCATTGGTGCCAACGTGCACCATGACAGCCGGGTCTTCCCCAGCCCCTCCCAGTAATCTGTCCACAAGATCCGTGATGTGCCGAACCCGAGCGCCCGGCAGACAACATACTGTTCAGCGCTTCAGGCCTTGGTTACAGATTGCCCTGTCTGTCCTTCTAAGAATTGAGTCCCCTACCACCAGAATCTGTCTTTCCTTTCCCTTTGCTGCCCCCCCACTCTCACTGGAGGAGTTCTTCCCCTGGCAGCTAGGGGAGCCCCTCATCTCCAGCAGTGCTGGTCCCTGACTGGTTTCACCAATGTCACTCAATGGAGCGTACTTATTGGGATGCTCCAGTCCTGGATCGGCCTCTCTGGCACTTCCCCCTCTACCCCTCCTGACTCTCTGGCACTTCCTCCTCTACCCCACTCTTTGCTAGTGCCTGCACCTCTTTGTCTCCACCCGCCTCTGTGCTGGCCCCTGCCGGCACCTGCCGTGTACATTCCTGGCTCACCTTTAGTATGGAGGGACTTCTCAGTGCTGACAGTTGCTTCCCCAGATTCAGAACCTGGGCTTCCAGGGAAACAATGTGCTTACATTTTGCACAGCAGTATTCGCCCTCGATCGGATGATCAAGGAACGCATACATGCGGCAAGATGTACAAAGAGTCATCTCTCCACACCCGCCGGGCATCGTACCTATTAAATATAGTGAGGATTTGGGGATTTTACCCTGTCCAAATTACCTAACAGCTAGCTTCCTGGCACTAATACTCAAGACAATACACGGGTACACAACAAGACTATACACAGGTACTCACAGACCTACGTGCAATAGCAGAACAGTCGCAGACCTACGTGCACTCGCAATACTCAAGTATACAGTACACAATACACAAGTACTAACGATCCACACACACTACTCAGACAACACTCAGATACTCACACTACACAGGCACTATGACCTGTTATAACCTCCTGTTTTAAACTCTGGTTTTTAACTCCCACTTTTACCAGCTCCACTTACACCAAGTTCCACAGCCTCAGACTGAGCACGCTCAGACTGAGTCCTACACCTAGTTAAATAGGCACCTGTGAGCAATTAACCACCCCCCCTAATTGATAGACTGATGAAACCAGAGAAAAAAAAAAAAAGCTACCGTATATACTCGAGTATAAGTCGTTCCGAGTATAAGTCGAGACCCTAATTTACCACAAAAAAATGGGAAAAACTTATTGACCCGAGTATAAGACGAGGGTGAGAAATGCACAGCTACTGTAAGTGGAAAAGAGGGTCAACAATGCCCATCTGCAGCTGTATACCTCCCTGTGTCCTGTGCATATGTGTCATGTGTCAAGTGTCAAGTGTTCTGTGCATATGTGTCATGTGTATATGTACCTGTGTCATGTACCTGTGTCCTGTGTATCTGTCATGTGTATATGTACCTGTGTGCATGTGTCTGTGTGTGTGTGTATCCTACCTGTGTCCTCTGCACCGATCACCGTGTAGTATTCGGCGGCCATTCACTGTTCAAAAGCCGCGCCGCCTCCTCATCCAGAAAACTCAATTTCCCAGCAGTCAGCGGTCAGCCAATCACGGACATTCTCTCATCCTCATACCACGGACGAGGATGAGAGAATGTCCGTGATAGGCTGTACACTGACTGCCTATCACAGACAAGGAGGCGCGGCTTTTAAACTGTGAGAGCCGCTGCCGAGTCTATGCAGCACACGCTGGCCGCCGTCTGCCTGCATGACACGCTGATCATGTAGGCAGACGGCGGTGACTCGTGTATAAGTCGAAGGGGGCACTTTCAGCCCCAAAAAAGGGGCTGAAAAATTCGACTTATACACGAGTATATACGGTATTTAAAAAGTGACAGCAAAAGGCAAATGAAAAACTAAAAGGAAAAGCCCCAAAAATGCAACCCAGCAAACAAACAGCAAACAAACAGCAAGCAAACAGCAAGCAAACAGCAAGCAAACAAACAGCAAGCAAACAGCAAACAAACAGCAAACAAACAGCAAACAAACAGCAAGACTTGTACACTCTAACTCTGGTTTTTAACTCCCACTTATACCAGCTCCACTTACACCGAGTTCCACAGCCTCAGACTGAGCACATATTTTTTTTATTTTTCTGTAACACAGAGGTAGAATTATAGTTTAATAGGTAAGGGGTCACAATTCTTCTGAGATTATGTTATATCTGTTCGATAAGTGCAAAACAAACCCGTTGATCATGTCAAAAATCTTGTGTGGTGATTTCTGTGTCCACTGTCTCTTTTGCACTCTTATTCGTTTTGTTTTTATTTATTTTTTTATTTTATTTTTTTTTGTAGACCAACACAATGCTACACCTCCTAGTGGCCTTTTCACATGTGCGCCTTCCGTTCCGATCTGCAGGGGATCTGTCCGTTGATCCCCCGCTGAGTCCAGCAGAGCGGGGCAGATGACAGGTCCGTGTCCACTCAGTTCAGAGCGAGCACAGACAATATTGGTGGTTGGCAGTAAATTGACTGTCTGTTTACACCCGGCTGCCTTCAATCCAGTCCACCCAAACAAGAGGATGCAGTCCTCCATATTTTTTTTGGGGGGGGGCAGATTGGACCTGGTGGTAGGCGGGTGCAAACAGACAAAAGTCTGTTTACACCCGCTGAACCATAGGAGTGCATGGACCTTCCAACAAGATCCACCTGAAAAGTTGTCAGACATCTCCCATGTGAAAGGACCCTTAAACACCGTATAGTAAGTGAATGTTGTCAGCCTAGGACAGAAAGTGTGTTAGTGGAAGGATCACCAGGTGAACAAAAAAAAAGGAAGTGTAGGCATTATGTCAAAGGACTGGTAAATTGGAGTATATTACATTTTTGTTCTTGGTTTTACATACTTTTATCTGTGTTCTTCGAGCTGTTATGTTGTATTCTTATAACTTTTAGCTTTATTTTGTCTTGTAGAGTAAAAGTAGATGAAAGCACGGCAGCCTTTATGCGTGCTCTGCAACAACTTGTGCATCGAGATCTTCAAATGGTATGTTTTATATTATGAGATATTCAAGCTATTGGTCAGCAAATTGACATTTGTTTATGGGCAGATTCTTTTGGGCTTTTCATTGTCTGTTCATATATTTTTAGTATTCCCGCTCACGTTTGAGTTTGAGTCGGGTAACAACAACCTGGAACCAATCAGTATGGTTTCTGATCATGTGATCACTATGAAAGCCAAACATATTCCTCAAATATAAATGCATAGTGTGCCAGCTCAGCTGTCTTTGTACCTTGCACATCCAGCAAGACTATAGCTGTTAAAATTATATACCAACGGTAAAATATAGGTACATTAAGCCAAAAATATATAGAGAACATAATGTTGAACCCAGTCTATGAGGGGTGAATTTTGGTCATTTTTTTCTGGCCTTTTCAAGGCCAGCTTGCAAGCCTTTCGTTAAGGCTGCATTCACACCTGAGTGTTTTCAGCTTGTCAAAAAGCTCGTAAAATGCTCATCTCTAAAGTTCCAAAACGCCCAACAAGCAAAATCCCATTCATTTAAATGGCCCTTGTTCACATTTGAGCGTTCTGTCACCTGAAGCTCAAAAAAGTACACAAGCTTCTTTTTAAGCAGAATACAGGCGTTTCACTGATTTTTTACATTGGTGACCTTTGGACCTTAAAACCACCTGTACAAAAACTCTGCAAAAACGTCTGAAAACGATTCGCTTGGGCGTGAATGCAGCCTTAAGGGCACGAATAACTGGGCCTTACCACAGGGGACATGTATTAATGTGAAATTAGTTTTTAAAAGATTATCTTTCAGCAGAGGGAGGGACTTTTAGCTTAGGTTCACACTGATGCGATGCAGGAACCAGAGCGATTACAGCACTGGTCCCCGCAGCGCTCCTCTCCCGCAGGCAGTTTACACTGCCTCTGCGAACCGCTGCAGGTGTGATCACATTGTTAATGACACCCCCAGATCGGTCCACAGTGCGAACTGTAAACCCATATAGGAATCAGATCGCATAGCTGAGAACAATTTTTGCGTGGGGGGGGGGGAGTCTCTGCACTTTTTTTTCTGTGAATCTAATGGTGGTTCAGCCATACAACTGTATGGCTGAACTCGCATCTCACAGACATTGCATGTGATCGGCTGTGCAGATGCGAATCACATGCGATGTCTGTCAGTAGTGTGAACCTGGGCTAAAAGAGATTTAAAATGGCTACATTAAAAATACACAAATCCTCTCAACCTGCCTGGGACATGCCTAAAACTTGTGAAGCTGTGCACCAGTACAATGTTATACTTTAAAAGTGGCAAATAAAAACAATGCTCCTAAATGATAGAAGCATGCTTCAGTTTGTAAATAAAGTGGCCAGTGAATTCCAGGTCAAGTCCATATTTGATGAATAACAACACACAAGTTTGGATTCAAACCCCCCTTGCTGTGACAGGGCACTCCTACATCTTTCAAGTGAGGGGATGTTTGTTGGCTTTCACAACCACCTGCATGTGGGTTATCCCGTATCGTCATGTTCCAAAAATCTAATCTCTGAGGGATACGGGTTGGTGATATGCTTGCCTTCACCTCCCCTGTTCTACAGTCTTCCCCACTACAACTAGGGAATCTGTGGGCTGCACAGATTTCTTGAACTTCTTCCTTCGGTTTCAGAAGTTCAACATGGAATTGGCCAGGTTTGTTAGGCCTCCCTCCATCAGGGGGGTCTGCTAGGGGCTTCCAGGATGCTTGTTTGCTCATCCTTACCTTTCCCTCACACCACAACCTCTGGAAGTCGGTGAGCATCACTTTTAGTTTATTCTTCTTCTCTTTGGCCTGTCCATGGCTCTTCAGGTCTTAACAAAGTGCTGTGCTATGTCCAGGTTTAGCTTTGCTCTGAGGATGTCCACATTGTGCTGAAGTATTGTACCTTTCAGGCACTGGCTGCCAACATGGAACAGACAGAGCTTCAAGTTGATCATCAGCTTCCAGAAGTCTTCATTAGATCTGCTTTTCTGCTGGTGATTGCCTTTGCTTTGGGACATTCAGGACACATTTTTTGAAGTAGGTATTTAGCACACTTTATAGCACTACTTTTTCAGTGCTGATTTCAGTCCTCACACGTATGCCATTTCAAAGAAGATGTCTATTTGGTGGGGCACTTGACTATTTCATAAAAGAGGTCACAGATGAGAAGGTTTTGCTTCCTTATAGAAAGGTGCCAAGAACCCCTTTCTTGGGGGCTCCTAGCTACTTTAAACGTAGAGCACCTTTATGCTTTTCCCAGGCTTCACTTTCAACAAGTTCCATCCTTTTCAGCACAAAGTTTGGCCCCCAAAAAACACCAAGTTTTCCCCAAAGCGTTCTTCACAATATAGGTTTCGCCCCCACTTTTAATAGTGAGGGGGAAGTCTTTTTCAGTTTGCATCTCTCTGGGTCACAGACATCCCAGACCTGTGGGTTCTACCAGTGGTTTCAAAAAGATACAAGATAAAGTTCAAAACTCTACCGTCTCACCACTTTTTCTTTCAAATCATCCAGAAACTGTTTAACAGAAGTCTGATTTGCAGAAGGCCCTGTACCTCCTCTTGTCCCAGGGAGTCGATGTGCCAGTACCATCACAAGGCAGGATCAAGGGATTCTATACAAACTTGATCACAGTGCAAAAGTCCAGTGGAGGTATACATCTTGGACTTAAAATCCCTCAACACATTCCTTCACAAAGTTTCAAATGGAATGAACAAGGGGAACACATGGCATCTGTAGTTATCTAAGATGCATATCTACATGTTCCCATTTACCCACCTCATCAGTGGTTTCTACTCTTTGCAGTGGCTTATGACCACTTAAATTTTTGTTCGCATTAATTTTTGCCTGTCCTCTACTCAAAGGGTGTCCACAAAGATCTTGGCATCCTTTCTTGCCTTTCTCAGAACTCAATGTATCCAGATAAAAGGCTGTCTAGATGACCTTCCCCTGAAGGATTATTCTCCCTTACAAGTCTCAGCAAATGTTCAGAAGACAGTTTAGCTCCTTCAGGTCTTTGGCAGGGATAATCAACTTCAAAATTTCTGCTCTCCAGCCTTTCATGCACCTAGAGTCTGGTCGTGGATACTTCCAAGGCAAAGGTCTTTCTTCCAGAAAAGAAAGCTCTTTCTCTAAGGCCCCATACACACTATTAGATTTTCTGCATATTTTTGTCGTCAGATGTACCAAAACCATATAATATGAGGTCCAACCTTAAGAGTTTAAATTTGTATGCAATCAGGCAGGCCCTTGCACTACATGGTTTTGGTAAATTTGAAGACTGAGATCTGCAGAAAATCTAACGGTGTGTATGGAGTCTAAGAACTCATGCTCCACAGCTGAGATCTAAAAGAAATTCCACATTAGAGATTTTCCATGAGAGTTCTGGGCTTCATATTTGCCTCCTTCAAGGCAGTACCTTTGAACCGGTTCCATTCAAGAACTCTCCAGCCAAACATTCAAATTTTAACTCTCTTTAACAGTGCAAAAATCCTTTCTTCCCTACAATTGGAAAGTTGTTAGAACAGATGCAAATCTGTTAGGTTGGGGAGGAGTATTCCAATCCTAGACAGTTCAACTCAGAGTTGTCAGGCCTTCCCTCCAGCACTTGAGCCCTCTTCTAAAGGGACACTCAATTCGGGTACAGTCTGACAATGCCACTACAGTAGCCTATATCAACCACCAAGGGGGCACAAGGAGTCTGACTACCTTGAAGGAAGAAAACCATATCCTCTCGTGTACAGAAAAATGCTGTCCAATGATTTCTGCAGTCCACATCCCAGGTGTGGGCAACTGGCGGGTTGATTATCTCTGCCGCCAGCGCTTGGCTCCAGGGGGAATGGTCTCTTCATCCAAATATGTTCAATCTGATGTCAAAAATGGGGGACTCCGGATGTAGATATTCTAGCCTCCAAATACAACACCAAACTACCTCTGTTTATATCCGGAACCAGAGACCTTCTAGCTCTGGCCTTGGATGCCCTAGTTATCCCCTAGTTTCAGTTCAGGCTATTGTGCCTTTCCTCCACTGAGCATTTTGTCTCTTCTGCACCACAAAATGCAACAAGAGAGGTAGACAGTGGTTCTTCTGGCACCAAACTGACCCAGAAGAACTTGGTCCTCAAACAAATTCAGATGTACAAACAGGTCAGACCTGCTATCTCAAGGCCCTTTATTCCACCCAGCTTCACATTCTCAGTTTTTACCAGCACAGCTTTTGAAACCCAGGTCCTAATGGATAAAGGGGTTTCTGAGTCTGTGATTACTGTCAGGTCTCTCACTTACCAGACCGGAGAGTCCACTTGGGCAGAGGGTAGGCTCCCTTACATATCTGACTTGCGGCCCCTGGTAGAGCAGACAGGAAGCACACGAGTGCGGAGTGGTATGAGAGCCTGTGCAGGAGTCCGTATTTCGGAAGTTAGCAGTCTTCAGACAGCAGGTGATAGCCAGAGGCACAGGCAACGGATGCTGAGCAGGAGCTAAAGACAGGTCAATGCACAGGCTGGGTTTGGCAACAGGCGGGCAGCAGAGGTACAGGAGGAGCAGGCAGAAGCAAGGTCAAAACAAGCCGGGGTCAGATGCAGGCGGAGGTCAGAAGAATCCAAAGGCAAGCCGGGTCGTCAACAGATCAGGAACTAGGAACAGGAAACAGGAACTAGGCACAGACCTGTTGATCAGGCAGCACCGATCAGAGATAACAGCAGACCTAAATAGGCTGATTGGCGCCAAACGCCGCGCTCGTGCATGCGCCGATACGCACAGACGCGCACGCGCCCGAGCGCGCCCCCGGACACCGGCGCGTACACCAGCACCACCATGCACAACGCGGCCAGCCAGATTAGACGCGCCAGTGCCCCCAGAAGCACGCGCCCCAGCACGCACAGGAACGCGCACCCACCGACGCCCAACCAGGTAACCTCTCTGACAGTGCCCCCTCCTCAAGGGCAGACTCCGGATGCCCAGCTGGGCCAACTTTGAGGCATGAGAAACTTTGAATGACTGCAAGAGCTCTCTGGCATGCAAGTTGCTTTCTGGCTCCCATGAGTTGTCTTTAGGCCCATAGCCCTTCCACTTTACGAGGTATTGGGTTTGGTTGCGTCTTCTTCTGCAATCTAAAATTGCCTCCACCTCAAACTCCTCTTCGCCGTCAACTAGGATAGGCTGGGTGGACCGATACTACGGCCAACAAAGGAATTGGGAGTAACCGGTTTCAAAAGAGACACGTGGAAGACTGGATGTATCTTCAGGGAGTTAGGCAGGTCGAGTTCATAGGCCACGTTGTTAATCTTCCTCTTAACCTTAAGAGAAAATCCTTAAGAAAGGATCCAAGTACTTAGGGCCTAGTTTTCTGGATGGACAGGCCAACTTCAGGTTAGCGGTGGATAACCAAACTGGGTTGTCGGGTTCCAAGACAAACTCTCCACGCCTCTTCCTGTCGAACATCCTCTTGTAGTATTCCTGAGCCTTGGCCATGGTGTCCTGTAGTAGTTGTTTATTGTTTGTTGAAAAGAAATCCAAAGTTTCAGACACTGCAGGGACGGAGCACTCGGGTATTGACCCAGGCAAAAAGGACGGATGGAAGCCGTAATTAGCATAGAATGGTGTTTGATTGGTAGCTGAGTGCAATTAATTATTGTAAGAGAACTCTGCGATAGGGAGCAGGGAGGCCCGATCGTCCTGGGAGAATGCAGAAAAACAGCGGAGATATTGCTCCAAGGTCTGATTCATCCTTTCAGTTTGCCCATTTGACTGGGGATGATAGGCCAAGGAGAATGCTAATTCAATTTCCAAGGAGCCGCAGAGGGCTTTCCAGAATCTGGAGGTGAACTGGGCACCACGGTCAGAAACTATGTTCGTTGGCACTCCATGTAATCTGATAATTTCTCTGATAAAGATAGTAGCTGTTTCCATAGCCGAGGGGGTACCCTTCATGGGAAGGAAATGGGTCATCTTAGACAGCCTATCTACCACAACAAAGATGGAAGAAAACCCTTCTGATGGGGGGAGTTCAACGATGAAGTCCATTGAAATCATGGTCCACGGCCTCTCTGGGACCGGTAAAGGTTTTAACAGACCCCACGTCCTTGCCCGGCTATTCTTGCTTCTGGCACAGGTATTACAAGAATCAACATACTCCTTGCAATCTTTAACAAGATGAGGCCACCAGAAGGTACGTTGTACTAGATCGATTGTTTTTCGTGAGCCAAAGTGTCCAGCCAACTTGTGATCATGGCAAAGTTCTAACACCTGTACTTTTAGCTCCTCAGGGACCACAATTTTGTTTTCATACCAAAACAGCCCATCTTTGGCACGAGCTTCAGCAGGTGGTGTCATTCCCATAGAGGCCCGTCTAATTTGAGAGACAAGATCTTCTTGAAGCAGCAGGAAATTCCCAGAAGGGAGGATGGTGTCTGGAGGTAGGGCTTTTTCTGAGTCGTGGAACATGCGAGAGAGTGCGTCAGACTTGACATTCTTGGATCCGGGTCTGTAGGTAATGTGGAATTGGAATCGCCAAAAAAAAAGTGCCCATCTGGCCTGCCGAGGTTTTAGTCTCTTAGCCGTTCTCAGGTATTCTAAATTTTTATGGTCTGTGTAGACCAAAATGGGGTGAGCAGCACCCTCCAGAAGATAACGCCATTCTTCTAAAGCTGCTTTGATGGTTAGAAGTTCCTGATCTCCCACGTCGTAATTCCTTTCTGAAGATGAAAGTTTACGTGAGAAAAACCCCACAGGGTACAGGAGAGCTTTGGCGCCTTGTCTTTGCGAGAGCACAGGTCCTGCCGCAATTTCGGATGTGTCAACTTCCAATACGATAGGTAGGGCTGGATTGGGATGTTTAAGAATGGCTGAGGTAAACAAAGCCTTGAGTGCTTCAAAGGCCAGCTGCGCCTTAGGAGTCCAGCAAAACCGGGTCCCTTGTCTGATGAGTTCAGTGATAGGGGTTATTATCGAAGAAAATCCTTTGATGAACTTCCTATAGAAATTGGCGAAGCCAATAAAGCGCTGTACTCCTTTCTTATCTACAGGTGCAGGCCAATCCAGGATAGCGGATACTTTTTGAGGGTCCATCTTGATACCCTCGGGAGAGATGACCAGGCCTAGAAACTGAATAGATTGGAGCTCAAACTCAAATTTTTCGAGTTTGGCATAAAGCCCATGTTGCCTGAGTCGGGTAAGTACGTTTCGTACATGTCTGCGGTGGTCGATCAGGGAAGCAGAAAAAAACAGAATATCGTCCAGATAGACTATGACGTACAGGTCCAGAAAGTCACAGAAGACATCATTAACGAAGTGTTGGAAGGTGGCTGGCGCGTTACACAGGCCAAAGGGCATGACGAGGTACTCGAAGTGCCCGAATCTTGTGCGAAAAGCTGTCTTCCACTCGTCCCCCTCTCTTATGCGGATCAAATTGTAGGCTCCGCGGAGATCCAACTTGGTGAAAACTGTAGCGGACCCCAATCTTTGAAACAGTTCAGGTACTAAGGGTAGCGGATATCTGTTTTTTATGGTAATTTTATTTAATTCCCGGTAGTCGATGCAGGGACGTAGGGAGTGATCCTTCTTCTCAACAAAGAAGATGCCCGCACCTGCAGGAGATGTGGAGGGGCGAATTAATCCCTTCTTTAGGTTTTCATCGATATAGGTTTTCAGGGTGCCCAGCTCCTGCTCAGTTAAAGGAAAAATCCTTCCGAAGGGAACTTCAGTTCCGGGTAAGAGTTCTATTGGGCAGTCATAGGGCCTGTGTACCGGGAGAGTCTCTGCCCCCTTCTTGCTGAACACATCCAGGAAATCCCGGTAGGGCTCGGGAAGGGATTGGTAAAGCTTGGTGTCAGAGTCTAAGCAAAGGCACTGAGATGGTGTAATGGGTGTTCCCAGTAGACAGTGTTGTTTGCAGTAATTGGAGAGAAACTGAATCTTTCCTGTGGACCAGTCGATGCTGGGATTGTGAGCTTGCAGCCAAGGCATTCCTAGGATAATTGGAAAGAGGGGAGAGGAGATGACATCCAGGCGTAAGAGTTCCTGATGTTCCGGGCCAATAGTGGCCAGTAAGGGAACGGTCTCCTGGGTAACTGGTGCGGAGCTGAGGGTGGAACCGTCTGCTAAGAATACTGCAAGAGGAATACTATGGTTATCAACAAAGGTTCGGTCAATGAAGCCGCTGCATGCTCCTGAGTCAATAATGACCGGTACTGGGATGTTCTTTCCAGGAAGCTGTAACATAACAGAAAGTGTCAAATGGTTACCAGATCTGGGTAAGACAGGTGCACATAAAGAAGAGGACGGCAGGCACTTACGTCTCTTGTTGGGGCAGGCCCTCACAAAATGTCCTTGTTCTCCACAGTACAGACACAAATTGAGCGTACGTCTGCGCGCCTTTTCTTCTGGGGTCAGGGATGGACGGAGCAGACCGAGCTGCACGGGTTCTGGAGCTTCTGTGGCTGGAGCAGAAGAGGCGGGAGGAACTTGATTCGGAGCACTAGGAACCTTGGGCAACATCCAAGTGGGACGTGGGTGGCTAACGGACCTCTCTGAACGTCTCACTCTCAGACGGCGGTCAATCTGGATTGACAAGTTTATGAGCTCATCCAGCGTCTGAGGTATCCCAACACGTGCCAGTTCATCTTTAAGGGGATCAGATAACCCCAACCGATATTGGTGACGCAAGGCAGCGTCATTCCACTCTGTATCAGAGTTCCAATGTCTGAACTCTACGGCGTAGTCTTCGGCAGCTCTTCGACCTTGCTGCAGGGAGTGCAAGGCGGCTTCAGCAGTAACCGTTAGTTGGGGGTCCTCGTATAGCTGAGATATTGCTAGGAAGAGGTCATCCAAGGAATCCAGAGATCTGGATTTTTGCTCCAGTAAACGGTGAGCCCAAGTTTGAGGCTCGCCGGTCAGTAGTGATATGACGGACCCCACCTTTGTGGCTTCCAGAGAAAACATGCGGGGTTGTAAGGCAAAAGGCAAAATACAGCTCACATGCGTTGCGGAATGCCCGGTACTTGCAACGTTCTCCAGAGAACTTTTCGGGTGTGGGTACCCTGGGCTCCGGGGGGAGCATTACTACAGAGGGTGCTGCGGAAGGGCCGGCAGACGCTGCTCCTTGAGGAGATGCTGAGAGGGCCTGGACTTGTCCCTCTAATCTGGTATAGCCTTCTTGTAGGCTTTTGACTGCCTGGGTGAGGCCTGCTAGGTGCCTACAGAGTTCATCCATGGGGGAGGCCCCCTGCCCGCACTCGGTCATGGCTGCCTGATACTGTCAGGTCTCTCACTTACCAGACTGGAGAGTCCACTTGGGCAGAGGGTAGGCTCCCTTACGTATCCGACTTGCGGCCCCTGGTAGAGCAGACAGGAAGCACACGAGTGCGGAGTGGTATGAGAGCCTGTGCAGGAGCCCGTATTTCGGAAGTTAGCAGTCTTCAGACAGCAGGTGATAGAGGCACAGGCAACGGATGCTGAGCAGGAGCTAAAGACAGGTCAATGCACAGGCTGGGTTTGGCAACAGGCGGGCAGCAGAGGTACAGGAGGAGCAGGCAGAAGCGAGGTCAAAACAAGCCGGGGTCAGATGCAGGCGGAGGTCAGAAGAATCCAAAGGCAAGCCGGGTCGTCAACAGATCAGGAACTCAGGAACACAGGAACTAGGAACAGGAAACAGGAACTAGGCACAAAGCTGTTGATCAGGCACCACCGATCAGAGATAACAGCAGACCTAAATAGGCTGATTGGCGCCAAACGCCGCGCTCGTGCGTGCACCGATACGCACAGGCGCCCGCGCACCCGAGCGTGCCTCCGGACACCGGCGCGCACACCAGCACCACCATGCACAACGCGGCCAGCCAGATTAGACGCGCCAGTGCCCCCAGAAGCACGCGCCCCAGCACGCACAGGAACGCGCGCACCAACGCGCCCCAGCACGCACCGACGCCCAACCAGGTAACCTCTCTGACAATTCCTACCTTGCTAAAAGCAGGAAAACCTTCTTCCAGGTAGGTTTATCTTTTTTTCACCTGATGTGAGCACAGTCATTTTAATCCCTCTCATTGTGGCCTTCCTACAGACAGGTCTTAACCAGAATCTAGCACCCTAAAGGGGCAAGTTTCAGACTTGGCGATCTTTTTCCAAAGGCCTTTGGCTTCTCATTTCCTTATAAAAAGCTTTATTCAAGGTGTTTCTCACCAGGCCTTCTTTTGCAGAACCTTGTGCTTCTCTGCGGCCTTAACTTGGTTCTCTTTGCCCTGCAGAAATCACCCTTTAAACCCATCAAGAATATTGCCTTAGAGATTCTTGCCAGCAAAGTAGCCTTTCTGGTGCCCGTTACATTTGTCAGATGTGTCTCTGAACTAGCGTCACTTTCCTGTGAAGAGCCCTTCTTCATACTTCAAAATAAAAGATTATATTACTCCATAGATCAATGGTGAGCAGCTGCAGCCCCTCCAGTTACAAGCATGACCCCCACAACCACAGCCTGTGGTTGTGGGGAAGAGGCCCTTGTCCCCATCAACATAAGGACAAGGTGCTATGTGGTGGGGGCTATTCTTTTACCTTCTGAGAATACCAAAGACCTACTCTCTGAAAAGCCTGCTTTGCCTTTCAAAACCTGACATTGCGGCCACCTTGCCTACCTGCCCTCGTTCCCACACCTTTTTTCTACTTGTTCTCCCCACACTAAAACATCTATCCTTTACGCCCTTCCCTCTTTCTAGAAAATACCAATACCTATCCCCTACCGAATAAAAAATAATATTAAAGAACCATACCTTCCAACTTTTGAACTTCAGAATGAGGGACAAATGAGGGAGTAAGTGAGCTGCAGCGCACATCACGGCAAATTGTGGGTGTGGTCAACATCTTAATGGTGGGAGGGGCTTAAGGGGGTAGTTAAACAAAACCCAGCTCTCTCAAAAATGTCCCCCCAGCTCTCTCACCAATGCCCCCACCCTAGCTTTCTCAGCAATCCCCCCCCCCAGTTCTCTCACCAATGCTCCCGGCAGCTCTCTCACCAATGCCCCCCTCCTCTCTTAGCAATGCCCCCTAGCTCTCACCAATGCCCCCCTCTTCTCTTAGTAATACCCCCCAGCTCTCTTACTAATTTCCCCACAGCTTTCTCACCAACTCCCCCCTTTCTTACTAATGCCCCCCCAGGTCTATCGCTCTTTCTCTATTTTTTTTCAAAAATAGAAAGCACTCCAATGACCTTTACACTAACTTACCTGATTCCTACAATGACCACTACACTGGCCTACCCAATTCCTACAATGACCACTACACTGACCTACCTGATTAGTCACCTGTTAGTTAGTGGTTGGTTCCCCCTGCCTGCATGCAAGAGAGGGGAGGAGTGGGAGAGGGTGTGAGAATGGGGTGGAAGAGGAGGTGTGAAAGAGGGGGGAGAGAAAGAGGGAGGGGTGAGAGAGGAGGAGTGAGAGGAGGGTGGGAGAGAGGGGGTGAGAGAGAGATAGGGGGGTGAGAGAGATGGGGGGGATCAGTGAGAGAGGGAGGTGGGTGAGAGAGAGGGGGGGTTAGGTGAGAGATAGGGGGGGGTTAGGTGAGAGAGAGAGATGGGGGTGGGTGAGAGAGAGAGATGGGGGTGTGAGAGAGAGAGAGGAGGTGAGTGAGAGAGGGTGGGTGAATGAGAGAGAGGGGGTGAGTGTGAGAGAGGGGGGTGGGGGAGTGAGAGAGAGGGGGGGTGAGTGAGAGAGAGGGGGTGGGTGGGTGAGAGAGGGGGTGAATGAGAGAGGGGAGTGGGTGGGTGAGTGAGATGGAGGTGGGTGAGAGAGGGGGGTGAGAGAGATTGGGGTGGGTGAGTGAGAGACATGGGGGTGGGTGAGAGAGGGAGGTGGGTGAGAGAGAGGTAGGTGGGTGAGAGAGAGGGAGGGGTGAGAGAGAGGGAGTGAAAGAGGGTGGGGGGTGAGAGATGGGGGTGAGTGAGAGAGAGGGGGTGAGTGAGAGATAGGGGGTGAGAGATAGAGGGGTGGGTGAGAAATAGGAGCTGAGTGGGAGAGAGTGGTTCGGTGAGAGAGAGGGAGGTGGGTGAGAGAAAGGGGAGGTGGGTGAGAGAGAGGGGGTTCGGTGAGAGAGAGGGGGCTCGGTGAGAGAGAGGGTGGGTGAGAGAGGGGGTTCGGTGAGAGAGAGGGGGTTCGGTGAAAGAGAGGGGATGGGTGAGAGAGAGGGGATGGGTGAGAGAAAGGTAGGTGGGTGAGAGTGAGAGGGGATGTGGGTGAGAGTGAGAGGGGAGGTGGGTGAGAGAAAGAGGAGGTGGGTGAGAGAGGGGTTGGGTGAGAGAGAGGGGGTTCGGTGAGCGAGAGGGGGCTCGGTGGGAGAGAGGGTGGGTGAGAGAGGGGGTTCAGTAAAAGAGAGGGAATGGGTGAGAGAGAGGGGGTTCGGTGAGAGAGAGGGGGTGGGTGAGAGGAAGGGAGGTGGGTGAGAGAAAGGGAGGTGGGTAAGAGAGGGGAGGTGGGTGTGAGAGAGGGTTGTGTGAGAGGGGGGTTGTGTGAGAGAGAGGGGGTTCGGTGAGAGAGAGGGGGCTCGGTGAGAGAGAGGGTGGGGGTGGGTGAGAGAGGGGGTGGGTGAGAGAGGGGGTTCGGTGAGAGAGAAGGGGTGGGTGAGAGAGGGGGTTCGGTGAGAGAGAGGGGGTTCGGTGAGAGAGGGGGTGGGTGAGAGAGAGGGGGTTCGGTGAGAGAGAGGGGGTGGGTGAGAGAGAGGGGGTTCGGTGAGAGAGAGGGGATGGGTGAGAGAGAGGGGTTTCGGTGAGAGAGAGGGGATAGGGGGCATAACAGGGACTGCAGGCAGCGCTGGGGGGTCTCACCCATCCTCTCTCTCTGTATGTCTGTAATGCACCTACCTCCCGCCCGTCCTCATCCTCTGGGCTCTTGGTCAGGCTGTCTTCCTGCTGATGCTGGGAGCGGACATTGGAGGAGTGCAGGCAGGCTCTGGGACTCGGTGCCGGGGGATGCTGTGTAAGGTCTTCTCCCACTCTCTGTTTTTAGCCAGCCTCCGCGGCTGAGCCTCATGCGGCTCACCGGGGTCGCCCACCGTTTGAAGTTTCCACAGCGCTAGATATCGCTCGCTACCCTGCACCCACCGCCACCGGACCAGCAGGACCATGACAGGGGAGTGGCGGCGGGACTCAACTCAAAGGGCAGTTGATTAAGGCGCGGAGGAGGAAGTTAAATCCTCCTCCACTTTCGATTCTGGGCAGTGAGGGAGTCGCAGCCATGACGTCACTGGTTGCTATACGCCAGGCGGCTGTAGCAACCAGTGACAAGGAGTAGAGTCAGGACAGGTGGAGGCGGAGCCAGAGCCAGTGCTACAGTGGCTCAATCCGTCAATGTCCCTGCATTCCAGACTCCCTTTCTTTTAATTGGGGGGGCACAGAGCCCTGGCTCCGGGACTTCAGGCCAGGTCCACGGGACTCCAGGACTTATCTCAAATCGCGGGAAGGTCCCGCGGAATCCGGGACGGTTGGGAGGTATGAAGAACCCCTTACGCATTTTACGATTGAACCTCTGCATTCTTAAGATGTAGCCAAACCAGAGCCATGTAAATCAAGACTCCAGCTGTCGAGCTTGGCAACGTCACGTAACCCAACTCCTCATACTGAGTTTCGTCGTAACCAGGCGTTATCAGGGGCGTGGCCACGTATACAAGAGTTGCTATATATATGTCACGGAACGAAGATATATTTTCTCACTCACCCTGTGCCAGGATAGCACAGGGTGACTTAGACATAAGAGGTGTATGGGGAGCTGAAACAAGGGCATCCCCTACTTTCCAAGGGATTCTGAGTTCCACGGGCCCTCCCGTCACTATATATATATATATATATATATATATATATATATATATATATATATGGCAACTCTTGTATACGTGGCCACGCCCCTGATGTCAGATGGATGGAAACATTGGTTGTTTTTATTGGATTGAAATGCACTTTTTACTGCGTTAATAAATGCTCTTGTCAGTAATACTGCTCAATTAAGTTTTTTTATACTTATTTACATGATGTCCTGATGTGATGAGAGTCTGTCTAAGGAGGATCCTGTTGGTGTTCATGCAATCTATGTCCCCATGTGTATCATGAAATCTAAGTGAAGGATTTTCAAGTGTGTTTGACTGCTTTTGATTAAGTATTCCACTCATTGGGGTAAGAGTCGGTGTGAACCTTTCCTTCTTGGTGACGGATTCTTCCCAGCACTTTCCTTTGTGTGGACCTACACCTATTGGACTGTTTTTATTGCTATGTCATGTTTTCTCAACATTAGGACTTTTTATTAATTCTTAGCATTGCACTTTGTGATTTATGTTATTTTATCTTCTTGCCAGGAGATTTATGTCAGCAGCTGTGTTGCTATTATTAACGCTATCATTTATTAGCGCAGATATTTTTGGTTTTTATTTCCTAAATGCACATAAAGGCTTGTGAAAACTGCAGCTTTTACCGCACTTTTTTAAAATATGCTTTTCTCCTGTAAGGAGAAAAGGCTTCCAAAGGAGCACAGTGTGCATGAACAGTTTAGTAGCACCACATACATAAAATGAAAATTATACATTTCCTGTGAGATAAGATTATCTTGATACTGTAGAATACATATCAAGGTAGGTTTCCAGAATAGCAACTGACAGATTTGGGACATGTCATTTTTGCATGCTACACAGACTACAGCTTTGCCATTTTCAGGTGTCTGTTAGACATGACTAGCAAATGAGTGATTTATGGTTAGTGTGTGAAACTCTAGCCAACAATTCTGGAACCCCTGTCAGTTTTTTTATTGCTGTGTGTACCTTTGTGATTTCCCCTCACTGTCTACCCTGCTGACCACATATGATTTTATTTTATTTTTTATTTTAATGCAATACAAAGAAAAGTAATAGATTACAAGAAGTATTGGGCATCCGCATTCGGAATTTCTGCCTCGCAGCTCAACATATGGGAATAACAAAAGGAGGCCATATTGGTAGCGCAGTACTAATGGTTAAAACACAGACAATTGGTAGTACACAACAGAATTCAGAGTCAATGCCACTCGAGTCAATCCGCAACTACCAAACCTTAACAAAAGTCTCATTACATACTAATCCGTTGTCAAGAGTAGGGGTGCAACGGATCAAAAAACTCACGGTTCGGATCGTTCCTCGGATCAGAGTCACGGATCGGATCATTTTCGGATCAACAAAAAAAAAAAAAAAAAGACAAGACAAATAAACATAAGTTTTGTCTTTTTGTTTATTAACACTTTTACATTACTTGAAAATATATAAAATCAAGTTAAAGTGCACAAGGCATAATTTCTTCTTTGTAACATAATGAAAAACTTAAGGTGCAACATAAAAAAAGGCATATCTCCTTCCTTCAAACATGGACCGATGGGCTATGAGCCAAAAACAACTTAAAGTGCAACATAAAAATGGCACATCTCCTTCCTTTAAACATGGACCGATGGGCAACGAGCCAAAAATAACTTAAAGTGCAACATAAGAAGGCACATCATCTTCCTTGAAACATGGATTGTGAAAGCCTAGTATGTCCACACCATCAAAGAAGAATAAAGGAAAGAAAGCAAAGCATTCCTGAGCTTATAATTGCAAATTCTTTTTCAAAAAGACAAGGGTGTCTACATTGTCTGGGGAGAGTGTGGACCTCGTTGCAGTCACTATGTCCCCTGCTGTTGAGAACACTCTCTCGGAAGGAACTGAAGAGCCTGGCACAGCGAGATAGCATCTTGCCATCGTGGCAATATGAGGGTATCTACACTCATTGCTTTTCCACCATGTCAGCGGATCACCATCCACTGTAATGCCGCTTGCTGCCAGGTAGGATGCCACCTCCTCTTTGATGATGTCAGCAGGAGTCTTCTTGTCTTTGCTGGAAGTGGCAAAGGTCTCTCCAAAAAGCTCTGCCATCGCTGACTTCTTTTGTGGAGGAGATGATGAGTCCAAGTTTGCTCCTGTTGGTTCTGCAGCTTGACCCTGCAGAAAAAAAAAATTGTTGATTAATTAAACCTATTATTTATTTTCATGTTTCATAGACATGAAAAATGTGACAATATTATTGCCACATTTTTCATGTCTATGAAACATGAAAATAATAACATTTAAAAAAAGCCATTATTACGAAAATAAAAAATGTATTTAGATTTAAATTTATGATATTTTTAAATAATATTCTTTTTCTTTACCTCATCACAGTCTTCAGTGCCCAGACTGCTCACAATCTCAGTGGTGAGGTCACTGTATGTCCTCTGGCGTAGGGCAGGGTCCATGTGAGACAGGGACTTGAACCTCGGATCCAGGGCAGTAGATCTGTGAAGGTAGTCCTGTAGAGTAGGGGGTGAAGTGTATCTGTGCTGCAGGTCCTCTCTAATGGCAGTCTTGACATCTCGAGTGATGATGCTGTCTTCCATACTTGGAGCCATGGATTGTAGAATCCTTGTTTTAAGCGGCAGGATCATTGACACAGATGGTGAACTTTCAGTGCTCAGCAGAGAAGTAACAGTTTTGAGGGGTTTAAGCACCTTGAGGACCTCCTCTGCCACTCTCACATCATCATCAGACAGGGTAATGATGTCTTTGACATTTTTCTTCAGGGTCTTGTCGGTCAATGCAGAGTATATAGCTGCCTGCTGCTCCAGATAACGCTCCATCATATCATAAGTAGAGTTCCACCTTGTTGGGACATCATGTATGAGCTTATGAGTAGGCAGCTTTAGCATTTCTTGCTTTGTCTTAAGCACATGAGCAGCTGTTGTGCTTCGGTGGAAGTAGGAAACCACCTTCCTGATCCTCCCAAGGAGGCGGTCCATCCTATTGATTGAGATTCCCTTCTGTGATGCCAAATTCACTACATGTGCAAAGCACCCTATATGTGGGCCCAGTCCTGCCTCATTCACTGCATTTATTTGATTTTTGGCATTATCAGTTGTGACTGGGATATTGGTACTGGGCCTCTTCAACTTCCATTCCTCCACTGCTTGAGTCAGTATCTGCGCAAGATGAGTGCTTGTGTGACTCTCGTAGAGGGGACGTGTCTGCAGCACCGGACTTCTCATCTCCCAGTCTGCTGTGATGAAGTGAGCGGTTATCGTCACATAGCTCTGTGCTCCCCTGGATGTCCACCCGTCTGTCGTGAGCGCAACAGAGGATGCTCGGGATAGTTCATCCACAACTTTTTTCTTCTCCTGCTCATAAAGATCTGGCACAATCTTTTCGCTGAAGTGGGTGCGCGACGGGATGTTGTAACGTGGCTCAAGCACTTTCAGCATGTGTTTAAAGCCCTCGTTTTGGACAACCGAATATGGCCTCATGTCTGCACCTATAAACACACCGATGGCTTTTGTGATGGCTTTAGCCCGGTCTGATTGTGCACCAAGTGGCTGCGTAAATGCTGCGGTGATAAGCGGTTGTTGAGTAGTTTTCGTTTTCTGTTTCACTTCTTTCAGTGAAACACCGGGGTGATGTCGCTTCAAATGCGTAGCCATGCTTGATGTGTTTCCAGTGTCATATGGCTTTCTTGTGCCACAGTGCCTACACGCCGTCACGGTTTTATCCACTAACCTCTTTCCTTCATCATCATATTTGACAGGGAAGCCAAAATGCTCCCATACAGGGGATTTCAATGACGTGGGGCGTTCAAGCTCCTCCCTTCCTCCGCTCGCCATGACCACACTGTGTGTGTGGACTGATTCCTTCCCGAAAGTAGAGGCAGGATGTGGAAGCGCTTCGGTAGCCTGGAGGACGTTCCAGGGGAGGACGAAACAGTGGGCAGTCGTTTGCCCGACTCGCCAGTCAGGGAAGGCAGGGGAGCTCACCTGGAAAAAAGGAAAGAAACTGCGCTGAGACCTAGAAGCGATCCTGTGCGGCCGAAAATCGCCTAAGACTCAGTGGAAGCAGCAATCCTTCTGCAAAACCCCAATACAAGGAAAAAAATATAGAAAAAATAGGATTGCGCTAAACGTAATATTACAATAGTGAACGACGTAAACACATGAATTGACAAGAACACCAAAAATATGAAAAATAATTAGAAAAATATATGAATCTAAAAGTCAATTTGGATAAATGTGCAAAATGCAATTAATTGAATTTGCAAAACCTGTGAAAATTCCACCACCATATAGTCCCCACTGTAATCCAGTTATCCACAATCTCCCCCACTGCTGTAATATCCACGTCATCTCCCCCCACTGTAATATCCACGTCATCTCCCCCCACTGTAATATATCCACATCATGTCCCCCACTGTAATATAACCACATGTCCCCCACCGTAATATAGCCACATGTCCCCCACCGTAATATAGCCACATGTCCCGCACTGTAATATAGCCACATGTCCCCCACCGTAATATAGCCACATGTCCCGCACCGTAATATAGCCACATGTCCCTCACTGCAATATAGCCACATGTCCCTCACTGTAATATAGCCACATGTCCCCCACTGTAATATAGCCACATGTCCCCCACTGTAATATAGCCAAATGTCCCGCACCGTAATATAGCCACATGTCCCTCACTGTAATATAGCCAAATGTCCCCCACTGTAATATAGCCACATGTCCCGCACTGTAATATAGCCACATGTCCCGCACTGTAATATAGCCACATGTCCCGCACTGTAATATAGCCACATGTCCCTCACTGTAATATAGCCACATGTCCCCCACTGTAATATAGCCACATGTCCCCCACCGTAATATAGCCACATGTCCCGCACTGTAATATAGCCACATGTCCCCCACCGTAATATAGCCACATGTCCCCCACCGTAATATAGCCACATGTCCCGCACTGTAATATAGCCACATGTCCCCCACCGTAATATAGCCACATGTCCCCCACCGTAATATAGCCACATGTCCCTCACTGTAATATAGCCACATGTCCCCCACCGTAATATAGCCACATGTCCCGCACCGTAATATAGCCACATGTCCCTCACTGTAATATAGCCACATGTCCCTCACTGTAATATAGCCACATGTCCCCCACCGTAATATAGCCACATGTCCCTCACTGTAATATAGCCACATGTCCCGCACTGTAATATAGCCACATGTCCCGCACTGTAATATAGCCACATGTCCCTCACTGTAATATAGCCACATGTCCCCCACTGTAATATAGCCACATGTCCCCCACCGTAATATAGCCACATGTCCCGCACTGTAATATAGCCACATGTCCCGCACTGTAATATAGCCACATGTCCCGCACTGTAATATAGCCACATGTCCCGCACTGTAATATAGCCACATGTCCCGCACTGTAATATAGCCACATGTCCCCCACCGTAATATAGCCACATGTCCCCCACCGTAATATAGCCACATGTCCCGCACTGTAATATAGCCACATGTCCCCCACCGTAATATAGCCACATGTCCCTCACTGTAATATAGCCACATGTCCCTCACTGTAATATAGCCACATGTCCCCCACCGTAATATAGCCACATGTCCCCCACCGTAATATAGCCACATGTCCCTCACTGTAATATAGCCACATGTCCCCCACCGTAATATAGCCACATGTCCCCCACCGTAATATAGCCACATGTCCCGCACTGTAATATAGCCACATGTCCCCCACCGTAATATAGCCACATGTCCCCCACCGTAATATAGCCACATGTCCCCCACCGTAATATAGACACATGTCCCCCACCGTAATATAGCCACATGTCCCCCACCGTAATATAGACACATGTCCCCCACCGTAATATAGCCACATGTCCCCCACCGTAATATAGCCACATGTCCCCCACCGTAATATAGCCACATGTCCCCCACCGTAATATAGCCACATGTCCCCCACCGTAATATAGCCACATGTCCCCCACCGTAATATAGCCACATGTCCCGCACCGTAATATAGCCACATGTCCCCCACTGTAATATAGCCACATGTCCCGCACTGTAATATAGCCACATGTCCCTCACTGTAATATAGCCACATGTCCCCCACTGTAATATAGCCACATGTCCCTCACTGTAATATAGCCACATGTCCCGCACTGTAATATAGCCACATGTCCCGCACTGTAATATAGCCACATGTCCCGCACTGTAATATAGCCACATGTCCCCCACTGTAATATAGCCACATGTCCCCCACTGTAATATAGCCACATGTCCCCCACCGTAATATAGCCACATGTCCCCCACCGTAATATAGCCACATGTCCCCCACCGTAATATAGCCACATGTCCCCCACCGTAATATAGCCACATGTCCCGCACTGTAATATAGCCACATGTCCCCCACCGTAATATAGCCACATGTCCCCCACCGTAACATAGCCACATGTCACGCACCGTAATATAGCCACATGTCCCCCACTGTAATCTAGCCACATGTCCCGCACCGTAATATAGCCACATGTCCCGCACTGTAATATAACCACATGTCCCCCACCGTAATATAGCCACATGTCCCCCACCGTAATATAGCCACATGTCCCGCACTGTAATATAGCCACATGTCCCCCACCGTAATATAGCCACATGTCCCGCACCGTAATATAGCCACATGTCCCTCACTGCAATATAGCCACATGTCCCTCACTGTAATATAGCCACATGTCCCCCACTGTAATATAGCCAAATGTCCCGCACCGTAATATAGCCACATGTCCCTCACTGTAATATAGCCAAATGTCCCCCACTGTAATATAGCCACATGTCCCGCACTGTAATATAGCCACATGTCCCGCACTGTAATATAGCCACATGTCCCGCACTGTAATATAGCCACATGTCCCTCACTGTAATATAGCCACATGTCCCCCACCGTAATATAGCCACATGTCCCCCACCGTAATATAGCCACATGTCCCGCACTGTAATATAGCCACATGTCCCCCACCGTAATATAGCCACATGTCCCCCACTGTAATATAGCCACATGTCCCGCACTGTAATATAGCCACATGTCCCCCACCGTAATATAGCCACATGTCCCCCACCGTAATATAGCCACATGTCCCTCACTGTAATATAGCCACATGTCCCCCACCGTAATATAGCCACATGTCCCTCACTGTAATATAGCCACATGTCCCGCACTGTAATATAGCCACATGTCCCCCACCGTAATATAGCCACATGTCCCCCACCGTAATATAGCCACATGTCCCGCACTGTAATATAGCCACATGTCCCCCACCGTAATATAGCCACATGTCCCCCACCGTAACATAGCCACATGTCCCGCACCGTAATATAGCCACATGTCCCCCACTGTAATCTAGCCACATGTCCCGCACCGTAATATAGCCACATGTCCCGCACCGTAATATAGCCACATGTCCCGCACCGTAATATAGCCACATGTCCCGCACCGTAATATAGCCACATGTCCCCCACCGTAATATAGCCACATGTCCCCCACTGTAATCTAGCCACATGTCCCGCACTGTAATATAGCCACATGTCCCGCACCGTAATATAGCCACATGTCCCCCACCGTAACATAGCCACATGTCCCGCACCGTAATATAGCCACATGTCCCCCACTGTAATCTAGCCACATGTCCCGCACCGTAATATAGCCACATGTCCCGCACCGTAATATAGCCACATGTCCCGCACCGTAATATAGCCACATGTCCCGCACCGTAATATAGCCACATGTCCCCCACCGTAACATAGACACATGTCCCGCACCGTAATATAGCCACATGTCCCGCACCGTAATATAGCCACATGTCCCCCACTGTAATATAGCCACATGTCCCGCACCGTAATATAGCCACATGTCCCGCACCGTAATATAGCCACATGTCCCCCACCGTAACATAGACACATGTCCCGCACCGTAATATAGCCACATGTCCCGCACCGTAATATAGCCACATGTCCCGCACCGTAATATAGCCACATGTCCCGCACCGTAATATAGCCACATGTCCCGCACTGTAATATAGCCACATGTCCCCCACTGTAATATAGCCACATGTCCCGCACCGTAATATAGCCACATGTCCCGCACCGTAATATAGCCACATGTCCCGCACCGTAATATAGACACATGTCCCGCACCGTAATATAGCCACATGTCCCGCACTGTAATATAGCCACATGTCCCCCACTGTAATATAGCCACATGTCCCGCACCGTAATATAGCCACATGTCCCGCACCGTAATATAGCCACATGTCCCGCACCGTAATATAGACACATGTCCCGCACCGTAATATAGCCACATGTCCCGCACTGTAATATAGCCACATGTCCCGCACCGTAATATAGCCACATGTCCCGCACCGTAATATAGCCACATGTCCCGCACTGTAATATAGCCACATGTCCCCCACTGTAATATAGCCACATGTCCCGCACCGTAATATAGCCACATGTCCCGCACCGTAATATAGCCACATGTCCCGCACCGTAATATAGACACATGTCCCGCACCGTAATATAGCCACATGTCCCGCACTGTAATATAGCCACATGTCCCCCACTGTAATATAGCCACATGTCCCGCACCGTAATATAGCCACATGTCCCGCACCGTAATATAGCCACATGTCCCGCACCGTAATATAGACACATGTCCCGCACCGTAATATAGCCACATGTCCCGCACTGTAATATAGCCACATGTCCCCCACTGTAATATAGCCACATGTCCCGCACCGTAATATAGCCACATGTCCCGCACCGTAATATAGCCACATGTCCCACACCGTAACATAGACACATGTCCCGCACCGTAACATAGCCACATGTCCCGCACCGTAATATAGCCACATGTCCCCCACCGTAATATAGCCACATGTCCCCCACCGTAACATAGCCACATGTCCCGCACCGTAATATAGCCACATGTCCCGCACCGTAATATAGCCACATGTCCCCCACTGTAATATAGCCAGTCCACATGTCCCCCACTGTAATAAAGCCAGTCCATGTCCCCACTGTAATATAGCCAGTCCATGTCCCCACTGTAATATAGCCAATCAATGTCCCCACTGTAATATAGCCAATCAATGTCCCCACTGTAATATAGCCAATCAATGTCCCCACTGTAATATAGCCAATCAATGTCCCCACTGTAATATAGCCAATCAATGTCCCCACTGTAATATAGCCAATCAATGTCCCCACTGTAATATAGCCAATCAATGTCCCCACTGTAATATAGCCTATCCAAAACATGTTCCCCAATGTAATATAGCCAGGCAGTCCATGTCCCCCACTGTAATATCCACACACTCCAGCAGTATACATTAGTGCTGCTGTTTGTCATACCTTCCTTGCTTGCTTTAGCCGACAAACCCACGAGTTGGGGGCGGGGTGATGACGTCAGCACGATGCTGTGCTCAGCGCCGCCGGGTGTACCAAGATGGCCGCGGCTCCGGAGCTAGGCCGAAGCCGCGGCCTTTCCTAAAACCCGAGGCCGCGGAGCGCTCCGCGGATCGCGGGTGTGCCGATCCGAACAGGTTGGCCCGTTCGGATCGCGGATCGGTGACGATCCGTTGCACCCCTAGTCAAGAGTCATTACTTGACCTGTGTTTGCAGGTAGTAGATTTGGTATTACACAAATCTATAACGGTTTCCACTCCTTGTCAAAGGACACTCCACAGCCAGATTTATGAGATAAAAATCGTTTGTAGGAGAAATTAATCTTACTAAGGCCATGACCTCAGATAGTTTTAGGGCTTGGTTTTCCTTCCAGTGTCTTGCTATAACAGTCCTCACAGCTAAGAGTACCTGAGCTACTACAGTACAGAATGTGGAGGGGGTACCTTTAATTTATAGGTTTAAGCCTAGGTTCACATTACAGCAATTTGGCATGCGATTTGACATGTCAAATCAGCGGGCATTGCCGGCGATGGCACTGTCCGAATCTACCAAAAGTAGTTTCTGTACTACTTTTGGCGACTTCGGGGTGTGATTTCCATGGACATCTGTGCAGCAATTAAGACTGTGCCTAATTGCCGGCATAGGAAGGGCACATTCAAATTTGGAGTGAAGTTATAGTTTAAGTTTTTACTACCATTAAAAGTTTTGTCAGGGCTTTCCCTAAAGTGAGTATTTTGAATCTTATACAACCCACTGGAGGAAAGAAAATGAATGCTCATTTTCTCATTCCCCCTTGACTGGATCCGGACAGTTTGGACAATTGAAGTTATTTTAAATATTTGGCATTTGCATTTTCATATAATTTCCATTTTATTTCCTTTTCTTCCTTTGGCCACACTATTATAACACAGGAAAACACACGATTTGTGGGGGCACAGTTAGGCAGGTACCCCAGGCAGCACTAAGCATAGAAATTTTCTTGACTCCTGTGTGTTCCTACGGATGCCATTCATACCATACCCTTTCCCACCCAAATAGAAAGGCAATCCACAGGCTACAATGCAGAAATATCAGAATAATGTCTGCCACTGCTCTGCCTCCTCACATATAATACCCTAAGGAGATGTTACTAGCATACTGTGTGGTTCCCCCTCCAAGAGTGTTTTTTCCATTTAAACGCAGTATTGATTGACACAATGGTTACAGACCTAATCTTCTAAAAAAGCCTTATTAAAATTCCCGACGAGCATGTAACATACTTTCAGCACTGTTTATAGCATTTAAAGAAGCAGGGTGCTCTCTCAGCTTTGAATAATCAGTCTAATTGTGATTGTATCCATTTGATATGAATTGCCCTGGGGAGCCAGATTCTCAACTTGAATTTCTAAAAGACTTATGTCAACAAATACAGTGCCTTGCAAAAGTATTCACCCCCCCCCCCCCTTGTCATTTTTCATGTTTTGTTGCCTCACAACCTGGAATTAACATGTATTGTTTGAGGATTTGCATCATTTAATTTACAGAACATGCCCACAACTTTGAAGATTATTTTTTTTATTGTGAAGTAAACAACAAATAGGACAAAATAATAGAAAAAGTAAATGTGCATAACTATTCACCCCCCTAAAGGCAATACTTTGTAGAGCCACCTTTTGCAGCTATCACAGCTCCAAGTTCGCTTTAAATAAGTCTCTATGAGCTTGCCACATGTTACCACTGGGATTTTTGCCCATTCCTCCTTGCAAAACTGCTCCAGCTCCTTTAACCACTTCCCGCCCGCCCTATAGCGGATTGACGTCTGGGAAGTGGTTCTGTTATCCTGACTGGACGTCATATGACGTCCAGCAGGATAACGTGCCGCAGCGCGCCCCCGGGGGCGCGCATCGCGGCGATCGGTGGAGCGGTGTGTCAGTCTGACACACCGCTGCACTGATCTTGGTAAAAAGCCTCCGGCGGAGGCTCTTTACCACGTGATCAGCCGTGTCCAATCACGGCTGATCACGCTGTCAATAGGAAGAGCCGTTGATCGGCTCTTCCTCACTCGCGTCTGACAGACGCAAGTAGAGGAGAGCCGATCGGCGGCTCTCCTGGCAGGGGGGGTCTGCGCTGATTGTTTATCAGCGCAGCCTCCCCGCAGATCACCACACTGGACCACCAGGGATTGCCACTAGGACCACCAGGGAAGGGGCAACATGTGGATGGCCAGGTATGTACCCCATGGCCATCCACATGTGCCAAATCTGTGCCAATCAGTGCCCACAAATGGGCACTGATTGGCACAATTATGTTGCAGTGATGCCCAGCAATGCCACCGTTAGGGGCATCACTGCAAACAAGTAATGCCATCAGTGCCACCCATCAGTGTCCATTCATGCCACCTGTCAGTGCCCATCCGTGCCCATCTGTGCCAACTATCAGTGCCACCCATAAGTAACCATCAATGCCACCTATGAGTGCCCATCAATGCCACCTATGAGTGCCCATCAGTGCCGCCTATAAGTGCCCATCCGTGCCACCTATGAGTGCCCATCAGTGCCGCATACCAGTGCCACCTATCAGTGCCCATCAGTGCCGCTCATCAGTGCCCGTCAGTGCCACCTCATCAGTGCCACCTCATCGGTGCCCATCAGTGCCGCCATATCAGTCTCCGTCAGTGCAGCCATATCAGTGCCCGTCATTGAAGAAGAAAACGTACTTATTTACAAAAAGTTTTAACAGAAACAAAGAAAAACTTTTTTTTTTTTCAAAATTTTCGGTCTTTTTTTATTTGTTGCGCAAAAAATAAAAACCGCAAAGGTGATCAAATACTACCAAAAGAAAGCTCTATTTGTGGGAACAAATGATAAAAAATTTGTTTGGGTACAGTGTAGCATAACCGCGCAATTGTCATTCAAATTGCGACAGCGCTGAAAGCTGAAAATTGGTCTGGGCGGGAAGGTGTCTAAGTGCCTGGTATTGAAGTGGTTAAGTTGGATGGTTTGCGCTTGTGAACAGCAATCTTTAAGTCTGAGAAAACACAAAAAAATACTGCGCTACCTGTAGAAACTATCCCCCCAAAAAGCAGCAGTTAAACAGTGAGATGTGCACTAAAATAACTAATAAAAAAGAAATAACCGCGCTAAATATAAGTGAAAACACGTGAAGCAATCTCAAAGACTTACGTGAGGAAGTACATATATAAATACAAAAATGTTGAAAAATAATAAAAATTAAATTATGAAAAGTACATGGGTCAACACATGTATGTATGAATCAAACATGAGTGTCCATATGTAATATTTATGAATAAAAATAAGTGTCCATATATAGTAACAGAAAATAAAAATGTGAAGTAATGATCTGAAATCAGTCCAAAAAAGACCCCTTGGGTGAATCCAACCAGAGTCAATGGTGTAAAAAATATGAGTGACAACCAATTGGCATCATGTCTGCATTCAACAGATTACTCTTACACAAATTTTCAATTTTAGACACTACACGCGCTTGCTCCTGATGAGTGGCACATCAGCCACGAAACGTGTAGAGCTACCAAATGTCGTGTTCTCTCCATACTCTACTTAAACTTCTACAGTTATGCAATTTTTACCTTACAGGATAGTGAGGCCATCGGTCATACAGGCACTACCCCATGTTTTATGGTTCACGACCTTAACGGGCCTTGGTTTCATTTAAAATCCCAAGGGATGGAAATAGGTGGCCTTACCAGGCCTTAATTTCACGTAGTCCCTAAATCCTCTCCAAATTATTTATTAGGTGATGTGATATGTTGGGTTTGCGCCAGACATAGCGTTTTCTTTGATGGCCAAAAAGTTCAATTTTAGTCTCATCAGACCAAAGCACCTTCCTCCATACATTTTGGGAGTCTCCCACACAGAGGCATATCTAGTGAAAATGGTGCCTATGGCAAGCACTAAAAATGCGCCCCTGTCAAAACATTTGAAACCCAACTTTCAGATAATAATGTCATTATATACAGGTATATAGGGAGAACAGTAGGTTAGTGGTTGGCACTTGCCTCACTTGGTTTGAATCTGGGCCAGGAAGCTATCTGCATGGAGTTTGCATGTTCTCTAGGTGTGGGCATCCTCCAGGTACTCCAGTTTCCTGGCACACTCCAAAGCCATGTTGGTTGGTGATGGTCCCCTGTCTATATAAGCGGCAATGTACATGGGTGATCATATTCTGCATGCCACCCCCCATGTCCAAAAAATGATCCAAGATGAGTGCTGGCCCAAAATCCACCAAGAGCTGAATAGGACTGAATGGAAGTATACATAGATATGTGTAGGGTCCTCTATGATTGTAGGGTCAGTGTAGAATGTGATCAGCCATGTACACTGCCAGTCTGTACACAAGGTACAATTCACCTACCTGCATGTGTTTGGAGTGGGAGAGGAACCCCACAGGGGGAACATGCTAACTAACTAATGCAGCTAATGTCCTGGGCAGGAGTGAAGCCCAGTATATAAATATATACAACTAGGGGTAGACATTGGTGGGGGGGGGTACCCGCTTCTCCTTGCTCTCCTATGGGTGGGGGGATCCTCTTGCAGCTGGCACCCTCCACCATGTAGAGTCTGGAGGCATGCCCAGGATGCAGGCTAACAATAAAATGTCAAGGAGAACATAAAGCACACAGGCAATGTCAGCAGGCATGGCCGGCCACCTACACCCCATGTAAGTGTAGAAATGGAATGAGAGGCACTTACCTAGGAGGAGCAGTCTATGGGTCTGCTTGTGTACTCCCTCTTCTGCTCCTTCAGTACCCGATCTATGCTCTTGCTGACTTTCTTGCCCTCCTTGTCCTCGAGTCAGAGTTTGTCCCATCCCTTCTGCAGAGGATGTTGCTGGTGCACCTGCTGGCCCTTGCTGTCCCCGGTGCCGCTGCCTCCCCCGTTCTCTAGTAGTAGAAGCAGCCTGTCCGGACTGTCCCCTCTGGCCGCTTTGCACAGCTCCCCCCGAGGTTGAGGTTGTCCATCCCTGAGCTGCTGCTGTGATCGGCCAGGGTCCCATGCAGATCCCCATGCCTCAGGTCCCCGGCTCTTATAGGCACTGACAGCTATGGGGCTGCTCGGTGTTCGAGTTAGTGGCCGCATTAGAGATGGAGCCGCTGGGATCACATGGCTCCAGGAGATGTACACGTGCTGGAGCTCTGTGATCAATAGCCACAGATCAATGGGCAGAGAACGGGTGAGAGAGAGATCGGGGGCAGATTTGGCGATGGGCGCACCCCGGATGAATGGAGAGACATTCTTAGAGATGGTGTGGGGGCAGCGGGATGGAGCTTAGCTCTTCATCATCCAGCCGGGGATCCCAGGAGGAGCGGGGAATACAGATCCCAGCAGCTCGTCACATTGCCAGCGGGCCATCGTGCATCTTCTCCGCTAAGCTCCATACACACAGCACAGATCACCTGACACCGCCAGGGACCTCAGCAGGCCGGTCCACCTTACCGTAATCACCGCACACCTTGCGCATCCCCCACACTCAGCTTGCGCAATGGTGACACCAGGGGCGCAGCTTTTTTGAGCAATACACCAGTTTTAACATTCTCACTTTTCTCCATCATGCGCCTCCTTCACATGGCGCCCATGGCACTTGCCATATGTGCCATACCTTAGATACGCCACTGCTCCCACATGCCCTTTCGCAAACTCAAGCGTGCCATTTTGTTTTTTGCTAAAAGTATTGGCTTTCTTCTGGCCACTCTGCCATAATGCCCAACTCTTAGGAGCGTACGGCTTATTGTCGTCCTATGTACAGATACTCAATTCTCTGCTGTGGAACTCTGCAGCTCCTCCAGGGTTACCTTAGGTCTCTGTACTGCCTCTCTGATTAATGCCCTCCTTGCCCGGTCCGTGAGTTTTGGTGTGCGGCCGTCTCTTGGCAGGTTTGCTGTTGTGTCATGTTCTTTCCATTTGGTTATGATAGATTTGATGGTGCTCCTAGGGATCATCAAGATTTGGATATTTTTTTTATAACCTGGACCTGACTTGTACTTCTCAACAACATTGTCCCTTGATTGGAGAGTTCCTTGGTCTTCATGGCAGTGCTTGGTTAGTGGTGACTCTTGCTTAGGTGTTGCAGCTTCTGGGGCCTTTCAAAAAGGTGTGTATATGTAATGACAGGTCAGGTGACACTTAGGTTGCACACAGGTGGACATCATTTCACTAATTATGTGACTTCTGAAGGTAATTGGTTGCACCAGAACTTTTTATGGGCTTCATAACAAAGGGGGTGAATACATAAGTACATGCCAATTATCATTTTTTTATTTCTGAAAAATTGTTTTATGTATATATTTTTCTAATTTTACTTCACCAACTTAGACTATTGTGTTCTGATCCATCACATATAATTCAGATTAAAAAAAACATTAAACTAAAGCTGTAATGTAACAAAATGGGTAAAAAGCCAGGGGGGTGAATACTTTTGCGAAGGCACTGTACTTAAATTAGAACCTAGTATTTGAAAGATGTGAATTGTCTATGATTTTTACTCCACTGGTATACAAGTCCTCAGTATGTCCTCGGTACTGCATGCAGTTGTTTCTTAGGCTTCATTCACATTTGGCGCTTTGGGATCTCTGCCTAAGATCTCAAATCACACTGTAGTTGCAAAACGCATGTTTGGATGCCATTTATTTTCAATGGCACCTAAAACGCAGTGAGATTTCACTGCAATTATCACACAATAAATCGCACGGCAATTGCTGCAAACTGCAACGAGCAAAGCTTATCGCCCAAAAAGGAACAAGAGCTTCTTTTGTGCAACAAGCTTCATGCATAGCGGTTTGTAATCATGGCAAAACCGAAGTGCATTTAGGTGCCATCAAAAATTAATAACATCCAAACATGCGTTTTACAATTGCAGTGTGATTTGAGAATCTGAATAGAGCCTTGAAAATAAATTATTTCTGAGTAAATTCATTTTTATATGGCCCTTTTGTGATTGAATATCTCAACCATCTATGATTCTTTGGATGCGGTCCAAAGCAGTAACAAACCCTGAGTTTTGTGTGAGGGTCTTGCGTCTAATGGGATCCTCTTTGAGGCAATCCTATATCCTTATTTTCATTACAGATAGTTGTTACTCATCTTTCCGGCAGCGTGATACATGCGGGTGATGTTTCTGAATCATTCCATTTACCTATCCGGTGGGACCAGTTTTTACCTGGAACTTAGCACTATGTGCACATGAACCTGTTTCTCTTTTTTTTTTTCATTGGCTCTCTCAATGAACATTGGCCTACCTGGCAGGGGAGATGACCTAGCTAACCTTTTTGGAAAAAAACAACTTGTTTTTGGAGAAAATTCATCTCCCAATCAACATTCAAAAACTGAGGACAGTTTTGTTATGTCTTCACCGCTGGAAATCTTGTCTACTAGGTGCTTTGCTCTTCTCCAGTGTGCACTCTTGGGAAGCAGACTTTCTCAGTTATCACTGTTTGGACTATGGAGAATGGTCCTCAGTATGAGGTTTATGGAACCTCTGTTGCAGGTGGGGAGGATGCTATATGTGGCCCTCCTAGCCTCCAAGTTCATTCATGAACTGCGCTCCACTGTTTTCACACCTAGGGATTCCCTAGCCTTCACAGTGGTTGTTCTGGTTACTCTACATGTTCAGATCATCCTGACCTGCTTGGATTTGTATTTTGTAAACAAAAAATAAATGCAGCGCTAAGTGAAGTGAGAACAAAGGGGTGAATTACCACCCTAAATATATATATGATGTGTATAGTAACCAATCGTACACATAATGATGATTATAAATCACGATGAATTAAATGAAAACACAAACTCCAATTGCTAGGAGCAATGTCCATAGTGCAATATGAATTCATCAACCAAGACAATGTGGTTGAAAACACATGTGAATAGTGTTCTTAAGTCAAGTGGATAATCTTCATGTATTCAGGGTCCACACGTAAATGGAAGGGGTAAATGCGCTTACCAGAAGGGATGGACACGCTCACCGTACGGCGGGGTGTCATTCAGGCTTATGGATCTACCGATCCTGGGAGTGCTTGCTGGGAGGTGCTGGTGATGGGTTCCAGTGATCACATTCGAAGCGGCCTTAGATAGGAGATGATTTTTGGATCCTCAATGGATGGATGGGTTCTCCTCTTACAGCGAACAAGCGGCTGAGAAGTGCAGCTTTCACCACATCAGATAGGGATTCATGCAGAGAAAAGAAAGAATCTCCACATAGTGCATGAACCAGGAAAAAAAGGTTTATTGGAAACCATCAAAAAGAGGGATACTTCACAAATATCAGATAAAAAATGGATAAAAGTAGTGATCACAAATGAGATAAAAAATCGCGTGGTAACAGGGTATAAACGGCTTCAGCAACCTGACATGTTTCGGACGATGGTCCTTCTACTGGGGCATACAGCCTTATACCTGGTACCACGCTTACATATACAGACAATAAAAATGGAAATGGCAATCAGCTGTGTGTGTCGCCGATGGATGACCAAACAGACCAATCAGAGATGAGTATTAAGTGTATGACCTTCGTCCTTAAAGCATGTGATAAGACCAGCCAATCAAGGCTTCAGGTACTAGGTCACATGCCGGCGTCATTAGGGATGATGTCATCGCGCACCGGCGGCTGCGCTCCAAGCCTCACTTTCGAACTGGAAAGGAACCAGTGAGGAGATTCAGCAGAGGGTGAAATAACTCCGCCCAACCGACTGTAATCAGCGTCATTGCGCAGCGGAACAGAGTGCTCGTATCCCAGTCACTTCCTGTGTCTACGGAAGTGTAAATAAGATGCTGGTAGAAGAAGAAAGGACGGATATTGGACTAAAAGTGTCCTAAAAACAATCATTATGGACATCTAACGGGTCACCTCCTAAATGGGTGTGTACCTGTCAAAACAAGACATATAAAACACCCCCTGATTGTAAAGGAAGGTCCCGCATTGGTGTCCACAAATAAAGGACAATATATTGGCATTGTGCTATAAAGCCAAACACCTGCAAACAGGTGTCGGAAAACCATATATTAGGCATGGACGTCCCATAGAAATAACTACAATATACTTGGGAATTGGTAAAAGACATCTATAAAGATAAAATTAAAAATCATATATAAAAATATGTGTATGAATGTGAACTTGTATAAGGGGAAAAAAGGAAAACAAAAAACCTCTGTATCTGGTCACATAGAATGGCTGGCCTAAAAGACATATAGGGTGTTCATGTCACACCCATATAACCAAATATATGTAATACCCGTCATCCAATTCTGGGGGTTCGAACAAGGTCCCAAACCCCAGGGTTGCATGACAGGAGGCAAAAAGTCACATATAAGGGGCGAAACCCTAGGGTGTGTAAGGGACTCGGAAGTTACCACAAACTAGGATTTATTTATAAACGCATTTATGTCCCATCCAACATTTAAACCGTAAGGGGAATAGCTTTTTAACTGGAAGATCCAGAAGGTTTCGAGTTTAGATACTCCCCTGGTGCATGGACCACCTCTCCAATGCGGGACAAATTTATCTATGACTTGAAACTTAGTGCCCTTTGGGTTCCTATCATGGAACTGAAGAAAATGGCGAGGAACACTGTGGTTGGTGCGGCCTAGTTTGATGACAGCAATGTACTCATTTACTTTGCTGCTAAATGTTCTTATAGTCCGACCTACATATTGCTTATTACACGAACATGTAATAAGATATACTATGTAGCAAATAGTGCATGTAGCAAAATGTTTCATGTGGTAGATGGTGGAAGTGACCGAGGACTGGAATTTTCCGTCTCAGATTTTCTACGTCCTAGGAGATTGTGTGTACATACATTGCACCTTTTACAGGGGTAGTACCCTTTAACTTCAGGGGAAAACAATGGTTTAGTAGGGACTTCGATGACATTATGGGAAATGCAGTTCTGTAAAGATGGAGCTCCCCTGAATGTGACTCCTGCTCTGGTAGGAAGCACCGGGCCTAGTATTGGATCATTTCTCAGGACACTCCAATGACGGTTCAAAATGTGCTTAATTTGTCTATGTTGGACTGAAAATTGTGTAAACAGTGACCATTTAAACTTATCATCTGGAGAAGATTTTGGTCGTCCTTGGTCTTCATGGCAGTGCTTGGTTAGTGGTGCCTGGTGAGAAACTGGGATTCCTTACCAGGCTGTATTCCATGGGATAAATCCTGGTTTCTCCACTCTGATCTTGACCTTGGTTGGGCCTTGAGGAGCATCAAGGGTCTATTATTGGCCTTAGCAGTTCCTTCCAGTGACCACTTCCACCTGATTCTTTAATGGGGCCTTTGTACAGAGTGTTCCTTGCAAATGTTATTCCAGTATGCTTCTGTAAGTCCAGTTGAACACAAACGTGCATTGACACGCATGCACGGGCAGGCTAGCGTGTGCACAAGAAGAAATATGCATATGCACAAACGCGCACGTGCAAGCACTGGCACCAAACGCCCCATTTAAACTAAACAATGACATGAACACATTGCTGAGTTGTCTTTCAGCTTGTTCCTGTTTGCCTGTGCCCTGATCAGTTTTCTGCCTGCCTTTATTTGACCTCAACCCTCCTCTGGATTCCTGCCTGTATACCTGTGACCTCGGCCTGTGCTTTGACTCTGCTTCTGTCTCATGCTCGTGTACCTCGCTGCCTGACTGTGTACCAACTCCGGCCTGTTTCCTGATCCTGCTCTAGTCTCATGTTGCTGTACCTGCATTGTCCGGCTGTTGATGACCCCTTGGCTTGTGTTCCAGCTACGCACCTGCCTACTGATCCAGCGTCACGGAGTCCCAGTTCCTGGCTGGTAATCCAGGGCCATCGGTCTCCTGTCAAGCCTCAGCTGGTGCCACCTGCTATACCGGCCCTCATGCCACTCTATGTCCTACACTCCCTGTCATCTCTACCAGGGGTGTTAGACAGAAGGTGCAAGAGAAGCTCCCTCTACAGCTCGATCTCCACCAGTTACGTGACAGCTTCTTAGTCTGGGACCTTGCCCTATTTGTCAGTTCTTTTGTACCTCCCTTGGGTGTAAGATGCTCCAAGCAGTTCTCTGAGTTCTGTTGACCCCTCCTTGACCCGTTGTTACGTGGGCCTGTAAGTGGTCATTTGCTTTGTTGACCACCCCTTTAGTTGGACTGCTTCCTATGTCCTGTACTGTACAATTAAGAAAATAGGATTTTTGACTTGCCTGTAAAATTGCTTTCTCGGAGTGCAATACAGTACATGGGTCACTCCCTATTTTATGATTTGCCTATTGCTTGCTACAAAACCGAGGCTTGCTGAGAGTGGGAGGGGTTACATAAGTTATATCCATGTGACTTTTTTGTGAGTTCCAATTACCTGAAGGTAGCTGCATATAACCCTTTGTCCTGTCCTGTACTGGACTTCAAGAAAGGAATTTTACAGGTACAAAATCCTACTTGATTTGCACAGTGCTGTCAGTCTAACACACTTTTAGGGCTATGCTTGATATACATCTCTGTGCAGCTGGTAGATTTAAAGCCCAATTTCAATTTGGTCAATTAACCTTAAAAGGGATCATTCTACAGATCTTGAAAACAAAAAAGCAGCTTGGCCTTAAATACTCACCTTATTATTGACACTGTATCTTGTAGACTTACCAATCCATCAGTGCAATGCCATGCCTCTTCTTGGTTGAACAATGTCCTGTGTCATTCAAATAACATCCTCTCAGTGTCAAGCCTTTGTTCCACACGTGCCTCTGTTCCCCACCGTTCTCTGTAGCATTTGGGATCTGCTCACTGTTCGATTCTGGGATATCGAACCTGACTTAGGACACCTGATAAAAAGGTGTGTATATTGGTGTTTTTTTTTAAGGTTGGAGATTTTTCAAGAAGAAATAGAACCAGAGCTGGAAGCTGTGCTTTAACTTCTTGAGATTGATGTGCTGGTGGGGTGATTATCAAAATGTTAGCTTTTCAGCAGCAAAGAGAAACGGTTGTCTTGCCTATATCTAAAGAATGGTCAACATAATTTTTAGAGAGGCTGAACAGCTAGCTATGCTGTCTGCAAGGCATGCCTAGATCGCAACACAGGCCAAACAAAATTACATCCTTTTATAGGTAAAATAATTCACACAAATGTACTTCACCTGTGTAAGTAGCTGTTTCTCTGAATTTCAGCTTTGAAGTGTAAGTTTACCTTTTCAGAAAAATGAAAAGGTGAACTAACACGCTACATGCTCCTCACCTTCTTGGACCCCACTGCACCTACCTCTATGGATGATTATCTTTCACTGTCTATGCAGCCACTGCAACAATCCAAGGATTTGAAAGCTATGGTCTTCTTCTGGGACAGATCAGATCGATTCTGATTGATCATATGCTGGCACGTGACCGCTTTGACCCATTAGAATCACTCTAATCTGTCCTGCCTTCCCTAAAGAAATAATTTGAAGAAGACCACAGCGTTCGAATCCCCGGACTGCTGCAGTAGTCAATGAAAGCTAATCATCCACGGAGGTAATTGCAGCAGGGACCCAGAGCGGTGTAGCTGGAGGAGTGGGCTCCCTCCAGGCATTCTGCCCTAATTGTTCAACTGCTTTATGTGCTCCAACTTGGAGACTCTCAAAATTATATTTAGGACCGCAGTATACAGAGGAGCTTTGGTGGGGCACTGCCGCTTTCCCATATATATTCATATGTGCAACCAGGGCTTTTTTCTCAAACAATAGGTGCTGGAACTCAACCACGACTCCCCAAATCCCCTCCACCCACACACACCCTCCAAATCACATTAAATAGTGAGTGTGGTCAGTCAAATTTCACGAACAGTAGGAGGGTCTTAAAGGGGCATTAAATACCAAGATTGCATCACATACAGAGTGCAGAGTTTAGGGGGGTTACAAACAGAGTGCAGAGCTGTCACTTGTAAACACAGAAACCGGTCTTCTGTGTTTACAAGTGATTGTGGTGAGCAGGCCCCCCTCTGAGCCAGAGGTAGTGGAACTGAGTTCCACCAAGTTCCCCCTGAAAAAAAGCCCTGTGTGCAACTAAACATGCTGTTTTTAATTTGAATTCTTAGACCGGGTCAATTTGGTTTTCTTGCAGGCTAGCTGGTAAGTGTGCTGGGAAATGTTTTTTTTTTTTTGTGATTTGCAAAGCCCTTCCATGTGCACCTTGCTGCAAAGGCTAGTTATAGATTGGGGTGGTTGCCATTCTTGTATATGGTACTCTCGGTGTAAGGTGTTCACCTATTCATTGTTTGTGGAAAGATGAATGTTTTAAAAAGGTGGAGAGACCAGAAGAAAATTTACATTCAAAATATCAAATAGTTGAACATAAAGATATGAAAAAAAAAGGTAACGGGGCACCATTCACAGAATGCCTTGCATTTTTCTCACTGGATGCAAGCCATTCTCTGATTGGACAAGGTGGATATTGTGACGTCACTCTCCTGCCTCTCCACCCCATCCAGTCGGAGAATGCTTTGCAATCACTCAATGCAAAGTGTTCTCTTAAAGAGGAAGTAAACCCTTATGGGTTTACTTCCTTTGTTTCCCTGCAAAGGTAAAGCATAATGGGCTACTATGCATCGCATAGTAGCCCACTATGTGTCACTTACCTGACACAGGAGCCTGCGATGCCAGCGCTGTCCCCTCTGCTGCGGAGCGTCCATCATCTTTCTGGGTATCGTGGCTCCGGCGCTGTGATTGGCCAGAGCCGCGATGACGTCACTCCCGTGCATGCGCACGGGAGCCGCCACTAACGGCATATCACTGTTAGCAGCGGAATGCTCAGTGCACCTGCGCGCCGACAGCGGTGCCTGTCTTTTTACAAATATCTCCTAAACCGTGTAGGTTTAGGAGATATCTAGGCTTACCTGTTAGTCAAAGTGGTCTGTAAGGGTTTACAACCACTTTAAGGATGTGGCATGGGACCCAGAAGACAGTTTCAGCTGCTACAGTGATTCTACACTTCAACAGCAATCCCATAGGCATGGCATATTCATACTTGCATTGGTCCAAGCTGGACCAATATAACTATGCAATAAAATTAATACCTGGAGTTTGGCATTTGCTTACAAGCATGCCTTATGTATAATGGCGCTTGCTCAGAATGCATTTCTTGTTTTTGACAGGGCCTTTTATCTGTCTGTATGCAGACAATCTCCTTTATTAAAGTTTGTTTAAGCTGGAGTAGAGCTTTAGATGTCAAACCATTTTATATGTCTAGCCCTTTTATTGAATCTTAATAGCAATTCCAGTGAATCTCAATTAAGCCTCATTTTCACAGTTTCTATATCATCAGTCCTGCCTCATTAAAGTTGATGAACTCAAACACAAATTAAGGTTTATATAATGCTGTTCTAGCTAGTGATTACAGTAAGTAAGTTTATTGTACTCCTATCAAACAGCAGGGAAAGATTTAAAATGCACAGTTAAAAATTATTTTCTTTTACTTTTTCAAGTGCAGGGAATAAGAATTCGCTTTTGAAATGGATGAATAAAAACCGCTACATCATCCGTTGCATGATATTGAGAATATAAGTCATAATTATGATACTGATAGCGAGTCTAAATTGCACGACATTCCATTTGCTAAAAATTGCTGGAGGAAAAAGCTTATTTTCTACTTTAAAAACTTTTTAAAAATTGAAAAAGTGTATATAAAAGTAATTCCTTCTGCACTCAGAATAAGTGATCAGTTGTGAAAAACAAGTTTAAGTAAAACTGAAATGTTGAACCATATGTGACAGATTTTGAAATGAAAACAAAAAAAAAATAAATCCAAAAGTAAGAGATGCTGCACACTCTACAATGCCAGGATATATGACATTAAAATAGCCATGCAATCATATGGGTGTGCTGTCCCTTTAAATAATATATCTTATATCAAAGTATATACTAAATATATAAATAACATAAGTCAATCACACAGTGATATATGTGCCCACACATAAAAAATGCAAGTCCACTCAAAATAACAAATATTGTTGCACATAATCCAGTGAGGGGTGTACTATAAGTGCCAGCAATCGTTATTGTGATTCCCATGCTCCTTCACCAAACATAGAGATATATTCACTTATCAAATGTTTTGACCCCCAAAATTAAAGAGGTCAGCAGAGCATGAGACACAATCCACTGGTCACACCGCAGCAAGGACAGCCAGCTCCTCAGCCTTTAAATCAACAAGTGTCAGATTCTGCAAGCTCAGATTAAGCCAAATCACAGCCTCAATATGAGCCCCAATGTACCCTAAAAGAAAAGGAGAAGCCATAGTGCATTACTGCAAACCAACAAATATTTCTTTTAAAAAAATTGTAATCGCAGAGGGAAGAAAACTAAACAGCATAAAATCAGCAAATCAGCTTGCCGCCCAATCCGGCACAAATGCGTGATGATGTCTGCTCCAAAGCTCCACCCCTATGAGTTTCGTCTGTATAAACATCTTCAGGGGGAATGAGAGATTGACTGCCAATGTCCCTGTTCCTTAATATAGCATCTCATGCAGACCCAGTGGAGAAGAGAAAACTCATCCATCTCAAGGCAAAACTACAATCCATTGCATATATTATTATAGAGCAAAGAAGGGGCTGGATCAACAATGAATATATAACCAATATCCTACGGCATTTTAAAGTGATACTAAACTTTTTCATTTACATTATCTCTTCTCTTTCTGTATGTGGATGATAGCACTGTAATTATTTTAATAAAAAAGAATATCTAAGTACCTTTTTCCTAATCGATGTACAACTGTCACATGACCCAGCCTGTTTGCAGGGAAACATAAGCAGGAGGAGCTTCCAGTCCTTTGCTGCTGGTCACATGTTCAAAATAAAAAGAATCTGCCTTTGAGATACAGAGTAAAAATAATTAATATCAACAAACTGTTTTAAATCGTCATACAAATATATATTTAAAATCAAATCTTTATTATTTTTTTAAAATAACACGGTGTAGGTGGAGTCCTGTCAGACACAGGCTATGTTAAGCTTCTCCAGCATGTATTTAAAACAACAGGGAGGTTAAGCCCCCATCAATCAAGATGTAATATCCCACCCCTTTTGTGTTTAGCTGGTTAGTGGGCATGGCGGGAGGAAGTGGGCTGTTATTTACCACTGTATATACGCCCACATGTGTGACTCTATAGTCACATGGGCTGCCCAGATTCAATAGGGTGGAAAACTTTGCATAGAAACTCACTGAAAACTGTATAGTAGGGAATCCTTCCAATGGGCACACTTGGTCCCATGACAGCTATGTAAGAGGGAATATCCCTCACATTTATCACTTCAGCCCCGAAAGGATTTACCCCCTTCCTGACCAGAGCATTTTTTGCGATTCTGTACTGCGTCGTTTTAGCTGGCAATTGCGCGGTTGTGTGAAATTCTTACCCAAACAAAATTGATGTCCTTTTTTCCCCACAAATTGAGCTTTTCTTTTGATGGTATTTGATTACCTCTGTGGTTTTTATTTTTTGCACTATAAACAAAAAAAGAGCGACAATTTTGAAAGAAAAGCATTTTTTTTACTTTTTGCTATAATAAATATCCCCAAAAAATATATATTAAAAACAAATTTCTTCCACAGTTTAGGCTGATCTGTATTCTTATACATATTTTTGGTAAAAAAAAAAATCGCAATAAGTTTATATTGATTGGTTTGCGCAAAAGTTATAGCTTCTATAAAATAGGGGATAGATTTATGGCATTTTTATTATTATTTTTCTCTTTACTAATGGCAGCGATCTGCGATTTTTATTGGGACTGCAACATTATGGCGGACACATCGAACACTTTTGACGCTGTTTTAGGACCATTGTCATTTATACAGCGATCAGAGCTACAAATAGCCACTGATTACTGTATAAATGACACTGGCAAAGGGTTAAACACTAGGGGGTGACCAAGGGGTTAAGTGTGTCCTAGGGAGTGATTCCAACTGTGGGGGGATGGGCTCACTACATCATAAGAGATCACCGCTCCCGATGAAAGGGAGTAGTAGATCCCTGTCATGTTGCTAGGCAGAACAGGGAAATGCCTTGTTTACATAGACATCTCCCCGTTCTGCCTCTCCTCACCGCAATCGTGTGCCTCCGGCGAACAATAAGTTTGCGGGCTCGCGTGCCTGACAGGCGGTAAATTTAAAGGGACGTACAGGTACGCCCATTTGCCTGCCTGTGCCATTCTGCTGACGTATTCGTGTGTGCAGCGGTCCCAAGTGGTTAAAAAGATATTCCCTCTTTTCCTATTGAGTGTACAGGACAGAGATCAAGGGAAAACTCCATAGTGAGATGCTGATAGCAAAAAACTGGTATGGCTATACTCAAGTACTGTTATATGGTCTGTCCCAACCCCTCTATCACTTTTATTTTCTTTTGTTAGACATCGGAAAAACATAAATAAAAGCTTTTGCACCAATATCGGTATCGGTACTGATACTAAGAATTTGCATGAGTACTTGAACTCGTGCAAATGCTCTGATACCTAAAACCGATAGCTTTTTCATGTGGTGTGATTTGAGCCCATACAAAGTGAATACGCTTAAATCGCACTGCAAAGAATTGCATGTAATTTGAATAGGCATAGGGTGCGATTCTTGTCCGAATCACATGCGGTTTCCCGCACCGCTCCTGTGTGAACACAGGCTTGTCATAGTGACTTCACAAAGGAGTGGAAAATGCGGGGAAAATGCATCACATTCACACCACATTCCTGTTCAAATCACGTGCAATTCATTTTGGTAGGTGGTCAAATTGCAGTGCACTAAAAAAAAATGTAAAAAAATAGATACTGGTGTTGGTGAGTACTTTAGGAAAAGTAATGCTCTGAAATAACTGATATTGGTGCATCCCTAATACCGATTGCTATTGGTCCTTAAAGTGATTGTAAAGGTTAATTTTATTTTTTTTTTTTTAAATAACAAACATTTCATACTTACCTGCTGTGTGTAAGTGTTTTTCACACAGAGCGGCCCCGATCCTCCTTTTCTGGGTTCCCCCGGCGGCAGTCCTGGTTCCTCCCCTTCTTGAGTGCCCCAACGGAGAGCCACTTTCCATAACGGGACTCGTATGGACGCACACCCGAGTCCTGCTGCTGCGTCTATTGACACAGACAGCAGGACTCGGCCCCTCCCCTCGGCTCACGCGTCATGGATTTGATTGACAGCAGCGGGAGCCAATGGCTCCCGCTGCTATCAATCTATCCAATGAGGACCCGAGACAGCGGCTGGAGCTGCTGTGCTCGCCCCGTCGCTGGAACGATCGGCTCAGGTAAGAAAAATGGGGGGGCTCTGGGGGGCAGATGCAGCACAGGAGGTTTTTCACCTTAATGCTTATGCATTAAGGTGAAAAACCTTGAGGGTTTACAACTCCTTTATATTCTAACAGTTAAACATTCATCAGCATTTAATCTGGCCTCAGTCTAATCAACTAGTTTTAGAGAAATTGAGACTATTTTTCTGGTACTTTCTGCATCACTTACATGGAACCTGCAGATTACGACTTCTAACATGATTTTGACTTTCCTTATGTTTGTTTTGGGTCAGTGGCTTTTTACCAATTGAAGTCAGACAGCTAGGACAAATAGCATTTTCAGAAAGAGGTCAGCAGTGGTAGTTAGCAGTACAGGATCCCTTCATAGAAGGCAGTAGGTGATCAATTCTGCCATTTTCCACCCAAAACGAAGCATTTTTTTATTTCCTGTGTGGACTCTATAAAATATAAGTAAACCCAACCACTGAAATTTCATATAAGCTCTAACATATTGAAGAAGTTCTATAGTCACTTCCATTTTATGACATAAACATTGTAATAGCAATATAAACAATAATTATTTTTTAGAAAATTCAATATACTGTAAGCTCACTTGAAAAAGCTCCTTTCATCTTACTTGCATGCTTGTTCTTGGTAATTATCCCGGAAGTATCAAAGATCCCACATTGTAATATTTACTGCTGACTCTAATATTCATGTAACAACAGTATGAACCCTTTTGTACATTAGTCACATATTGCTTACTGTGAGGGGGGGGGGGCATGCTCAACTAGTATTGGCAGCGGTAATCAATGCACACAGCAGAAACAGACCAAGCAGCATTGACCTCAACCTTTTATTCAGCATGGCAGCAAACAGTTGCAGCTTCCAATGAAGGAGAGCTTTGTATAAACAAAGAAATTGGATGGCTGCACTCCCACATGATGCAATTTGGCTTTATTGTTCATAAAAACAACTCAGCACAGGCAGGAGATGACAAGGTTGACGCGTTTCACACGGAATCCATGCTTTATGAAAAGCACAGATTCCACGTGAAACGAGTCAACCTTGTCACCCCCCTGCCTTTCTGTGGAGTTGTTTTTATGGATATTTGTATATTTCAAAGAAGCCGAATTTCATCATGTGGGAGTTCAGCCGTCTGATTTCTTTGTTCGTATCTATTCCTGCAAGCAGTGGCAGGGCGTACACCTCACCATCTGCATCACATCATGTGAATCATGGCCGTAGAAACTCACCTGTGAGCAGCGGAACTTTGCTATAAGGAGAACTTTGTACAGTAAGCCCAGAGCATGTATTGAGTGGAAGACTGCTGTTATGGATGATATTACTAATGATGTTTATTTTCTGATTTTGTCTTTCTGCCCAGGTGTTTTGCATTCTGCCATCTATCTCAAAAGATAATTATGATTCTATTAAGAAGTTTCTGAGCGTGGAGATGCCCATTCCCAGCCAGTGCGTGCAGAGCCGTACACTGAGCAAGCAACACATGCTAATGAGCATTGCCAGCAAAATCGCCATGCAAATGGTCTGCAAGATGGGAGGGGAGCTCTGGGCTGTGGAGATCCCTGTGAGTTACTGTTCATTCACCTTGACAGTACCTGACAGAGTAATGCATTCTAAGAATTAATGGCTGAATATATTTCCACAGCTCAAGTCCCTTATGGTGGTCGGGATAGATGTCAGCAAAGATGCAGTGGATAAATCAAAATCAGTTGTTGGGTTTGTGGCCAGCACCAATGCCAGGCTCACAAAGTAAGATCTATTTGGTGTTAGCTGTTTGTTAAATTGGTAATTGGGCAACAAATTCTGTTTCAGTTGTGTACAGGGGGTCCCCTAGTTACAAACATCCGACTTACAAACGACTCCTACTTACAAACGGAGGGAGACAACAGGAAGTGAGAGGAAATCTACCCCTAGGAAGGGAAATTCACTCCTGTAAGAGTTATTATGGGGAAAAGGTGTCTCCACTGATGCTTTATCACCAAAGCTTGTTTCCACAACAACCCCAAATTTTCAAAATCCAATTGTCATTGTGACAGAAAGTGAGGTGAAATCTTCTGAACAGGGGCACAGACAGCAAAACAAACGTTGCAGGGGTGATAACCCTTCCCTATCCTATCCAAAAAAAGCTTAAAAATAGTTTTTTTGGCTGGAGCTACACTTAAAAAATGTACCTGTTCCGACTTACAAACAGATTCAACTTAAGAACAAACCTACAGTCCCTAACTTGTTTGTAACCCGGGGACCCCCTGTATTTCTTTTTCATTGCGTCTCACTTTCTGTCTACTGATTTAGGCCAGTTTAACCTATATATACTAGACAGCAGTCTAAAGAAATGGGCCTTTTCACGTTAAAAGTTAATTTGTCCATGAAGATTACAGAAAGGTTTTAGACAAACATCCCTAGGAAAAATTAATCTGCATGGGGCAAATCAACAGGTTAAGTAAAGTGCCCAAATCACCTCTGCTATTAGGCTGGTATCACACATATGCGACCGCTGTTTCAGTGCGGTTATGTGTTCACTGGTTCAGGTGCAAATTTTTACCTGAAATCGCACCCGAACCAGACCTAAACTCCCACCATGGCCGCCCCAAACATATGTGAACCGGCCCAATGAAAGCCAGCCCGATATGTTATGCAAATTGGATGCGGTTAAAAATGCATTCAATTAGCATATATGTGAATCGAGCCTTATGCACCGTACACACGATCGGACATTCAGTCAACAAAATCCATGGATTTTTTCCGACGGATGTTGGCTCAAACTTCTCTTGCATACACACGGTCACACAAATCTTGTCAGAAATTCCGAACGTCAAGAATGCGGTGACGTACAACACGTACGACGAGCCGAGAAAAATGAAGTTCAATAGCCAGTGTGGCTCTTCTGGTTGATTCTGAGCATGCGTGGAACTTAGTGCGACGGAATTGTGTACACACGAACGGAATTTACGATTTTGTTGTCGGAAAATTTGAGATCCAGATCTCAAATTTTGTGTGATGGAGCCTACACACGGTCAGAATTTCCGACAACAAGCTCCCATCGAACATTTTCCGTCAGAAAATCCAACCGTGTGTACGGGGTGTTAGTCATTTTAGGTCAGCTTTTCGCCACCCTGCTCAGCTATAGGAGTGAAGTATAAACACCCTGTGAATTGGAGCACACACAGGGCTTTCCCCTGTCTCTACTGAACAGCACATGGTCCCTTATGATCCCTACACCTAGAATTACTATTTATCTACTTTTTTGGTGGGGGCAAGTAGACAGAGTGGCAGAGGAGTGAAAAGAAAATGAGTATAAGCAGCAGAGGAGACAGGCAATAAAGCAAATAAATTACTTTGCCCTGTATGGCAACAATGGAAATCCTTTGTTGATGTGCACCAAGCCATGCTGTAACACAGGGGTCTTTGCCTGTTAAAGAACAGAGAGACTCCCATATTGATATTCCTTGGTGACTTGTAGACTGCTGTTCACTGAAAGACAATAGTTCCTGTTGAGGTGTATTGTATTTTATAGTTATTTTCTAGGAGTAGATTTCACAAGTAAGTGGATCAGATCTAATTTTAGCCCCTTGCCCTAAGACTTCCCAGGGCTCTTGTGTGTTTGAAGAATATCTTTTAATGCTATGATGGGAGGACTCACAAACATTGTTTTTCCTGGAGATCCACTCAGTCTTGTGACCAAAAAAAAATACATATTAGTTGTGGAAAAAAAGACCTCTCTGATGCTGTTTCCGATATAGTCATTGTGGGCCATAGACATGTCCCCTATAGATTACATAAATAGATAAGGTAAAGAACAGATATGTGTCTGCTTTAGTGGTATGTGTGATGTTAGTGCTCATGGAGTAATACAGAGGCAGCTATTTGAAAACACTGTGTCTTCCAAACTGTACTTTCACTATAAAAAGCTCCTCATAATAGTTAACACAGCTGAATTAAATCTGACAGATGCCATTCTTACTGTATCTCTGCATTATACAGCTGTAGTATTCTTACCCTAACTTAAAAATAAAAAACACACAAAGCTTGTGTGTAATTCAGCGCTACAAACCTAGTAGTTGCAACAATGGCATGCAAATGCTCATATATCTTATATTGATACTAATACAAAAGAGAGACATCAAAAGGATGCAATTGGAAGTTTCTGAGAAACAAAGTGTTTGGAATCGGCCAATCAACACGTTTCGGGAAGCACGGCCATGCCTCCATCAGCTCCCCTCTCTTTTGCTTTTATCTTCCGTAGTATTCTTACCCCATGCCTCCTTCATCAGCTCAGCTGATGGAGGTGTGGCCGTGCTTCCGAAATGTGTTCTGATTGGCCGATTCCAGTGGTAGGCTGCTCCTAGGTCTACAGTTCCAGATCACCCTCACGCCGAGTCATCCAGCGGACGTCTGAGGTCCCTCGAGGCTCCAGCTCCCCGCTGCCCACGGCGCTCGCAGCTCACCATACAAGGTGTGACAGACTAACCCGGGACAGGGGCTTTTGGAGGGGACTGAATGTGAGCCTCTTGCCTACAGATTATTGGCCCTGGCATTTGGGGTACCCTTGAGGTGTTGTTACTTTGGCTTCGGGTCCTTGTCCCCCAGGACAGGCAGACTCTGGGGGCCCTGTATTTGCCATATTAGCAATAGTGACTGTGTCATACTGTTGGGACACATACTGTGAGGAGATTCTAATATCAACTCCACTCACCTGTCTGATGTCTGCTATAACATGCTTAATGTAAATGAGTCTAGTCTGGCTCACCACAGGTTCTAAGGGTATTCCACACATTGTTGTTTGTTCTAATTAACCCTGTGTTGATGTTTTTGGTAATGTGTATTGAATAGTCAATGCAATGACTAGGAGATGAACAGTCTACTCCTACTATAGTTTGTTGATGACTAGGCTGAGGAGGGGGGAGATCACTGTTTGTATTGTTAATTGTAATTAGCTCCTGCTATTGTGAGAAAATGTCCTGTGGTTGTACTTATGATAATGTATAATGTACTCTGTGAAGCTCGGTGACCACAAGTCTGTTCTAAAAGGTCATGTCTCTTAGTCACCTAGGCTGGATAAAGGATTAGATAATTAGCTCATGTTAATTGGGTTAAGTTTTAGTTATCCTGCTGTATATATTTGTGTGAGATCTCAAATAAAAGGTCAGTCCATGTTAGCAGTGAAACAAGTGTCGCCTTGTTTTGTGCTTATGAGCGGCTGGAATATCGGATATCTGTATCCAGACTGGGAGGAAGTGGTATACTGACGGAAGCACTCAAGTGGAGTGTGGGACGTTCCGTTACACAAGGGTCATATGGGAGGTTTCTGTACACATCAGTACCTGACCTCACAAATGCGCTTTTGGAAGAATAGTCAAACATTCCCATAGACACAATCCTAAGCTGAAGCTGTTATAGCTGCAAAGGGTGGGCCGATTCAATATTGAATCCTACGGACTAATGCCCTGTACACACGGTCGGATTTTCCGACGGAAAATGTGTGATAGGACCTTGTTGTTGGAAATTCCGACCGTGTGTAGGCTCCATCACACATTTTCCATCGGATTTTCCGACACACAAAGTTTGAGAGCAGGCTATAAAATTTTCCGATCGTGTGTACACAAATCCGACGCACAAAGTGCCACGCATGCTCAGAATAAATAAAGAGATGAAAGCTATTGGCTACTGCCCTGTTTATAGTCCTGACGTACGTGTTTTACGTCACCGTGTTCAGAATGATAGGATTTTCCGACAACTTTGTGTGACCGTGTGTATGCAAGACAAGTTTGAGCCAACATCCGTCGGAAAAAATCCTAGGATTTTGTTGTCGGAATGTCCAAACGTGTGTACGGGGCATAAGACTGGGATATCGTTAAAGTTCATGTGCGTGTAAAGGCAGGTGTCCCAAAACTTTTGACAATATAGTATATCTTGCTCTTACCCAACCTGTGCATCAATAAAGAAAGAATTTCCCATAACGTACATAATGGTGATCTCAGGCACAAGGTATTAACATGTTTACTGTCTCCTGGGAGGGTGCGAAGACACAAAATTTAGTTTGGTGAAGCAATGCCAGGGGAGATTTAGAGATATATGCAGTAAGAAGCCAATGGAGTCCGCTCACTGAAGTATCAGTTCGGGGTAGAGTTTACCTTTATGTAATGGCAGATTTATTTACTGTATGTGGAAAAGGTACACTTCAAAAATCGCTTTTACAGCAAGGAGGAGCCTCCTATTTTCTTTCCTCTCCATATTTACACTTTGTATAACTACAGTTTATTGAGAAACAGCATATCTGTTTTAATGTGTAGCTGTTTTCTAGACTCCAGGCTGTTTTGCAGCACCAGTCATTCTGATGCTCAGTGAATGAATGAGATTTTTAGAACTGCAATTGCGTTTGCATTTTCTTTAATATATATTTGTATTTTTTTCCCCTCCTTTCAGGTGGTTTTCACGATGTATCATACAGAAAACATCAACAGATTTTGCTGATTGCTTGAGAGTGTGCATGCAAGGTAATTTATCAAGCAGCCCTGAAGCAGCTTTGACTGGCAGAGAGCTCTCTGTATATTAATCAGCCCTGAAATAAGAAGTGAAAACATGTTTACAATTAATCTAAAAGATGTTTTCTGCGTACAGCAACTGTGATATTTTCACAGAAGAGAAAAAAAAAACAGCCACTTTCCTGCACACCTATTACAACTTTAGACAACCGTTATTTTTCCCTTTTGTTTATTTATTTTTACTGAACAGGTTACTAGCAGGGTTCCCCAAAGTGTGACATATTATTCATATGTTAAAAAAGTTTCAATGTATAGTTTATAATTTTATGCAGGGGGAGGCGGCAACCCGTCTATCGCAGCAAGGTGACAAGTAGATTGCGTCCCTTCCTTGCTGAGCCCCAGAACCTGGACAGGAGCAATGGCGGCATTTACTGGAACAGATCCTGTGTGTTTTCCTCCTGCAGCAGCTAAAAGCCAGCTTCTCTTCCTCTCCCTCCACCAGCATTCAGCTGCAGGAGGAAAATACAGGGGATCAGTTCTAGTAAATGCCACTTCCGCTGCTCTCCTGTCAAGGTTCCTCTTCCTTATGCTGCCTGGTCCCCCCTCTGTGCTTCCCTGGTTCCCACCCCCTCGCAGCGCTGCCGGCATCCCCACATCTCCTCTCCTGCCAGTTGCTGCAGGTGAAGGGGTCGGTAAGGTTGTCATTAACTGTCCCTTTTCTGAATGAACACAGTGAGAGACTGGTATTAATCACTCACTGTGTTCACTACTGAAACATAGTAAACTGTTTACTATGCTTTAGTTTCATCTCAAAAGTGAGACATCAGGGGTCTAAATATTTCACCAAAGCCCGCCATTAGGCTGTTAAAAAAATTGTAAAGAACAAAATAAATGCCTTGTAAAAAAGTAATCAAAAAACAAAATAATACAAATAAAAACTACTGGCACAGTCAGCTGCCCTACTGACACCATCCACTGCTCTCCTGACAAAGTCCACAACTCTACTGACAGAGGCCATACACCACTCTACTGATACAACCTCTGCTTTACTGACACCAACTTCTGCCCTACTGACACCATCCTCTGCTCTACTGACACCATCCTCTGCTCTACTGACACCATCCTCTGCTCTACTGACACCATCCTCTGCCCTACTGACACCGTCCACTGCTCTACTGACACCATCCTCTGCTCTACTGACACCATCCTCTGCTCTACTGACACCATCCTCTGCTCTACTGACACCATCCTCTGCTCTACTGACACCATCCAATGCTCTACTGACAAAGTCCACAACTCTACTGACAAAGTCCACAACTCTACTGACAGAGGCCATACACCACTCTACTGATACAACCTCTGCTTTACTGACACCAACTTCTGCCCTACTGACACCATCCTCTGCTCTACTGACACCATCCTCTGCCCTACTGACACCGTCCACTGCTCTACTGACACCATCCTCTGCTCTACTGACACCATCCTCTGCTCTACTGACACCATCCTCTGCTCTACTGACACCGTCCACTGCTCTACTGACACCATCCTCTGCTCTACAGACACCATCCTCTGCTCTACTGACACCATCCTCTGCCCTACTGACACCATCCTCTGCTCTACTGACACCATCCTCTGCTCTACTGACACCATCCTCTGCCCTACTGACACCGTCCACTGCTCTACTGACACCATCCTCTGCTCTACTGACACCATCCTCTGCTCTACTGACACCATCCTCTGCTCTACTGACACCATCCTCTGCTCTACTGACACCATCCAATGCTCTACTGACAAAGTCCACAACTCTACTGACAAAGTCCACAACTCTACTGACAGAGGCCATACACCACTCTACTGATACAACCTCTGCTTTACTGACACCAACTTCTGCCCTACTGACACCATCCTCTGCTCTACTGACACCATCCTCTGCCCTACTGACACCGTCCACTGCTCTACTGACACCATCCTCTGCTCTACTGACACCATCCTCTGCTCTACTGACACCATCCAATGCTCTACTGACACCGTCCACTGCTCTACTGACACCATCCTCTGCTCTACAGACACCATCCTCTGCTCTACTGACACCATCCTCTGCCCTACTGACACCGTCCACTGCTCTACTGACACCATCCTCTGCTCTACTGACACCATCCAATGCTCTACTGACACCATCCTCTGCTCTACTGACACCGTCCACTGCTCTACTGACACCATCCTCTGCTCTACTGACACCATCCTCTGCTCTACTGACACCGTCCACTGCTCTACTGACACCATCCAATGCTCTACTGACAAAGTCCACAACTCTACTGACAAAGTCCACAACTCTACTGACTGAGGCCATACACCACTCTACTGATACAACCTCTGCTTTACTGACACCAACTTCTGCCCTACTGACACCACCCTCTGCTCTACTGACACCATCCTCTGCTCTACTGAGACCATCCTCTGCCCTACTGACACCATCCTCTGCCCTACTGACACCATCCAATGCTCTACTGACACCATCCAATGCTCTACTGACAAAGTCCACTATCCTGCTGACACTGTCCACTGCTCTACTGACTAACACTGTCCATTGTTAGGGTGGAATAAGTTTATACTTTTACAGTACTTTTACGTTTGTTTTAATATGTTTTTCTAGGTTTTCTTTAATATTTGGTTAGTTAAATTCTTGAAAAATGAGGGGCACCAAACCCCGCTGATCTTTGCGCTCTTAAAGGTGCATTCAAACTTGAGCGTTTTCAGCTCATAAAATGCTTGTAAAACGCACGAAAAAATGCCCAACAAGCAAAATCCCATTAATTTTAATAGCACCTGTTCACATCTGAGCGTTTTGTCACCTGAAGCAAAATGCCTGAAAAACGCCCTAAGCTCAAAAAAGAACATGAGCTTCTTTGAGGCAGATTACAGGCGTTTTTCTGCCTTTTACATTGGTGATCTGAACAAAATCGTGGCAAAAATGCGGCAAAACTTGCGGTAAACACGCGACTTTGAAACGCTCAGGTGTGAATGCAGCCTTAATGTTGTTCAGGTAGATCTCCACATCTCAAAGTTTGCCTACACCTGGTTTACAGTATGTGTAGGGGGACACACATAGTTTTTATTTGCATAGTCAAGCTCTGCTTCCTAACTGGCAGTGCTGCACAGTGGATGTGCTTTTCTGCTCCTCTCACAATGCAAGGGTGTTAGTGGGCTGATTCAAAAAGATAAAGCTGAATAAGTACTACAGAGTTATGAAAAAGCTGAATGTATTCTTTTCATATAGTGTATATGTTATTGCGGTATAAAACACAGTAGAGTTGATTTGCTAAAGTAAAAGAAGAAGAACATAGCCAAATAGCTACAATTTGCTTGTATCGTCAGCCCACATAAGTGCATGGATCATACATGTTCACAGCAGACGGGTTGTCTGAACCTATCTGGCTAATTGCAGCATGTTTAATGTGTGCTGGATGTTCCTAGCTTGCTGTGTGAGTTAAAGGATACATTCAATTTTTGGAAAAAAATAATAAATGCACATTTATTTTCAGGTTAAAAAAAAAAAACTTCTTTTATTTATTTTTGCTGGTGCCATGCAGGTTTCCAGCAGATCTGCCAGTGTATCTGCTTGCCTGTACATCTTGTACGGGTAAGCAGATACTATCTGACAGGAAGCATGAATGAACTACCACAGCACTGTGGTAGTTAATTGAAAACTACAAGCCGAGAGCCGCAAGGTTACTGGTCCTTGTAGTTTTCTATGCACAAGAGCCCTGTCAATCAGTAATGCAGGCGGAGCCCCACTCTATTACCCCTTTTTCTTTTTAAATTGTGACAGCTAGCGGGGAGGAAGAACAACCCCACTAGCTGTCACAGCGGGGATTGAGGAGGTGCGGGGGCCGTGAATTTGGGTCTAATATGTGGCATGTTAGGCCCCTTTCACACGAGGCGGGCTCCCTTTCTACGGAGCCCGCCTCGGTCCGCCGGCTCAGCGGGAGATCTGTCCGTTGATCTCCGCTGAGCCGGCGGATGACAGGTCCCTCTCTGCTCACTGAGCGGGGAGGGGCTTGTCAGGCGCCGCTGCCGCCTATGGAGGGATCGGACGAAAACGGACAGCGTGTCCGTTTTCGTCAGATCTCACCCGATCCGATCCGCCAGTGACGGATCTGGACGTGGAGCCCATACGTCTGCTTTTGGCGGATCGGACGGGGTCGGATGTCAGCGGACATGTCTCCGCTGACATCCGACGGTCCATAGGCTAACATGGATCGCCCGTTCAGGTCCGCCGTCAAAACTGACAGGCGGATCTGAACGGTCCGATCGTGTGAAAGGGGCCTTATGAAAGCTGAACGTATCCTTTAACCACTTGCCCTCCGGAAGATTTACCCCCCCACCCCCCCCACCCTTCATGACCAGGCCATTTTTTTGCGATGCGGCACTGTGTTACTTTAACTGACAATTGCGCAGTTGCGCAAAGCTGTACCCAAATAAAACTTTATTTTTTGCGCTATAAACAAAAAAAAAAACAATTTTGAAAAATAAAATATTTTTTTACTTTCTGCTATAAAACATATCCAATAAATGTAAAAAAGTCAGATTTCTTTATCAGTTTAGGCCAATATGTTTTCTGCTACATATTTTTGGTAAAAAAAAATCCCAATAAGCGTATATTGATTGCTTTGTGCAAAAGTTATAGCGTCTACAAACCATGGGATATTTTTAATTTATTTATTTACTAGTAATAGCGACGATCAGCGACTTATATCGGGTCTGTGATATTGCGGCGGACAATTCAGACACTTTTGACACTTTTTTATCTACCAGTGACACTAGTAAAGTGATCAATATGCACTGTCACTGTACCAATGACACTGGCTGGGAAGGGGTTAACCTCAGTGGCAATCAGGAGTTAAATGTGTTCCTAGCCAGTGCTTGTGTACTGTGAGGGAGGTGCCTTTACTAAGCGAAGGCATAGATCCGTGTCCCTGCTGTCGGACGGTTTCTGTTGAACTTGACGATATTCGGCCCATGTGTACCAGGCATTAGGCACACATGTATCAGAATTTTACCTGAAAAGAAGAAATAAAATAAAATACAAATGCACCAGCAAACCAGCAGGCCTAAAAACCCATGCACTGTGCTTTCAGTGCAAAAAAGACAGCATATGTGCAGTTATTTATCATTGAATCTTCATTCTAATCATCTGGAAATTGGAATCTGGTACGTGCATGCATAATACAATACACACGCTTATTACAAATTAAAGCAGATTTTCTTACCCAGGGGTTTGTGGAACCCTAGGATTCCTCTAGAACAGGGATATGCAAATAGCGGACCTCCAGCTGTTGCAAAACTACAAGTCCCATCATGCCTCTGCCTCTGGGTGTCATGCTTGTGGCTGTCAGAGTCTTGCTATGCCTCATGGGACTTGAAGTTCTGCAACAGCTGGAGGTCCGCTAATTGCATATCCCTGCTCTAGAAGAAGCTAGGGGCTCCTTGAGAAATGAACAACGATCTTTTTAGCAGCCTGTAAGGCTAGGTTTCCACTAGTGCGACTTTTCATGCAATTTGGGACGTGAAAAGTCGCATGACAAGTCGTACTCCATGATTTCCAATGAGTACGTTCATATCTGTGCGACTTCAAGTCGCAGCAACTTCAAAGTAGTCCCTGCACTACTTTAGTCCCACTTTGATGCGACTTGAGGTCCATAGACCTCAAGAATACACAGGCATTGCTTCAAGTCGCAGCAAAAAATTGCGGTAAAATCGTGCGACTTTGGGGACGCAATAGTGGAAACATAACCTAAAGGAGGAGATTCTTCCCATTAACCACAAATGGAAGAAAGTTATTCAAAGCGTATTACCCTGTTAAAAAGGTAGTGAAAGGCTGGAGTAAAGTGTATTTAAATCCAGCCTACCCGTGTATTTGCATCCTACCAGTCCTTGGATACGGTTGCTGCACAACATGTATTTTTGCAGGCTCTTTTCCTTTATTTTACACCTGGTAATCCTTTGAATAACACACTTTCTGTACCTCGGTGGCTATAACTACACCTTACACTGTGGAAGGCCTCATGGTTGTTACGCAGGTTGGACTGTACATACAATGCATCCAGGAAGTATTCTCTGCGCTTCACTTTTTAGATTTTGTTATGTTACAGCCTTATTCCAAAATGGATTCAATCCATTATTTTCTTCAAAATTCTACAAACAATATACCCCATAATGACAACATGAAAGAAGTTTGTGTGAAATCTTTGCAAATTTATTAAAAATAAAAAAACAAAAAAATACCATGTACATAAGTGTTCACAGCCTTTGCTCAATACTTTCTTGAAACACCTTTGGCACCAATTCCAGCCTCAGGTCTTTTTGAGTATGATGCTTGGCACACCTATTTTTGGGCAGTTTCTCCCATTCTTATTTGCAGGAACTCTCAAGCTCCATCAGGTTGGATGGGGAGCTTCAGTGCACAACCATTTTTAGATCTCTCCAGAGATGTTCAATTAGGCTCAAGTCTGGGCTCTGACTGGGCCACTCAAGGACATTCACAGAGTTGTCCCGTAGCCACTACTTTGTTATCTTGGCTGTGTGCTTAGGGTCATTGTCTTGTTGGAAGATGAACCTTCTCCCCACTCTGAAGTCCAGGGCGCTGTGCAGTAGGTTTTCATCAAGGATGTCTGTACATTGCTGCATTTTTTCCCTCAATCCTGACTAGTCTCCCAGTTCCTGCCGCTGAAACACATCCCCCACAGCATGATGCTGCCACCACCATGCTTCACTGTGGAGTTGGTATTGGCCAGGTGATGAGCGGTGCCTGGTTTTCTCCAGACATGATGCTTGCCATTCAGGCCAGAGAATTCAATATTTATGTCATTAGACCAGATTTTGTTTCTCATGATCTGAGAGTCCTTCAAGTGCCTTTTGACAAACTCCAGCCGGACTGTCATGTGCCTTTCACTGAGGAGTGGCTTCTGTCTGGCCACTCTACCATACAGGCCTGATTGGTGGAGTGCTGCAGAGATGGTTGTTATTCTGGAAGGTTCTCTTCTCTCCACAGAGCTCTGTCAGAGTGATCATTGGGTTCTTGGTCACCTCCCTGACTAAGGCCCTTCTCCCCAGTTTGTCAACCCGCTCTAGGAAGACTCCTGGTGGTTCCAAACTTCTTCCATTTACGGATGATGGCGGCGACTGTGCTCATTGGGACATTCAATACTGCAGAAATGTTTCTGTACCTTTCCCCCAGATCTGTGCCTCGAAACAATCCTGTCTCCAGAGGTCTACCGACAATTCCTTGGACTTCATGGCTTGGTTTGTGCTCTGACATGCACTGTTAACTGTGGGACCTTATATAGACAGGTGTGTGCCTTTCTAAATCATGTCCAATCAACTGAATGGACCACAGGTGGAATTCAATCAAGTTGTAGAAACATCTCAAGGATGATCAGTGGAGACAGGATGCACCAGAGCTCAATTTTGAGTGGCATGACAAAGGCTGTGATTACTTATGTACATGGGATTTTTTTTTTTTTTTATAAATTTGCAAAGACTTCAAACAAACTTCTTTCATGTTGTCATTATGGGGTATTGTTTGTAGAATTTTGAGGAAAATAATGAATTTAATCCATTTAGGAATAAGGCTGTAACTAGAGTTGCCACCCCATCCCTTTAAACCCGAACACACATTAATTACACAGGTTCTGAGGCTGATTAAGGTGGTAATTAAACTCACTTGTTGCCTTATCTGCATTAAATTAGCCTCAGAACCTGTGTAATTCATATGTGTTCGGGTTTAAAGGGATGAGGTGGCAACTCTAGCTGTAACATACAATGTGAAAAAAATGAACTGCTGTGAGTACTTCCCCCGGATGCATTGTATGTCTGCCTCTGTCCATCCCCATTATGTGGAGGATGGTAGGAGATTGGTTGTTTATACAAAAAAAATAACATTGTTTTAGGCTTCCAGCTCAGCTCACAGGAAGTAACCATGCATTTATGGTAAGTAAGGATGAGCGCGTGCGTGTTCACACACTCCACGTGCAGAGCCAGCCAGGAAGTCGGCACGGCGCTGCGCTAATCACAGGCAGTGAGACATTTTCCCGATGTGCAGCTACAGAGATGGGGAAATGTCTCACTGCCTGTGATTAGCGCAGCGCTGTGCCGACTTCCTGGCGGGCTCTGCACGTGGAGTGTGTGAACATGCCCGAGCTCATCCTTAATGGTAAGATCAACAGCTATGCTCTGTACATGCTGAGAATGTTCTTAGCTTGCAAAGAAGAAAACTAATATATAACCACAGCGTCTGAAGACTGGCAAGCTCACATGGATTACACTTTTGTTATGCACTTAATGAGGTTTTATTCCTATAGTTGTTAAGTAAACCCAAAAACATTAAAAATAAATACATTTCTTTCTCATCCTTTGAGGGACGCTGGAAGTCTTTAACCACTTGACAACTGGGCACTTAAACCCCCTTCCTAACCAGACCAATTTTCAGCTTTTGGTGCTCTCACATTTTGAATGACAATTACTCAGTCATGCAAAACTGTACCCATATGAAATTTTTGTCCTTTTTTTCACACAAATAGAGCTTTCTTTTGGTGGTATTTAATCACCGTTGGTTTTTTTATTTTTTGCGCTATAAAAGAAAAAAGACTGAAAATTCGGTAAAAAAATGAAATTTTCTTTGTTTCTGTTATAAAATTTAGCAAATTAGTAATTTTTCTTCGTAAATTTTGGCCACAATTTATACTGCTACATATCTTTGGTAAAAATAAGTACAAATTGGTGTAGATTATTTGGTCTTTGTGAAAGTTATAGAGTCCAAATGCTAGGGTGCCAATATCTGAAAATTGATCAGACCTGAATTACTGACGGCCTATCTATATTCTTGGGACCCTAACATTCCAGAAAAGTACAAATACCCCCCAAATGACCCTTTTTGGAAAGAAGACATTCCAAGGTATTTGGAAAGATGCATGGTGAGTTTTTTGAAGTTGTCATTTTTTCCCACAATTCTTTGCAAAATCAACATTTCTTTTTTTTTTTTTTTCACAAAATTGTCATATTAGCAGGTTATTTCTCACACACAGCATATGCATACCACAAATTACACCCCAAAACACATTCTGCTATTACTCCTGAGTATGGCGATACCACATGTGTGGGACTTTTACACAGCGTGGCCACATTTTGAGGCCCAACATGCAGGGGAGTACCTCCAGGCGTTCTGGAGCACCCAGGCCAATTCTGACATTTTTCTCCTACATGTAAAAATAATCATTTATTTACTAGAAAATTACATAGAACCCCAAAACATTATATATGTTTTTTTTAGCAAAGACCCTAGAGAATACAATGGCGGTTGTTGCAACTTTTTATCTTGCACGGTATTTGCGCAGCAATTTTTTGAACGCTTTTTTTTGGGAAAAAAAGTTTTGTGCTTTAAAAAAAAAATAAAACAGTAAAGTTGGCCCAATGTTTTTGCATAATGTGAAAGATGAAGTTACGCCGAGTAAATGGATACCTAAAATGTCACCCTTCAAAATTGCACACGTTCGTGGAATGGCGCCAAACTTCGCTACTTAAAAATCCCCATAGGCAATTAAAAATTTTCAATGATTACATGTTTTGAGTTACAGAGGAGGTCTAGGGCCAAAATTATTGCTCTCGCTCTAACAGTCCCACCGACACCTCACTTGTGTGGTTTGAATATCATTTTCATATGTGGGCGGGACTCACGTGTGCATTCGCTTCTGCATGCGAGGACAGGGCCGCTTTAACTGCTTGCTGACCGCCTCACACAGATATACTGCAGCAGAAGGGCTCGTACAGGCAAAATCACGTACCTGTACGTTGCCCCTTAAGAGGCGGCCAGCGGGCGCGCGCCGCCGCCGGCAAACTCCGTGAGTCGGGTCGCGGGTCCCGCGGACTCGATCCCCGCGGGGATACCCGCGATCGCCTCACGGGGAGGAAGAACAGGGAGATGCTGATGTAAACAGCATCTCCCTGTTCTGCCTAGTGACAGTGTCACTCGATCTCTGCTCCCTGTCATCGGAGCAGAGATCAGTGACGTCACACACACACAGCCCATCCCCCTGACAGTTATAAAACACTCCCTAGTACTGATTTAACCCCTCCCCGCCCCCTAGTGGTTAACCCCTTCACTGCCAGTGTCATTTACACAGGAATCAGTGCTTTTTATAGCACTGATTGCTGTATAAATGACAATGGTCCCAAAAATGTGTCAAAAATGTCCGATGTGTCCGCCATAATGTCGCAGTCACGATAAAAATCGCTGATTGCCGCCATTTAAAAAAAAAAAAATATGTATATTAATAAAAATGCCATAAAACTATCCCCTATTTTGTAAACGCTATAACTTTTGCGCAAACCGATCAATAATCACTTATTGCGATTTTTTTTTAACCAAAAATATGTAGAAGAATACGTATCGGCCTAAACTGAGGAATAAAATTGTTTTTTTATATATTTTTGGGGGATATTTATTATAGCAAAAAGTAAAAAATAATGCGTTTTTTTTTTCAAAATTGTCGCTCTATTTTTGTTTATAGCGCAAAAAATAAAAACCGCAGAGGCGATCAAATACCACCAAAAGAAAGCTCTATTTGTGGGAAAGAAAAGGACGTCAATTTTGTTTGGGAGCCACGTCGCACGACCGCGCAATTGTCAGTTAAAGCGATGCAGTGCCGAATCGTAAAAAGTGCTCTGGTTAGGAAGGGGGTAAATTCTTCCGGCTGAAGTGGTTTAAAAAATTTTTTTCTTTTTATTGTTCATTTTACTTTATTTATTTTAGTTTGACACTTTTTTCCCAAAAAAAAAATTTTTTGATCACTTTTATTCCTATTACAAAGAATGTAAACATTCCTTGTAATAGGAATTTGGCATGACAGGTCCTCTTTACAGTGAGATATGGGGTCAGTAATACCAAAAATGACACCCCAAAATAGATTCTCCTACTTCTCCTGAGTACGGCGATACCACATGTGTGAGACTTCCACAGCCTGGCCACATACAGAGGCTGAGTACAGCCGAGTATGGCTGAGCATGGCAGAGTATAGCTGAGCATGGCTGCGCATGGCTGAGCATGGCTGGGTATGGCTGCGCATGGCTGGGTATGGCTGAGTATTGCAGGGTATCGCCGAGTATGACTGGGTATGGCAGGGTATTGCAGAGTATGGCTGGGTATTGCTGAGTAGTGCAGAGTATTGCAGGGTATTGCAGAGTATTGCGGGGTGTTGCGGAGTAGTGCGGGGTATTGCAGAGTATTGTGGGGTAGTGCAGAGTATTGCTGGGTATTGCAGAGTAGTGCGGGGTATTGCAGGGTAGTGCTGGGTATTGCAGGGCATTTGAGTATGGAGGGATGGATGGATGTGACTGGTTTTGTCACTGAGCAGCGCTGTGGGCACTACACATCCAGCCCACAACGCTGCTACCATCCGATCGGATCCGATCGGTATGGGGGGGGGGGGAGGAACCGGCGCCATGACATGACGCCGGTCTGTTTACATGTGATCGCTCCATCATTTGACGGAGCGATCACATGGTAAATGGACGCGATCAGCGGCAGTTTACCGTGATGCGCCGGGTCCTCTGGACCCAGCGGTCACAGATGTTCTCGGGTGCGCGCCCCAGGGGGCGCGCGAGAGCAGGATTCTGGGAGGAAGTCCATGGATGCCCTCCCAGAATAAGCCGACCGCGCTGTAGCCTTCTTTCGGCTATGGCCCGGTCGGCATGTGGTTAACCCTTGGGTTATACTGCTACATAGAGGTGAACTGGACATTGGCAAACAATTTTTGCATCTGCCCGAGCAGAGGTGGGAGCTGGGTACCTGTCAGAACTAGGTACCCACACCCCCCCCCCCCCCTCCAAAAAAAAAAAAATGACATTCCAAGACTCCTTAAAATGGAAGTTCCACTTTTGGGTGGAACGCCACTTTAATAAAATCTGTTTATACAGAAAGCACTATGACATCCTGAAACCCTGCCATGTACACAGCACAAGGGATACTCTACCTCTGATATTCCTCACCTGCAGGACTCCATGATGACCATCTTAACATCCTCCCTTTGATTCTTCCATCCTTCAGCCCCCCCCCCTCACCACCACCATTTTTATCTTTGAACTCTTCCATACTTCTGTTCCTATCCATGGATTCCGTCATCTCCATCCCCAGCCTCTTCCATCCTCCTGTTCCTATCCATGAATTCCTCCATCTCCATCCCCAGATACTTCCATCTTTCAGTTCCTATCTCCAGACTTCTCCGGCCTTCCATTCTCTATCCATGGATTCCTCCATCCCCATCCTTTTCCATCCTTCAGTTCCTATCTCCAGACTCCTCCAGCCTTCCATTCTCTATCCATGGATTCCTCCATCCCCAGACTCTTCCATCCTTCCTTTCTTGTACGTGGATTCTTCCATCCTTCAGTTCCTACCCCTCTCTCATATTCTGGACTCTTCCATGTCCATATCCTTGTCCTGCTATATGCAGGGAGTGTCCTCTTCTTTTTTTTTAAAAGCACATAAAATTAAAAAAATGGAGTTCTTCTAAATGCTTGATTTTTTTTGGATGCAAACCATCGTCAGCAATCGTGATGCATCGCAGAATCGAATCGTATAGAATCGTTGACCAGATAATCGTAATCGAATCATGAGACCAGTGAAGATGTGCACCTCTAACCCCAGTATGTCAGTTACTGTCAGTATCACTGTCAGTCAGTGTCGGTTAGCGGCAGTCCACGTGCCATATAGGGGCAGTGTTAGGGTCAGTGTGTTTTAGGTAAGAAAGAAAAAAGCTTTTATATTTAGGTCCCTTTGACACTGGTGCACTTTTGCCATGCTTTTCTATGGTGACAAAAGAGCAGTTATTTTATCTATTCTCTAATAGATACCATTTAACTGTTCACACTGCAGCTGTGCTGTGCTTTGAAAAATCCTGCATATTGCATCTTTAGTGCAGTTTTTCAAAACCACATCAAAAAGGCACCTTCTATTGTAAGTCAATAGGAAGCCATCAAAAACGTATAAGTGTAAAAGGGCCCTTTAGCTGCACCAAAACATATCAGCGTGAAAGGGCCCTTAGTGTCAGTGTGTTTAGGTAGGACAAAAAAAATAAATAAAATTACATACTATTGTTTCTTGACGCTACTACGGATACAAATTACGCACACATATATGGCATTGCCATGATCTTCAGGAGTAGGAGAATTTATTTTGCAGGGTTTTTTTGGTGGTGGGTCATGGTAACAGCATTAAAATATAGGGCAGAAATTTAAATAAAGATAATTTTTGTTTATTATTTTTGGCCGGTTTTCATTTCATAATAAAAAGAAATGTGGAGATATTGATTATCATTCCCAATAAATAGCCCAATTTGTCCTGAAAAAAAAACAAGCTATAATTAACCAGGATACACTATGTAGTTGCAATGATATGTACAGTTAAAGTAAAATATGCCAAAGTTTCAAAATTAGTCTTGGGTGTCGAGGTTTGTTTAGACTTTGGTCATGAATGGGGTTAATTGTACATTACACAAGAGAAGTAATCCGGTACTGTACATAGATATTGGACACTGGAAAACTAGCTATAAGGACTGCCCAGTATAACCCCTCCTATTTATTCCCTGCATGCTTCAGTTTTTCATTAGTGTTCTTAGGAGAGTGGACATCTTCTCTCTTCTCTGAGAGAAGCAAACCATTTTTTATTTATTCTACCTCTTGTCATCAGGATTTATTTCCACTTGCAAGATTCTTCAGTTGCTGCAGAGCCACTAGAGCTTCTCTTTGCAGCTTCCAAATCCTAATCCTTGAATTTATGCTAGAAGTTGTACCCCCACCCTGATGGGAAAAAGAAGCGAGGCCAGCCAATAACATGTCCCTTTGAGTCCCTTTGGCCATCCGATGACATCACCCGGAGACCCCGCCAAGGGGCAGGCTCTCCGGGTGATGTCATCAGATTGCCACGCCCCATTGTTATATAAGGGTCATCAGAGAGCGGGCGACAACAAAACAGATGAAGACATCAACAGAACAAGAGCGGCTATTTTTTTAGCGGGTAACTGGCAGCGAGGAAGAAGACAGCAGTGGGAAGAGATGGCGGCGGTGGAAAGAGACAACTCGAGGAGAAGACACCGGGAAGAGACCGATAAAGGAGGAGACAGCGGGAAGAGATAGCTAGAGAAGACAGGTCTATTAAAGGAATTGTCAAAAAACGGCTCTTGTGTTTTTCTTAATTTTCACTGCTTTTTTGGTGAATGGGTAGAGGTAGGATGTACCCGATACCCATTCACATGGGGGGGGCTGGGATCTGGGGGCCCCCTTCTTAAAGGGGGCTTCCAGATTCAGATAAGCCCTCCTCCTGCAGACCCCGACAACCACCGGCTAGGGTTGTCGAGAGGTGGCCCTTGTCCTCATCAACATGGGAGCACACCCCCTCCCCTTCCATGTTGAGGGCATGCGGCCTGGTATGGTTCAGGAGGGGGGGCAATGCATACTAGCACATTATGTGTTTACTTTGCAGGGAAGTGGAAAACTTTTTTTTCCCTGCAGGGTTTACTCCCTTTTTAATAAAGTGATATAAAAATTATATTGAAATATCGGTAAATATTACTAACAATCAACACTGTAAAAACAAATTCAAAATTATAATAAATCCAACAAGTGTGTTAACGTGTAAAACATCTCAATGTTCACACTAAAAGTTTTATATAACCAATATACTGTAAACAATCCACAAATATGTGCGCACAATAAAATAATAAAGTCCCAAACCTCTTTTAAATTACACACTCTGAAGTGCAGTCCGACTGTGAAGTGCACTCCAACCTTCACCTTCATGAGTATTATGCAGAGGATGCCTGAGCAGTATTTCATCAGTGTGAGGGATAGAAATGTGTTAAACCTCATTTCCTTGTAGAGGTTGTATTCTGAAGGTGAGCAGGTTGGAGTGACACTGGTGATCGGGCTGCACTACAGTGTGTAATTTAAAGAAGTAGGCACACCTTATGTACTCACCTAGATTGGAACTTTATTATTCTGTTGTGCACATATTTGTGGTTTGTTCACAATATTTTGGTTATCTTAACACTTTATATGTGAACTCTGACATGTGCTTTACACACGTGTCATAGGAGTTGGTTAGCTCGGTGGTAGATGCGGTTTTTAGTAAAGTCCATGCTAGTCCAAACTGTATTTTAAGGCCCTGGTAGCCCACTTTTATTAAAACAGAATAATGTAAAGTCCACAAACTTGCCCACACAAAGGTTTTTGTTGCACATAGCATAAACAGGTAACAAAAATACCAAGTCACTTGGCTCTCTCGACTCACTCAGCCTTGGCTAAAGCATCTTGCTGCACAGGCCCAATCCTGGCGTCTAGGTAGGTGTTCTAAAACCCCAGACTTTCCCACTCTTCTGAGATTTAGTTTCCTTCCATCCCCTAGACCAAGGATCCTCAAACTACGGCCCTCCAGCTGCTTGAAATAAACAGGTTGGTGACCACCGCTCCAGGTAACTGGGTTTAAATTTCCCGTCCTCCGCTGGGTGAATGGTTGTGAGAGCTCCAGGTGCTGGCGATTGCCATTCCAATGGTATAGGTGCAATGAAAAATCTGGACTGCCGCACTCCGGATTGGAATAATAAAGGTAAAATCTTCTTTATTGAAAAAATGACATGGTATAAAATGCGTACATTGCTCTGTTGAAGTGATACAGCATAACCGCTGACGCGTTTCACGCTCCCATAGAGCGCTTACTCATAGCTGGTTTGTACAACAATGAAAGTCGCTTATATACACCTTATACGTCTCACACATGACCCCATACTGATTGTATAACTCTGAACAGCTGATCGTTAGATTGTATGGCCTCTTAACATAGAGTTAATTGGGTGTGTGTTTTATGGTGGAGTGTTTATCTTCAATAAACCTTTATTATTCCAATCCGGAGTGCGGCAGTCCAGATTTTTCATTGCACCTATACGGCCCTCCAGCTGTTGCAGAACTACACGTCCCATGAGGCATTGTAAAGCTCTGACATTCACAGACATGACTAGGCATGGTGGGAATTGTAGTTCCTGAACAACTGGAGGGCCGCAGTTTGAAGACTCCTGCCCTAGACTATCTTCTAGTTGCCTCAGCTCTCATAGTCTAGTCGCTCGTAGTCTCCCAGACTCTCTTGGCTGTTCCAACTCTCTCAGTCCCATGTGCATGGAATCTCTCCCACATGGAGTACTGTCTCTCGAGTAGACCGCTTCTTGTCTTCATACGGGAGCACACCTCTCTCCTAGTTGGAGCCCTGAACTATTCTCAGTCCTTCAAGATAAGGGCTGTGTGTACCTGCACACATACCCTGCTGGTTTTGAACAAAACCTGGACACCTGTGTTGGAGATTTCCTCCCTCCCAAGGTACATCTAAATCTCCAATCTGGGAACACTAAAATCTGAAGAAAGCTGTAAAAACTGTTTTCTCAGCTCAAAATCAACACTTTGGAGTTCTGCACTCTGCACACGGGAGAACCCTGTGTCCTTTTTCCAACCATTTCCCTAGTGGCAGGGCCTGGCACTGTCACACACACTTGGATTTATTATGATTTTGGTCCCCTCGTCAGGTGCCTCAACCTTTTCAAAAAGTAAAGCACCCAATCTATCTACCCAGGCTTCAACTGCAAAGTTCTGCCCCTTCTTTTTGGAATAAGGCCTGGCCCACAAAGTCTTTCCCAAAGCCCTCTTGCCAATGAAGGGGCACCCCCACTCCTAAAAGTAGAAGGTGGGGCCCTCTTTAGTTTGCTTCTCTCTTGGTCACTGACATCCAAGACCTGTGGGCTCAGTCAGTGGTTTCAAACAGACAGCTAGATTTGCAGAATGTCCTGAAGGTCCTGAACTATCTCTTGTCCCAGAGAGTAGTTGTGACAGTTCCCCTACAACACAGGTTCAAAGGATTCTCTTCAAACCTGTTCATGATACCAAATGCCACAGGGGTGTTCATCCCTCTACAAATACCTATAAATTCCAAAAATGTGCATAAAGTACATAAGGTCAGTAAATGCTTCTGTGAGACAAAGGGAGTAATTGCATTCATAGGCGTTCAAGATGCCTATCTGCATATTTCTATTTATCCACCTTAGTGCTTTCTACACTTTGAGGTGGAAGACCATTACTTCCCATTTGTTGTACTTCCTTTTACTATCCTCTGCTCCCAGAGTATTTACAAAGGTCCTTGCACCTTCTGAAAACTCAGGACATCCAGGTCACTGTTTTTTTTTTAGATGACTTTCTCCTGTTCCATCTCTCTTGCAGATTTCTGCAAACATCCACATGACAATTCGGATACTCCTGTGTTATCAGCTTTTCTCTACAGCCTTCTCTTTCCTGGAATACTGCTGGGTCTGTTCCTAGCACATCCCAAACAAAGGTTTTCATTCCAGAGAAGAAAATGGGGGGGCGGCTAAAGCTCCCTTGCCAATCTGGCTTCGGGACCTGCTTCCTGATTGGCCCAGAGGAGTTTATTAATTTGCTATTGTCATACAACTGGGTGGGCTCAAAGAGCAGTGCTCTGCGCCCCAAGCCCACCCTTTTTTTCAAGCTAACTAGAGCCACAGGCTCTAATCACGTGCTTCAAGGAAAAAAAAAACATTGGAATCGATGCGTCCGGCACCCTGCATGTAGATTAGGAACTGGGCGCATGGATTAGGGGGCAGCGCCCCTTATGGACAGGTCGCCACTGCTTTCGTGGCTGTTCTAGGCACCCAATTTCATTTGAGAACTGTCTAGCATAACATCTTTTTTTACTTTGAACAAGCATGCTGCTTCCCTTGACCTACCCATGCTCTCCTCCAGCAAAGCAAGAAGTTTCTAGCTTGGTGGAAATTCAGCCCATTCTTAACAATGGGGAAGTCCTTCCTTCTTTATCACTGGAAAGTGATAATAATAAACATCAGTCTTTCCGATTTTAGAGGATTGTTCCAGTCCCTTACAGTGCAGGGAACATGGTCATTGCTGGATGCCAAACTCCCCATCAGCTTTCTAGAGCTCAGAGCAATAAAGATAGCTCTATAACACTGGACCCTCCTTTCTGCAAGGACACGCAATCAAAGTGCAATCAGATAATGCCTCGGCTGTGGCCCACATCTGCCACTAGGGGTGCACCAGGAGTCATCTCTGTCCAGCAGTCTCTGAAGTCCACATCCCTGGAGTGGACAGCTGGAAAGCGGATTACCTTAGCCTACACCATCTAGATTAAAGGCAATGGGCTCTTTGCTCAGACATCTTCAGCCTGGTATGTCAGAACTGGTGTACCCCATATGTGGATATTCAAGCCTCCCAATTTAACAAAAAGCTCCCTCTGTTTGTGGCCAGGACAATGAATCCTCTGTTACTGGCATTGGATGCCAATATGTCCCTAGTTGTAGTCCAGGCTAATCTGTTCCTTCCCTCCAGTGCACATTCTACCTGGTCTGCATCACAAAATAGCCCAGGAAAAAAAGCTGGCTATTCTCATTGTACCAACTGGCCCAGAGGAACCTGGTGGTACTCGGACATACTCAGACAACTTGCCTCTCCCCAACAGGCCAGGCCTGCTGTCTCATGGTCTTTTATTCCATCCTGCTTCTCAAGGATTCCTGGAGAATTTCATTCATACCTTGCTAAAAGCAAGAAAAGCCACTGACAGATCTATTATCAAACCTAAAAATCCTTTTTCCTGGTGTGAACAAGCATTTTAATCCCAGAGTGCCTCACATTCTGCCCTTCCTAAAATAAAGATTTGACCAGAACTTGGCCATAAAGTGGATGTAAACCTGATTCAAGAAAATTTGACCTAAGCACATATATCTGTAGTGTTTTCTTATCTCTCTTCAAAGCACTATATCCAGTGTGTTCTGCTGTTTTGTTGCTCTGTTATCAGCATGATAACTTCTGACAAGTTCTTTGTCAACCAAGATAAAACCAGCCTGAAATTTTTGTAGATGGAGGTTGCTATAAAAAAATTAGCAGAGAGCTTGACTTGTCACAGCACAACTCTCCAAGTCTCTGCCTATGTGGAGGGGGGGTGTCTTTCCTCCAATCAGCTGTCTTGGCTGTATGCTAAGAATACACTTCCAGTGCTGAACAGGAAGAGAAAATCTCTAACTCAATGTGCACTTTCTAAGGAATATATAAAGCTTAAGACATAACATATGCATGTAAAACTTATGTAGGGAGATTTGTTTTATCACTGTGTATCATCTGAGGCTAGCATTCATATACTTGACATCTTTCACATTTTTCAATATTAAACTTAATTCGCCATGTAGTTATCCATCCCTTTTATTTTATTAAGGTTTTCCATTTATGAATAAATTAAGTAGAAATGGTACCAGGACAGAGCCGTGGGGTGTCCCACTTACCTCTCTAGTCCATTGTGAGTACATGCTATTTATCACCACTCTTTGGAAGTGCCCCTGTAAACCAGTTTTCTATCCAGGTACGTACATGATCATCCATGCCAACAGACCTCAATTTGTAAATTAGGCATTCATGGGGAACTGTATAAAATGCTTTTGTAAAATCTAGATTCACCATGTCCACAGGCCTTCTTTTATCTAAATGACAGCTCATTTCCTCATAGAATGTTAACAGATTGGTCTGGCAGGAACAATTTTCCATGAATCCATGCTGATTACTACTAATGACACTGTTTTCAAAAGCAATATCTTGGATATAGTCCCTTATCATCCCCTCCAACAGTTTACATACCATTGATGTTTGACTGACTGGCCTATAGTTACCAGGTATATATACCAGTTATATATATCTTGGCCCTTTTTTAAATATTGGTACAATGTTGTCTTTTTGCCAGTCAGCTGGTACCATTCCAGTTACTAAGCTGTCCAAAAAAATTAGGAATAAGTTCTTTGAGGACTCCCAATTGTAAGCCATCTGGCCCTGATGATTTATTTGCATTAAGTTTCCCAAGTCTTTTTTGGACACTGATTTCTGTTAGCCACAAGGGTACATTCTGTGTTGTGTTACTAAAGATACAGTCCTGATTACTGCACTCCTCCTTTTCTTTTGTGCAAAGTGAGGAGGCGAAAGCATTTAGTACAGTTGCCTTCTTGTCATGTCATTTGTAACCAATTTCCCCGTATTATCCCTTGTGGGGCCAATATGTTCGGACCTCTCTTTCTTACTATTTTGGGGATTTTTTTAGTCTTCTCCACTGTGTCTCTCATGGTCAGTTTTAGCTGCCCTGAATGTGCTCTTACATTTCTTATTGCATTCCTTTTAGTGTTGGAATGTCGACAATGATCTCTCGGCCTTAGGCAATTTTTTTTCCGGCAAGGGCACTGCAAGCCGGACCTTCAGAGCGCATGCGCCGATGATGTCATCAGCTGCATGCACTTATTTCCTAAACTGTGCAAGTTGAGGAGATTTTCACAGTACCCACAGGTAAGCCTTGTTATAGGCTTACCTGTAGGTACAAGTGGTGTAACAGAGTTAACAACCACTTTAATAGGTTGTAGTATTGGGCGCAGCTTATAAAAAATGGCTTTTTTGAAACTTAGTGTTCTTGCACCACCCTCACCCTCCCAAGGCACATCTAAATCTCCAATCTGGGAACACTAAAATCTGAAGAAAGCTGTAAAAACTGTTTTCTCAGCTCAAAATCAACACTTCAGAGTTCTGCACTCTGCACACGGGAGAACCCTGTGTCCTTTTTCCAACCATTTCCCTAGTGGCAGGGCCTGGCACTGTCACACACACTTGGATTTATTATGATTTTGGTCCCCTCGTCAGGTGCCTCAACCTTTTCAAAATGTAAAGCACCCAATCTATCTACCCAGGCTTCAACTGCAAAGTTCTGCCCCTTCTTTTTGGAATAAGGCCTGGCCCACAAAGTCTTTCCCAAAGCCCTCTTGCCAATGAAGGGGCACCCCCACTCCTAAAAGTAGAAGGTGGGGCCCTTTTAAGTTTGCTTCTCTCTTGGTCACTGACATCCAAGACCTGTGGGCTCAGTCAGTGGTTTCAAACAGACAGCTAGATTTGCAGAATGTCCTGAAGGTCCTGAACTATCTCTTGTCCCAGAGAGTAGTTGTGACAGTTTCCCTACAAGACAGGTTCAAAGGATTCTCTTCAAACCTGTTCATGATACCAAATGCCACAGGGGTGTTCATCCCTCTACAAATACCTGTAAATTCCAAAAATGTGCATGAAGTACATAAGGTCAGTAAATGCTTCTGTGAGACAAAGGGAGTAATTGCATTTATAGACGTTCAAGATGCCTATCTGCATATTCCTATTTATCCACCTTAGTGCTTTCTACACTTTGAGGTGGAAGACCATTACTTCCTATTTGTTGTACTTCCTTTTACTATCCTCGGTTCCCAGAGTATTTACAAAGGTCCTTGCACCTTCTGAAAACTCAGGACATCCAGGTCACTGTTTTTTTTTAGATGACTTTCTCCTGTTCCATCTCTCTTGCAGATTTCTGCAAACATCCACATGACAATTCGGATACTCCTGTGTTATCAGCTTTTCTCTACAGCCTTCTCTTTCCTGGAATACTGCTGGGTCTGTTCCTAGCACATCCCAAACAAAGGTTTTCATTCCAGAGAAGAAAATGGGGGGGGGCGGCTAAAGCTCCCTTGCCAATCGGACTTCGGGACCTGCTTCCTGATTGGCCCGGAGGAGTTTATTAATTTGCTATTGTCACACAACTGGGTGGGCTCAAAGAGCAGTGCTCTGCGCCCCAAGCCCACCCTTTTTTTGAAGCTAACTAGAGCCACAGGCTCTAATCACGTGTTGCAAGGAAAAAAAACCCATTGGAATCGATGCGTCCGGCACCCTGCATGTAGATTATGAAATGGGCGCATGGAGTAGGGGGCAGCGCCCCTTATGGACAGGCCGCCACTGCTTTCGTGGCTGTTCTAGCCACCCAATTTCATTTGAGAACTGTCTAGCATAACATCTTTTTTACTTTGAACAAGCATGCTGCTTCCCTTGACCTACCCATGCTCTCCTCCAGCAAAGCAAGAAGTTTCTAGCTTGGTGGATATTCAGCCCATTCTTAACAATGGGGAAGTCCTTCCTTCTTTGTCACTGGAAAGTGATAATAATAAACATCAGTCTTTCTGATTTTATAGAAGTGTTCCAGTCCCTTACAGTGCAGGGAACATGGTAATTGCTGGATGCCAAACTCCCCATCAGCTTTCTAGAGCTCAGAGCAATAAAGATAGCTCTGTAACACTGGACCCTCCTTTCTGCAAGGACACGCAATCAAAGTGCAATCAGATAATGCCTCGGCTGTGGCCCACATCTGCCACTAGGGGTGCACCAGGAGTCATCTCTGTCCAGCAGTCTCTGAAGTCCACATCCCTGGAGTGGACAGCTGGAAAGCGGATTACCTTAGCCTACACCATCTAGATTAAAGGCAATGGGCTCTTTGCCCAGACATCTTCAGCCTGGTATGTCAGAACTGGTGTACCCCATATGTGGATATTCATGCCTCCCAATTTAACAAAAAGCTCCCTCTGTTTGTGGCCAGGACAATGAATCCACTGGTACTGGTATTGGATGCCAATATGTCCCTAGTTGTAGTCCAGGCTAACTGTTCCTTCCCTCCAGTGCACATTCTACCTGGTCTGCATCACAAAATAGCCCAGGAAAAAAAGCTGGCTATTCTCATTGTACCAACAGGCCCAGAGGAACCTGGTGGTACTCGGACATACTCAGACAACTTGCCTCTCCCCAACAGGCCAGGCCTGCTGTCTCATGGCCTTTTATTCCATCCTGCTTCTCAAGGATTCCTGGAGAATTTTATTCATACCTTGCTAAAAGAAAGAAAAGCCACTGACAGAAAGATCTATTGTGAAACCTGAAAATCCTTTTTTTCCTGGTGTGAACAAGCATTTTAATCCCAGAGTGCCTCACATTCTGCCCTTCCTAAAATAAAGATTTGACCAGAACTTAGCCTTAAAGTGGCTGTAAACCTGATTCATGAAATTTGACCTAAGCACATATATCTGTAGTGTTTTCTTATCTCTCTTCAAAGCACTAAATCCTGTGTGTTCTGCTGTTTTGTTGCTCTGTTATCAGCATGATAACTTCTGACAGGTTCTTTGTCAACCAAGATAAAACCAGCCTGAAATTTTTGTAGATGGAGGTTGCTATAAATAAATTAGCAGAGAGCTTGACTTGTCACAGCATAGCTCTCCAAGTCTCTGCCTATGTGGAGGGGGAAGGGGGGGGTGTCTTTCCTCCAATCAGCTGTCTTGGCTGTATGCTAAGAATACACTTCCAGTGCTGAACAGGAAGAGAAAATCTCTAACTTAATGTGCACTTTCTAAAGAATATATAAAGCTTAAGACGTAAGCAATGCATGTAAAACTTATGTAGGGAGATTTGTTTCATCACTGTGTATCATCTGAGGCTAGCATTCATATACTTGACATCTTTCACATTTTTCAATATTAAACTTAATTCGCCATGTAGTTATCCATCCCTTTTATTTTATTAAGGTTTTCCATTTATGAATAAATTAAGTAGAAATGGTACCAGGACAGAGCCGTGGGGTGTCCCACTTACCTCTCTAGTCCATTGTGAGTACATGCTATTTATCACCACTCTTTGGAAGTGCCCCTGTAAACCAGTTTTCTATCCAGGTACGTACATGATCATCCATGCCAACAGACCTCACTTTGTAAATTAGGCATTCATGGGGAACTGTATAAAATGCTTTTGTAAAATCTAGATTCACCATGTCCACAGGCCTTCTTTTATCTAAATGACAGCTCATTTCCTCATAGAATGTTAACAGATTGGTCTGGCAGGAACAATCTTCCATGAATCCATGCTGATTACTACTAATGACACTGTTTTTAAAAGCAATATCTTGGATATAGTCCCTTATCATCCCCTCCAACAGTTTACATACCATTGATGTTTGACTGACTGGCCTATAGTTACCAGGTATATATACCAGTTATATATATCTTGGCCCTTTTTTAAATATTGGTACAATGTTGTCTTTTTGCCAGTCAGCTGGTACCATTCCAGTTACTAAGCTGTCCAAAAAAATTAGGAATAAGTTCTTTGAGGACTCCCAATTGTAAGCCATCTGGCCCTGATGATTTATTTGCATTAAGTTTTCCAAGTCTTTTTTGGACGCTGATTTCTGTTAGCCACAAGGGTACATTCTGTTTTGTATTACTAAAGATACAGTCCTGATTACTGTACTCCTCCTTTTCTTTTGTGCAAAGTGAGGAGGCGAAAGCATTTAGTACAGTTGCCTTCTTGTCATGTCATTTGAAACCAATTTCCCCGTATTATCCCTTGTGGGGCCAATATGCTCGGACCTCGCTTTCTTACTATTTTGGGGATTTTTTTAGTCTTCTCCACTGTGTCTCTCGTGGTCAATTTTAGCTGCCCTGATTGTGCTCTTACATTTCTTATTGCATTCCTTTTAGTGTTGGAATGTCGACAATGATCTCTCGGCCTTAGGCAATTTTTTTTCCGGCAAGGGCACTGCAAGCCGGACCTTCAGAGCGCATGCGCCGATGATGTCATCAGCTGCATGCACTCTGATTATTTCCTAAACTGTGCAAGTTGAGGAGATTTTCACAGTACCTACAGGTAAGCCTTATTATAGGCTTACCTGTAGGTACAAGTGGTGTAACAGAGTTAACAACCACTTTAATAGGTTGTAGTATTGAGCGCAGTTTATAAAAAATGGCTTTTTTGAAACTTAGTGTTCTTGCACCACCCTCATGCCTCCTATTCTTTTATTTACATTGAATGTAATTACCTTGTGATTGCTGTTTCCTAAGTTGTCCTTTATTTCCACATTTGCAGTCAGATCTGCCCATACTGACATCCTTTAGGTAGTGGGGTCCACCCAAGCAGGTGAAAAGACACCCTTATGTGGGGTGAAGGGCACCATGGTGAACAAAGGTCGAAAGAATTACGCGATTCACGGATTTTATATATAATATATCTTTATGGACTGGCACTGAAAGATGGACTCACTTTGATATATTTATATACAGTATCTCACAAAAGTGAGTACACCCCTCACATTTTTTGTAAATATTTTATTATATATTTTCATGTGACAACACTGAAGAAATGACACTTTGCTACAATGTGAAGTAGTGAGTGTACAGCTTGTATAACAGTTTAAATTTGCTGTCCCCTCAAATAACTCAACCCACGGCCGTTAATGTTTAAACCGCTGGCAACAAAAGTCAGTACACCCCTATGTGAAAATGTCCAAATTGGGCCCAATTAGCCATTTTCCCTCCCCGGTGTCATGTGACGTGTTAGTGTTACAAGGTCTCGGATGTGAATGGGGAGCAGGTGTGTTAATTTTGGTGTTAGTATGAGTGCTGCCAGCATTGCTGCAAAGGTGGGGGGGGGGGTCAGCCTGTCAGTGCTCAGACCATACGCTGCACACTGAATCAAATTGGTCTGCATGGCCGTCGTCCCAGAAGGAAGCCTCTTCCAAAGATGATGCACAAGAAGCCCGCAAACAGTTTGCTGAAGACAAGCAGACTAAGGACATGGATTACTGGAACCATGTCCTGTGGTCTGATGAGAGCAAGATAAATATATTTGGTTCAGATGGTGTCAAGGGTGTGTGGCGGCAACCAGGTGAGGAGTACAAAGACAAGTGTGTCTTGCCTACAGTCAAGCATGGTGGTGGGAGTGTCATGGTCTGGGGCTGCATGAGTGCTCCTGGCACTGGGGAACTACAGTTCATTTAGGGAGCCATGAATGCCAACATGTACTGTGAAATACTGAAGCAGAGCATGATCCCCTCCCTTCAGAGACTGGGCCGCCGGGCAGGATTCCAACATGATAAAGACCCCAAACACACCTCCAAGATGACCACTGCCTTGCTAAAAGAAGAGGAGGGTAAAGGTGATGGACTGGCCAAGCATGTCTCCAGACCTAAACCCTATTGAGCATCAAACGGAAAGTGGAGGGCAAGGTCTCTAACATCCACCAGCTCCGTGATGTCATCATGGAGGAGTGGAAGAGGACTCCAATGTCAACCTGTGAAGCTCTGGTGAACTCCATGCCCAAGAGGGTTAAGGCAATGCTGGAAAATAATGGCCACACAAAATATTGACACTTTGGGCCCAATATGGACATTTTCACTTAGGGGTGTACTTAATTTTGTTGCCACCCAAAAGTGGAACTGCCGCTTTAAGGACTTCTGACCCCCTGACATGCCACGTTTGGCATGTCATTTTTTTCTTGGTTGGGGGGGGGGTACCTAGTTTTGACAGGTACTCAGCTCCCACTTCCTGTTGTGCCGCCTAGGTGACTTCTCCTCTCCCCCTCCCGCCCTGCAATCTTCTGGGACACATCACAGGTTCCAGAAGATTGCCCGGCCATTCAGGACACGCAGCGCGACTCGCACATGTGCAGTGTGCACTCGGCTGTGAAGCCGTAAGCTGTCACAGCCAGGTGCCCATCCTTGCAATGCCGGCACCGCAGAGAGGTAGAGAAGCGAGGCTTCGGGCGGCCACATCGCTGGATCGTGGGACAGGTGAATGTGTGTTTATTAAAAGTCAGCAGCTACACTTTTCGTAGCTGCTGACTTTTAATAAACACAGAAAGCGCTGGAACTCCACTTTATGTGGTATTACAGATTCAGCACCCAGCTACACATACTTTTGACGTTATATGTTTATGTCTTTGCAACAGGTGCCATTGAAAAGTGGAAGAGAAACAATAATGATGGCCCTAACCGCATTATTATCTATCGTGATGGAGTTGGAGATGGCCAGTTACAGATGGTTGTGGATTATGAGATCCCCCAACTTCTGGCATGCTTTACAGAGGTTCCAAGGGCCTACAGGTATGTGTGCAAGCAAATGCCTTCAAGAACCAAACTTATAGCATTGTAATTTATTGCTCATGGGTAAACGGAGCTTACATATCATGCAGCCTACACAGTACATTGAACCATTCACATCAATCCCTGCCTCAAGGACTATGTATTGTTATTTAACTATTATAAGTTATATTTATTGATATCACATAGGAGACCAAAAGCCTCATTGCATAATCTATCTACCATGGCGACCTCAGGTCCTCTCACTTGCCTTCTGTATAGGAGTGCAAATGGCAAAAAGCCTGTGGACTCCTGGGGTTCCTCTTTGTGGGCAAACAGCTAGTGAGGCACAGACCATTTGTTTGTGGTGGTAAGGACTAGCCTCAATATTCATTATCAGTATTTGCAGAGAGCCTGAATCAGGTCAGATACAAACTGCAGGCATTGATCACCAAGGAACTCCACTGAGAATGTGACTCTTGTAAAGATTCCCATCAAAGCATTAGCGGCCTTGTCCGCTATAAGAGAGGATAGTGCCACAGCCTCTGGATGGCATAGTCCATGACTGTCAGGCTGTAATGTTATTCTGAACTGTTGGCAATGGCTAGTCACCCAATGATATCCACCCTCACCCTCTTAAATTGTACAGTTACAGGCAGATGTTTTAGTGGAGCCCTGTGAACACCTCCTGCCTTGCCAAGCCACTGGCAGGCAAGGACTGTCAGGGCTGGGCTCCTGCTACGCAACGAATAGCTCTTTTTTTTCCAGTGCTCAGAAGCTGCTCAACTGTCGGCTATTTACCAGCCACTCGTTATCACAGTGATTCACCTGGTTACCATTTACCTGCCCTATTAGTCCAGCCTACAGCTAGCTGCCTTTTGCTATTTAAGCAGCTTAGCTTGTTTCCTCCTTGCCCTTGCATGGTCTATGATCTCCAGTCCGTTCCTTTGTTTACCTATGTATGATTTGGCCTGGCTGACTTCCCTTGCGATTCCTGTTCCTGATTTTTACTCCTGACTTCTGGTTTCCTGACCCCGGCTCGTCTGATTACCCGCTCTGGCATCCAAACCCTGGCTTCTGTTTTTTACTACATTCCCGAACTGTTATTTTTGCTATTTCATTAATGGTGTGATTTTAACTGCACTTTCCATCTGGTTTGTGGTTCCTGACAAGCACTGAATCTATTTGGCTGTATCTTTAATCATGGTTGCCAGAGAAAACTCTGTATCTCTGCATCGAGCTCTGGTCTTGGTGACTCCCAAGTAACCTGGTAGTGTCGACAACATCAAACAAGTGTCTCCTAAATTGATTAGGCACAATGCAAATACATGTGTAAGATAAAAGAGCCGCACCAAGTCACCCCGATATTTCTGCAGTCCTAACTCTTGTAAATTTATGAGAGCCCCCACAGTGGAAGCACATGCATTCTAATGGAGAGTAGGTGAGCCTAGAGCAGTGGTTCTCAACCTCTCTAGTGCCATGACCTCTTGATAAAATTTCCCAAGTTGTGAGGACCCCTAACAGTAAAATTATTTTTGTTGGTCGTGTTTGCTGGCACAGTGGCGGCGTTTGGCGCAGTGGCGACAAATGATGAGCACAATGGTGACAATTGATGGGCACAGTGGCTGCACAGTGGCGACGTTTGCTGGCACAGTGGCGGCAATTGATGGGCACAGTGGCTGCGTTTGGCACAGTGGCAACAATTAAAGGGCATAGTTCCTGCGTTTGATGGCACAGTGGCAGTGTTTGCTGGCACAGTGGCGACAATTGATGGGCACAGTGGCTGCATTTGATGGCACAGTGGCGTTGTTTGCTAGCACAGTGGTGACAATTGATAGGCACAGTGGCTGCATTTGATGGCACAGTGGCGGCGTTGCTGGCAGTGGCGACAATTGATGGGCACAGTGGCTGTGTTTGATGGCACAGTGGCGACAATTGATGGGCACAGTGGCTGCAGGCGACGTTTGCTGGCACAGTGGCGACAATTGATGGTCACAGTGGCTGTGTTTGGCACAGGGCAACAATTAAAGGGCACAGTTCCTGCATTTGATGGCACAGTTGCGGCGTTTGCTGGCACAGTGGTGACAATTGATGGGCACAGTGGCTATGTTTGATGGCACAGTGGCGACAATTGATGGGCACAGTGGCAACGTTTGCTGGCACAGTGGCGACAATTGATGGGCACAGTGGCTGTGTTTGCTGGCACAGTGGCGACAATTGATGGGCACTGTGGCTGCATTTGATGGCACAGTGGTGGCGTTTTAATGCAGGGGTTTTTTTTCTGATTTTTTCAGTTTGTTTGCGCCCCCACCACTGATTTATATATAAACGTCCCGGTTGGTTCCTCAAAAGTGGTTATTCCATGCCAGTGCTAGATATACAAAGTGTATAGCACCCAAACATGTATCTAGCACTGGCACAGAATAACCACTTTTGAGGAACCAACTGGGACGTTTATATATATAAATGATATGTACCATAATAAAAAAAATGTTGTCATGTCAGCATTTACTGTGTTTCTGACTTACCAAAAGTCACAGATGTTCTTAGATTCAGCAAGTGATGTTTCGTCGCTGCCCTCTTGGTACACTCGTCCGCAGCAAGCGGACTTCGGTGGGTGTAAAAAGATGTCCGCTTGCCGACTTCTAAGTGTAGCCTTACTGCGGACGAGAGTACCAAGATGGCGGCGACGGAACGTCACTTCCGTGCGGTCTCTCCTCTCCAGGAAGTGACATCTCGCTGGCCGAGACGGACAGACTCCGGCAGTAACTTTGGGTCCATCTCGGCCAGCATTCGCGACCCCCTGGCGAAACGGCAATCGACCCCCCAGGGGGTCGCGACCCCCAGGTTGAGAACCGCTGGCGTAGAGGTAGCCAACCCCTCCTTAACCACTTGCCGACTGGCTCACGCCGATATACGGTGGCAAAGTGGTTAGTTCCCTGCGAATCTCCGTATGGATACGTCTGTACCTTTTTAAGGGTGATAGCAGGGGCGCACGCGTGCCCACTGCACGACAGGGAACCCGATGCATGTGGCTGGCGGGCACGATTGCTGCCGGCCACACGCGATCGCGTGCACGAGAGCAGGAACAGGGATTTGTGTGTGTAAACACACAAATCCCTGTCCTGTCAGGAGAGAAGAGACATTGTTTGTTCCTACTAAGTAGGAACAACGATATGTCTCCTCCTGCAGTCAGTCCTATCCCCTCACAGTTAGAACACACCTAGGGAAAACACATTTAACCCCTTTATTGCCCCTAGTGTTAACCCCTTCCCTGCCAGTGACATTTACACAATAATCAGTGTATTTTTATAGCAATGATCGCTGTGTAAATGTCAATGGTTCCAAAACTGTGTCAAAAGTGTCCGATCTGTCCGCCGCAATGTCACAGTACCGCTAAAAAATCGCAGATCACCGTCATTACTAGTAAAAAAAAATAATAATAATAAAAATGCCATAAAAATTTCCCATAGTTTGTAGACGCTATAACTTTTGCGCAAAACCAATCAATATATGCTTATTGCAATTTTTTTTACCAAAAATATGTAGAAGAATATATATTGGCCTAAGCTGAGGAAGAAATTTGTTTTTCTCTTTCATTCATTGACAGACTCAGTTCTCCATAATTCAGAACCATAGGATTATATTGCCCCCTACAGGAGTAGGACACTAGGCAGAAAAAAGACTTGGCTACGCCTATGGGCAGTCCTAGGTAATATACACTCCCCTCTCTGCTATAGGCCTTCAGTTTGTTTTTTTCTGCCTAGTCAGGACTAAGGACCTAGTTCCCTGCTGAGATCTCTGGTCTTGGCTTTCTTTTGCTTTTTGAGCAATTTTTTTTCTCTTGGATATTTCCTGTGAGATCTACAATCAACTGCCGGACTGGGCGACGCGCTGGACACCAAGATCCAGTGGTCTCCCCAGTCTGGCCAGCGAGCGCGTGCAGACCGCACCTACGCGCGATGTCGGCCATGACATAGTCCCACTGGACTGGGACTGGCCCCCCACTTCGGTGGCGAGGAGGAACCGTCTGGGAGCGTTACCCGTGAACTCGCTGGAGCAGTAAGTAAGGGGCCCCCTCCGCTCCTTACCTGGAGTGGTGTGGGGCGCAGGAACTCTCTGGAGTGGTTGGTCCCTCTGTGGTTCTCCTCTACATCCCCCCCTTCCTCTGGTGAGGCCCAGGCCTCTGGCTTATGTGCTTCGGACACTCTGTCCACCCCTCCTCCAGGGTTGCCACTATAGGGGGGTGCAGGCATCCGCAGATCCGCGCCCCCTGCAGCGGGCCTCCACTAATTTAGGTTGTGGCTTTGCGGCCTACGGAGCACTCGCGGCAGGCGGTCGAAAATTTGGGCTGCGGGCATCCGCCCTCCTTCCTCGGCTCTAGCCTGGTCCGGTCCCCCCGCGGACCTGTGCACTCGCGGCTGGAAATTTAGGCTTAGGCCTACTAGTCCGCACGGCCACGCCGGACGCCTTCTTCCAGAGGGACGGCGCTCTGGAGTCTTTGAGGGAGACCCCCTTTTGGGGGGGTTGTTTAAGTGGGCCCTCCATAGGCGCCCCCTGTTAGGGGCCTTAGTGGATGCCCCCCGTGAGGGCCTTAGTGGATGCCCCCTGTGAGGGGCCTCAGCCAATGCCCTCTGTGAAGGGCCCAGTGGTATCCCCTGTGCGGGGCATCCGTAGGCGCCCCCTGTGTGGGGTCCCAGCCAGTGGCCCCTGTAAGGGGTTCAGGGATGCCCCCTGTGCGGGGTATCCGTAGGTGACCATGTGCAGGGTCTCAGCCAGTGCCCCTGTTAGGGGTCCAATGGTGCCCCCTGTATGTGGTATCAGTAGGCGCTCCAGTGCGGGGTCTCTGTTGGTGCTCCTTGTGAGGTGCCTGGGTCAGCACCCCCTGTGCTGGGCCTCGGTCGACGTCCCCCGTGTGGGACCTCGGTGACGCCCCTGTGCGGGGCCTAAGGCGGCGGAGGTCTCAGTCGGCGGCCCCCCTGTGTTCTTTGCGTTTTCACAGGTGGATAGTAAATGGCACCCTCCCCTGCCTCATCGGTCTCGACTGATCCTATGTCTGGTTCTGCCATCATGGCTGTGGCCCACCTTGCAGGATTGGTGGCTTCCTGTCCTGTCAGTTAGTGAGGTTGTTCCTCCACAACTGCAGTGGCGCACAAGAAGGTGCTGGTTGTCTCCCTTATTACATATGTGCGGGAAACTTTAAAGATGGAGGATGTGGCTGCGGCGGAGGTGCCGGTCCCCTTGGCACCCATAAACTGTCTTGCACGGCAAAAGCGTTCCCTTCTCCCTCCTATTTTGGAAGATTTGTTTGTAAGGACTGGGAGTGTCCAAAGTGTCCCTTTGTGGTTCCACAGACGCTTCGCTGTAAGGTACCCCTTTGTGGGGTCCCTCCTTAAAGAGTGGACTGTTCCACCAGTAGTGGATCACCCTGTCTCTAGATTGAGCAAGGCAACGTTGATTCTGGTAGAGGAGTCTCCAGCTTTTAAGGATCCAGCTGACATACCTGCAGGGGGAGCAGATTCCCTCTGCTTTCTCTAAGTTGGTGGACCAGTTGGTCTGGGGGCTGCAGTTTGTATGCAATGCCTCATGGACGCAGTTCCCTTGGTTGCTAAGCTCTCTGTTTCTGCAGTGGTGCTTAAACATGTATTGGGGCTGTGGACTTGGCTTCTAAAAAAGCTCTGACTGGGTTACCATTTCAACCCAATTGTCTGTTTGGGGCTACCCTGGATGACATTGTTACGAGTCTCACAGGAGGGAGGTGTAAATGTCTTCCACAGTCTGAAATGGGGAAAAGGGCCTTGTAGCAGATACAGTCCTTCTTGGCATGCAATAGACCTGGTCAGGCGAGCCGAGAGCGGGGCTCCCTAGACCCACGGACAAGTCCCCTTCAGCATGAAGGCGCGCCTTCACCTATGTCCTAGTGTTCCGGCCTTGAACCATGAAAATGTTTTTTTCCTTCCAATTGGCGTCTGTCACCTGGACTGTTGGCAGTTCTCATTGGAGCTGTGCAAGCCCTGTTGGTTCAGGGTGTGCTTGTCCCTGTTCCAGTGAGTACAGAATTGAGTCCATCCACACGGTGGTGGCGTCTCTTCATCATGGCATCTTTTGGGCTTCTGTCGACATCACGGATACTTGTTTACGGACTCCAATATGTGCCCAACACCAACACTTCCTCCATTTTACTTTGGGAAAAGAGCATTTTCAGCTTGTGGTGTTGACTTTTGGTCTCACCTCCACCCCTCACGTACTCACAAAGGTGTTGGCCCCAGTTCTGGCGTGGTTACGTACAAGGGGGATTGCGGTCCTTGGCTGCTTGGACGATCTTGTGTGAGCTACTCTGAGGGGCGACGTAGCTCGATATACAGACCTCAGTTTTCAGTTGGCTTCTATACTACCTGAAGTCTGCTCCGGCTCCTTCCAGAAAATTGGATTATCTTGGCCTGACTGGTTTCACATCTGGCCAGAGTGTTTCTTCCTCTGGTCAAACTCCAGAAGTTGCATGCTGTGTTTCAACTACTGTTGTCTCGCAGGTGGGCCTACCTGCAGTCCTGCAGGTGGGTGTTGGGCCTGGTGGTATCTATCTTTGAGGCGGTTCCATTTGCGCAGTTCCATACAAGCTTCTTTCAAGCGAGATTCTGGCATAAAGTGCCTGAGGTCTCTGGGCTATCAGATTCAGCTGAGCCAGAAAACTGGGGATCCCTGGTCTGGTGGCTTCACTCTCTGGGATTTCGGCAGGGCACATCCTTTCTCCCCTTGTATTGGACAGTGGTCACCACCAATGCCAGTCTGTCCGGGTGGGGAGGTGTCCTGGGACTGGGTTCTGCTCAGGGCCGTTGGACGCTGGAGGAATCCGGTATCCTGGGACTTCGAGCGATCAGACTATGTATGGATGATGAAGGTCGACTTCGGGGGCTCCGGGTACGGATCCAGTCAGACGATGCCACTGCAGTGGTCTATGTCAATCACCAGGGCAGAACTAAGGTTATGTTGGCAGCCTTGACAGTAGCCAGCATCCTCTGTTGGGCAGAACGCCTTGTTCCGGCCCTCTCCGCCTAGGAGTGGAAAAATGGCAGGCGATTGCCTCAGTTGGCTAGTGTTGGTCCACGGGGTGGTCCCTTCACCAGGACATGTTTCATCGGATATGTCTCAGATAGGGCACTCCCGCGGTAGACCTGTTGGCATCCCGGCTTAACAAAAAGGGACTGAGGTTTCTGGCAAGGTCATGGGCTCCTCTGGTGGACACTGCAGACGCTCTGGTGGCCCCGTTGGGCCCGTATAGTCGGATCTATACCTCTCCTCCTCTCAAGATTCTACCACGGCTTTTGCGTAAAATCGAGGCCGAAGGGATTCCGGTCATTCTAGTGGGCCCGGATGATCTTGTCGATCTTGATACGCCGACTTGGTGCACTTGGTCGCTGACATCCCTTGGTGACTGCCTCTCAGGGAGGTTCTACTGTCCAAAGGGCCGATCTTCCATCCTGCTTCAGTCACCGGTTTTTGAAGGCCTGGCTGTTATGCTATCTGCCAATAGAACTTGACCAAAAAGTGCATTCTATGCATCCAAAAATATACCAAATCAAATCATTATTCAACCAAAAAATGTTAAAGCAATAACTCCAAGGCCAATAATAAATAACACATTATCTCCTTCGATTCCGCAACACGTCTGCTTGACGAACAGCCATTCAGAAACTGAAAAGCACGAAATGAAAAGGGCTAAATGAAAAGCTCGAAAAGAAAAGCACGAATCAAATCTCACCAAACTTCTACTAACACGAAATTAGCAGAAGGAGTCCAAAGGGTGGCGCTAAAGAGCTGAAAAAAACATGTAGTACGTCAATACGTTTGTGATTGTTGGCCAACAAGTGTGGCACAAACGTGGCACATGTGTATGCAAGACAAGTTTGGGCCAACACCCTTCGGACAAAAGTGCATGGTTTTGTTGGCCAACAGTCCGATCGTGTGTACGAGGCTTTAAACAGGATAGTTCGGTTGGTAGCAGACTGGTTGAGCTGGAAATTCTATTTGTGTTTTTAGGCACAATGAGCTATCTTTTAACCATTTCTGTCTTGCTGCCTTTGGTGGACAGATCTTCCTTGTACAGTTTTCGATTGTTCCGCTAAAATTTTTGTTTATCTCCCTCCACAGGGGGGCTAGATGCTAAGCTTCTGAGCTTCTCTAGATTTGGGTCAGTCTGCAATGCATGCCTAATGGCAGCACTACAAGCCCCACCCAACATGGGAAACAACAACTGAAGCGGAGGCTTAGCAGAATCTGCATCTACTGGGTCATGGCAAGGGAAACTGTACCATTCCCCTGCTCTGTAACCAGAGACTGTGCCTCAGCAGCCTTGTCATTCGATTCAACCAGTACAGTATATATTCTGCATTTAACATAAATGTTTTTGTTAACTGTACATTCAAGGTGGTAACTCCATCCCTGCCCCATACCCTGAGAGATCTGTGCACCTCCACTTCCACTCCCACTCCCCTCCTCGTTCGGTCCATCCCAAAGTTGCCCAGAGGTCACACCCACATCTTTTCACAGTATCTTGGTATGTCCAGAAGGTCTGGTTGGTGAATCCTTGGTGCCATTAGCGCATTATATGACACAAGAGTCCCCAGATCTGCACTTAACAGCATCTGCCACCCAATCAGCGAAACCTCAAGTACAGGGTACGCAAGAGCAGCTTCCTCCAACTCCAGTGAGTGTAAGAATTTTTTCTGGGATAATGCTTTGTCCACCTGCTCAGGGTTAACAGGATTGATTTCCACACTGGTGTCTTGAAATCCAATAAAGTTCAGTTACCCACATTGACTGGCTGTAGCTTGGTGGTGTTGCTTCTTTTTTATGGACAGTAAAGCGAAATGGGTGCTGGCCAGGTCCAATTGGCTTCTTCTGCTCAGGACAATTGTTCCTGTGGTGTATGGGGCTGACACAAGCATAGCAGCTGTGGGTATTAGTTGATCCTGGCTTTATAATCAGGTGCTATTCATTGCAGGGCTTGGCTTACAATGCCGGATTTCACTGAACTCCCACGCATGCGCAGGAGGGACGTCATCCCCACTCGGGCAATGAAAGTAGCCTGCTATGGAGACCCTGGGAGCATGGGCACACCACATCGCTGGAGCTGAGGTAAGTATAGGCAGCATAACTCACGGCCAGAAGTACTTCCCTAAGCTCAGGCAAATTGAGATACTGTTGCTGGAGCATAGTCATCTCCAATCTATGCCAGCAGGCAGCGTCCCTCTCTGAAGCATCTCTCAGATTGACACTGTGCAGCCTCAACCGCAGCTGTACTGGAAGTCTCAGATGCAGCTTGACATTCTACAGCCTCTCTCTCAGCCTGTTTCTAGTGACACTGCAGGTACACCAAAAGGTGCTTCCTACAACTGAGAGAGGAGCGATGTTGGGAACACAGTATAGTGCAGGAATGTTCAAGCTGTGAACTTAAGGTTGTAGCCATCAGAAAATTAGGTTGAGTCCTGGTACCCTCACCCAGCAACGCTGTACCAGATTCACATGTGCCTGAGACAAGCAAAGCTTCTTCTACTGCAGGTTCCTCCAGAATCTGTTGTATCTGGCTATCTGCCTCCTGTAACTCATGAAGCAGGTACTGCTTTATTTTGCCATGGAACACAATAATTGGATCATCTTTATTTATTATCTTGTACTCTGCTAGACCAGGCGTGATTGCAAAATAAAAGATAGGATAGAAAAACAAAGGATAGGAAAGGGAATGTTGCTAAAAATATAACAAACTGGCATATCTTTAAGAATTTCTTTCTCAGAGGTCCTTTAGTGCAGGGTTAGTTACTAAACATGATGTATTACGCTCTCTGCCTTGTTCTCCGCAGAGATCTACAAGCTTGTTGGTTAATGGTTTAAGCGCCAGCAGACTGAGAGTGATCATCACCCGGGCAGCAGTAGCGGCCACTGTGTGTTTTAACAGAAATACGCAAAATATCTGCTGTTGCCATTCTGACCTTTAAAAATAGTTTGCAAATCACGTAAACGACCAAACAGGAATGTGACAGCAGTTTAAAATGTGATAGCCCTCATGGGAGCAGAGATTAAAGTGATACTAAACACACACTTTTTCATTTACAGTATCTCTTCTCTTTCTGTATATGGATGATGGCACTGTAATTAATAAAAAAAAAATCTAGGTACCTTTTTTCCTAATCGATATACAGCTGTCCTGTGAATTAACATCAATAAACTGTTTTAACCACTTTACAACCCCCAGCAGTACATTTACTGCTGGGGGGCGGCTCCCCCAGGCATCACAATGTGCCCATACAACGTGGTGCTCATGCGCACTGTGGGTGCTCCCTGGGGCATGCAGTGGTGTGATCTGCAAGTGCTGTGTCCACCGGAAACAGTGGATTGCAGTGCTCGGTATCGGACTGCTGTAAGTGGTCCAGATGCCACCTGATCATTGTATACAATAGTCATGAATTAAATTCATTCATGACATCACTGTTTACTACTGTGTGTGATCTGTAATTGGTCACCAGTGATCACATGGTACCTGGGCCAATCACAGCACCCTGTACCACTTGATAGCTGTGGGCCAATCACAGCATGACAATACTAAACAATGAGTCATGAATGAAAGCCATTCTTGACAGTTCAAATGATTGCTTTTACGGTGTTAAAAAAAAAAGAAGTCTATGACTTCCTGTCCTGTACTGTATGATATTGGGAATTTGGACCATATCTTGGAGTACAGTGCAGGACACAATTTACTCTTTTCTGTCTTCTGTTTTTCCTTATTGATTGCTACAAACCTGGAGTCTCACGGAGTGGGTGGGGTTGTATGTGGGTACACTGGGTGTGTTCCTTGCCAAGCTCTAGTCAATGTCCATTTGCCCAAGGCTTCGTTCACACGGCTGTAAAAAAACGCATGTAAGTTTTGGTTAATTACAGATCTGAACACAGCTGCATTGTTTTCAATTGAGTCATTCACACAGGGTGTAAATATGCACTGCATTCAGATCCATAACACAGAACCCTAAAATCTGCATACAAGAACATGCGCTTTAGGGGCTTACGCGTATGAATGCATGTATACACGTTTGTAAGCGTGCAAATTAAAGTGGAGGGCCACCCTGAAAAAAAAAAATCACCAAAAAAACATTTGAAAAAAAATGTTTTTTTAACCACCTGACAACTGGGCACTTAAACCCCCTTCGTGACCAGACCAATTTTCAGCTTTCAGCGCTCTCACACTTTGAATGACAATTACTCAGTCATGCAATACTGTACCCAAATGAATTTTTTGTCCTTTTTTTCATACAAATAGAGCTTTCTTTTGGTGGTATTTGATCACCTCTGGGTTTTTTATTTTTTGCGCTATAAATGAAAAAAGACCGCAAATTTTGAAAAAAAACGCATTTTTTTTAGTTTCTGTGATAACATTTTTCAAATTAGTAATTTTTCTTCATAAATTTTGGCCACAATTTATACTGCTACATATCTTTGGTAAAAATAACCCAAATTAGTGGATATTATTTGGTCTTTCTGAAAGTTAGAGAGTCTACAAGTTATGGTGCAAATCATAAAAATTGATCACATCTGATGCACTGACGGCCTATCTCATTTCTTGTGACCCGAACAAGTCAGGAAAGTACAAATACCCCCCAAATGACCCCTTTTTTGAAAGTAGACATTTCAAGGTATTTAGTAAGATGCATGGTGAGGTTTTTGATGTTGTCATTTTTTCCCACAATTCTTTGCAAAATGAAGATTCCCCCCCCCCCCCCACAAAATTGTCATTGTAATAGGTTATTTCTCTCACATGGCATGTATATACCACAAATGACACCCCAAAATACATTCTGCTACTCCTCCTGAGTATTACGATACCACATGTGTGGGACTTTTTCACAGCCTGGCCACATAGAGAGGCCCAACATGCAGGGAGCACCATCAGGTGTTCTAGGAGCATAAATTACACATCTAATTTGTTGACTACCTATTACACTTTTGAAGGCCCTGGAGCACCAGGACAATGACACGTGACACTGACGTGGCACTGATGACAAATGGCACTGATACGTGGCACTGATGTGGCACTGATGACAGATGGCACTGATACGTGGCACTGACGTGGCACTGATGACAGATGGCACTAATACATGGCACTGATGACAGATGGCACTAATACGTGGCACTGACAGATGGCACTAATATGTGGCACTGATGACACATGGCACTAATATGTGGCACTGACGACATGTGGCGCTGATGACAAATGGCACTGATATGTGGCACTGATGACATGTGGCACAGATGAAAGATGGCACTAATACATGGCACTGATGACAGATGGCACTAATACGTGGCACTGATGACAGATGGCACTAATACGTGGCACTGATGACAGGTGGCACTGATACGTGGCACTGATGACACTGATGACAGGTAGCACTAATACGTGGCACTGATGACATGTGACACTGATGACAGATGGCACGTGACACTGACAGGTGGCACTGATGACAGATGGCACTATGTGGCACTGATGACAGATGGCACTATGTGGCACTGATGACAGATGGCACTATGTGGCACTGATGACAGATGGCACTATGTGGCACTGATGACAGATGGCACTTATACGTGGCAGTGGGGACAGATGGCAGGGGCAGATGACAGGGCAGATGGCAGGGGCAGATGACAGGGCAGATAGCAGGGCAGATGGCAGGGACTGTTAACAGCGGGACACCTTTTTTTTTTTTTTTTTTTTTACACTCACCGCCGCAGCGGTTCGCTCTCCCTCCTCACACGCTGTCTCTGTGTGAGGAGGGAGAGCCGGCGATGAGAGAGGATCTCATATGTTTACATATGAGATCCTCTCTCATTGGCACCGCCGATCGCACCGTAAACGGCCGCTGTCATTGGCCGTTTACGGTGATCTGTGACTGGCTGTGTCCGAGGGACACGGCCAGCACAAAACTTCCGCGATGCGCGCTCGCGGGAGCGCGCAATGCGGAAGTAAACAGGAGGACGTCCAGGGACGCCCTCCCGGCAATTGGAGTCCGCGCTGTAGCCGTCTTTCGGCTATAGCGCGGACGCCTAGTGGTTAAACTTACCTAAACCTTTGTTGCTAGGCAGTCTTCCCAATCTGCCTCTTCCTATTCCGCGGCGTGTTCTCCTCGGTGAGCGGCCCCGTTGTCTTCTGGGAACTGTGTGTGTTCCCAGAACACCACGGGGCCATTCACAGAGCGGAACACCGCTTGCGCGTGTGCAGCAGGGAACTGGCAGTGAAGCCGCAAGGCTCCACTGCTTGTTTCCCTTACCTAGGATGGCGATGCCGGGACCTGAGAGCCGAGGGACGGGTCGGCCTCGGGTGGCCGACATCGCGGGCACCCAGACAGGTAAGTACTTATTTAAAGTCAGCAGCTACAGTCTTTGTAGCTGCTGACTTTTAATTTTTTTTTCAGGCCGGAATCCGTTTTAAGTCTAAATAAAGAGGGAGAAAATTATCATTATGTATGCATACATGTCTATATGATTTTAAACGCATCTATACGCAAGTATTTTACTGATAATTTCGCTGAAACATTTCTCCTAACAAGCATATGTAATTACATCAGTCAAATTTTTATGGGCGTGTGAATGAAGCCTTTGGCCTGGTTCACTCTACTGCGATTTCAGATGCAATTTGGGTCTCACTGAAAGGCACGACAATGGAAAAATCATTGCTTCCAGTGGTTCATGTTTAGATCAATGCAGCGCAGCCGCGATAATATTTTAGATGCAACTTTGCAGGCTTTAAAATAGCATGTCGCACATCTTGTTTTTATGCTGTGTGCATTGGCGGTTATTTACGAAAGGCAAATCCACTTTGCACTACAAGTGCAGTCGCTGTAGATCTGAGGGGAAGATCTGAAATGAGGGGAAGCTCTGCTGATTTTATCATCCAGTCACGTGCAAGCTAAAATTATGTTTTTTATTTTCCTTGCATGTCCCCCTTGGATCTACAGCGACTGCACTTCCAAGTGCACTTGCAGTACACTTGTAGTGCAAAGTAGATTTGCCTTTCGTAAATAACCCCCATTGTGTCTTTCAGGACCATTTTTGTGCTTTGTCCAGTCCAGTCCAGTGCAGTGAATTTTTTTACATATGTAGCTATATTTAAATGCTAAGGTCACCTTTTAAAAAATAATAAATACAAATTTTTTTGCAGCTAATAAAATGTGCATATTTTTTTTTTTCCTCTTGGGAGTCTGTAAAGCATTGTACCCATGATCAGCAGATCGCAGGTACAATGCCAGGCTCTTGCAGACTGTGTCAGTATACTGTCTGCCTGTACCTCCGATACGGACAGGCAGTTACTGAATTCCAGAGCATTCACGAGTGCGCTCGCAGTTCATTGAGAACTACAAGCCCTCAACCGCAATGGATGACTGTGGTTGTAGAACTCTTTGAATGGGGCAGAGCCCTGCACGGCTCCTCTGTCTTCAAATTGTGACAGCGGTTCACAAGGAGGAGGCGGATTCAGGGGTGAGGAGGTGGATGCTCAACATGTTATGCCCCGTACACACGGTCGGACTTTGTTCGGACATTCCGACAACAAATTCCTAGGATTTTTTCCGACGGATGTTGGCTCAAACTTGTCTTGCATACACACGGTCACACAAAGTTGTCGGAAAATCCGATCATTCTGAACGCGGTGACGTAAAACATGTACGTCGGGACTATAAACGGGGCAGTGGCCAATAGCTTTCATCTCTTTATTTATTCTGAGCATGCGTGGCACTTTGTCCGTCGGATTTGTGTACACACGATCGGAATTTCCGACAACAGATTTTGTTGTCGGAAAATTTTATATCCTGCTCTCAAACTTTGTGTGTCGAAAAATCCGATGGAAAATGTGTGATGGAGTCCACACACGGTCGGAATTTCCGTCAACAAGGTCCTATCACACATTTTCCGTCGGGAAATCCGACCGTGTGTACGGGGCATTACACTTTAAAAACAGGTGTATCATGTTGAGTAAGGTGAACGTATCTTTTGAAAGGTAGACTTAACCCCTGTGTGCCACAATGCAGCATGTGATCATGATCCCTCAACCTTCAGTCTGTCTCATTTTTTATTTTACATAAATGTTTGTTTTGTAGATTTGTTAAAGAAATTCTTAATCTTTACTCAACTCAGAATATGTTCATCATTTTTTTTCTTGCAGAGTCTTTACGCTTGTTGGATAGTATGAAATGGGTAGGGTGCCTTTTCAATAACCTTCTTAATGTTGTCTTGTGTTTTTCTCAGCCCTAAAATAACAGTTGTCGTTGTAAGGAAGAGATGCACCACTAAGTTCTTCAGTGAAGCTGGTCGAGTGCTGCAGAACCCACCATTGGGCACAGTGGTTGACAGTGTGGCTACAAGACGTGAATGGTGAGTCAGTTTCAATGACAAGCACACATGGAGGAGTTTATGGACCTTACCTTTCGATACTTATCTACACTTGATTTGTAATAAAGATGTATTTTTTTATACATACTGCTTTGTGTTGTGCCCGCAAAGTCCGCCTTTTTTTGAGAGTGATAAGTGTTACTCTCTCAATCCCCTTTTTCTTAGATTTAAAAAAAGAAATGTAATAGAATAAAGGAGAAGTAAGGAAAAAGCTTTTTTGGCTATATTTCTATGGATCACAGGAGTGCAGTTCGTACTGCACATCTTTAAGACAGCGGGCTAAAACCCAGTGTCAGCTGAGGTCACTCATCCGGTCCAGGCTGGGGTAAGAGCCCAACTTAACAGTTGGGATCCATCCAGATTCCTGGACCGGCAGCTTATTTCTCAGTGCAGAGGCGGCATGCCACTTCCAGGTGAGTATAAGGTTTTGTTTTTTTGTTAACCCCATACTTCTCTTTTAACCAGTTGAAGACCAAGTCTTTTTCTGACACTTCTCACATACATGTAAAAAGCTGTATTTTTGCTAGAAAATTACATATAACCCCCAGACATGATATATACTTCTTTTTTGTAGCAGAGGCCCTAGAGAATAAAATGGTGGGTGTTGTAATTTTTTTATGTCACATGGTATTTGTGCAGCAGTTTTTTAAACGCATTTTTTTTTTTTACACTGTATCTGTGAAAAAATGTTTGATTACTTTTATTGTTATCATAAGGAATGTAAACATCCCTTGTGATAAAAACAGGCAGTGACAGGTCCTCTTTACTGAGACATCCGAAGTCTATTAGGTCTCCTCTGCCCTTAAAAGCTTCATATCACACCAAGATCAAACCAGTAATGCTTTGCTTACAACTGGAAAAACGGGAGGTCACAAAGTACTCGTCTCTGGTTTCTTAGCCCATAAAGATGATCAGGGCCGTTCAGCTCTATGGTCAGCTGGAGGAACCGCCAACTGCAATTCCGGGTTCACTGGTGGGACGGAAGAGTCCCAGAAAGATGTCTGAAACCAATTCAGCAGCTCTGCCAGCTGTAAAAAAAGGAAACCGAGATGATGCCTGCAGCTGCAAGGATCATCCTGGTACAACCACTCAAAGTTGGGCAACATACAGTACATCGTCTGGCGATGAAGTGGTTAATGAATACAGACATGGTTTAATTTGTGTCTTTTATATCTGCCTGTATGTCAGCGTTAAGAAATCTGAAAATAGATAAAAATATGCTCAGTGCTTACAGCTTCCTTTTTGTTCAGCCAATTAAAGCTAATGGTTTAGCAGTGCCATTAGAGCCCATTTATACAACATTTCTTATGTGTTTTTGATGAAACCCAACCCACGAATGTGGCTTACCCACAGGAATAAATGGGGCCATGCAATGCGCACATATTTTTGCAAGATTAACCACTAGGCGTCCGCGCTATAGCCGAAAGACGGCTACAGCGCGGACTCAAATTGCCGGGAGGGCGTCCGTGGACGTCCTCCTGTTTACTTCCGCATTGCGCGCTCCCGCGAGCGCGCATCGCGGAAGTTTTGTGCTGGCCGTGTCCCTCGGACACAGCCAGTCACAGATCACCGTAAACGGCCAATGACAGCGGCCGTTTACGGTGCAATCGGCGGTGCCAATGAGAGAGGATCTCATATGTAAACATATGAGATCATCTCTCATCGCCGGCTCTCCCTCCTCACACAGAGACAGCGTGTGAGGAGGGAGAGCGGAACCGCTGCGGCGGTGAGTGTAAAAAAAAAAAAAAAAGGTGTCCCGCTGTTAACAGTCCCTGCCATCTGCCCTGTCATCTGCCCTGTCATCTGCCCCTGCCATCTGCCCCTGTCATCTGCCCCTGTCATCTGCCCTGTCATCTGCCCCTGCCATCTGCCCCTGTCATCTGCCCTGTCATCTGCCCCTGTCATCTGCCCCTGTCATCTGCCCCTGTCATCTGCCCTGTCATCTGCCCCTGCCATCTGCCCCTGTCATCTGCCCTGTCATCTGCCCCTGTCATCTGCCCCTGCCATCTGCCCTGTCATCTGCCCCTGTCATCTGCCCCTGTCATCTGCCCTGTCATCTGCCCCTGCCATCTGCCCCTGTCATCTGCCCCTGCCATCTGCCCCTGTCATCTGCCCCTGTCATCTGCCCTGTCATCTGCCCCTGTCATCTGCCCTGTCATCTGCCCCTGCCATCTGCCCCTGCCATCTGCCCTGTCATCTGCCCCTGCCATCTGCCCCTGCCATCTGCCCCTGTCATCTGCCCCTGTCATCTGCCCTGTCATCTGCCCCTGCCATCTGCCCCTGTCATCTGCCCCTGCCATCTGCCCCTGTCATCTGCCCCTGTCATCTGCCCCTGTCATCTGCCCTGTCATCTGCCCCTGCCATCTGCCCCTGTCATCTGCCCTGTCATCTGCCCCTGTCATCTGCCCCTGTCATCTGCCCCTGTCATCTGCCCTGCCATCTGCCCCTGTCATCTGCCCTGTCATCTGCCCCTGTCATCTGCCCCTGCCATCTGCCCTGTCATCTGCCCTGTCATCTGCCCCTGCCATCTGCCCCTGCCATCTGCCCTGTCATCTGCCCCTGCTATCTGCCCCTGCCATCTGCCCCTGCCATCTGCCCCTGCCATCTGCCCTGTCATCTGCCCCTGCCATCTGCCCCTGCCATCTGTCCCCACTGCCACGTATAAGTGCCATCTGTCATCAGTGCCACATAGTGCCATCTGTCATCAGTGCCACATAGTGCCATCTGTCATCAGTGCCACATAGTGCCATCTGTCATCAGTGCCATCTGTCATCAGTGCCACCTGTCAGTGTCACGTGCCATCTGTCATCAGTGTCACGTGTCATCAGTGCCACGTATTAGTGCCACCTGTCATCAGTGTCATCAGTGCCACGTATCAGTGCCACCTGTCATCAGTGTCATCAGTGCCACGTATTAGTGCCATCTGTCATCAGTGCCACGTATTAGTGCCATCTGTCATCAGTGCCACGTATTAGTGCCATCTGTCATCAGTGCCATGTATTAGTGCCATCTTTCATCAGTGCCACATGTCATCAGTGCCACATATCAGTGCCATTTGTCATCAGTGCCACATGCCGTCAGTGCCACATATTAGTGCCATGTGTCATCAGTGCCACATATTAGTGCCATCTGTCAGTGCCACGTATTAGTGCCATCTGTCATCAGTGCCACGTATTAGTGCCATCTGTCATCAGTGCCACGTATTAGTGCCATCTGTCATCAGTGCCACGTCAGTGCCACGTATCAGTGCCATCTGTCATCAGTGCCACATCAGTGCCACGTATCAGTGCCATTTGTCATCAGTGCCACGTCAGTGTCACGTGTCATTGTCCTGGTGCTCCAGGGCCTTCAAAAGTGTAATAGGTAGTCAACAAATTAGATGTGTAATTTATGCTCCTAGAACACCTGATGGTGCTCCCTGCATGTTGGGCCTCTCTATGTGGCCAGGCTGTGAAAAAGTCCCACACATGTGGTATCGTAATACTCAGGAGGAGTAGCAGAATGTATTTTGGGGTGTCATTTGTGGTATATACATGCCATGTGAGAGAAATAACCTATTACAATGACAATTTTGTGGGGGGAAAAAAAAAAAAAAAAAAATCTTCATTTTGCAAAGAATTGTGGGAAAAAATGACAACATCAAAAACCTCACCATGCATCTTACTAAATACCTTGGAATGTCTACTTTCAAAAAAGGGGTCATTTGGGGGGTATTTGTACTTTTCTGACTTGTTCGGGTCACAAGAAATGAGATAGGCCGTCAGTGCATCAGATGTGATCAATTTTTATGATTTGCACCATAACTTGTAGACTCTCTAACTTTCAGAAAGACCAAATAATATCCACTAATTTGGGTTATTTTTACCAAAGATATGTAGCAGTATAAATTGTGGCCAAAATTTATGAAGAAAAATTACTAATTTTAAAAATTTTATCACAGAAACTAAGAAAAATGCGTTTTTTTTCAAAATTTGCGGTCTTTTTTCATTTATAGCGCAAAAAATAAAAAACCCAGAGGTGATCAAATACCACCAAAAGAAAGCTCTATTTGTATGAAAAAAAGGACAAAAAATTCATTTGGGTACAGTATTGCATGACTGAGTAATTGTCATTCAAAGTGTGAGAGCGCTGAAAGCTGAAAATTGGTCTGGTCACGAAGGGGGTTTAAGTGCCCAGTTGTCAGGTGGTTAAGGCAACTTCAACATTTTATTTGCAAAGACTGCAGCTCTGGGCATAACGAATAGTTTACCAAGCAGGGTATACTCAGGGGAGTGGGGTGGTTACTTAAAGTACAACTTCATGCACCAGTGGAAACTGGCAGTGTTATAGTTTTACGAAGAGTATATATATATATATATATATATATATATATATATATATATATATATACACACATACACAGTTACAGTATCTCACAAAAGTGAGTACACCCCTGACATTTTTGTAATTATTTTTTTATATCTTTTTATGTGGCAACACTGAGGAAATGACACTTTGCTACAATGTAAAGTAGTGAGTGTACAGCTTGTATAACAGTATAAATTTCCTGTCCCCTCAAAATGACTCAACACTCAGCCATTAATGCCTTAACTGCTGGCAACAAAAGTGAGTAAATGTCCAAATTGGGCCCAATTAGCCATTTTCCCTCCCCCGGTGTTATGTGACTCATTAGTGTTACAAGGTCTCAGGTGTGAATGGGGAGCAGGTGTGTTAGATTTGGTGTTATCGCTCTCACTCTCCCATACTGGTCACTGAAAGTTCAACATGGCACCTCATGGCAAAGAACTCTCTGAAGATCTGAAAAAAAGAATTGTTGCTCTACATTAAGATGGTCTAGGCTATAAGAAGATTGGCAAGACTCTGAAACTGAGCTGCAGCACGGTGGCCAAGACCATACAGCGGTTTAAAAGGACAGGTTACCCTCAGAACAGGCCTCGTCATGTTCGACCAAAGACGTTAAGTGCACATGCTCAGCATCATATCCAGAGGTTGCCTTTGGGAAATGGACATATAAGTGCTGCCAGCATTGCTGTAGAGGTTGAAGGGATGGAGGGTCAGCCTGGTAGTACTCAGACCATACGCCGCACACTGCATCCAATTGGTCTGCATGGCTGTTGCTCCTGAAGGAAGCCTCCTCTAAAGATGATGCACAAGAAAGCCCGCAAAAAGTTTACTGAAGACAAGCAGACTAAGGACATGGATTACTGTAACCATGTCCTATGGTCTCATGAGACCAAGATAAACTTATTTGGTTCAGATGATCTCAGGAATGTGTGGCAGCAACCAGGTGAGGAGTACAAAGTGTGTCTTGCCTACAGTCAAGCATGGTGGTCGGAGTGTCATGGTCTGGGGCTGAATGCGTGCTTCCGGCACTGCCTTGCTAAAGAAGCTGGGGGCAAAGGTAATCGACTGGCCAAGCATGTCTCCAGACCTTAAACCTATTGAGCATCTGTGGGGCATCCTCAAACAGGAGGTGGAGGAGCGCAAGGTCTCTAACATCCACCAGCTCCGTGGTGTCGTCATGGAGGAGTGGAAGAGAACTCCAGTGGCAACCTGTGAAGCTTTGGTGAACTCCATGCCCAAGAGGGTTAAGGCAGTGCTGCAAAATAATGAAGGCCACACAAAGTTTGGACACTTTGGGCCCTATTTGGACATTTTTACTTAGGGGTGTACTCACTTTTGTTGCCACCGATTTAGAAATTAATGGCTGTGTGTTGAGTTATTTTGAGGAGACAGCAAATTTACACTGTTATACAAGCTGTACACTCACTACTTTATATTGTAGCAAAGTGTAATTTGTTCGTTGTTCTCACATGAAAAGATATATTTACAAAAATGTGAGGGGTGTACTCACTTTTGTGAGATACTGTAGGTCCATATATATTTGATCAGGCACAGGCACAATTTTAGTTTTTTCAGGTATTTACCAAACCATATTCAAGCTATAGTTATATAATGGCTATAGGCTGAAAGTGCACACTCTCAGGTTTAATTTGAGGGTGTGTACATCCAAATCGGAGGAAGGGTTTAGGAATTACAGCTCTTAAGAATAGCCACCCCCCCCCCCCCTTTTTTTTTCAAGGGACCAAAAGTAACTGGACAATTAAATCAAAAGCTGTTTCATGGCCAGGTGTGGGCTACTCCTTTGTTATTTCTTCATCAATTAAGCAGGTAAAAGGTCTGAAGTTCAATCCAAGTGAGATAGCAGCAACAATAATGCTATGTACACACGATAGGATTTTCCAACAACAAAACCGTGGATTTATTTCCAACTGATGTTGGCTGAAAGTTGTCTTGTATACACACGGTCACACAAATGTTGTCAGAAATTCCGAACGTCAAGAACGCAGTGACGTTCAATAGCCAGTGTGCCTCTTCTGCTTGATTCTGAGCATGCGTGGAATTTTGTGCATCGGAATTGTGTACACACGATCGGAATTTCCAACAACGGATTTTGTTGTCGGAAAATTTGAGAACCAGCTCTCAAATTTTTGTTGCTGACAACAAATGTCCGATGGAGTCTACACACGGTCGGAAATTCAGATTCAGCCCAATTCAGCCAAATGCAGCAAAGTTGATTGCACAGCACTTCACAGTACAGATGGACAGTGATCCAAAGCACACTGCAAAAGCAACCCTGGAGCTTTTGATGGAAAAGAAGTGGAATTTTCTACAATCACCTGATCTCAACCCAATTGAGCATGCATTTCATGCTGAAGGCAAAACTATAGGCAGAAAGACCCACAAACAAAGAACAACTGAGGACAGCTGCAGTTAGAGCCTGGCAAAGCATCAGAAAGGAGGAAACCCAGTCTTTGGTAATGTCCATGGGTTCCTGACTTCAGGCAGTCATTTCCAATAAAGGATTCTAAACAAAATATTAAAGATGAACATTTTATTTACGATTATATTCATTTGTATAATTACATTTGAGTCCCTGAAAATGGGGGGACTGTGTATAAAAATGGTTGCAGTTCCTAAAATTTGTACTTGATATTAATGTTCAATCCCTTGAATTAAAGCTGAAAGTCTGCGCTTCAAATTAATTTGGATTGTTTCATTTTTATTTTATTCTGGTTGCATACAGAGCCAAAAGTATGAAAATATATGTGGACCTAACTGTATACACACACTGGTATATCCATTTCTCTTATGTTCATTGAAGGACACAGTCCAGCAATTTTCCTGACCATAGCGTTATAGCACCACTTTCAGGAGTAGAACACTAGGCTGAAAATGTCTCAGAGCACTGACTATGGGCAGTCCTTACTGGAGGCTAAGCACCCCCACCTGCCATAGGCATCTATTTTTAACCTAGTGTTGAGGAGTCAGAACCTGCTGAGAACCATGCTGGGAATCTCAGTCCCCTTACCCCATTTTTCCATTTTTTTCCTTTAAAGTAGAACTATAAGCAAAACTTTTTTTTTTTTTCATTTTGGATAGAGCAAGGGAGGGTTTCAACCCCTGTCAGATTTTTTCCGCAATCTGTGTCCCATTGCAGAGTTTTCCCCTATTGTCCCATAGCCACACAGGAAGTGAGAGGAAATCCCTGCAAATTAGGGTAATTTCTTGGGGACCCCCAGGTCTCCAGAACTAGTGTCCCCATTAGAAGATTTCCTCTCTATTACTTTTCTGGGGACATCCCAAATGTGGGTTTTTTTTTTTTACTTTCACTTTCAATGATAGTGGTAATAGAGAGGGTTAATCTCTTTAACTGTGGCACAGACAGCACTTAAAACTGACAGGTGTTCTAATCCCTCTCCACTCTACCCAAACTAAATATAAAGTTTTGCCTTTAGTTATACTTTAAGTATTTTAGAGCTTCAATCAACAGTGTTGACTTTTGTATCAGTACAGAGCTTTGGGGATACGGTGCTATTGGATGTGCATATTCTGTTCATGTTACTAGACAAGACAGGTGGCTCCGTGGTTTTGGTCAGAGGAGTTCCGCTGGTGCTAGGATGGCTTTGCTGCTATGCGGGGCCCCTCTCCTCCCTCCCCTTGGGAGGGAGGAGTTGAGTAGTGTGTTAGTTTGGGTGTTCAGTACAGGACTCCAGTCCTGCATCGGGGGCATGATGTCTATCCATATGCTACTGGTGGGCAGGGGGTGCTCTGAGGCTCCCTTTCCATGGCCAGTATTTTCCTGGGACCTCCCATGAATGTGCTCACCACATGGTTGGGCCGTTAACTAATTTGGACCTCGTCTATGTGGTCTACTGGGTGGTCTGTCGTGTTTGCCATTTAATCTCGGGCCCCCTGTCAGATGCTTTGCCTGGCCTTTTTGGGTACCCTAGGGCAGCAGTCGTCAACCAGTGGTCCTGGTCCGTGGACTACTGATGGTCAACGAGAAATTATTTTAATGGTCCCCAAGAGTTCTGCCAAAAATCAACATTGTGGCGGATGTATACCACCCAATGTTGTTTTCAGTGTTGTTCTCAATACGCGCTGACACTCAACATTTTCAGCACGCATTGATACCCGATGCTTCCTCTGTAGTTCTGACTCCTGTGAACTGAGAGGGAGGTGTCGGGAGTAGTGCAGAGAGCGGGAAGTGAAGGTTGGGACTTCCAATTTCAGCGCTGATCACACTGTGGGAGGGAGCACAGGGCTCAAGCACATGACTGGATAAGTAGGTGAGATCCAATGATGAGTCTGTGTAAGACCGTAGTGTGATGCAGAGTGCGGGGGGCAGAGAGACAAAAAATGTGTTTTAGATAGCAGTGTGATCCAGGGCAAATGGGCAGAGAGCCGGAGCATTGTGTGTATAAGGCATGTCAAATTCATGATAGTAGTCAGCGGAATTCAAAATTGTGAGTTTAGTGGTCAGTGAGATCTGAAAGGTCAGCGACCACTGCTGTAGGGGAGGCTGTAGTTCCTGCTTAGGGTTTTGGGGGCAAGTATCATCTATGTTCAACCTGCAAGCCCTGTAAGTATTCACTTGGGGGACTGTGATCCCTCCGAGTCTGGCTGGTGTATTGATACTCCATGTTGTGGCTTAATTCTGCATCTTCCGTGCTAGCCAGGGGTATATCTTTTTATATTCCTCTTGTGTATATATTGTCCTGTAAGACTGCTCAGTAAAGTCCAGGTCAATACGGAGTTGGTTGTCATTCGCCTTGTGCATGGCTGAAGCTAGGGCTGTAGACTTGATTTCGAGTTAGGTCTTTTTCCTCTGGGACAGAATTTCCTTCTTATCCAATGGACAGTTTCCTCCATTCACTGTCTTCCCCATCTTGGCTAAACGCCTTTTCCGTAGTTGTCTGGGAGTGATTGCTCTGGTACCTAGTCCTGAGCAGTTCAGGGTTCTCTCCTCCATTCTGTTTGTGGTACTGTAGGGGGGGCAGGGTGCAACCTATTTTGGTCCTTGTGTTCCAATCTCCAAAATGGGTTTTGTTCGCTACGTAGTAGTTGGTGCTCATTAAGAGGCCTCTGGCCTCCATGGACATTGAGGGTGCATACATGCACGTCCATATATTGCGTTAGGATAGGGGAGTCATTACCTATATTTGTTTGGCTTACCCTTCCCCTTTGTCCGGCATCAACTTCATGGGTATTTCCACGGTGTTAGCTCCAATACAGACATTTCTGAGTCTGCGGGGATTCCATGGTGGATTTCCTGGATGACCTCTTTATTGAACAGAGTCCCACTCTGTCCTGCCTGGACACCCTGGTGTCTGCTTTGCACACTCTGTTGGTTTTCAGCTGGATCCTGCACTTCCAGGAGTCCTCTCTGGTTTCACCCATACAGTTGGAGTGTATGGGTCTGATTTTGGGAAAGACTGCAGTATTTCTACCGATGGTTGAGATCTAGAGCTCTGTCCTTGGTTTGCTTGTGTCTGGCCTGTAGGTGTTTCTCTGCGTTTCTGCATGCAGGTTTTGGGCCTCATGGTGTCCACCTTTTGAGGCTGTCCCATATGGGAGCTCTGCATAGGAAGTTCTAACCCAATGGAGCACGTCTTCTTCTTCAATGGGCAGATAGATTCACGTGGGATTCATTCGTTCAAGTCCTCTCTACTATTGTGGTTTTGGCCCTCTTTTCTGCTGAGTGGCAAGTCGTTCCTTCCTCTTTGTTGGACTGTTATCACGACAGAAACAAAGCTGTCAAACTGGGTGGGAGTGACAGGTTAGCTGTCTGCCCATGGCGCCTGGACAAAGCAAGAAGCTCAGTTGCCTATCAATGTCCTGGAATGCTGAGCAATCAGGGTTTTCTTTATTTTTTATTTTTTTGTAAGTCTACTTATTATAGTGCATCCGGAAAGTATTCACAGCGCTTCACTTTTTTCCACATTTTGTTATGTTACAGCCTTATTCCAAAATTGATTAAGTTAATTATTTTCCTCAAAAATATACAAACAATAACCCATAATGACAATGTAAAAGAAGTTTGTTTGAAATCTTTGCAAATTCATTAAAAATAAAAACAAAATATTCACATGTATATAAGTATTCACAGCCTTTGCCATGACTCTCAAAATTGAGCTCAAATGGATTGTGTTTCCACTAATCATCCTTGAGATGTTTCTACAACTTGATTGGAGTCCACCTGTAATAAATTCAGTTGATTGGACATTATTTGGAAAGGCACTCATCTGTCTATATAAGGTCCCACAGTTAACAGTACATGTCAGAGCACAAACCAAGCCATGAAGTCCAAGGAATTGTCTGTAGACCTCCGAGACAGGATTGTATGGAGGCACAGATCTGGGGAAGGGTACAGAAAAATTTCTGCAGCACAGCGGCCTCCATTATCCGTAAATGGAGGAAGTTAGGAACCACCAGGATTCTTCCTAGAGGGGGCTGCCCCTCCAAACTGTGCTATCGGGGGAGAAGGGCCTTAGTCAGGGAGGTGACCAAGAACCCGATGATCACAATGACTGAGCTCCAGCGTTTCTCTGTGGAGAGAGGAGAACCTTCCAGAAGAACAACCATCTCTGCAGCACTCCATCAATCAGACCTGTATGGTAGAGTGGCCAGATGGAAGCCACTCCTCAGTAAAAGGCACATGACAGCCCACCTGGAGTTTGCCAAAAGGCACCTGAAGGACTCTCAGACCATGAGAAACAAAATTCTCTGGTCTGATGAAACAACGATTGAACGCTTTGGCCTGAATGGCAAGTGTCATTTCTGGAGGAAATCGAGCACTGCTCATCTCTTGGCCAATACCATCCCTACAGTGAAGCATGGTGGTGGTAGCATCATGCTGTGGGGATGTTTTTCAGCGGCAGGAACTGGGAGACTAGTCAGGATCGAAGGAAAGATGAATCAGCAATGTACAGAGACATCCTTGATGAATTTGCAAACATTTCAAACAAACTTCTTTCACGTTGTCATTATGGGGTATTGTTTGTAGAATTTTGAGGAAAATAATACATTTAATCCATTTGGAATAAGGCTGTAACATAACAAAATGTGGAAAAATGTGAAGCGCTTTGAATACTTTCCGGATGCACTGTATGTAATGAAATTGAGTCACAATACAAAAAGACAGAGCATGCAATGACACAAAGAATCAATAACAGAATATTCACTATCATGGTACAGTCGTAAAAAGGTTTGAAAGCCGCTGTAACTCTAGAATTAGTTATAAAAAGGTTATACAATAAAGCAGGTTAAATAGTATACCCTAAAAAGGGTATCTGGCTGTTTGGGATTGCTCTCTAAGATTGATTGATTCTCAGGTATGAAGACAGATCATACTACCGGGCCAAATCTGGCATTCCTCTCCTTCGTGTAAAAATCATCATTGTTTTGCTAGAAAATTACTCAGAACCCCCAAACATTATATATATGTTTTTAGCAGAGATCCTAGGGAATAAAATGGTGGTCGTTTTAATGTCACACGCTATTTGCTCAGCAATTTTTCAAACGCAATTTGAAGTCCCTTCCAGCAGCCTGTAAAGACAATCAAGTGGCTGAACGTCCGCTATGATTGTTTTTACTGTGCAGGGTATCGCTGGCAGAAAAAAAAGGTATCTAAATGATGCCTGCAGCTGCAGGCATCATTCAGGTATCTCCACTGAAAGCGCAGGACGTCATCTGACTGCCTGTGGTATGGAAGTGTTTAAAGATATAAAAAGGGAGTCGCGTTGATCGCTGTGGCTGGGTTATCAGTAATAGAGCATAAGTCTGGAGGAAGGGTGTGGGCAGGTGATCAGGTTTTTGACTGTCTCATTGGACACAGCTTCTTTGAGGATGACTGGTCAGGATCGAGCCAGACAGTGCCATGGCGGTGGCCTATGTCAATCATCAGAGCCGAACAAGGTGTTCGGCAGCAGTGCAAGTCTCTTCCGCTCTTCAGTGTGCAGAGCTCATGTCTGCTCTCTCAGCTGTTTACATTCTGGTTGTAAAATAATGGTGGCAAGCTTACCTCAGCTGACAAATTTAGGCCTAGAATAGTGCTCCTTACATTCAGAGGTTTACCATCAGATACAGTCAGGATGTGGATTCCTGTTGACTCCTCTGAGCAGAAGGGGGATCCTAATTGTGGAGAGGACGAGGGATCCTTGGGTGGATACAATGCATGCCCTGGTGGCATCATGGGACCTTTATGCCCTGTACACACGGTCGGACATTCCAACAACAAAATCCATGGATTTTTTCCGACGGATGTTGGCTCAAACTTGTCTTGCATACACACGGTCACACAAAGTTGTTGGAAAATCCGATCGTTCTAAACGCGGTGACGTAAAATACGTACGTCGGGACTATAAATGGGGCAGTAGCCAATAGCTTTCGTCTCTTAATTTATTCTGAGCATGCATGGCACTTTGTGCGTTGGATTTGTGTACACACGATCTGAATTTCCGACAACAGATTTTGTTGTCGGAAAATTCTATAGCAAGCTGTCAAATTCCGATGGAAAATGTGTGATGGAGCCCACACACAGTCGGAATGTCCGACAACAAGGTCCTATCACACATTTTTAGTCGGAAAATCTGACCGTGTGTACAGGGCATTACAGTCTCATTTCTGCCGCCTTGCCTTTTTTTAAGCCCTTCTGTGACTGTTGCAAAGGATAGTGGCCGTAGGAAATCCGGTCATTCTCATAGTTTGCTTTGTCGTCCCTTGTAGGCAGACGTGTTGCACCTGTTCATGGATGCTTCTTGGCATCTTTCTCTTCCAGAGGATCTTCTGTCCCAAGGGCCGATCTTCCTCCCTACTTTCCCACCTTTGGCTGTTGGCATGGCTTATGACAACTAGAGACAGGGGGTTGTCAGCATCTGTTTTACCTTCCTTGTTGAAGGCATGTGAATCCGCTTCTTGGAGAACCTATCGTCATACCTAGGAAGCCTACATTGCATGGTTTGAGTGTTCAGGGTTTCCTCCACACACTCTCGGTGCCTAGCTTTGGCCTTCTCCAGCGGGGCATTGATTTGTATCTTGCTTTGGGTGCCATTGGCGGGCCAGATTTTAAGTCCCTTATGTTTTTCTTTTCTGCCCCTCCAAGCTGCGCATTACAGTGCAGCCATGACACTTTTAACTTGGTTCTGTCAGCTTCTCCTTTTGTACAGCCAACCAATCTACATAAAAAGATTGTGGTCTCATAAACCCATATTTTATTAACAATAGAAGATCGTGAACATAACAAGTGTTTAACCCCTTCCCGACCAGCCGCCGCAGTTGTACTGTGGCAGGTTGGCTCCCCTGTCCTTACCTTTTTTTTCCCCACAAATAGAGCTTTCTTTTGGTGATATTTGATCGCCTCTGTGGTTTTAATTTTTTGCGCTATAAACAAATAATAACCGACAATTAAAAAAAAAAAACAATATTTTTTATTTTATGCTATAAAACATATCCAATAATAAAATATAAAAAATCTGATTTCTTCATCAATTTATGCCAATATGTATTCTGCTACATATTTTTGGTAAAAAAAATATTCATTAGTAATGGCAACGATCAGTAACTTATAGTGTTACTGTGATATTGCAGTTGATAATTTGGACACTAACTGACACTTTTTGGGGATCAGTGACATAGGTAGGTTGAAAATAAGGCACAAGTCCATTCAGTTCAACCAATTAAAAAAAACAAAAAAAAAACCATACAAATCGCATATACACAATCCTTCACCCACAGTTGATCCAGAGGAGGGCAAAAAACCTCAGCAAATCATGATCTGATTTACTACAGCAGGGGAAAAAATTCCTTCCTGATCCCCCAAGAAGCAATCGGATTTTCTCTGAGTCAACTTTACCTATAAATGTTAGTACCCTGTTATATTATGTACATTTAGGAAAGAATCCAGGCCTTGTTTAAAGAAATCTACTGAGCTGGCCAGAACCATCTCTGGAGGGAGTTTATTCCACATTTTCACAGCTCTTACTGTGAAGAAATCTTTCTGTATTTGGAAATGAAATCCTTTTTCCACTAGACATAAAGAGTGCCTCCTTGTCCTCTGTGATGAAGTGAATAACTCAATACCAAGTTCACTTTATGAACCACTTATGTATTTGTACAAGTTGATCATATAGCCCCCTAATCTCCTCTTCTCAAGAGAGAATAAATTTAGTTCCTCTAATCTTTCCTCATAGCTGAGCTCCTCCATGCCTCTTATCAGCCCTTCTCTGCACTTTCTCCAGTTCCCCAAAATCCTTTTTCAGAACTGGTGCCCAACACTGAACTGCATATTCCAGATGAGGTCTTACTAATGATTTATACAGGGTAAAATGATATCTCTCTCTGGAGTCCATACCTCTCTTAATACAATACTTTGCTTCGCTTTTGGAACTGCAGCTTGGCATTTCATGCTAGTATTGATCTTATGATCTACCAAAACCCCCAGATCCTTCTCTACTATGGATTGCCCCAGTTATACTCCCCCTAGTTTGTATGATGCATGCATATTCTTAGCCCCACAAGTGCATAACTTTACATTTATCAACATTAAACCTCATTTAACACACAGTTGCCCAATTAGACAGTGCATTGAGGTCGGCTTGTAAGTTGGAGACATCCAGTAAGGACGTTCAATGAACAAAAAGATTCCTCAAGGGGTGAGATTTTAACGGACCAGAAACAGTGAATGTATTGAAAAATATACAATTTTATTTAATAGAATATCAGATAAAAAGTTTAATCACATAAAACACAAGCACATAGTATACATAACAACATTTGATCAAACCAGTGAATAACCTATAGATCCACTGTCCATGGTGATAGGACAGAGGAAATCTAACGCATTTCAACAGAGAATATATATATGTCTTCTTCAGGGAAAATAGGTTACACAGTTCCAGATGTTGCAAGATTAATCTAAAATGATAGAATATACACAATTATAAACATGAACATGATTTAATGGTAAATATACAGAGGTCATTTGCATGGATAAACATACATGAATGAGCATACTAACCCTATGTGCTTATAGTTAGACAAATGGGAGTCAGAAATCAAGAGCAGAAAAGAAAAGTTTCTTTTGGTTTCTTTCTTTTCTGCTCTTGAGTTCGGACTCCCATTTGTCTAACTATCAGCACATAGGGTTAGTATGCTCATTCATGTATGTTTATCCATGCAAATTATCTCTGTGTATTTACCATTAAATCATGTTTGTGTTTATAATTGTGTATATTCTATAATTTTAGATTAATCTTGTAAAATCTGGAACTGTGTAACCTATTGTCCCTGAAGAAGACATATATATATTCTCTGTTGAAACTCATTGGATATCCTTTGTCCTATCATCATGGACAGTTGATATATAGGTTATTCACTGGTTTGATCAAATGTTGTTATACATACTATGTGCTTGTGTTGTATGTGATTCAACTTTTTATCTGATATTCTATTAAATAAAATTGTATATTTTTTAATATATTCACTGTTTCTGGTCCGTTAACATCCCACCCCTTGAGGAATTATTTTGTTCATTGTCAGTACTAGGGATGTGGACTTGAAACAGTATATCCAGTCAGTTGGCAAAATTCTTGTCTTTCTGTAAGGACGTTATTCCACCCATAGCTTGGTGTCATCTGCAAATATTGAAATGGTACTTTTAATCCCAGACACTATATAATTTATAAAGATATTAAAAAGTAAGGGTCCCAACACTGAACCTTGGGGTACGCCAATTATAACCTTAGACCATTCAGAGTATAAATCATTAACCACTACTCTGAATTTTTTATTTATTTTTTAGCCAGTTTTCTATCCATTTACAAACTGATCTTTCCAAGCCTGTAAACTTACACATTATCCATGTGTGGGTAACTGTCAAATGCTTTTGCAAAATTTATGTATACTACATCCACAGCCACCCCTCTGTCCAAGGTTTTACTTACCTCCTCATAAAAATAAATCAGGTTTGTTTGACAACTTCATGAATCCATGCTGTCTGTTGTTTAAAATATTTTTTTTCCAGTAAGAACTCATCTAGGTGGCCTTTTATTAATCACTTCAATACAGGGCACTTATATACCTTCCTGCCCAGACCAATTTTCAGCTTTCAGTGCTGTCGCAGTTTGAATGACAATTGCGCGGTCATACAACACTGTACCCAAACTAAAATTCTATCATTTTGTTCCCACAAATAGAGCTTTCTTTTGTTGGTATTTGATCACCCCTGCGTTTTTGTTTTTTTTGCTAAACAAATAAAAAAAGACCGAAAATTTTGAAAAAAATAAAAGTTTTGCTTTTGTTTCTGTTAAAATTTTTTGTAAATAAGTAAGTTTTCTCTTTCACTGGGCACTGATCAGGCGGCACTGACAGGCACTGATAAGATGGCACTGATGAGGTGGCACCAATGAGCGGGCACTGATGGGCACTGGTAGGCGGCACTGATGGGTGACACTGATATGCAGCACTGATGAGCACTCATGGGCACTGATAGGCGGCACTGAAAGGCTGCAAAGATGGGTTCTTATGGGTGGCATTGATGGGCACTGATTCGCGGCACTGATATGAAGCACTGATAGGCATCCCTGGTGGCATTGGCAGGCATTAGAATGGGCACTGATTGGCAGCTGCCTGGGCATTGATTGGCAGCTGCCTGGGCACAGATTGGTATTTCCCTGGGGTCTAGGGGGCATACCTGGTGGTCCAGTGTGGATGGCCAACCTGTCCTGGGCGGCTTCCCTGGTGGTCCTGGGCAGGATAAACGGTCAGCACAGACCCCCCCTGTCAGGAGAGCAGCTGATTGGCTCTCCTCTACTCGCGTCTGTCAGACGCGAGTGAGGAAAAGCCGATCACCGGCTCCTCCTATTTACATCGTGATCAGCCGTGATCTGATCACGTGGTAAAGAGTCTCCGTCAGAGACTCTTTACCTAGATTGGAGTTGCGGGGTGTCAGAGTGACACACCGCAACAACGATCGCCGCAATGCGCGCCCCCGGGGGCGCGCAGAGGCTCAATGTCCTGATCACGTCATATGACGTCCGGTCAGGGTATTGAAACCACTTTGCCGCTGTCATTTTGCTATATGGCGGGCGGCAAGTGGTTAAACTCTCAAGTATCTTCCTGACTATAGAAGTTAAACTAACAGGTCTATAATTACTTTGTAAAGACTTTGATCCCTTGTTAAATATGGGCACCACATTGGCCCTACGCCAATCCAGTGGTGCTCTGCCAGTCATTAACGAGTTCCTATAAATGAGAAAGAATGGCTTTGAAATGACAGAGCTGTTTTAGGATCTGTGGGTGGCCATCTGGTCCAGGTGCTTTATCCACCTTTATTCTGTCTAAATATTTCTAGACCATATCACTTTTGAGCCATTGTGGATCATTTGAGGCTGTGTCACTACCACCCCCATTATGGACATGAGCTCCTCCATGCTCCTTTGTATACACAGAACAGAAGAAAGTATTTAATACATTTGCCTTCCCTTTGTCCCCAGTCACCTACTCTAGATTATTTTGTAAAGGGCCTACATGCTCAGACTTGACCTTTTTATTATTAAATATATTTCAAGAATTTTTTGGGGTTTCTCCTATTATCTTTTGCAATCTGTCATCCATTTTGAATTTTTGCGTCCTTAATTTCCTTTTTAAATATTCTTTAATATTCTTTGTAACATTTAAATAATGATAGTGTTCCTTCATTTTTTCTTATTATGTATAGCTTTTTTAACTACTTGCCCGCCCACCATATGGCAAAATGACGATGTGGCTCTGTTATCCTGATCGGACGTCATATGACGTGATCAGGATAACTAGCCGGTGCGTGCCCGCGGAGGTGCGCTGCGAGGCTGATCGGTGATGCGGCGTGTCAGTGTGACACTCCGCAACTCCGATCTAGGTAAAGAGTCTCTGACTAAGACTCTTTACCACATGATTAGCTGTTTCCAATCATGGCTGATTACAGTGTGAACAGGAAAAGCCCTTTTTATTGGCTTTTCCTCACTCGCGTCTGTCAGACCAGAGTGGAGGAGAGCCGATCGGCTGCCCCTCTGACGGGGGGGGGGTCTGTGCTGATTGATTATCAGCGCAGCCCCAACCCACCCCACCTCTCCCCGAATATGTCACCCATGGCCACCAGGGATGACAATCAGTGCCTACAATGCATGCCAATCAGTGCCCATAATTGATGCTAATCAGTGCCAAACACTAATGCCTGCCAATCAGTGATGCCCATCAGTACCATCAATCAGTGCCCATCTGTGCCACCTATCAGTGCCCATAATTGCCGCCTATTAGTGCCCATCACTGCCGCCTTTCAGTGCCACCTATGTGTGCCCATCAGTGCTGCATATCAGTGCCACCTCATCGGTGCCTATCAGTGCCGCCTTATCAGTGCCCGTCAGTGCAGCCCCATCACTGCCTGTCAGTGAAAGAGAAAACTTATTTAAAAACAAAAAAAATGTATTTTTTCAAAAAAAATAATTATTTGTTTAGCAGAAAATAAAAATCCCAGTGGTGATTAAAAACCACCAAAAGAAAGCTCTATTTGTAGGAACAAAATGGTAAAAATTTTGTTTGGGTACACTGTAACATGAACGCGCAATTGTCATTCAAAGTGCGACAGCGCTGAAAGCTGAAAATTGATCTGGGCAGGAAGGTGTATAAGTGCCCTGTAATGAAGTGGTTAACTTTGGCCGTGAGCCACGTAGGTTTTATTTTTAGCCTTTTAACCTTATTGCCCATGGGAATATACTTTTCAGTGAGTTCACATACAGTCTTTTTGAAGAATTCCCATTTCTGTTATGTGTTCATCGATGCCAATATTCCCTCCCAGTCTAAGTGCAAAAAATATGCACTGTCACTGTACTAATGACTGGCTGGGAAGGGGCTAACATCAGGGACGATCAGCAGTGTGCCTAGCTGGTGTTTATATATTGTGGGGGAGGTGCTTGTACTAGGAGAAGACATGGATTCATGTCCCTGCTTTGCATAGACACAGGATCCATGTCTTCCCTCTTGACAGATCTACCTTGTTTACATAGGCAGTTTGGCGTTCGGCCTGTGTACTGAACATTCATCGGGTGCCGGCAGACATCGAGCCCACGGTACTCACCGCTTGACTCCCTCTATGTGTGATCACAACGGGAGAGATCCGCCAGCGGTGCGCATGCCTGCACTCTAGCTGGAAGAGCAAGATCACGTATATATACGTAATCCGGCGCACAGGTGCGGCCCTGGAACAGTACAACTGCTATGGGACGCACCTGGAAAAGAGGTTAAATAAGCTTTGGCCCAAAGAACTGGATTCAAATCATACTTTTTAAGGGGGAACTGTCATCTCTGTCCCGCAGCGGCTCCTCCTCTCACCAACTGTCCCATTCACTTTAATGGAATGGCTGGTGATGGCGGCGGTGACACAACAAGGTGAGGGCGTGGCAGCAGCAGGTGAGTGCATGCCTGCTAACAGGCGCTGCCATGATGGATCTAAAATCACAGGTGCTCTTTAAATGTAAGGATCTATTCTTGCTGGTAGTTAGAATCTTTAAAATTTGGAAAACAAAATGAAGGTTTCCTATTTAAAATAATAAGCTGTCAGGTTAGTAAAACAGTGACATCAGAACCGATTTAATCATACAGTTTGTAGTGTACATAGATTTGCAAAACAATGGGATAAAGGAATATTCCTCAACTTTGTTTTATCTCATGGTTACTCCATTTCTTGCTGAATAAACTAAATTATTATTGCATCTTAAATGGAAAAATATCTTTAGATAGATTTTTACTCCAAAAGTATTTTGATAAAATAAATTTGATAAAAAGCAAAAAAATCTGATTTAATTAAAAAAAAAAAAATAATAATAATTTTTTTTATTTTTAAAAATCATTGATTTTTATCCACCCTGCTTCAGCACAAGAAAAGCTCAAGCAAAATGTATCCCTTTAAATTCTATGTATGCCTTAGCACTGGTCCGTTGCGCTTCAGTTCCGTGGTGTTAAAAATCTTGCTTGCTGCATTTCTGGTCAGTTAAAAAAAAAACACACCAAAAACGCACCTCCCCATTGAAAATAACGCACACGTGTTACGTTTTTTATGCGGTTTTTGAGTCATATGACCTATGAAAAACACACTATAAGCACAGTAAAATCACAACAAAATCGAATGCATTTGTCAGCACCTTTTTTTCTTATCAGCAAAATGCCGCTAACACCGTTTTCAGTCGATATTTTTTGGCCACCAAAAATTTGGTGCATCCCTACTAATCAGTTTCAAAATGTTCTTCCCGTCTCTTCCTTGTTAGTACTGCTTACTTTGCCAGCTTTTTGTTTCCGTGTTCTATTCCTTCTCTATTGTAAATAAAATATGTGTTGACGAGATTTGCAAATCATTTCAGTCTGCTTTTAATGTAGATTTTACAAAGCGCCCCAATTGTTTTGGAATTGGGGTTGTAGATATTGGGTCCCTTCTTCTGGCAATTATTCCAAAGGTCCTTTTTATGGTGTCTATCACTTCTGCATGATCTTGTCAGCGCTGGGTCATATTAGGTGGAAGCTTTAGTTTCCTTTTAGATGTTGGCTTTTATAGTCATTGTTCAGGTCTATGCCGTTAGGGGTTGGGTCTTCCCCTTTTTTCCTAATTGATGGATACTCAGCTAGAGCATATAGTGTTTCTTGGTCTTAGGAATCCAGTGTCTACGTGTCAGGTTTTCTGTCCATGTCTATTACCCAGTTTAATACATAGTTGCTGTTTGGGCATCAGATGCAGATTTTGGCCGCTGCTTGGTTTTGTAGCAGCAGTTTGTTTTTTGTTTTTTTTCATGGGGGTTTTGTGTTTCTCAATGGTCACTGCTTTGAGATGTCCCTATGGTCAAGAATATTGCAGGGCTGCGTCCTTCTATGAACATAAGGGAAAACTGCATTTTTTTTCTACTCACCATAAAATCCCTTTCTCTGAGTTCTTTTTTGTACTGCTTGGTAACTAACTGAGATGCCTATAGCAGGTGTGTGTGTGGGGGTTGCCTCCAGGAAGAACTGCCCATGGGAGGGGCTCTGATTTTTTTTTTTTTTTTTTGCAGCCTAGTGTCCTAGAACCCGAAGGTGGCGCTATAACCGTATGGTCAAGAATATTGCTGGGCTGTGTCCAGAGAAAGGGATTTTACAGTGTGTAGAAACAAAAATGTGTGTGTGTGTGTGTTTTTTTTTTTTTTTACAATACTGATCCTTTTATGGACGTGTGAGTAGCCAGTAAAAAGACTTGTATGATAAATAATTTATTTTACTCAGCTATAAAGCCCATTTATATTTTTTAGATTTTTTCTGCATGTTAAAAAGACAAGGGAACCAAGTCAGTCAGTCCATATTCTCATAGGAACTTAGTCTAATTCCTCTATAACAGTCATATGCATTATGGCTAGCTTTGGGTGGAAGCCAGGTAACATACCAGTATGTTTTTTGCACTGTGAGAAAAAATTAACTCAAACATTGGGACAACCATCAAACTCCATGTAGATGTTCTCATGTGCTTGGTGAGAATCAAAGTAAAGATCCCAACACTTTAGGTTTTCTAACCACTTGAATATGTGCTTAACCTAATACAAAACTGTTGTTTTCTAGGTATGACTTTTTCCTGATAAGTCAAAATGCCCGCCAGGGTACAGTAAACCCTACATATTACAACGTGCTTTATGACTCCAACTGTCTGAAACCCGATCATCTGCAACGTCTGACATACAAGCTTTGTCATCTGTACTACAACTGGCCAGTGAGTAAAATATACTTGGAACATTTAACACTTATTTGTAAATCAATGAGCTGTGCATCAAGATTGTTACAGGATCATGGATGCAAACACAGCTCTAGGTCTCTTATATCCACCTCCACTGCCACACTAATTAGGTGTTGGCCCTGTCGCTCACAGATTCCAGGTAGCAAAAAAGGTCTGGTTGGCTGCACATCTGGTTACAATTACCTTTATATCAGCATATCCATAAAAACAAATCTCCATATAGAGCTATGATTAAATGCTAAGTGAGCTTGAAACGCATTAGCTGGTTATGCTGTTCCCCTAGTTTTGTGTCCTGGATTTTTTTTTATGGATATGCTGAAAAAAAATTGTGACAGGATCACTCTGGTCCTTCTTTGGGAAATTATCCTGTTTTTGTCCTGGTTGCCATTGTCATTGGAAAAGAAAAGAAAATAGGGAAATCCAAATACAGTGCCTTGAAAAAGCATTCATACCCCTTAAAATTTTCCACATTTTGCCATGTTACAACCAAAAACGTAAATGTATTTCATTGGGATTTTTATGTGATAGACCAACACAAAGTGGCACATAATTGTGAAGTGAAAGGAAAATGATAAATGGTTTTCAAAATGTTTTACAACTATCTGAAATATGTGGCGTGTATTCAGCCCCCTTTACTTTGATACCCCTAACTAAAATCTAGTGAAATCAATTGCCTTCACTACCGTATATACTCGAGTATAAGTCGACCCGAATATAAGCCGAGGCACCTAATTTTACCACAAAAAAAACGGGAAAACTTATTGACTCGAGTATAAGCTGAGGGTGAGAATGCAGCAGCTACTGTAATGCCGTGTACACACGGGCGGACTTTTCGACTGGACTGGTCCAACGGGACGAATCCGTCGGACAATCCAACCGTGTGTGGGCTCCATCGGACCTGCAGCGGATTTTTTCGGGCGAAAATCAGACGGACTAGAAACATGTTTCAAATCTTTCCGACGGACTCGAGTCCGGTCGAAAAATCTGCTCGTCTGTATGCTAGTTCGACATGGACGCTAGGGCAGCTATTGGCTACTGGCTATCAACTTCCTTATTTTAGTCCTGTCGTACGTCATCACGTACGAATCCGTCGGACTTTAGTGTGATCGTGTATAGGCAAGTCCGGTCGTTCGAAAGTCCGACGGAAGTCGGAAAGACCGTCAGACCTTTGATGCCGAAAAGTCTGCCCGTGTGTACGCGGCATCAGTGGAAAAGAGGGTCAACAATGTCAGAAATGTTATGTTTCTGGTGTAAAGTATAAGATTTCGCAACATGGAGGCTGATTTTGCTAAAGAACATGAGAAACTTCACTCAATTCACTTCAAATATCCAATTTTGTGAAAACCCAGTTCCTGTTCATTTTTTTTAATCTGCATGAAATGGGTATGGGATTGGGAATTCAATGTAAAATATGCAGCTAAAATTTTTTTGTGTGAAGAGCCTCAACTCCTTTATTTAATCAGCCCAAGTTACCTTCAAAGGAAAACTAAATTGTAAGTAACTAAAACGAAAATGTAGTTTTTACTATATAAATATTTACATAAAAAAGGCCTGGTAGTCATTATGCAGTTTAAACTGTTTGAACTACAGACAAACAACTTAATACAAACTTGGAATACTGTAAGGGAGCTTTTTTACTTGCCGAAGGATATCTCTTTCTGTTCATCCAGTCTTAACTTTATGCAGCCGTCCCGCCTCCCCCTTGTCCGTCCTTGAAGAGGAGGAGGCGGAGCTTTGTCACAGTGGACGGCACGGACCTCCTATACACACAGCCACTGTAACAAAGCTCTGCCTCCTTCTCCTCACGGATGAGGAGGAGGCGGGACAGCGTGGACGATATGGCTTTCCCTCCCCCACATCAATACTGACATGGCGGCATATAACCTGACTCGAGTATAAGGCGAGGGGGGCATTTTCAGCACAAAAAAACGTGCTGAAAAACTCGGCTTATACTCCAGTATATAAGGTAATTAGTGAAAAAAAGTCCACCTGTATTTTTATCTCAGTATAAATACAGCTGTTCTGTGAAGCCCTCAGAGGTTTGTTAGAGAACCTTAGTGAACAAACAGCACCATGAAGAAGAACACACCAGACAGGTCAGGGTTAAAGTTATGGAGAAGTTTAAAGCAGTTTTAGGTTATAAAAAAAATATCCCAAGCTTTGAACATCTCACGGAGCACTGTTCAATCCATTATCCAAAAATGGAAAGAGTATGGCACAACTGCAAACCTACCAAGAAATAGCCGTCCAAGGAGAATATTAATTAGTGAAGCAACCAAGAGGCCCATGGTAACTCTGGAGGAGCTGCAGAAATTCACAGCTCAGGTGGGAGAATCTGTCCACAGGACAACTATTAGTCGTGCACTCCACAAATCTGGCCTTTATGGAATAGTGGCAAGAAGAAAGCCATTGTTGAAAAAAAAAGCCATAGAAAGTCTCGTTTGCAGTTTGCGAGAAGACATATGAGGGACATTAACACTGCACATCACCCTGAACACACCATCCCCACTGTGAAACATGGTGGTTGGCAGCATCATGTTGTGGGGGATGCATTTCTTCAGCAGAGACAGGGAAGCTGGTCAGAGTTGATTGGAATGTTGATGGAGCCAAATACAGGAAAATCTTAGAAGAAAATATGTTAGTGTCTGCAAAAGACTTGAGACTAGGGCAGAGGTTCACCTTCCAGCAGGACAACAACCCTAAACATAAAGCCAGAGCTACAATGGAATGGTTTAGATCAAAGCATATTCATGTGTTAGAATTGCCCAGTCAAAGTCTAAATCCAATTGAGACTGTAGCAAGACTTGAAAATTGCTGTTCACAGATGCTCTCCATCCAATCTGACAGAGCTTGAGCTATTTTGCAAAGAAGAATGGGCAAAAAATGTCACTCTGTAGATGTGCAAAGCTGGTAGAGAAATCCTAAAAAGACTTGCAGCTGTAATTGCAGTGAAAGGTGGTTCTACAAAGTACTGACTCAGGGGGGCTGAATACAAATATACGCCACACTTTTCACATATTTATTTGTAAAAAAAATTGAAAACCATTTATCATTTTCCTTCAACTTCACAATTATGTGCCACTTTGTGTTGGTCTATCACATAAAACCCCAATAAAATACATTTACGTTTTTGGTTGTAGCATGAAAAAAATTTGGAAAATTTCAAGTCACTGTATGTATAGCTGTCTGAAAGAAATGAGAAGGAATCATGCAGTAAACATGGTCTTAAAGGGGATTTCCACTCACTTTGTAAAAATGTCTCACTTTTGTGTGACTTGCTGTTGTGTCTGTGCGACAGAAAGTGAAGCAGCACCTCCCCCCCTTACCACACACACATTAAGGCACAGAGCGCAAAAAAATCTATCAGGGATTTTATCTAACCTCTTCTCTCTCCCAAAATAAAGAGTTCTATATTTAGATAACACTTAACTTAATTTTCCCTAAAGAGATATGACAGTGGTGAGGCTAACTGTCAAATGTGACATGTAGGCGAAGATTTAGTAAACAAAGTTTGAAAACTGTGAATAGGAATGACTAAATTGATTTCCAATCAGGATGAATGGTTTTGATTCATCCAAATATACAGTATCTCACAAAAGTAAGTACACCCCTCACATTTTTGTAAATATTTTATTAAATCTTTTCATGTGACACCACTGAAGAAATTACACTTTGCTACAATGTAAAGTAGTGAGTGTACAGCTTGTATAACAGTGTAAATTTGCTGTCCCCTCAAAATAACTCAACACAGCCATTAATGTCTAAACCGCTGGCAACAAAAGTACACCCCTTGTAAAGGGTGAAATACAAGTGAAGTGAAAGTGTCCAAATTGGGCCCAAAGTGTCAATATTTTGTGTGGCCACCGTTATTTTCCAGCACTGTCTTAATCCTCTTGGGCATGGAGTTAACCAGAGCTTCACAGGTTGCCACTGGAGTCCTCTTCCACTCCTCCATGACGGCATCACGGATCAGGTGGATGTTGGAGACCTTGCTCTCCTCCACCTTCTGTTTAAGGATGCCCCACAGATGCTCAAAAGGGTTTAGGTCTGAAGACATGCTTGGCTAGTCCATCACCTTTACCCTCAGCTTCTTTAGCAAGGCAGTGGTCATCTTGGAGATGTGTTTACTGCCCTGCAGCCCAGTCTCCAAAGGGAGGGGATCATGCTCTGCTTCAGTATGTCACAGTACATGTTGGCATTCATGGTTCCCCCAATGAACTGTAGCTCCCCAGTGCCAGAAGCACTCATGCAGCCCCAGACCATGACACTCCCACCACCATGCTTGACTGTAGGCAAAACATACTTGTCTTTGTACTCCTCACCTGGTTGCCGCCACCCACGCTTGACACCATCTGAACCAAATAAGTTTATCTTGGTCTCATCAGACCAGAGGATGCCAGTAATCCATGTCCTTAGTCTGCTTGTCTTCAGCAAACTGTTTGCGGGCTTTCTTGTGCATCATCTTTAGAAGAGGCTTTCTTCTGGGACACAGCCATGCAGACCAACTTGATGCACTGTGCGGCGTATGGTCTGAGCACTGACAGACCGACCCCCCACCCCTTCAACCTTTGCAGCAATACAGACAGCACTCATACGTCTATTTCAGAAAGACAACCTCTGGATATGACGCCGAGCACGTGCACTCAAATTCTTTGTCCATGGTGAGGCCTGTTGTGAGTGGAACCTGTCCTATTAAACAGCTGTAAGGTTTTGACCACCGTGCTGCAGCTCAGTTTCAGGGTCTTGGCAATCTTCTTTTAGCCTAGGCCAGTAATGGCGAACCTTGGCACCCCAGATGTTTTGGAACTACATTTCCCATGATGTTCAACTACACTACAGAGTGCATGAGCATCATGGGAAATGTAGTTCCAAAACATCTTGAGTGCCAAGATTTGCCATCACTGGCCTAAGCCATCTTTGTGTAGAGCAACAATTCTTTTTTTCAGATCCTCAGAGAGTTCTTTGCCATGAGGTGCCATGTTGAACTTCCAGTGACCAGTATGAGAGAGTGAGAGCGATAACACCAAATGTAACAGACCTGCTCCCCATTCACACCTGAGACCTTGTAAAACTAATGATTCACATGACAACGGGGAGGGACAATGTCTAATTGGGCCCAATTTGAACATTTTCACTTAGGGGTGTACTCACTTTTGTTACCAGCAGTTTAGACATTATTGGCTGTATGTTGAGTTATTTTGAGGGGATAGCAAATTTACACTGGTATACAAGCTGTACACTCACTACTTTACATTGCGGCAAAGGTTGTTACATGAAAAGATATAATAAAATATTTACAAAAATGTAAGGGGTGTACTCACTTTTGTGAGATACTGTATTAATCCAGAGCCATCCAGTGGAGAATCATACAATTTCAAAATCATGACTGCCTGGATCCTGAATTGCATGGTTCTCTATACGTGAGACATATCTATATTTTGTATTGGGATGCAATTTTTTTTTATTTCTCCCAGATATTTCCATGGAGATATGTCTGATGCCTGGAGAATTACATAATTCATCATGTCAGTTAAATGGTTTAGTAAATGACATGTTTCTTTCCAGATTGGACGTGTCTTCACACATAGGTGAATCACAGATTGTTGTGTCTCATCTAATTTGGGAATTGCTTCTGTCCTCCCTGTTGCTGATATCAAACTTTGAGGGCCCTATCAGATCTATTTGCTGTAGCACACTGCGGTAACATTCACAATGGCTCTAAGGCGACATTCACACCGTTGATTAAGGCCGGCTTAAATTGTAGCTGCTGCGGCTCACTATACCTGCAGCCACTGGTGACATGTCATTATAGTAATTGGGGCCGGAAGCTGCACCGAGCTGTTCTGAGTGGCAACAGGAATCAGAAGATTACTGCCACGACAGTTTGCACCTGCTCTAATCAATGTTGTGAATGTAACCTAACACACTAATACAGGAACAGGCATACATGCTGTGCATTGTGGTACTGGCAGTGATCTTGTGCTTTGGCTGCCCATGTAAAATAATAGGCTGCCCTAACACAATGCATGTTATAGCACTAATGTGTGGAAATTCTCTAAAAAGCATAGCTGAGCATTGTTCACAGCTAAACTTTTTATATTATATAAACCACAATTCAGTTTTAGAATTTCTTTCTGTGCAGCACATCATCCATGTGTTTGTGTATTTTAGATGGGGTTTCGTGTGTTTCTGAAAACACATACAATAACAAGCGTATGTGCTGGAACACTCGAAAATACTCCAAACACTTAAAAATTCATATGAAAAAGAGTATATTGTTCCCATAGCTCTCTGTTCCATCTGTCCTCGATCACTTCATTGTAAAATGATAGAAGAGAATAAAAAGATAATTGTAGCCAATAGGTTATATAGAGTAGTGTTATCTATGAAAATTCATATTCTCTGTCCCCACTAAGCTTGGAACAGACATCGGAGAAACAGTAGAAGGAAAATTGAGCACAATTCTCTGATATCTACTCAGCAAACCTGCTGAAATTTCCCATTTGAATTCTTCCATTGGAAAGGCTGGTGTGTTTAAGTAAAACATGAATGCGGTCTCTCATTTCTGCAGCTCTTGTAGCAGCATATTACATGCACTAGTACAAGGTAGGTTATTTAGACTGCAGGTTAATGCTGGCTTTATACAAACATTCTTGCACACCTGAACACCATGCAATCCTAAACAGGAATGTTTGGGTTGCCCAAGCTATGGAATGCTATGAAAGAGGTAGGTCTCCCCGCAGGGAGTTCTGGTGTTGACCTATCTCTTTAGGAGTATCTTGGGCTGCCTCATACATATTAGATTGTCACCACCAGATTCAGAGACTCTCATCTAATATCTGTGACAGCAGAGTAGCTTGCGACACTGATAAGAATTTGTGGATGTGCTGCACAGGAAGGGTCTTTCCATTAGAACAGCTAAAAAAATATATTTTTAAGGAATATCTTTTTAATAAATAGATCAGAGTAATATATTTCATACACAATATAAAGATGTACTATTTCATTGCATTTGCTAATACTGGCCAGATTATCCAGGCCTTGTAAGGGATTTTGTGTGCTGGACATAGCTGTTTTTCTAAGATTTAATATTGAGGACGGATATTCTAAATTAACTAGAGCAGATATACATAGAATATATATGCAGAATGTTTGCATGCAGTATGTGCTGTGTTCAGTACATTAGTGACCTCTACTGGTCAAAAAAAAGAAAGGAAACCGTTTTGAAAGTATATGTGCCCAAACCAGCAAGGATCCTTGTGTATCATAGAAATGGATAGAAGTAGCAGTAAGTGAAACTCTGGGTTTTCATCATTTACCCAAGCATAGCTTTAGTGCAATAGTGAAACTTTTGTGAGTAATCTGGGGATCTGGTGAATCCTGTTTGTATTGTAATACAGGCATTGCTTCATCCACTGCAGGTTCCGTACTGTCACATTTAGCGTGTACGGAATGGTATTAGCAGTTCACAAGGTGGTATTATTTGTTTCCTGTGAAATGCTCTTTGTGAGAAAGTTAAAATTCATGCATACATTACCAAAAGTTTCATTACAGTATAAGAACAGAATATTTAAAAGCAGGATATGGTAATAAATCATTTTCATCTTTTCTGCAGTTTCAACCCTAATAAATGTATTTCTTCAAACAATACATAACTCTTTTCAAAACTGCCACAGGTTATTCCACCTCTACAACTTTTCATTGCAGTAAATTCATTCAAGCATGTTCATGGCCGAAATGGCAAAATAGTATATTATCCCTAATATGTAGCAGTAAAAATTAATAGAGATTAACTTTTTCAACCTCTATCTGAAACTAAATACGTTTTCTTAATTGTACATTGCAGGAGACAGAGGACTTTCAGAGATAAACATTGTAGATAATATTTATTGTCCTTGTAAAATTAAATTACTTTTCAATCCTACTCCTCACACACACATATATATAAACATATACAAAAAAAAAAAAAAAACACATTACATCACATGCACATTTACAGTATATGAGTCAAATTTATCTCAAATAATACTAAAACATTCCCGTCTTTAAAAATAAGACCACCCTATTATAACAAACAGTAACCCAGGACCTCTTGGCTTTCTATAAATCTGTTTGTCCTCATTTTTATATTTCTAAACTGTCTACCAGATGGCAATAATTCAAAGAAATGATAACCAGGATGGGACAAATCTCTCACTGTTTTCTCTGCTCTACAAAAACAACAAGATAAATCATCTAGAGAGAGAAATTTACAGCCCACAATTTCTATGCGGTGTGGATTATTTTCTAGAGAGCGGTCTTATCCATCAGTGAGCAATTGGGGTACCGAACTAGGATGCAATATATCAGTACAATGTAAGAACCATAGAAGGTCTCTAATACATTCTTCCCTAGAGCACTTTTACTAAGTAATCTCAGGAAGATGTGTGCAAGGATGGCTGGCTGTATGTGCCGGAGCAGTGTGTTGGAGAAGCGAGGATGGACAGTGCAGCAGGAAGCTGTCACTTAGAAGTAGGAAGCAGTAAATCATCATTACTATCAGGAAGCAGTCACCCGAAACCAGTACCCAGAGTGCGGGATCAGAAGGCTTAGGGCGTACTGCTGTAATCAAGCTGTATGGCAGCAGTGTACTACTGACCCAGAGAATATTCATGACTATTTGGGTTCAGGTTTATGGACACTGGCCAAATAAAAAAAAAAAAAAAAATCGCCTCCCAGACATAGCCCAACCCAGCTCAGCTAAGCCTCAGTTTTTAGCTAGTGTCCTTAGGTGATGGATGTACCTGCAGAAGATTTTCCTTGCAAGGGATTGGTCCTGATTTACTGGCCTGCTCATAACACCAATAAACAGGGTAGAGGAGAGCTTCAAACTGATCGCTTGCTATGGTCTAATGGCCAAGAGGGACTGTACCCAGACCCCTCATACAATAGCAGAAACTGTCTGTAATGTCTGCCAATCAGCACTGAATCCTGTGGACAGTGATCTATGGGATACAGCGTATCCGGTGACCTTGCGTGCTGTATAATTCATCCAGAAAAGCATCTGGAACGCATTCGGACTACATTTCTATGGTGTGAACTGGCCCTAAGTTAAAGAGGAACTGCACCCAAAAGGAGAAGTTCTGCATATTTACATCCTCCCCCCCTCCTCTGCCACATTTGCCACTTTTTTTGGGGGGGGGGGCGGGTATCTTGTTTTGATAGGTACCCGCTCCCACTTCTGGTCAGATCGCCGCGGCGATCGGTGCAGAAGTTCAGTGCCCCCCTCCTCCCCCCACAGCCTTCTGGGACACATTACAGGTTCCATAAGACTGCGAGACCATTCATATTATGCTGTCAAGATGCCGGCGCCTGGACCCGCAGTTGATTGAAGAATCGGCTCGGGTGAGGACAACACTGGATCCTTGTACAGGTAAGTGTCCTTATATTAAAAGCTACAAATACTGCTGACTTTTAACCTTTTTTTTTTGGGGGGGGGGGGGGGGGACTGGAGCTTCTCTTTAACTCTTTGCCTAAAGTCACTGTTTTTTGTTCCTGGTGGCCAGCAAAAAAGTTCCAAGTTTTTTCCAGTGCCCCCTACTGTGATGTATGTCAATTGGACTTTTTTGTAGTCTTCTCCTTTTTAACCTTTCTGAGAGATTCTCTTGCTGCTTCTTACATGCCAAGTGGTCTTTTTGGTGATGCTTACCTCAGCTTGCAGGGTCTCTGACATTTTCCTGCAAGGAATTTTCCTGGTTCTTCAGCAGCATAAGTTGGTGTTGAGTCCTCGGTCCTCTATCCCAAGGTGGTTTATTCATTGCACCTGAATTAGGACATTGCATCACCAACTTTATGTTCTAATGTTAAGCATCAAAAAAAAAGATATTTCACTGTTTGCATGTTTTTGAGCTATTCAAGTTTATCTGCAGTCTTCAGTTTCATTTTGACAGTCTGATCCACTTTTTGTTCTGCCTGAAGATCCTCACATATGCCAGGCTCTCTTTCTTAGTCCACTATTTCTAGGTGGATTCATCAGTTCACTTCTCAGGTGTATGGTATCAAGAGCAAGGTTTCCCCTTTCCTAGTCAAAATGCATACCACCAGGAATGTTAGTGCTTCCTGAGCTATTCAGCACTAAGCTTCTCTTCAGGTTTAAAAGGCTGCTACCTGGTTTCCTTTTCACTTGTTTACTAAGTACTACCAGGTAGATGTTTAAGCCTCAGTGGATGCCAGTTTTGAGCAGAATGTCTTGCAGGTTTCTTTGTAGTAGGGCTCTCCCTGTTCTGATTTTGGGCTCGTAGGCCTTGTTGCTATGTTGTCCACCCCTGGTTTCCAGTTCATGGGGACACCCAAAGTAGTCATGAATATCACTTTCTCAATGTTCTATAATGTATGCTTAACAAATTTGGATTTTTGGTTTACCTATAAACCGATTACCTGTTTGGAGTACATCATAGGATACAGAAATCCCTCCCCTCCTGATTGCTTGCTAAAAAACTGAGGCTTAGCTGAGCTGGAAAGGGTTATGCCCTATCCAGTCTCCATTAACCTGAAACTGGCAGCTTAACCCAAGTAGTCATTAATATCCTAATTTGTCTTGAGATCAGCTTCAAATATAGAGTACCTTGTGAAAATATTCACCCACGTGGTTTTTTTTCCTGTTTTGTTACATTGCGACCGTTATTTAAAGTGGATTATTGGGGTTTTTTACCCAACATGCCTTCAATTTTGAAGGTGCAAAATATTTTACAGGACATAGGAGTTTATTCTTAGACCATGGGTTTTATGCCGCTACCTTCAGGTAATTGGACACTGGCAAAACCAGTGTATTCATATAAACCCTATGTAACCACAAGAGAGTGAGAGATTCATGTATACTGGGGTTTCAAATTTGCCTCAGTAAGAATATACAACAAAAATGAATAAAACATGATAGTTTTATTATAAATGATAAAAACATTAACAACATACACCAGCAACATGTGCCCATATCGTTGAACATTATGTTTCGACTGAGTAGATCAATACGATAAAAGATAAGCACAGTAGATCGACACGTTTTGCGAAACGTATTGCTTTCTCAGAATCCACGGCAATAATTAGAAAACTGCGATATGCCTATACATGAACAATAATCAAAGATGATATTGATACACAAACAATGCAAAAGCAAACTAATGAATACTACACATATTATATACTATATAAAAGCACCCCACCCCCCTTTTTTTTCCTCTAGGGATGGGGGTGTTGTCAGAGAGCCAGGGGTTCTCATACCCCGACATATTAGGGCTCTCTCACAGCTGCACAACATGCAGCCTGTCTGACTAAGCCAGAATTTTATGTCACTATGTCTTCATCTAATCCAAAGGCTATCGCCACATCTGGATTCATCAGTTGCTAAAATTTGTAAACATTCTACTGCCTCTCCACCCCCTGATTATCTTCAGATAATACAACCCAAACTATCTAGTGCACTTCTATTTGCAAAAGATAAAGGGGACACTGACTTTTTAGCAGAGCCACATGCTGGCTACTGGATTGAAGCAGTGCATTCTGGTCTCTGGATAGATACACCTAATGTTGCTCCCCCCCCCCCACACACACACACACACACACACACACACATATTCTTCAGAGCACATTAAAGTAGGTAATTGCTAGAAAGCCTTTCCCTATCCTGGATCAATCTGTGTGGGCATTAATACAGAATAAGTAATAAAGGTTATACCCCCTCCTGATAATTTTGATGTCTTGAACCTTATGGAACAGGAGTTCAAGAAGAGATTGACTTCTCCTACTGTGGATCTAGCCATTCTCACATTAAATAATTCAGTCTACTGGTTCCATTCATGGTATTCCCTCCTTTAAGGATTCAGTTTAAAGGTGTCTGGAGACACTCTTGAAGTCCTTCTTTGCCTTGGCAGACTTAGTCCTACAACCCACTGTTGCCACCTTTCTATTGCCCAGACCATGGCAAACTGGAGTGGAGAAATCACTAGTAAACTTGATCTGATGATCCTAATCTAGCTGCAAGATTATAACTTATAATTCTCCATGTCGTCTAAAGAAGAGCAATGCTCTCTTTTACATCTCCAGAATGTCCTTACTTTCCATGCATATGCATAGAATCTTATTGCATAAAGTCTGATCAGAAGAACACCCTCCATAAAAGGTGTCTTTTTCACATGTCTTTCAAATATAAGGTCCTCTTTGGAACTTCTTTTGAGGAATACATTGAGGCGGCTACTGATAGTAGGGGGTTCTCACCTCACTATCCTCAGTCTCCCCTTCACATCTTATGGGCCTCCCCTAGTAATCATCTACTGCGGATCCTTATTTTCGTGGCAGACCCCCTCACCTTCAAACCCACTGGAAGTGTTCAAAATCCTTCTATGCATTAAAAGTTGCCCACACTCTCTGACAAAAAGAAGGGGAGAGGAATGTCTATTAACATTTGCTCCTGACCTTTTGAATTCACTTCTGTGAATTCCCCTCAGATCAGGGGATCTGTCTGGGAGCATTACCCGCATGCTTTGGTGGATCGGTAAGTACAGGGCCCCCTCATCTCCTGCCCTGGACGTGGTGTGGGGCGCAGGTACTCCCTGGGGTGGTCGGTCCCTCCAGGGTTCTCCACCCCCCTCCCTCACTTCTCTGGTGAGGCCCAGGCTTCTGGCCTTTTGGGACACACTGCCCCCCCCTTCCACCCTCGGGGGTTGCTACTGGGGGGGGGTATCCCTTGGGCCCACCTGCAGTGGTTGGGCCTGGGAGGGGGGTGACTAGACGTCCGCGATCGCGGGACAGCCCGCTTGGCCTCATGGCCGCCCCCCTAACAGAGGGAGGGCGATCTTGTTTTGGGGGTCCTTTTAGGTCACCTCCTGTGTGGGCCTCGGGCGTTGGGGATCTCATTTGGTGGCCCCCTCCTGAGTTTTTTGTGGTGGCGCTTAGGCATATAGCCTAGTAAATAGCACCCCTGCCCTCCCCTACCTCCTCTGTCTCGAACGATCCTATATCTGGCTCTGCCGCCACGGATGTGGCCCACCTTGCGGGGTTGGTGGTCACGCTCCCTGTCCTGTGAGGGAGTGAGGATGATTCCTCCACAACTGCAGTGGTGCACGAAAAAGGCATTGTTGTTGCATTTATTACATCTGTGCGGAAACCTTTCAAGATGGGGGATGCTGCGGTGGAGGGCTGGTTCCCCTTTGGCACCCATAAGCCGTCTTGCAGGGCAAAAGTGTTCCCTTCTCCCTCCTTTTTTGCCAAAATTTGTCCATGAAGACTGGGAGTGTCCAAAGTGCCCTTTGTGCTTCCGAAAAACGCTTGCTGTGAGGTACCCCTTTGAGGAGCCCCTCCTTGAGATGTGGACTGTTCCACCAGTAGTGGACCCCCGTCTCTAGGCTGCTCAAGGCAACTATGATTCCAAAAGAGAAATCTCTGGCGTCTAAAGATCCAGCTGACATATCTAGAGGGGGAGCAGAATCCCCCTGCCTTTGCTGCTTTGGCAGACCTGTTGTACTAGGCGCTGCAGTTTGCCTGCTATGCTTCTTGGCCCCCAGTTCCCCTGGTTGCTGAGCTCTCTGTTTCCGCAATGGTGCTTAGACATGTATTGTGGGGGGCTACTCTAGAGGGTCTATTCCTTCTTGAAGTGGTATTGTTCAGGTTGGGCTTCAGCTTGTTCTGTGTTGAGCTCCTGTTACCTGGTTGGCTCTTGTGTTAGCCTTGGGATTTTTCGTTGTTCCACCCCTCATGTTTGGCACTGCTTTGGGAAGTCCCTATGATTCTGAATAATCTGTCAATGAACGAAAGAGAAAATGGGATTTTTGACTTACCGTAAAATCCATTTCCCTGAGTTCATTGACAGACACAGCACCCACCCCTCTAAGGAGTTTTGATGCTTCTGACACGGCTTGTTACTGAACTGAAGGCCTATATACATAGTTACAATGGTCTAAGCTGGTCCAATATAACTATGTATAAAATATCCATCCCTGGAATTCCTCTTTGACTTTTGACAGATATTAGATGAAAATGAAGGAAATACTTTAGTTAACAGTTATTAGGTGGCAATTCTCATAAATACATTTTTACTTTTATGCTTGCAGTGTTCAGATTTTTTTCTCTTTTGGATTGTCACTTTGGTAACAATACTGAAGAAGGCAGACTGTTACAAGATGAATTATAGTTAGTTGCATCAGGATTCTGCACCTACGAATCCCGTCGAACAGCCAAGGGTGTCTTGGAATATGTGTACAGGCCCATATATAACCCATTTTTTTTCATCTAAATATGGTTATAAACACAGTTAACACATGTGAACAGCTGTTCCACACCTGCTAAACTCATTCCTCAAACACATATCCCACTCTGTCAAATTTAAAATATATGAAAATATGTCCGTTAACCATTTAGATCAATTGTTTGCATGTTTGGCAGTATAGAATCATCATCTTCAGTATTTAACAATGCAGTTTAACATTTGTGATACTTTGTGTATCTTACAGGGGGTGGTTCGAGTGCCTGCTCCATGCCAGTATGCCCATAAACTCACCTTCCTGGTCGGGCAAAGTATTCACCGGGAGCCAAGTATGGAGCTTTCTGATACTCTGTTTTACCTGTGAGCTCTCAACTGGTCATCTTCCATATTAACAGCTGTTTGCATACTTTTTGGTATCAGTTAAATTGTTATTGTTGTATGGTGTCACCTTTAGAAATCCTTGCTGATTTATACTACAGCTTGTATTGGAAATATGTCTAGCAGTCATTGTGAAGAGAGCTAGATCGTTTCACTAAATGACAGGTTATGGCTTTATGTCTGTACTTTTCTTTTGAGTAGAACTAAGAATTGTTTCTGAAAATGTTTTTATAGTACAATTTTACTAGTAGTTTAATAAAAGTTTACTGTTGACACTTTCAGTCTGCTGGGGACTTTGTTTAAAATTCACTGAGGTCTGGTCAGCAAATTTTTCTTCCTGCAGAAATCCAATCATCATGACGTTACCCGTGGCACCTTTTTGCACGTGCCAAACCGCATGTTGCTGCGGCACTATTTTGGAAAAAAAGGTCAAAGATGTTTTTCTCCGTGTTTCTTGTGGTAGTGCAGCCCATTAAAATGGGCTGACCTACCTACGATGTGCGCACCTAATAGCACATGTTCAGATCTGAACCCATTCTTACATTCTGATTCTTATTCTGTGTGCACCAGGTTTAGTAAATCCCCCCATGGAGTCTTAGCCATCCAGGTTATACTATACATCCTATAGAAGTGGACACTAGCAAACGGAAAACTCTGGGTCAGCACAGGGATAACCTCTCCTACTGCCAGTGTCCTAAGAAGATAGATGTCTTTTTTATTTCCTTATCCTTTTCCTCAGTTAAAACCTTTTTCTTCAGGGCTGCTGGTTTTCCTCCCTAACTCCCAAGCCTACTCTAGCAGATTTTATATTTCATTTGCTTCCAGCCTTAAGGCTTCTGAACCATCGGCCATGGAGACTTTGTTTCTGAGTGGCTCAAATCTTTGACACCTTTTCACCCTGAAGAGCTACAGTTCACTCCTAATCTAAAGAAGACCGTTTTGTCTTTTAAAAATGTGTTGTGTACCATTCTGAAGCTAGAACAGGTTCTACAAGTGCTTTTTCTGACTTTTGGGTCTTCCAGGACCTGCTCTTCTAGCTGTTTCTGTATGAAGATTAAAAACTCGCTGTTAGGCTTTTTGGTAACCCTAAGTGGTTGTTGCCTCTATACCTGCTTAGTAAGGATTTTTGTTTTTAAAGCAATGCATTCCCATTTTGGATCTAGACATTTTTTGCCTTCACAAGGTGCCTACCATGGCCCGCAGAAGACACTCCTGCATTTAGGAACTTAACAATTAGGTGGTTGGAGGCCCTTTATAGAACTATACTTTCCTTGGCAGGCTCTGATTTTCACCATGTGTGACTGGTCTAAAAAAAATCCCTTTAAGGCCCCTTTCAAACTTGTGCAACTTCCAAGTCGCGCGATTTTGGCGAGATTTTATGGCGATTTGGGAGCAGTACTACTTTGTACGACTTTGGCATTAACCATTCTCAGCTTGTGCTTACAAAGTCATACTGAAATCGTGTCTTTATTATTCAGGTACGATTTGCATGATACTTGAGGGTTTAACATTGAGGTCTATGGACATCAACTCGCATGGAAATTGGACCAAAGTAGTGCAGGGACTACTTTGAAGTCGGCACGACTTAAAGTCATGCCAACATGAATGGTAGTCATTGAAAATCATGGAGAATGACTTGTCATACGATTTTGCAGTACAAAATCGTGGGACAAGTCGTATAAGTGTGAAAGGGGACTAAGTGGATCTAACTACTGCTGCCAGAACATTGAGCACATGGAACAGATGTTTGTGTTGACTTTTGGTTGCAATAGCTGCTAGAAGCCTGTGAACTTATTTCTTGTATTAGTCTATTATCAGTACACAAGTAAGGCCCTGTGGCTAAATTGTTGGAGAGTGGAACTTTCTTGTAATGCCCCTGTACACACGGTCGGATTTTCCAACGGAAAATGTGTGATAGGACCTTGTTGTCGGAAATTCCTACCGTGTGTGGGCTCCATCACACATTTTCTATCAGATTTTCCGACACACAAAGTTTGAGAGCAGGATATAAAATTTTCCGACAACAAAATCCGTTGTCGGAAATTCCGATCGTGTGTACACAAATCCGACGGACAAAGTGCCACGCATGCTCAGAATAAATGAAGAGATGAAAGCTATTGGCCACTGCCCCGTTTATAGTCCCAACATACGTGTTTTACGTCACCGCGTTTAGAACGATCGGATTTTCCGACAACTTTGTGTGACCGTGTGTATGCAAGACAAGTTTGAGCCAATATCCGTCGGAAAAAATCCTAGGATTTTGTTGTCGGAATGTCCGAACAAAGTACGACCGTGTGTACGGGGCATAAGAAGTGTTTAATCGACATGGTCCTAAAGGAACAATATCTCTTTGGACCCCCTTTAGATGCTGGCATTAAGGGTTCTACAGAAGGTAAAACCGCTCGCCTTCCCCAACAGTAGAAGCCTAAAGCTGGCCACACAGGTAGATTTTTGATTCCAGAGCATTCTTTTAATCTTCTGATAGAAATACAATCAAATTTAAGCTGTTTTTTGACCGTAGTGTAGAAAACCTTGAGGAAGTGGGATGGAAATTTTTACTCAACCTAACAAAATTCAAACAGTGAATGTATTTTTCTTTGGGGAAACTATATTCACTCAAAAAATTTAACATTAAAACCCCTTTCACACTGAGGCGCTTTTCAGGCGTTTTGGCGCTAAATATAGCGCCTGAAAAGCGCCTCTCATGCCTTCCCAGTGCGAAAGCCCAAGTGCTTTCACACTGGGCGGTGAGCTTGTGGGTCGGGAAAAAAAGTCCTGCAAGCGGCATCTTTGGGACGGTGTAGGAGCACTGTATACAGCGCTCCTACACCGCCCCTGCCCATTGAAATGAATGGGCACCGCTTTGGAAGCGCCACAAAACGGGTGCTTTTAACCCTTCGGCCGTTAGCTGGGGTAAAACCGCCCTGCTAGTGGCCGAAAAGTGCTGCTAAAATGACAGTAAAGCACCGCCAAAACTAGCGGCGCTTTACCACTAATGGACCCTGCCCCAGTGTGAAAGCAGCCTTAAAAAAATTGAAATTTTGAACGACATTGGTCAAGTCTCTAATGGTATTATCAAATAAGATTTTTTTTTTTTTTGCGCAAACATTCGTATGAATCTACCTGTGTTTGGGCAGCTGAGAGAGGAAACTAAGCCATCCCCATTCTGCAATTATTTATTTTGTTTCAATTTGCCCTTAGCTTCCACATCACAGCCCCACAAAAGTGTCAAATTCTCCAATGCTGCCAAAATCATCTGCAAGCTCACCTTCGTATTAAAGTGGTAGTAAACCACAGTTGAATAAAACAGAAATTCCCCTGCAATGCAATGTCATAATGTGCTTACCTTAAAATGAAGCCGTCCAGGGTCGCTCTGTCACCGCTGAGAGGGCTTCCGCCTTCTCCCAGTCTACCTTCTGTGTTCACGTTTTCTGGCTACATGAGTGGCCGGGGGCGTGATGACGTCACTCCTGTTCATGCGCATGGGAGCAGTCATTTTCAGCATGGGTGACGTCACTGGCTGCATGCACTCTTCACAGTACCTACAGGTAAACCTTTGGTACAAGTATTAAAATTGAGTTTACTACCACTTTAAGGTTAACCTCCATTTTCCAGATTGGAGGGGCATCTGGTGAGCTTGAGTTTCTTTCCATGCCCCTTCCTCAGTCTTTAACCGCTTGCCTCCATTTATCCCTTTAGAAATGTGTTGATCTCTATCTGGTACTCTCATGCCCTGTACACACGATCGGACATTGATCGGACATTCCGACAACAAAATCCATGGATTTTTTCCGACAGATGTTGGCTCAAACTTGTCTTGCATACACACGGTCACACAAAGTTGTCGGAAAATCCGATCGTTCTGAACGCTGTGACATAAAACACATACGTCGGGACTATAAACGGGGCAGTAGCCAATAGCTTTCGTCTCTTCATTCATTCTGAGCATGCGTGGCACTTTGTGCGTCGGATTTGTGTACACACGATCGGAATTTAACCGATCGTATTTTGTTGTCAGAAAATTTTATATCCTGCTCTCAAACTTTGTGTGTCGGAAATTCCGACAGAAAAAGTCCAATGGAGCCCACACACGATCGGAATTTCTGACAACACAATCCGATCGCACTTTTTCCGGCGGAGAATCGGACCGTGTGTACAGGGCATCAGAAGTTCTGGACCACAGCATCATAGTCTCTAGTGTAGGAAGGTTTTGGGGGTTTTAATCCAATCTGTTCACTTTCCCAAAACCAAAATGGTGGCATTCACTCCATATCTGACCTCAAGTCCCTGAAAGTTTACATTCACCTCCATAAATGCTGGATTGAATCAGACAGATCTGGCATTGCATCTTTTTACCAGATAGATTTGTTGGGTTTAATGGATATACAAAAAGCCTACTTACATGTGCCCATCTTTCCTGCTCATCCTTGCTACCTGCATTTTGCTGTAGAGCCTCTTCACAGTTCATGGCCCTTCCGTTCCTACAGTTCATGGCCCTTCCGTTCCTGCAAGCGGCATCTTTGGGACAGTGTAGGAGTGCTGTATACAGTGCTCCTACACCGACCCTGCCCATTGAAATGGATGGGCAGCGCTTCGGAAGCGCCACAAAACGGGTGCTTTAAAACCCTTCTTACAAGTGCCCATCTTTCCTGCTCATCCTTGCTACCTGCATTTTGCTGCAGAGCCTCTTCACAGTTCATGGCCCTTCCGTTTGGCCTCTCTACTGCACCTCTGGTATTTACCAAGGTATTAGCTCCAGTATTATCTCTTTTGCATTTTTGGGGTATTCCAATTCACGGATACTTGCAAATCCTGTTAAGCAAACACTCAGTAAGGACTCTAGAACAGAATGGGCAGGGGGGTTACGAAAACTGGGGAGTGCAGAATCTGGTGCATCTCTGCATAGAAACCATTCAGCTTCCAGATTGTATTATCAAAGCTTAATTGAACAAGCTGAAGTTAGAAGCAGCTTGGCTACCATGCACAGCTACATTATATCTCCTAGGGTAAATCTCCCCCAATGCGTTTCGAACTGTACAGTTGTTGCAGACACCTAACCTTCAGAAATCATTGCTGCTTTCAACTCATTGCTTGGAGTATGTGGGATAGGTCCTGGACATTTCCCAGGCCAGAGAGTTTTCCTTCACCAAGAGAAACTACAGACTTTGAGGTTTCCGTGTTCTTCAGTCCAGAAGTCATCCAATCCTCTGTTTTTGCATAGGGTTTTTGAGCTGGGGGTAGCCTCCTTGGAGGCTGTTTTCTTCGCCCATGTCCATTTCAGCCATTTACAATGCAAAAACTAGTCATCTTATGATAATTCCAGGCTGTCCCTGTCCTGGCGGCTCCAGGGATTTGGTGTTGGAGTTGTTTCTCTCTATGTTCTGGATAATCATGATGATGAACAGCAGCTCGTTGAGCTTGTGTGGGAGTCCTGGGCACATAATCGCCTATTATGGAGAAAAATTCCATCTATTGTTTGGATCCATCTAATTCTGAGATTAGCTCTGTCAGGTAGGACAGGAGACATACTGTGCTGCAGTTAGGTAACATTTTAAGCCTTTGACTGTACAGAGGAGCTCATCTCTCTGATAATTTATTCTGTCATCCTATCAGCACGTTTATTTTTAGCACGAGCACTGCAACACAACTTGCTCCTTGTGATGAATTTCCTTTGCCTAGTCTAGGTTCTGCTGTACAGGGGATAAAAAGAAGTGGATACCAGGACAAATTCAGGTACTTAAAATTCTTGCATCAAAGAGGAAGTCTCAGAGGTTTAAAAAGTTTGTCAAAACCCTTAAGGCACCCAGCATAGCACTGTGCAGGGGTTGCCGAGCTGCATGGTGAGATAGCTTGCCCACCTCCACTCCTCTCGGACCTTGTTGGAGCAAGGAGACAGTCTTTTGAGTGAGAGCAAACAGAGCCTGCACAGACCCTGTCTCCAGTTTAGGTATGCGGCCCTCGTTGTTTAATCCTGTGCTTCCCCTGCTCTAATTGTACTGTGAAAAGACTGAGCCCTCAATCACCTGCAGCCGCTTGATAGTTCAGAGGAAATTACTACAGTTGTAGCTGGCAGTTTGTGCTGTCATTTACAGATCACAAGCTGACAGCAACAACACCCAACATCTACAGTGCCTTGCAAAAGTATTCACCCCCTTGGCATTTTTCGTGTTTTGTTGCCTCATAACCTGGAATTAACATGGATTGTTTGAGGATTTGCATGATTTATTTTACAGAACATGCTAACAACTTTTGAAGGTGTTTTTTTTTTATTGTGAAGCAAACAACAAATAGGACAAAACAACAGAAAAAGTCAATGTGCATAACTATTCACCCCCCTAAAGTCAATACTTTGTAGAGCCACCTTTTGCGGCTATCACAGCTCCAAGTTGCTTTGGATAAGTCTCTATGAGCTTGCCACATCTTACCACTGGGATTTTTGCCCATTCCTCCTTGCAAAACTGCTCCAGCTCCTTTAAGTTGTATGGTTTGTGCTTGTGAACTGCAATCTTTAAGTCTGACCACAGATTTTCTATTGGATTGAGGTCTGGGCTTTGACTAGGCCATTTCAACACATTTACATGTTTCCCCTTAAACCACTCAAGTGTTGCTTTAGTAGTGTGTTTGGGGTCATTGTCCTGCTGGAAGTTGAACCTCCGTCCTAGCCTCAAATCACACAGAGTGGTACAGGTTTTGCTCAAGAATGTGCATTTAGCACCATCCATCTTTCCCTCAACTCTGACCAGTTTCCCAGTCCCGACTGCTGAAAAAGATCCCCACAGCATGATGCTGCCACCACCATGTTTCACTGTGGGGATGGTGTTCTTTGGGTGATGTACTGTGTTGGGTTTGCCCAATCATAGCGTTTTCTTTGATGGCCAAAAAGTTCAATTTTAGTCTCATCAGACCAGAGCACCTTCTTCCACATGCCTTTTCGCAAGCTCAAAACGTGCCATTTTGTTTTTTGCTGAAAGTAATGGCTTTCTTCTAGCCACTTTGCCATAAAGCCCAACTCTATGGAGCGTACGGCTTATTTTCGTCCTATGTACAGATACTCCAGTCTCTGCTGTGGAACTCTGCAGCTCCCCCAGGGTTACCTTAGGTCTCTGTGCTGCCTCTCTGATTAATGCCCTCCTTGCCCGGTCCGTGAGTTTTGGTGTGCGGCCGTCTTTTGGCAGGTTTTCTGTTGTTCCATGGCCAGTGGTAGTGACTGTTTGATATATAAGTTACAAGAATCTCGGTGGCTATAATTGTTCATATGGTCACTCAAATTGATATATGTTCTACCATATACACCCTTATGTATATATATATATTCTTTATTTTAGAATATCACCATCACGGTATAGATATTGCACACACTTATTGATTACTCTATCAACGCTACACATTTTTGTTTACATTTTTTCACAATTAGTCTGATTGTTGTGTTGGCTGCTTTTATTTTAGAGTTGGCGCGGCATTTCTCCCATTTAGAAGATGTGGCAAGCTCATAGAGACTTATCCAAAGCGACTTGGAGCTGTGATAGCCGCAAAAGGTGGCTCTACAAAGTATTGACTTTAGGGGGGTGAATAGTTATGCACATTCATGCATCAAAAAACATCCTCAGTGAGGACCATATGGATAAAAACAGTGCTGGATAGCCGATTCCTGAGTTGGTATGATGTATCCATATACTGCTGCATAACCATGTGGGGAACAGTGATTGTTGTCACACCATAAATGAAAAGTCCACTGCTAATAGACTAAGTACAGCCAGAGCTACAGGGGCCGGAGAGAGGGCTGAGATATATACAGCAGGAGCAGTCCATATATGCCGTCAGAGTACTGAATGGTGTAGACTCGTTAAGGTATGTAGGGTTGGGATGGTCCCATAGGAATGAGTAACCTATCCCCATAATCAGACTGCAGCCAATATGACTATAAACATGAACACCTTAGGTCTGTATGGTGTACGGTACTCACGGTCTTCAATCAAACCAAACCGTTCATCCGTCAGCCCTCGGCTGCAGTATATGTCTCAGCTGTTCCTCACATGGTCCTAGGCTGTATATAACAGCGATGGATAGAGAAGTACCAGCGGTAGTAGCGATGTAGTTATCCCCACTGGTATGCTGGTCGACCCGTCTCGAAGCATGGAAGTCAGGTGCAAAGAGATGGAGTCAAAACATGCAGTGACAGGGAGGTCCTTCCATCTACATGTTTCATTCTGCCCACCGGAACTTCGTCAGGATGTACAGGGCCGTAAGCTGCCACCGGGTTTAAGTCAGGTCTAAGTTCCACCCCCTTTACTCTTAAAGTGACCCGGGATTCCGATCCACTGACAGCTTCACAGAAGTATATTCGTGCACACACAGTTCACTAAGTCTAACATCCCTATTATTACACAGGGAGGTGCTAAGGCTTACCACACATAACTAATAAAAGTGGGCAGTAAGCAACACAATTACAACTGGAGGAATGGATGGAAAATAGAAGCAAATGAATTGACGCCATTGATAGCCAAGTGTGTAAGTATCTAATATACACATATATCCACCCCAATAATAAAATAGGGGGAGGATGGCCACAAAGAGGATCATGGCATCAGATGAAGAAAGAGGGGGGAGGGAAATCTTTTAAGCACAAGGAGTCTAAGGAACCGAATATTCTTTCCATTAATAACCTCATTGTTTAGGGTAAGAGACATGAGGACTTTATAGAGAAAAAGGACCTGAGGGTTATGGGGAGATTTATTTTTATCAGTTAGGCCAGGACACAGGGGCCTTTACTGTATTTATAAGAAGCATTTAAGTGAAAAATCACTGTTCAACCCCTTAGGTGATAATGAATCTAAAAGAAAGATCCATTTTGCTTCCTTTTGCAGCAGAACCTTGACCCAGTCTCTCCTCCTTTCAGGCAATTCAAGCTTATAGATTACCATACATTTAAAGCCCTTAGTTTATGCACCATATGCATTCCTAAAATGTACCACCACCGGAGATTCATCATCTTTGGTAGTGATATTAGTCAAGTGTTCCCCCATCCTTTTGTGAAATTTGCATCTAGTTTTTCCTACATAAATCTTGCCACAAGGGCAGATTAGTTGATAAACTAGAAGGAGGAGGAGCAGTTGACAAAAGATTGAATCTTATACGTATGTTTGCCCTTAGAATCTCTAAAGTTATTAGTCTTAATCAGGTATTTACAGACACTGCAGTGTCTGCAGGGGTGCATACCCACAACGGGTGAAGTAGACGAAAAAATTGTATTGACTTCCCTAGGTCGAGTATATTCGATATGAACCAATATATCTCCGACTGTTGGGGCTCTCTTAGATTTGGGCAAGAGCCCAAAATTTGTTTTAGTCTACTATCTAATTGTAGGATGTGCCAGTGTCTCCCTAGTACTGCTCAGTTGATTCCAAGGGGTCCCATATGGTGACCACTCCAATCAGTTCTTGTTTTGATTGCTTTGGAATATGGACATTCTCCTGTTCGACTCCCAAAATTGCCTCTCTCCTTTTATTTAGAGCTTTGGACATCTGCCCTGATAATGGAATTGGGGTATCCCCGAGCTCTAAATCATTTTCTGAGTTCTCTACCCTCTCTGTAGAAATCTGTAGTGCTGGTACAGTTTCTACGGATCCTCTATAGGTTTAGATCAGGCGAGTTTGCTGGCCAATCAAGCACAGTGATACCATGATCATTAAACTAGGTATTGGTACCTGCTGCCAAAACAGCCCTGACCTGTTGAGACCACATAGACCTCTAAATAGATGCCACTAGACCTCTAAAGGAATGTTGTGGTATTTTGAACAATTTTTGCAGCATGGCAGAATGAATTATCATGCTAAAAGCCATTGTCATCAGGGAATACCATTTCCATAAATGGGTGTACTTGGTCAGCAACAGTGTTTAGGTAGGTCATAAGTGCAAAGTAAAACCCACATGAATGGCAGGACCCAAGGTTTCCCAGCAGAACATTGCTCAAAGCATCTCACTGGCTCTGCTGGCTTGTCTTGTTCCCATACTGCTTTCTGGTGCCATCTCTTCCCCAGGGAAGTGACACACATGCACCCTGTCATCCACATGATGTACAACTCCAATTCCAAAAAAGTTGGGATGCTGTGTAAATCTACCTTAAACTGAATGCAATGAGTTACCAATCCCATAAACCCATATTTTATTCACAATTAAGGATAGAAAACATATCAAATGTTTTAAGCTGAGAAAATGGACCAATTTAAGTAAAAAGAAAAAAAAAAAGGTAATTTTAAAATTGATAGGAGAAATAGGTCTCACAAAAGTTGTGACAGGTCAACAAAAAGCTGGCAAAGTAAGTGGTACTAACAAGGAAAAGCTGGAAGAACATTTTGCAACTAATTAGGTAAATTGACACAGGTCAGTAACATAACTGGGTATAAAAAGGGCATCTTAGAGTCAGAGTGTCTCAGAAGTACAGATGGGCAAAGGTTCATCAATTTGTGAAAAGTTGCTGGAATTAGATTGAACAATGCGATAAGTGTGCCGCCAACTGAATAAAAAATCAACTTTAGGGATAACATGTTCACTTGTCTCATTGTCTGATATATCCCCCCAACTTTCAGATGCCATTGTAACAAGATAATTAATGTTATTCACTTAAGCTGTCGGTGGTCCTTAAATTATGGCTGAGCATGTGTATCAGAGAATAGGTGAAGAAACTTCCCCTACACACCTCCCAATACCACTCCCTTTTAAGAATAAATCCCTCAACTAAAACAATAGATTCCTCCACCAGCAACAATAAATCCCCCATAAGCAACAATAAACACTCCAGCAGTAATAATAAATCCTGAGCAGCAACAATAAATCAGGAAAAATCCAGAATGAGACAATGTGGAATACGGAACGTAGAGCATAATATATGAAAAGAAGTGAATATGGAATGTACAGCACAGAATGAGGCAGTGTGGAATAGGGAATGTTCAGCATGGCATATGGAGTGAGGTGGTGTTAAATAAGGCACATATAGCATGACATATGGAATGAGGTGGTGCGGAAAAGAGAATGCACAATATGGTATATTGAATGCGGCAGTGTGGAAAAGGGAATATACAGCATGGGATATTGCAGGTATTAGCAAAAATATTTTTGTGCTTTAATAGAATGATCCACGCCCATTCAGACTTCCATCAGTGCAAACCTGCATTGATTGCAGTGATAGCTTAGTCAGTCAGTCCTATTTGCCCCTTTAGTTAGACTGTGTCCCATTGAAACATGTCAGTGCAGACCTGCAGTGACAGACAGCTCATTGGATCATTGCTGTCGCAACATAAAAAAGCAGCTTGGGCATTTCCTCTGCCGAGCTCTGCTTAAAATTACCGTATTTATCGGCGTATAACACGCGCCCCAAGTTTAGGAGGGAATTTTAAGGAAAAAAACTTACATTTAAATGCCCATCAATGCAGCCTTATCAGTGTCCATCTGCAGCCTTGTCAGTGTCCATCTGTAGCCTTGTCCCCCATTGCAGCCTTGTCAGTGTCCATCTGTAGCATTGTCCATCATTGCAGCCTTGTCAATGTCCATCTGTAGCCTTGTCCCCCAATGCAGCCTTGTCAGTGTCCATATGTAGCCTTGCCCTGTGTCATTTGCACACATCTGCCGTTTAAAAATGGCACCGCCGTTCTCGGCGGCTTTCGGCCATTCTCGGAGGCTCTCGGCCGTTCTCGGAGGCTTTCGGACGCACTCTGCCGCTCTTGGTGGCTTTAGGCGGCTTATGAGGGACTGCAAGAGTCACCGAAAATGGCCCAAAGCCGCCAACAGGCTCACAATCGGCAGGGGTTCAGTGTATAACACGCACCCATGATTTTCCCCTGATTTTAAGGGGAAAAAAGCTGCGTATTATACGCCGATAAATACGGTATGTCATCAGTCAGAGCCCAATAGAGGAAGTGAGTAGTGTAACTTTCTCTGTGCTGGGTCTTTGTTTACATTTGTGACAGCAGCAAATGATTGCACTGTCTGTCACAGTGAATACTACTGACTGGAGGTCTGGAAAGGAACTGCTTAACTGCGGGCAAACCCTATCACTATACTTGGGTTCCATGACACCCTCCAATCAAAACCTGTGCCAGTACTGTGTACTGGCATGCTCCAACTAAAACAAAGCACTATGTGTGTATTTTATACACAAAATACACATATATGTATATAAATATGAGCAGGCAGTAGGTGCACTCAACGGGACTTGCAGGAGGAGTTTTCCAACTTCAATACTGGAATAACAATGAACTCTGTAAAAGGCACATGACAGCCCGCCTGGAGTTTGCCAAAAGGCACCTGAAAGACTCTCAGACCCTGAGAAACAAAATTCTCTGGTCTGATGAAACAAGGATTGAACTCTTTGGCCCGAATGGCAAGCGTCATGTCTGGAGGAAACCAGGCAGCACTCATCATCTGGCCATATCATCCCTACAGTGAAGCATGGTGGTGGCAGCATCATGCTGTGGGGATTTTGTTCAGCAGCAGACACTGGGAGACTAGTCAGGTTAGCGGGAAAGATGAATGCAGCAATGTACAGAGACATCCTTGATGAAAACCTGCTCCAGAGCACTATGGACCTCAGACTGAGGCAAAGGTTCATCTTCACACAGGACAGCGACCCTAAGCGCACAGCCAAGTAACAAAGGAGTGGCTACCCGACAACTCTGTGAATGTCCTTGAGTGGCCCAGACTTGAACCCAATTGAACATCTCTGGAGAGATCTGAAAATGGCTGTGCACCAATGCTCCCCATCCAACCTGATGGAGCTTGAGAGGTCCTGCAAAGAATAATGTGAGAAACTGCCCAGAAATAGGTGTGCCAAGCTTGTAGCATCATACTCAAAAAGACTTGAGGCTGTAATTGGTGCCAAAGGTGCTTCAACAAAGTATTGAGCAAAGGCTGTGAATACTTATGTACATGTGATTTTTTACATCTTTTATTTTTAATAAATTTGCAAAGATTTCAAACAAACTTCTTTCACATTGTCATTATGAGGTATTGTTTGTAGAATTTTTGGGAAAATAATGATTTTAATCCATTTTGGAATAAGGCTGTAACACAACAAAAAGTAGAAGAAGTGAAGCGCTTTGAATACTTTCCGGATGCACTGTATCTGAAAATTGATCAATCCTTACTGCCAAATACACACACGACACCCCCCCAATTTTTTGTAAATAATGAAATTAAATCTTTTTTCGTTTCTTTTTTTTTTAAGTTGTCATTTTAACAAGTTATGTCTCACACACAGCATAGTCATACTTAAAATTACACTCCAAAACACATTTTGCTATGCCTTCTGAGTATGGGAATACCACATGTGTAAGACTTTTTCACAGCCTAGATGCATAGAGGGGCTGAAAATCCAAGGCGCACCTTTGGGCTTTCAAGGCGCATAAATTATATTACTCATTTAATTTCCTGATTACCTATCATATTTTTGGAGGCCCTGGAGCACCAGGACAGTAAAAACGCCCACAAAATGACACTTTTTAGACAATGCAGGAAAGAAAATGAAAATTTGTTTTTTTATTCAAAGTTGTCAAATTAATAATTTGTTTTGTGTACACAAATCCGACGCACAAAGTGCCACGCATGCTCAGAATAAATTAAGAAATGAAAGCCATTTGCTACTGCCCCGTTTATAGTCCCGACGTACGTGTTTTACGTCACCATGTTCAGAACGATGGGATTTTTCCAACAACTTTGTGTGACCGTGTGTATGCAAGACAAGTTTGAGCCAACATCCGTCGGAAAAAATCCATGTCCGACCGTGTGTACAGGGCATTAGAATTACACCCCGAAACACATTCTGCTACTCCTCCTGAGTATGGGGATTCCACATGTGTGAGACTTATTCACAGCCTAGCCACACAGAGGGGCCTAAAATCCAGAGAGCACCTTCAGAAGTTCTAGGGGCATAAATGACACATCTAATTTCCTTACTACCTATCACTTGTTTGAGGGCCCTGGGGCACGAAGACAGTGGATGCACCCATAAAATTACCAAACCCTCCCAAGGCAGGGATCAGCAATCCGTCGATCACGGTCTACCTGTGGACCGTGGACAGGTAGAACGCGCCGCCGACCCCTGCCTTCTAGGTGCCGGTCCTCTCTGCACCCAGCCCCCTCCGCTACGCCTTCTAGGTGCTGTTCTCTCTTTCTCCTACCCCTCCAGCCTCCTCCATCCCTGTCATTAGTGGACATCGGAGAGCAGGGGGCATCACGATTCAGGATGGAGGGCGGGAGGAGGAGCTGGCCAAATGAACTATTCAAGTTAACCCTCAGGTAATTGGTTGCTAGGACACAGGGCAGTCTTAAACAACCAATTACCAGCTTGTTAATATGAAAAGTCACTCTGCGATCTCCGGTTCCCGCCCTCTGTCCAGAACTGGGCTGCTCTCAGCTGTGTACACAGGTAGGAGACAGTGCTGCTATTGGGGAAAGGGGGGCAGAGCACACTACTGTGTGTGGGGGGGAGGTGATGTGAAGAGGGCAGAGAACACTGCTAAAGGCAGGGCCGCCCCAATAGCAGTGTTCTCTACTGCCCTTCACATCATCCCCCTTCCTGAACCCTACATTCTGAGCATAACGCACTCCTGATCCCTGCACTCTGAGTGCAATGCATTCCTGATCCCTGCATTCTGAGCGCAATGCACTTCTTAAGCCTGCATTTTGAGCATAAGGCACTCCTGATCCCTGCATTCGGAGCACAACTCACTCCTGAACCCTGCATTCTGAGCGCAACGCACGCCTGTGAACCCTGCATTCTGAGCGCAGCACACTCCTTAACCCTGCATTTTGAGCACAATGCACTTCTGATCCCTGCATTCTGAGTGTAACGCACTACCTAACCCTGCATTCTGAGCGTAACACACTCCTGAGCCTTGCATTCTAAGCACAACGCACTTCTGATCACTGCATTCTGAGGGTAACGCACTCCTGATCCCTGCATTCTGAGCGTAACGCACTGGTGAATCCTGCATTCTAAGCGTAGGGCACTCCATAAACCTGCGCTCTAAGCGTATCGCACTCCATAGACCTGCATTCTGAGTGTAACGCACTCCTGATCCCTGCATTCTGAGTGTAATGCACTCCTGATCCCTGCATTCTGAGCGTAATGCACTGGTGAACCCTGCATTCTGAGCGTAATGCAATTCTGATCCCTGCATTCAGAGTGTAACACACTGGTAAACCCTGTATTTTGAGCACAACGCACTCCTTAACCCTGCATTCTGAGTGCAAGAAACTCCTTAACCCTGCATTCTGAGCGTAATGCACTGGTGAACCCTGCATTCTCTTGTAATACTTGTTTTATTTTTGTCCTGAATAAAAATATTTTATCAAGAAAGAAAAGGTCAGTCTTGTTTTTTTTTCGCGGGGGGGGGGGCGCTTAAAGTGGTGTTCCGGCCGAAATTATACTTTTTAAATAAAAATACCCCTATAATACACAAGCTTAATGTATTCTAGTAAAGTTAGTCTGTAAACTAAGGTCTGTTTTGTTAGTTTATAGCAGTAGTTTGTTATTTTATAAACTTACAGCAGGCCGTGGCCATCTTAAGTGTGGGCATCTGAAGCCAGACTGTATTTCTTCCTGTATCTCATCCTTGAAGATCTCGCACATGCTCAGTGCAGCACAAGCAGTGTAATAGGTTTCAGGTCAGGTTTCCATAGCAACGGCAGTGTCAGAGGAAGTTGCCGCCCCACATGCTCAGTGAAGCACAAGCAATGTAATAGGTTTCAGGTCAGGTTCCCATAGCAACGGCAGTTTCAGAGGAAGTTGCCGCCCCTTCCCAGAAGGCATTGCAAACAGGAAATGATGCGATGGGCCGCGGCCAGGGAGGAGGAAGTGAAAAATGAATACAGCAGATATATGGTAGGTGCTGAGAAAAAAAATAAAAAAATATCCAATTTATTTACAGTGCACAGTTTAGTGAGGGATGCTGAAGAGTTGTAAAAGTGGGTGGAACTCCACTTTAAGAATTCTGTGCCTATATACTCCTGAGATGTAAATCCATCCCTGGCTGCAAATCGCTTCAGACTGCACAAAATGTAATGCATGCACTACTTTCACAAATACACTGTGCCAAATTGCATGACACGGCAATACCATGGCTCTTGTGTCCACTGCATTTGCGATCTACGTTCGGGGTTAACAATGCAATATCACCCCCAGTAGATCACAAAGAAGTGAGTTTTGAACATGGAGCATTCTGGTGTTAACCGGCCCTAACAACATGACACTGTGCCTGGTGATCTTTGACTTTATCAGTGTTGTCCAAATAGATCTCCATCTCTCTAAGGTTGCCTATCCCTGCTCCAAGGTCCACTATATTGTCAAAAGTATTGGGACACTTGCTTTTACACACACATGAACTTTAAAGTGGTTGTAAAGTCAGAAGGTTTTTTTATCTTTATGCTTTAAGATAAAAGAAAACCTTCTATGTGCAGCAGCCCTCTTCAGCCCCACTAATACTTACCTGAGCCCCCTTTCTATCCAGCTATGTCAATAAGTGCTTTGGCCATCCAGGACTCTCCACCTGACTGGCTGAGACACAGCAGCGGCTCCATTGGCTCCCGCTGCTGTCAATCAAAGTCAGTCAGCAAATCAGGAGAGAGAGGGAGCGGGGCCAAACCAGGGTGCCAAAATGGACAAAGGGAGCTGTGAATCAGCTTATTTGCCCCTATAGCAAGCTGCTTGCTGTGGGGGCACTTGACAGTAGGGAGGGGCCCGAGAAGAGGAGGATCTGGGCTGCTCTATGCAAAACCACAGCACAGAGCAGGTAAGTATAACATGTTTGTTATTTTTAGAGAGAAAAAAAAACAAGACTTTACAATCACTTTAATGGCATCCCAGTCTTAGTCCGTAGGGTTTAATATTGAGTTGGCCCACCCTTTGCAGCTATAACAGCTTGAACTTTTCTGGGAAGGCTGTCCACAAGGTTTAGGAGTGTGTCTATGGGAATGTTTGACCATTCTTCCAGAAGCGCATTTGTGAGGTCAGGCACTGATGTGGATTAGAAGGCCTGGCTCGCAGTCTGCGCTCTAATTAATTCCAAAGGTGTTCTATCGAGTTGAGGTCAGGACTCTGTGCAGGCCAGTCAAGTTCCTTCACTCCAAACTCGCTCATCCATGTCTTTATGGACCTTGCTTTGTGCACTGGTCCAAATCAATTGGTGGAGGGGAGATTATGATGTGGGGTTGTTTTTCAGGGGTTGGGCTTCGCTCCTTAGTTCCAGTGAAGGGTGTCAGCATACCAAGACATTATGGACAACTTCATATTCCCAACTTTATGGGAACAGTTTGGGGATGGCCCCTTCCAACATGACTGCGCACCAATGCACAAAGCAAGGTCCATAAAGACATGGATGAGCAAGTTTGGGATGGAGGAACTCGACTGGCCTGCACAGAGTCCTGGCTTCAACCCAATAGAATATCTTTGGGATGAATTAGAGTGGAGACTGTGAGCCAGGCCTTCTCATCCAACATCAGTGCCTTTTCTCACAAATGCACTTCTGGAAGAATGGTCAAACATTCCCATATAGACACACTCCTAAACCTTGTGGACAGCCTTCCCAGTAGAGTTGAAGCTGTTATAGCTGCAAAGGGTGGGCCAACTCACTATTGAACCCTACGGACTAAAGCCTGTATTGTGTGATGACAGACTGCCTAAAATCCAAATGTTGGTACGCTCCATCAGACAATTGTCCAACTTTCGGCCAACAAATGTTGGATGGCAGGCTAGTAAATTTTTGGCGGACAACGGTCTGTTGTCAGATTTTCGTATGGTGTGTACACAAGTCGTCACACAAAAGTCCACACGCAAGCTCCGAATTCATGCTCACCAAACACAACATTAGCAGAAGCTGCCCAAAGGGTGGTGCTCAAGAGCTGAAATTCCACGTAGTACGTCACTACGTTCATGTTTGTTGGCCGACAATTATGTACCGTTTGTATGCAAGACAATTTCCTGGCACACACCATTCGGACAAAAGTCTGACTCTTTGTTGGCCAACAATCCGATCGTGTGTATGAGGCTTTAGGCTGGCCATACATTATACAATTCTCTTGTACAATTTTCCTTTAGATTTACCAAAACCATATAATATGAGGTCAAACCTAAACACTTTTAATTTGTATGCAGACAGTCCCTTGCACTACATAGTTGATGGTAAATCTAAAAAAAAAATTAGAAAATTGTATAATTCATGGCCAGCTTAAAGGGGTTGCAGAAAATTTCTCACCGCACAGGCATAGATCCACTTCCAGGTATCAACTCAGTTGTCCCCCAGGATAAAGAGCCCCAGGTGCTGGCTAATGCTGAGTCTTGCTGAAGTAAATGAGAAAATCCGGACAGCCGCACTCCAGGAAGATGTAATTCAAAAGTTGTTTATTGTAATAAATTCTTGAGCATACAGCATACAAAGCACTGTGGCAGAAAGTACAGGCAATCAGCTAACGCGTTTCGCGCTTATCCCAAGCGCTTACTCATAGCTAAAAAAGCTATGAGTAAGTGCTTGGGATAAGCGCGAAACGCGTTAGCTGATTGCCTGTACTTTCTGCCACAGTGTTTTGTATGCTGTATGCTCAAGAATTTATTACAATAAACAACTTTTGAATTACATCTTCCTGGAGTGCGGCTGTCGGGATTTTCTCATTTACTTCAGCTTAAAGGGGTTGTAAACCCTATGCATTAAGGTGAAAAAACTTCTTCTAGTGATCAGCCCCCCCCCCTTTTTACTCACCTGAGCCCTGGAATTTCCCTCGGTGGAGACACGCTCTTCCTCTGCCCGGGGTTCTCGGCTCTTGGATAGATTGATAGCAGCGCAGCCATTGTCTGCTGTCAGTCAAATACAATCTATCTGCATCTATGGATGCAAATGCTTGACTCGGGAGCGTGCCCGCAAGGTAACACCCCCCCCCGGGAGAGTGCTTCTCATAGGGGGTTTTACGATGCGGGGAGGAGCTACCAGAGCCGCAGAGGGACCCCAGAAGACCCCAGAAGAGAAAGATCGGGGCCTCTCTGTGCAAAATGAACTGCACAGTGGAGGTAAGTGTTTGTTATTTAAGAAAAAAAAAAAAAAACACAAAGCTTTACAATCACTTTAAGACTGGGATGCCATTAAAGTTCCTGTGCGTGTAAAGACAGGTGTCCCAATACTTTTGGTAACATAGTGTATTTTCTAAGAGGCATGGTGAATCTTTTAAAAACAAAATTTTTTTGCAACTAAAATTTTTGAAAAATGTGGAATGAAAATGAAAACTAATTTTTTTAACACAAAGTTGTCAATGCAGTAAGATATTTCTTACATACAGTATAGGCATACTTCAACCCAAAACACATTCCAACCCAAAACACATTCTGCTACTCCATCTGTTTATGACGGCAGTGGCGTACCTAGAGCCTTTGGCACCCAGGGCAGATCCTATATCTGGCACCCCCCTTCACTTATCATGCCTGTAAGCACTCAGCCCCCCCTCACACCTGTACGCACTCAGTCCCCAAACACACCTGTAGACACTCAGTTGCCCCCCCCACGCACACTCAGACATCGGTACAAACTCAGCTCCCCCCCACACACACCTGTACACACTCAGCTGCCCCCCACACACACACACCTGTACACACTCAGCTGCCCCCCCCCCCCCCCACACACACACACACACACACACACCTGTACACACTCAGCTGCCCCCCCACACACACACCTGTACACACTCAGCTGCCCCCCCACACACACACACACACACCTGTACATATTCAGCTGCCCCCCCACACACACACACACCTGTACACACTCAGCTGCCCCCCCACACACACACACACACCTGTACACACTCAGCTGCCCCCCCACACACACACACACCTGTACACACTCAGCTGCCCCCCACACACACCTGTACACACTCAGCTGCCCCCCACACACACCTGTACACACTCAGCTGCCCCCCCCCACACACACACACACCTGTACACATTCAGCTGCCCCCCCCCCCACACACACACACCTGTACACACTCAGCTGCCCCCCACACACACCTGTACACACTCAGCTGCCCCCCACACACACCTGTACACACTCAGCTGCCCCCCCCCCCCCACACACACCTGTACACATTCAGCTGCCCCCCCCACACACACACACACCTGTACACACTCAGCTGCCCCCCCCTCAACCACACACACACACTCAGCTACCTCCCCACACACACACACCCCTGTACACACTCAGCTGCCCCCCCCTCAACCACACACACCTGTACACACTCAGCTGCCCCCCCACACACGTACACACTCAGCTGCCCCCCCCACACACACACACACCACTGTACACACTCAGCTGCCCCCCCCCCCCCCTCAACCAACACACTCAGCTGCCCCCCCACACACACCTGTAAACACTCAGCTGCCCCCCACACACACACACCTGTACACATTCAGCTGCCCCCCCCCCCTCAACCACACACACACCTGTACACACGCAGCTGCCCCCCCCCCCCCCACACACACACACACACACTCATACACCGGACATTGTAACTTGTGTATCACACAAATCAACCAATTGTATCAAAAGCAATGTACTGTACTGGTCACCTCTATATAAGTGGTCAGGGAATATAGCTCAGTGTAGCCTCACCTATGGCAGCCCCCATTCCTATAAACCAAGCAAGCCTAGCCTACTGGTATGTGGTTCCCCCCAGGAATGCCATGTTCACTGGCCAGGAAGTACAGGAGGGTAAAGAAAGAAAAAACAAAAGTGTTCCTGTGGTTCCAGGAGTGCAGTTGTCTGCAGGGGATGGCTGAGACTGGTGTCTCTCAGGAACTTAGCAGGATGTGCAGATGGGTCAGTTCAGGCTGAAGGCAGAGACTTGGTCAGCTTACGGGCAAAGGATTGTACAGGCAGAAACGTGGTCAATAAACAGGCTGATGAGGAACATTGATTATAGTTACACTGGTCTGGTGACACTGTGGCTTATGTGGTGGTGATCTGAGAACTGTGACTGGCTGCACTACTAGAGTTTTTTCACACATGAGGTTAGGAGGCGGTGAAAAGCATGTGGCGGTGATTAGGGACAATATGACTGGTGTAGAGTTGATCAGGAAAACTGTAAAGCCGCGTACACACGGTCGGACTTTTCGTCTACAAAAGTCCAACGGACGCTGACGGACTAAAGCTGGCTGGTAATCCGATCGTGTGTGGGCTTCTCCGGACTTTCAACGTACTTTTTTAGCCTCAAATCCGACGTACTTTAGATTTGAAACATGCTTCAAATCTTTACGTCGTAACTACGACGGACCCCGAAATCCGCTCGTCTGTGTGCTAGTCCGACGGACAAAAACCCACGCTAGGGCAGCTATTGGCTACTGGCTATGAACTTCCTTATTTTAGTCTGGTGTACGTCATCACGTACGAATCCATCGGACTTTTGTGTGGTCGTGTGTAGGCAAGTCCGTTCGTTAGAAAGTCTGCCACAAGTCCGCCGCAAGTCTGCCGAAAGTCCTCCGGAAGTCTGTTGGACAGGCTGTCGGACTTTTGTAGCTGAAAAGTCCGACCGTGTGTACGCGGCATAACTGTTGTGGCAGTGATTAGGGATAATATGACTGGTATGGCTGTGATTGAATGACGATGATTAGGGATACTGACTGGTGACTGTATGTAATAATAAAAAAAAGTATAATTTTTTTTTTTTTTTTTTACATATAGTCACCAGAGTAGTTTCACCACAAAGTAACACTGTATTACTCTGAAAAAATATTCGTGATTTTTTTGTTGGTAAACTATAATTGCATTTTATGGTAACAAGCACCGTGATCCACTGTGTCACAGATCCCAGCTCGCCGCACTCCAGGGGCTTGAGCGGAACAACGTACGGTACCCATACACCCTCCCTGAAGAACATAGCACCTTCCTGTTGCCTCTTCAGATTTGCAATAATAACACAAAGGAAGCTGATAATGGAAGGTGTTAAAAGGTGTGTCACAAAATAGGCCATGTCTTTAACTGCTTAGCGACCACTCCATGCAGATATACTGCGGCAGGGAGGCCGTTCTGTGCCAGATCACGTACCTAGTACGTGATGACACTTCCGGGTATGGGGCGTTCGGATGATGACCCGCTCCCGCTGTGATTGGAGACAGAAGAAACCAATCAGCCGGTCTGGCGGACCCAATGTTCTCCAGGACCCACCGATCGTTCCAGAGATCAGCAAAACAGCGGTCTGCCTATGTAAACAAGGCAGATTGCCGTTCTTTGAGAAGGGAAGACAGAGATCTTGTGTTTCTGCTAAGCAGGAACACAAATCTCTGTCTTCCCACAGTAAATGCACCCCACACACAGTTAGAAAACACAGTTTTGTTTTTTTATATTACTCCCTGTGACATCACAACCTGGCAGGAGCAGTTGTTGAAAAGGAACAAGTGCAAAGTGGGGGACACAGCCATCCTCTCAGAAGTGTGGAATGGCAAAAAAAAGGCTTTCAAAGGCTGCACCACTAAAACAGAGCAGGAGTAGGAGAGACGCGCCAATGGCTTAAAACATTTAAGACTTGTTTACAACTGAGTCATTCTGTGAAAAGCGATCAGTGGTGGGTCACTTTTCAAAAAATGGTGCAGGTACAATTGACAGGCATTCAGTAGGTGGTATTGCTACCTCCTGCAAGCCAGTGTTGTTTTTTGACAGCCAAACTGCTGATAAAACCAGCCTGAAATTTGTGTCAGGGTGGGTGCTATAAATAGATTAGCAGAAAACTGCTCTACTCACAGAACAGCTCTGAAAGTCTCTGCCTATCTGGAGAGGGGTGTGTGCTTTTCCTCTAATCAGCTGTCCAAAAGTACACTGCTACTGCAGAATGAGGAAGTGAAAATTCTAACACTATGTGCACTTTGTAAACAGTATATAAAGTTGTAGACAGCAGATATACATGTAAAACTTATTTAGGAAGATTTGTTTCATCTCTGTGTATCATCAGAGGCTGTTCACTTCACTGGGTAAATGTGTGGGTTTACATCCACTTTAATGAGGAAACCTTAGGGGGCAGTAAAAAACGCCCCAAACAAAAATGTAAAATAAGCCTTATAGGGCGTACACACGGTCGGACTTTGTTTGGACATTCCGACAACAAAATCCTAGGATTTTTTCCGACGGATGTTGGCTCAAACTTTTTTTGTCTACACACGGTCGCACAAAGTTGTCGGAATTTCCGATCGCCAACCACGCGGTCACGTACACCACGTACGACGAGACTAGAAAAGGCCGGTTCAGAACCAAGCGCGGCACCCTTTGGGCTCCTTTTGCTAATCTCGTGTTAGTAAAAGTTTGGTGAGAGACGATTCGCGCTTTTTCAGACTCGTGGCTTTCAGATCGTTTTCTGCCATTCAGTTTGTGCTTGTGGGTTTGTATCTGCTCTTCAGTGCGTGCAGTCAGTTCGTATCGGAGTTTTCTGTGCGATCTTGCCCGCTCGTTGCTGTTTCTCAGGTCGCTCTTCACAGGCCTTGCTGTTCTTCAGTGCGTTCTGTTACTTCGTTCTGAGCAGCCGACCGTTTTCTAGCCATGTTTCCTATGCGTACTCCTCGTAGAGTTCGTGCTGTGCAGGGGCTTGGTGTTGGGGTCCTGACCTTGACACAAGTCCAGTCCATGAACAGGGTGGGGAGGAGTTCATGGACCAAGAATTGGTTGCTTCAGCGTGACCAGTTCTGTCATATGCCTTTGCTCCGTGAGATCCGTGAGAATAATAATAAGAAGAATAATAATGATGATTTCAGGAACTTTCTCAGTATGACGGACCCCATGTTTCACCGTTTGTTGGCTTCGCTGACCCCCTATATCAGCAGGCAGGATACCTGCATGAGGCAAGCTATCACTCTGGAGCAGAGGTTGGTCGCTACCCTGCGGTATTTGGCCACAGGGAGAAGCCTGCAGGACTTGAAGTTCTCGACAGGCATCTCCCCCCAGGCTCTGGGGATCATTATCCCAGAGACCTGGTCTGCCATCATCCAGGTCCTGCAGAAGGAGTATATGAAGGTAAGATTTTTATCCTTTAATATCACATTTTATTGTATTGAATGTTTGATAATGTATTGTATTTCTTTCCTCATTCCCTAATTACCATGATTGGAATATGCTGTGAATGTCCCCTTTGTCCTCATGCATGCTGGATTTTTATGTAATTATTATTTTATGTCCTTCATACATATTTGCCCTTCACTTACCTCCCCAGCATGGTGTCTCCTGGCCCTATATTCACCTTATGTAGTCACTTAACAATGTATTTTATCAGCTCCATAGTAGTGCTTTACCCCAAACACCCCCTAAAATGTTTGGAAATGTTATTTTTGATTTAAATTCAGGCAGAGTGCCAGAGGCTTTTTTTGTGGTGTCCCCAAATAATTTTTAGTAACCCTCCCTCCCTCAACTGCTAAGTCAGCTGATCCCAATTCTCTATCTATCCTCAATCATCTATCTGCTGACTTTGCCAAACCCATACACACTATACCCATCTCTTTAGTGCTCAGATTTATGGATGAATTCCCCAAAGCATGTAGTGCAAGGGCCTGCCTGAATACTTGCAAATGGTACTCTTTAAAGTTTTTGTATCCTATTATTATCTTGACAGGTAATACCAGAGTGTCCAAATGTCCTCAAATGTGTACAATGTGTATTTATATCTTTGTATTATGACACTTCTTACCTGTCCAGTGGTCTGCCAATAGTGTAACTAAGGAGGGGCTGTTCCAAGTAATACCCTGTATTTAGGCATTCATCTCTCAATGAAGTGAAAATGGTTACCTGTCCAAGATTTCCACACACCCCCTATAATGTTACAAATGGCCCATGAGAGGGGGGGGAGGGGGAATATGATAGGTGTACCTTATACTTTGGCGTTGTTAAATTCCCCTTAATAAATGCTATCTGGAGGTTGCCCCATAATGTTTGTGTCTAATCTGCTTGCCATGTTTCAGAGTAAAAATAGTAATGTTTATTGTTTTTTCCTCAACAGTTTCCTTCCACGCCACAGGAATGGCAGACTGTGGCCTCCCACTTTGCCCAGCGGTGGGACTTTCCTAACTGCTGAGGGGCAATTGATGGGAAACACGTCCACATCGTCCCACCACCCAACTCGGGGTCGTACTTTTATAATTACAAGGGGTTCAATAGTATAGTGATGTTGGCGGTGGTGTCGGCTAATTACGACTTCTTGTATGTGGACGTGGGGAAGAATGGCCGGATGTCCGATGGTGGAGTCATCGCCCAGACGGAGTTCTACAGGCGTCTCCAGAATGGCAGCTTGGACTTGCCAGCTCCAGAGGACAATGTTGAAGGACTCCCATTTGTGTTCGTTGCTGATGAAGCATTTGCGCTGGGGGACCACCTGATGCGGCCATTCCCAATGAGGCCCCTCACCTCGGAACAGAGGGTTTTTAATTACCGGCTGGCCAGAGCCCGAAGAGTGGTGGAGAACACATTTGGAATCCTGGCCAGCCGGTTCCGCCTATTTATGACACCCATCCATATGGCAGAGTATAAACTGAACCATATTATACTTGTGTGCTGTGTTCTCCATAACTTTTTAAGGAAACATTCGGCCAACTATGCTGGCTCAGTTGGGCCTGAGGCCGGAATCATACATCAAACCACACTGACGGCGCTTGAAAGTGGCCGTCCTGGCTTGCCCTCCCTGAGTGCCCGTGATGTCCGGTTACGCTACCTGGAGTTCTTTGCGGGTAGGGGGGCTATCAATATGCCAGACAATCTGTGAAGCCTTTTTATAATAAAAAAAAAAATCTTTGTGGACATTTACTGCTTGTGTTTGTTTTAGCTGACCCTGACAGAAATGTGTTGAGTGCAGAAAATGGCGTGATTGTGTAACCTTATTATACAAAGCACTGTTGGCTGTTATTTCCTAAATGCAAAAACATATTTCACTACAAGTGCACTTGCAACTGCACTGAAACTGCACTTGTAGTGCCAAGAGGATTTGCCCTTAGAAAAAAACCCACATTTTCTCAGAAAACAAGAATTACATCACCCCAAAAGTGTTGTAGCGTTGAGACAATAATCCACACATTCTTGATTAAAAATCTTTTTAATACCTGCACAATCACATGTGCATTTACCAAATGTTTTTCAAACAAACCAACATGTTTGTTGTATAACAATTTTTGTGGTGGCATTATCCAAAATCAAAATGTCCATTTTATAGAAAACAGGCCTGTGTAAAACCAACAAGAAAAGACACAAATCTTGAACTTACAAACGTCACATTTGGTTGAACTTGAAGGCAATATCAGACATGAGTATTTAGGAACTGTGTTTGATATTGCGTTCAAATGGGGTGAAGTCACCCCTGGAAAAGCCAAATTTGGAAGATGCACACAAATTTACCAATGTCAACATGTGCTATCTGCCATCACAGGGGAACAAGGGATGTGTTTTGGGGGAGCAAGCCCTTCCTCTCAGCTACTTTATTATTGAGGAAGGGGTTGCACCCCCAAAACGCGTCCATTGATCTCCCGTGATGGCAGATAGCACATGTTGACACACTGTGTGCATCCTCCAAATTTGGCTTTGGGAAAAATCACAAAAACATTTAGCACATTGTAGCACACAAAAGAAGAAAGTGATTTGGAGGGGCTTTAAACTCGCCCCAAAACATCAGTGATGTTTTTATATTTTGGAATAACATCATTGAAGTTTTGCTTGATGATTTCCAATTGTAAATTACACCCCATGATCTCCCCGATCAGGATCTGGGCACTTTCGGATGTGAAAGGATCTGGATCCACAACCTCACGATCACCTAAAAAGAGAGGAACCCCGGGGGGCGTGGCCTGACGCAGCATGGAGTAGGACGCACAGAAATAGAGCTCCGTCCATCACTCCTAATCCTCATTAATCCTGTACATCCTGCACCATCAAACCAGCTGGATTGTGTCCCTGGGACACCTGGAGCAGACTTAGCCGGTTCTTGTGGGGAGAGAGCGTGGGACGGCCCGAACGGAGCGGCGATCCCCCGCTCGGCGGCTCACCGAAATTTAGGCCGCGGCTTCGGCCTACCACCGGAGGTCGCGGCCATCTTGGTCCTCCTCATCTGCGGCCCTGCCTGAAGTCTACATCAATATAGAGGTACGCGGCTGCGGGATAACCCCCTGGGAGAACACTACTGCACTCACCCCCCTGACTGCCAGCCTATATATTCATCAAAGGCCCAGAGAGAACGGCCTGGATTGCGGCCTAGACCCCTATGCTGAAGCCGGCGGCCATTTTGGTACACCTATCTCCTCTGCATACACTGAAATATAGCCTGTAGTCCTGATCTCCCCCTCCACCGCTACATGCTCCACAGGGCATAACTCCAGTCTACCAATACCACTGAGAAAGGAGGGGTAATACCCCACACACGGACACAGCAAGATTAACTCCTGTCCCCACTTTCCCAGATACCCTAACATCTGGGCATCATGTCGCCATCGAAATCTCAGAAAACTGCCGCATCTAAACTGGACCAATACCGCCGACAGGACAGGGAGGAGCAGGCAGAAAATGACGGTGACAATACACATGGCGAGGAGCGCACAGCGGGAGACACAGAAAAGCTGCTGGAAGCAATAACCCTCTGCAGAACATCACTAGCCTCACAGATAGAAGAAGTCAAGGTAGACATATCCTTGATCAGACAAGACTTCCACAAACTCCGAGACCGAGTTAAAGAAACTGAAACCCGCATCAGCGACATGGAAGACACCATTCCCCCAATGAGAACGGAGGTGCACCACATGAAGCAGCAAATCCAACAACTATTCTCCAAGCAAGAAGACCTCGAGAACAGAAGCAGGAGATGTAACCTCCGCCTCATTGGTCTGCCGGAGGGGGCTGAGGGTAAGGATCCCACGCTTTTCCTGGAGCAGTTGCTCATCAAGACCTATGGTAGAGAGGCCTTCTCCCCCATGCTGGCAGTTGAAAGAGCCCACCGCATGCCCGCCAGACCGCCGCCACAAGGTGCCCCACCGCGTACCTTTATAGCCAAAATGCTCAACTACAGAGATAGAGATGCCGCCCTGCGACTTGCAAGAGAAAGGGGCAACATCCCCCTAGGCAACGTGAAAATTGCGGTGTTCCCTGACTTCTCGGCGGAGGTACAGCGACGCAGACAAAATTTCATGGAAGCAAAACGAAAACTTAGAAGCCTCAACATGAAATATGCCATGCTGTTTCCAGCGCGTCTCCGAGTGGAACACGACGGCCGAGTTTCCTTTTTTGAAGATCCTGCTGAGCTGTTGGCCTGGTTGGAACGCAGAAACAACCCAGAACAGGCGGACTAAAGTGTCTGTGAGTATGTAACCATACGTTAATCCTCCACATGCACACCCCTGACACAGATGCAACAATAATCCACCTTCATTCTCCACTGAACACTCACTCCTATTTACTTCACCAGTTGTTACCGTTGTGAAGATTAGCCCAAGGGGTAGAAGGACATAGTGCCTCCACACAAATATCTACATATACTCCCCCGTTGTGGGCTTAGATCCAATTTGTATTCTGCGGATCATTTCTGGTACACAATGCTGGAATTTTCCTGGGACAAATCCCTAAATGATTGAACTACACACATTACTTTTTACATCTTAATGGAGCCCTGGACTGCTGTAGTCCTACAATCCACAAGCAGAGTGCAGCGTATTCAGCCCCCATATAAGTCTGAACCTGGCGGCTCAAGAAGGAAAAACCACAACAACACCAATCTTGATAATGTGCAAACTCCAATTACACACCTGAGTGAAGAGAGGTTAACCCTCTTTGTGTTTCTTCTTCCATGGAAAGAGAAGTTTGGAAGGGCACAGACATACATCCTACTTCAAGTACTTTACTTTCATTATTTTTTTTCTCAACATGCCGTCAGGGCCGAGACTTTACAGAAAGTTTTGTTATGGGTGAATGCTAGCATCAGTTGGGGAAGATGCAAAGCAGGGAGGGGGGAGGGGGGAGGGGAAACCTACAAGTTAAATTTCAATGTAAGTGTTTTAATGTTTAAACGTATGGTACTGACATACCTTTTGTTTTACTGGTGTTCAGATGTTGCACTCAGTGAGTTACATCACACAACCAGAAAGAATACAACCACTTCTGTTTTTCTCCAATTAAGGAAAGTAGGGTATAGATTGAGATCACAAAAACATATTCTATTACAACTCCTGTTCCTATATAAATATGTTACCCTTCAATACAGTGTCAAGTCTAGGTTTGTGGGGAAAGCATTGTCATGCATACACACCGAGACCAATTGGAGAGAATACATATCAGGAGGGGAGGAAGGGGAAACTAAAAAGTCAGACCCAACTGCACGTGCTCCGGTTAACCTGTGTGTGACAATGCTATATCCTACATCTAACTGGTGCCCAATCGCTACCCATAGCATGTTATACCGCAGATATATTGGAAGTCCGATACTCTCTGTTCTATTTACTTTAAGGAAAGGGAGCCCCAGGCTGGGAGCACAGAAATCCGTTTTATTTTATTTATTGCTCTTTTATTATTTCTTCCTTTATTACGCTATCAGATGCCAAAGCATAAAGAAAAAACTATTACTGACGCAGGCTAGCACTGACTGGGCGGGGGACGTTGCTGGGAGGGGAGAGCGGAAAAGGGAAGCTGGAAAACTAGACTTAAACGTGCGCACTTTAATTGCTACGTCCACAGCGCCAGCGTGTCCCGGCCCCATCGAGTGTTCACTGGACAAATACAATATGCTATATCACGCACCCCTGCTGTTTAATCTTCCTACACCGTCCCGCTACAATGGGGCTAAAAGCTACATTAACATACTAAAATATAAGCACAAACAACAATGCCTAAAATATCACTGAAGTTCCTTACATGGAACGTGAGGGGATTACGTGATAAGATTAAACGGGCGGCAGCCCTTGCATTTATCAAAAAGCAAAGAGCGGATGTGGTGACCCTGGTGGAGACCCACATTGAGAGGAGACTTCAGATGACACTGCGTCGCCCGTGGGTGGGTTGGGCATTCCACTCGACCCATACATCACACTCGAGAGGTGTATCGGTACTTATCGCAAAAACAGTGCACTTTGAATTATGCGAACTACACACTGATCCACAAGGTAGATTTATATTTATATACGCTAAATTACACGGGGAACCCTTTTTGATCCTAGCTGTCTATGTCCCTCCCCCATTTTCCACTTCCATACTACTAGAGGGAATCTCCTTCATAGCAAAATACCCAACAGCTCAGACAATATGGATGGGAGATTTCAATAGTACACTCAATGAGGAACTGGACAGACTGAGACCAACTCCACCTGCTACAAACCCCCAGAGATACTAAACTTGCCAGGCTTTTCTCACCTTTTCACTTGATGGACACTTGGAGACATAAACACCCGCACACGCGTAAATACTCCTGCTTCTCAGCAACACACAATACCATGTCAAGAATTGACTTTATTTTTATATCCCAAAATCTGTTAGCACGCCTCCTTGAGACAGAGTTTGGTACTAGATTGCTCTCGGATCACGCTCCATACTGGATCACCCTCGCCTTCCATATAGACAAACCACCAACTTCATGGCGCCTTAATCCATTCTGGCTGACATTGTTGCCAGAGGATGACGACTTGTCGGCCGAATGGGAGACCTTCTTTCGGGATAACACAAACACTGCTTCTTTTCCGATAGTATGGGAAACTTTTAAAATACACGCCAGGGCTACCCTAATAACTCGCATCAACAAGATCAAAGCAAACTCATCAGATATCTATGAGAGGGCGGAGACTGAATTCTCACGCATAGAACACATATATCAAAATGACCCATCCCAAGCTAATGCCTCCCACTTAAAACTACAATCTAGGATCATGAACCAACTCCAATACGAAAAAGCAAGACAGAAATTATTTTTTGCCAAACAGAAATATTTTGAGCAGGGTGAGAGAGCTGGAAAACTTCTGGCGTTTCTAGCTCGTAATGAGGACAAACCCCCAGTGGTAATTGCACTGCATAGCCCGGAGGGGCAAAAAATCACTGATCCTCCTGTTGTGTCATCCAAATTTAGGGAGTTCTTTGTGGACTTATACAATTCTAGGACCCAAGAGGGACCAGATGATATGATCTCCTTTCTGGAAGGAGTAGCATTCCCTCAACTTACACTTGAACAAAGGGAACTTTTAGAGGCCCCTCTCACTAAAGAAGAAATAGACGCCGCAATTGCAAGCTTTGCCAAATCTAAATCCCCTGGCTCAGATGGGCTACCCATAGAATTCTACTCACATTACAATGAAATAATCACTCCCAAACTGCTTACCCTCTATAATGTCATGTTTCAACAACTCACCCTCCCACCCTCTATGGGTGAGGCCACAATTGTCTTGATACCTAAACCGGGCAAGGACTTGGGTCACCCGGAATCCTACCGCCCTATCTCATTATTACAGGCTGATATTAAGATTCTGGCCAAAATTCTAGCCATGCGACTCAATCAAGTGATACTCAACCTTATACACGCTGACCAGGCGGGTTTTATGCCGGGACGTAACACTTCCTTTAACCTACGGAAATTATTTATAAACCTGCAGGCCACACATGAGAACGTAGGCACAAGAGTTATAGTCACCCTCGATACTGCTAAGGCCTTCGACTCGGTCGAGTGGGGATACCTCTGGTGCTGTCTTGAGCGATATGGTTTTGGTCCAAACTTTATTCAATGGGTGCAATTACTATACCAGAACCCCACGGCCAGAGTGGTGGCAAATGGATGGCCGTCTCAAAAGTTCGACCTCCACAGAGGCACGAGACAGGGCTGCCCATTGTCCCCACTACTGTACGCTCTGGCTGCGGAACCACTGGCTGTTTCTATCCGGACAGACCCAGAGATCATAGGATTAAAAACTGGAACCCTCACAGAAAAGATCAGCATGTACGCTGATGACACACTACTTTATCTGGCGGACCCAGGTCCTTCCCTCCACCGGGCTCTTCAGACAATTGAACGTTTTGGGAAATTCTCGGGCCTCAAAATAAACTGGGGGAAATCCCAAATTTTACCAATAGACACTTTCCCACCCACGGAATTCCAAGCCACCCTACCACTACAAAGAGTAGACACAATTAAATACTTAGGGATAAATACCTCCAAAAATCCAGCAGACTACATAACACTAAACATTAAACCATTATATTCCCTTATTAAAACTAAAATACAATCATGGACTAGACTACCCTTAGGAGTATGGGGCCGCATTAACCTCATAAAAATGATACTACTCCCTAAAATATTATATATACTCTGGCACACCCCAACATATATACCTCTAAAACACTTTAAAATAATGGAGTCCCTTCTCAAGCCCTTTGTGTGGGGAAAAAATAGACATAAGATTGCATGGCAAACCCTCAAAAACCCAACAGACAGGGGGGGTACAGCACTTCCGGACCTTAATCACTACTATATTGCGTCCCAACTCTCCCAACTTTACCATATAGATAAGGTGGACAGTGAAAGATTTCGGATGCTAATCTGCCCACAATGGGCCCAAGGAACCTTAGATTCCATATACGCCATCACTGTGGGCACTAAGACCAACGAAGGCAACACACACAAAACATCCCTGTTGTACCAATACAGACGCATCTGGGAACTCGCAAACAGCAAACTCAATATACCCAGACACAACGACTTCACTCCCTTATGGTGCAACAGAGACCTACAAGAACTCCATAATATTCACGACCCGAAACCTTGGTTGGAGAGGGGTATACTCTACTTACATCATGTCTGGTCAAACGGAACCCTTAAAAACTTTGACACCCTTAAGGAGGAATTCCACCTAGCCAACAATATGGTATTCAGATTCCTCCAATTGAGACACGCACTACAGGCACAATTTCCGCAACCCCCGCCACAGTCAACCCCCAATCCTCTAATAGCAATCATAAAAGACACAGACCCAAAAAAATTAATATCTTGTTTCTACAATATGCTCACTATCCCAATAGCCACAAAAATAATATATGGCCTCAAATCCCGCTGGGAAAGGGATCTGGGTAACCTAGAAGATGAGGAATGGGAAGAAGCACTGGATACATGCAAGGAGGTATCTCCCAAACTGTCAGACAGGTTGACACACTTAAATATAATACACCGTACATATCTAACCCCGCATAGGATAGCCAGATACAAACACAACTATCCAACGCTATGCCCAATGTGTAGGTCCACGGAGAGCTCGTTCTACCATCTCCTCTGGTCATGCCCTCAGATACAAGGCCTATGGAAACAGATAGTGACCTTCCTCCATGACAACATGGGCTCACCTGTGACATTGGACCCCAAACAATGCCTGTTGGGTGTGTTCCCAAACCCACTAGAAAAATACACCAAGGTATTTTTACAGGAGACCCTGTTCTCATGCAGAAAGATAATAGCTAGGAAATGGTTGCGTCCCCTACCACCCGAGACTAAAGAATGGAAAGCAGAGGTAAATGGGACACTCCCATATAAACGGGTGATATACATCAATAGAGGTTGCCCTGACAAATACAATAAAATATGGGATCGATGGCTACAGGACTCGGAAACCTGCTCATGACCAATATAAATTTCCATGCACTGGAGAAATACCTCTCCTCAATGAAAATACTATAATTATACCCTATATTAAAAGATAATAACAATAGAGAACATCAGAAGAAATGTACTACAGACTACTCATGTATGTAACCATTTTTATATCACGTACAATTACATTGCAATGTATACATGTATAATTACGTGCAAATGATATAACTTGTATGTATTCTGATTCACAATAAAAACTTTGTTGGGAAAAAAAAAAAGAGAGGAACCCCAAAATAAATTAGGTCTAAAAAATATGCCGCCATCCATCTCTTATCTGAGCCTGTGGTCGCAGACACTCACCTGTTGTGGTGACTAGTTCCACCATGTCTTTTCCTCCTGCTCAGCTTGTGTTGGCAGGATTTCACCTTCTTCAAGAGGGGGGGGGGGGGGCTCTGGTCTCCTCGGATGAGGGGTGTCCTCCGAGTCTTTTCTCCCCTATGTAAAACAAAAATGGTATAATTAGCACACAGATATTTAATGTCAGAACTATAAATAGGAAACATTGCTTGGAAGTGGGGTACAATTGTCTATTTTAGCAGAGTTCCAAGATGTAGTTTTTTTAGTGTCCTTTGTCAACCTGCAATACTTTACCTGTTTGGTACAAGCTTCACAGATGGAGACCCCCCCTATAGTATACACTGGAGCACCTGTGTGGCCCCCTAATAAAAATGGTGTTCTTTTGTCCCACACTAGTGCTCCAGTGTCCAGATGTGAAAACAGCTGCTCAGTGTCCTCTCCTTACACAGAATCTAGTTTGCATTTCATTCTAGTAACAAAGCCATCTACACAACCCAATTCTTTGAAGACAAGTATAGGGCGTCAAAATGGTGGCCAAATGCATATGGGCTAAACAATGGTATTTTATAGTTGGAACGAAAAATGTTGGATCCGAACGAATAATGTGCCCATGAACATGAAAGTTGCCATTTTAAACGGTACAACAGTTCCTAAAAGCACATGGAGCAGCACGAACGTAATAAACACAAAAAGAATAGGAACACAGCACAACTACTTACTTTTTTGCAGCACTCTCCGGATCTTTCTGTACTGCTCATGTTCTCGTAATTTCAGGTCCGACCACCGCTTCCTGAGCTGATCTTTCGATCGTCGTACCCCGAAATTCCGGTGCAGACTCCTGACCACTTTCGCCATGATCTTGGCCTTTCGTATACTGGGGTTGGGGTAAGGCCCATACTTTCCATCATAGTCGGCCTTCTTCAGGATGTCCACCATTTCCAACATCTCCCCAAAGGACATATTTGAGTCCTTAAATCTCCTTCTGGATCGGGACGTTTCAGGCTCCGGCCTTTCCTCCTCCTCCTCCTCGTTGCTACAATTAGCACGCACCTGCTGCCTATCCGCCATGTGCTCTTCCCCCACTGCGCCGAACGAAAAGGGGCGGGGAATAGACTAGAAATAACGTCAGGGGCGGGCGGAGTTATACGCATGCGCAGTGTGTATAAAGCGTAACACACGTGCGTATTACGTACGATCTGTGAGCGGAGGAAGGAGCATCGGAGACGCCGATCGTGATAACGAAGGTAAGATCTAAACTTGCGCCTATACTGCTTCGAAATGGAAGCCTATATTGTAACAAGATTAGGGGAGTTTGGCCTGACATTAGGGTTTGTCTTGTGTCTTGCAGAGAAAATGGATAGGTTCAACGACCACTATTTCCTGCCCCTGTTCATAGACAAATACAGGGAGCTGCCCTGTCCGTGGCAAGTGAGACACCCCCACTATAATCACAAACAAAAGAGGCAGGCAGCGCTGGAGAAACTGCTGGAGTTGGTGACGCCGGTGGTCCCCACAGCAACCATCCCCTATTTAAAAGCCAAAATTGGTGGCCTGAGGAGCACGTATCTGAGGGAGCGCAAGAAGGTCACAGATTCCCTGAGGTCCGGAGCTGCAGCAGATGACGTTTATGTCCCCAGGCTGTGGTACTATGAGAGACTGCGATTTCTGTCAGACCACACTGAAGTCAGGGAATCCCTCTCCACTCTTCCTTCCACTCTTCCTTCCACCCCAGCTGAGGCTTCCGATGTCTAACCTGGGCCTTCCAGCCAGGAAGAAGTGGAGGAGCCCAGCTGGAGCCAGGTATAGCATTCTTCTACAGATTTCTGGTCAATAAATAAATGATGTTTACTAGATGTTATTATTGATCACTAATTGCTGATTAAAAAAAGTGTTTTACATATCAATAGACAGTAGTGGGCACCCAAAATTGGGACAAGAATGAAAAATGCTGGGCTCAGAAGGATAGTCTGTTATATTTGTTAACATTCAATTTGCAACAGTCAGGAGGTGAAAATTGTGTGTGATTGATAGAAAAAAATACCTTTTTCATACACAGGAAGACCTCAGCCAGGAGGAGGCTGTGGAATGTGGCAGTCAGGAGGAGGTGGGGGTTAGTGGCAGCCAGGAGGAGGCGGGGCTAAGTGTCAGCCAAGAGAAGCCTGGGACCAGTCGCAGCCTGACTGAGTCTCAGGTCCCTCCCCTCCGCCTGCCATATAAACGAGCCAGGAAGGGCACTCCAAGTCCCGTGCAGGATTCAGCGTTCAGGCTGATCCAGGAGGCTTCTGCGTCCCTACGAGCCTTACCCACTCCTGAAGAGGCCTTTGCCTGCATGGCTGGCACCAAACTGCAGGGCATGCAGGAGGGTCAACGCAGGCTCTGTGAGGACCTTCAGTATAAAGTCCTACGTAAGGGGGTGAGTGGGGAACTAACACCCAAGACGGATGTCATTGAGATGGTTGATCCTCCTCCTCCTCCTCCTCCTGCTGCCACAACTCCACCACCAGAGCCACAGCGTGGAAGGAAGCGTGGAAGGAAGACCAAAGAGTGATGGCCCTGGGTTCAGTCTGGTCTGACAGAAGATGCAGTCTCTTGTATGACCACAGCCTGGGGACACAGATGTCATCTGCTGCTTTCCGGATCTCTGGGACTTCTGGACCAGACTGCCCTCCCTTAGATATGGACTCCTCAGGCCACCAATTTTGCTTAAAAATAGTTGATGTCTGCCCTGGGGGTCCAAGGCTTCACCCATTTCTGCAGTTTCTCCAGCGTTGCCTCCCTCTTTGTTTAGTTGTGAGCCCTTAATAAAATTTTTTAGATAAATTATACTCTCCTGTGTGTGTTTTCATCCAAAAAGGACAGTTTGTTGGTGATGATTCAGGTATATTTCTAACATAAAATGTGAAATTAACAAGGGACAACAACACCAAACAATCTCCTACAGATTAAATAGAACAACATATCAATGGTGTTGTGGGAACTTGACACAAAAAACACACACAAAAATTTTCGGGAGTACAAATCAAAATCGCAAAATAAAAATAAAATACAAACACAAAAAAAGAATCTACATTAAAGCCAAAAAATATATAAAAAATATGCAAAAATATGTTGTCAGATGTGAGAAATCAAAATATATTGAGGGAATCACGATAAATAGTAACAAAATAAGTTTGTGAGAAGTGTGTGTGAATATGAGCAGCAAAACTACTTTATTCTTGTCACATTATAAAGAAGAAGAGAGTGCGCTGTATTAAACCATTTTGAACATTGCAGCGTGACGAAAGTGCTGTATCCATTGCGAACACTAAGTTTACCAGAACGAGCTGTTCTGTCTTGGAATTGCTTCTGAGCATGCGTGGCACTTTGTGCGTCGGAACAGGCCACACACGGTCGGAATTGACGCGATCGGATTTTGTTCTCGGAAAATTTTATCTCCTGCTCTCCAACTTTGTGTGTCGGAAAATGTCCGATGGAGCCCACACACGGTCGTAATTTCCGACAACACGCTCCGATCGGACATTTTCCATCGGAAAATCCGACCGTGTGTACGGGGCATTAGGCTGCTTTCACACTGGAGGCACTTTACAGGCACTATAGCGCTAAAAACATCCCTGCATAGTGCCTGTAAAGAGCCTCTCCTCTCACTCCAGTGTGAAAGCCTAAGTGGACGGTAAAAAAAGTCCTGCAAGCAGCATCCTTGCAGCGCTGTAGGAGAGGTGTATACACTGCTCCTAAAGCTCCCCTGCCCATTGAAAACAATAGGCAGCACCGCCAGCAAAGTGGCGCTGCAGCGGCACTTTGCGGGCGGTTTTACCCCTTTTTTTGGCCGCTAGCGAGGCGCTTTTAACCGAATAGCGCCACTAAAATAATGGTAAAGCGCCGCTAAAAATAGCGGCCCTTTACCGCCAACGCCCCAGTGTGAAAGTAGCCTTAGAGACATGACAAGGGAATCTTTAACCAGTTCTTGACCGCGCTATAGTAGAAAGAAGGCAAAGGCACGGTCATTCAGTTCTGGAAGCGTGTCCATGGACGTTCTCCCAGAGCCACGCCCCCTTCAGAGCACATACGATCTGTGATTGCTGTGTCTTTTGGAGCTGATCACAGATTGGGGGTAAAGGGCCAATCACAGCTGATAATATGTAAACAAGCTTGCTGGCTACCAGCATTCCTTTCATCACGTGCTGTTAAAGCGTGAGGAGTGGAAAGCTGATAACTGGCAAATGTGACAGGGATCATTTATACTGATAATCAAGGCACTGATCATCAGTGTCCCGATCATCAATGCAGCTCCAACAGTGCCAATCAGTGCTGCCAATCAGTGCCTTCTATTAGTGCCCATCCATGCAGCCTCATCAGCACACATCAGTAAATAAGAAAAATTTGCAAAATTTTCATATTTTTTTTGAAAATAAAAATAAACAATCCAGTGGTGATTAAATACCACCAAAATAAAGCTCTATTTGTGTAAAAAAGAATGATAACAATTTTATATGAGTACAGTGTTGCATGACACACAAATGTCATTCAAATTGTGACAGCGCTGAAAACTGGCCTGGGCAGGAAGGGGTGAAAGTGCCAAGTACTGTAGTGGTTAAAATGAACTTGTGACTTTGGCCTGCGTAGGCAAGTGAAACTAAAGGTAAGCCGTACCACAGCATTGCATTTCTATTGTTAGCGTGAGGAAGCACACTTCAAATACACAGACATATGAGATTTCCTGCTGCAGCCTGTAGAATGCTCACATAGCAATAATAAGAGCCACTTGTTGCCTCGGGACTTGTACACACTGAGACCAAGTGCATGTCCTTAAATGAGGAGGTCATAATAGCTTTATTGTTTAGTGTGAGGAAGGTGTGTTTTTACTCCCAGCAGACAATCCACAAATATCTGAAAATAACAGTAAACTAACAAGGTTTTCCGACTTGCCCAATCACTTTATCCCCTGTAAAAAAAAAAAAATGTATAGGACTATCTGAAATTCCTTAAATACATTTGTTTGTTTGGCAGTTCATTAAAAAATAGAAAGCAGGGCAGTTTAATGTGTTGATGGTTCTATTTTTGCAGAGACATGTGTACAGCCCTAAGCAGCTGTATGTCCTTGTTTAAGTTGGAGGTTGAGGGGGGTAAAACCCCAATTCAGCTGCCTGCTTTTACCGCCCTATGACTGCCAATGTGAACAAGCCCTTAAAGCCTAATTAATTTTTTTTAGTTTAAATCAGCTAGATACATTCCATCAAATCAAAATGTGTGCAAAGTCTTTTGCTAGATTCACACAGCTGCACAGCAGTGGCCAGGGGGTGCCGCCAGCAAGATCCAGTAGCTTTTTGCCAACTGTTGTAAATGCTGCCTGCCTACGCTCTGGGCCATTGCTGTTACACTGACGGCGGCTCTCGGATTTGTACTCTGTACAAATTAATGACCATCACCTCTGCTGCTGGCCTGTAGCTTCCCATCTCAGTGGTTAAATGCGAATAGAGCCTCTGACCGGCCCAGGATGCAGACTGTGTGTGCCTAAGGTTGGCATTTCTGCAACGTTCTGGCCACATCTAATTGACTAGTTTGTATGCATCCATATTGGCGCCTCTGAAAGCAGCAAACTGCACTCATGTGGCCATGTGAATGCAGCCTAAGGCTTTATTCACACTAATGTGTTTTTTTATGCATTTTGCAGAAATGCAGAGAAATTTTTTAACATGTGTTCCTATGGAACATGTTTACATCAATGCATTTTTGTGCCTCTGCGTTTTTGGAAAGGGTCGGGGACTTTTTTTCCGCAAAATGCTTGTAATAGAATTCAATGGACCCGCATCCAAAACGCAAGTACCGCGATTTTGCTGCGATTTGTGTTTCTTTAAATTTTTGCACTGTATATAGCTGGTTGCTAAGGAGGGGTCCGGGAAGCCAGCCACCGCATCCTTAACAACCGATGAGTCATCAGCTGTCAGCTCGCTTCCCCCTCAATGTAAAAATGCCGGCTAAAAAAAAAAATTGTGAAAAAAAACAGCGTGGGGTCCCCCCCCCCAGGTACATACTAGGCCCTTGGGTCTAGTATGGATTCGGAGGGGACCCCCATGCCAAATTTTTTTTTAAAAATGGCGTGGGGGTCCCCCCAAAATCCATACCAGAGCCTTATCCGAGCATGCAGCCCGATGGTTGCCCGGTGGTTTGGGGGTTTGCGGGCGGGGGGCTTATGGGAATCTGGAAGCCCCCTTTAACAAGGGGGCCCCCAGATCCCGCCCCCTCTATGTGATTGGGTATGGGGTACATTGTACCCCTACCCATTTATCTGGAAAAAAGTAGTGTAGTGTTAAAAAATACAGTAGACCGTTTTTGACAAGGCTTCTTCCTCCATCTTCTCCTGCATCTTCATCCTCCGGTCTTCTTCTCCCCCTTCTTCTTCCACTCTTCTGTCTTCTTTGTCCGGTGTTCTTCCTCTGCCGCCGCTCCTACCGATGACCCTCCTCCGATGCTGCGTCCCGCTGATCTGTTGGCGCCGATGTCCTGCATTTCTTAAAAATTGATGGGGGCGTGGCAATCGGATTCCGTCATCCAGGGGCCACACCCCTTGTGACATCACGGACCCATCATGCCCCGGACTGTGACGTCATAAGGGGTGGGGTCACCGGATGACATCACCCGGTGACCCCGCCCCATGCTATATAAGTCGTTGCGCACCGCGCACACGGCACTACAGGGGGAGAGAGCGTCCAGTCAATATCAGAAGAAGAGAAGGGGGGTGAAGACCGGGCAAGAGCTAGCAAAAGAGCAGAAGAACCCTGCAGAAGGCACCGGACAGCGGGAGAGAAGCAGAGAAGAGAGTGGAGAAGTCGGAAGAGACCCCCGGAGCTGCCTAATAAAAGACTTGTGAAAAACTGTCTACTGTATTTTTTAACACTTCTTTTTTTCCAGGTGAATGGGTAGGGGTACAATGTACCCCATACTCATTCACATGGGGCAGGCCGGGATCTGGGGGCCCCCTTGTTAAAGAGGCTTTCAGATTCCGATAAGCCCCCTGCCCGCAAACCCCGACAACATCCGGGCAAGGGCCCTTGTCCCTATCAACATGGGGGCAAGGTGCTTTGGGGTGGGGGGACGCAGAGCCTCCCCTGCCCCAAAGCACCCAACCCCCCATGTTGAGGGCATGCGGCCTGGTATGGTTCTGGAGGAGGGGCCGCTCGCTCGTCCTCTCCCTTTCCTGACCTGCCGGGGTGCATGCTTGGAAAGGGGCCTGGTATGGATTTTGGGGGGACACCCACGCCATTTTTTTAAAAAATGTTGGCATGGGGGTCCCCTCTGAATCCATATTAGACGCAAGGGCCTGGTATGGACCGGGGGGGGGCCTACGCCGTTTTTTCTCTCGATTTTTTTTATTTTTTTTTTAAGCTGGCAATTCTCCTTCTTTTGAGCCTGTCCCTATTTTGGGACCATTGTCATTTATACAGCGATCAGTGCTATAAAAATGCACTGATTACTGTATAAATGACACTGGCAGGGAAGGTGTCAAACACTAGAGGGCGATCAAGGGGTTAAGTGTGTCCTAGGGAGGGATTCTAACTGTGGGGGGGATGGGCTACCACTGAGATGACAGCGATCACTGCTCCCGATGACAGGGAGCAATAGATCTCTGTCATGTCACTAGGCAGAACGGGGAAATGCCTTGTTTACATAGGCATCTCCCCGTTCTGCCGCTCCGTGACACGATCGCGGGACACCGGCGGACGTCGAGTCCGCAGGACCCGCGGGCACGGTCACAGAGCACAATGCTGCATCTGAAAGGGGACGTACCTGTACGCCCATTTGCGCAGCCGTGCCATTGTGCAACCTAGCCATGAAGTGCTACTCATAACTAGCAACACCAGACAAAATTTGTGAAAGCTTCCACATTTATTATACATCAGTTATTAAAAATAGCTATAAAAGTTGTCACAAAATTTCAGGTGTGCACAAGTATAAGCACCAGTACTCGTGCAAAGGCATGATACTTTAAAACTGATACCTGCTGGCTCGGTACTGTCAGTGGGATTCTCCCGCTGACAAGTGAACTATATACACAAAAGAGATATGTAATTATTCCCGCGCTATCAAGTATGCAAACAACTGGACTAATAAGAAAAGCTGCCCGCACCGAATCGGGTACACACCATACCCTGTGGGTAAATAATAGTATAAATAGGTGGTGCTGCGCCCATCCTGAGTGAACTAGCTAAAAATTTATTTTGTATTCTGTGACTTGCATTGTAATGTGCAACAAAAAATATGTGTTCCACTTAGGTGGTAAATGACGTTAGCCGTATCGAACTAAATACTCATAAAGCAAAAAATCATAAATGTGAAAAAATAATCATCAGAAATAAAAAAATAACTAAATAAATCTCACCATATATATATGACTAAATAACAGTAATGTGAGAGTGTCGACTATTAATAAAGTGCATATTGTAATAAAAGAGTGATTTACACTGTGTAACAAACATGCAACACATAAAGTGACAATGTGCAGCAGTGCATCCAAACAAATTCAGCATCAATGTCCAAAAATTCAGAATGCTTCAACATAAAATCCTTCTGTTTAAGTGTGACAGCAACGTCCTGACATGCATCAGTTGCAGTGTAGTGCTCAAAATAGATCACATAGTGCACATCTTCGTGTTCAAACACACAAGTGGGTAGTGGCCCCTTACCTTAGGGTAATAGGGCAAACGCATATGAGCAAAAAAATTTAGGGTTATCCTCCTATGGGTTCAAGCGCTATCCTCATGGTCCTAGTCCCGGGGTATGGTTCCCTCAGATGTATACAGGGGAGTATGGAAAATGACAAAGCAGGAAGGATCCCAATAGTGTAATATCGTTTTGTGAAATAACGGCTTTTTATTAAGAAAATAAGGTACTCACATAAACAACAATGGTAAAAGAACTTGCTCCAACCAGCGGCGAGCTCGTATACCTCTGTCAGCATGTAAAGCCTGTCCCGTCCCTACGCGTGACGTCACACCACACCCTGATGAAGTCACGTGTGGTGTGACGTCACGCGTAGGGGCGGACACCACGGCTAGCCGGACCATCCACGCCCACAGAAGCATGCCCCCCAGCACACACAGGAATGCGCGCACCGACGCCCAACCAGGTGACCTCTCTGACAGTGCCCCCTCCTCAAGGGCAGACTCCGGATGCCCAACTGGGCTAACTTGGAGGCATGCAAATTTTTGAATGCTTGCAAGAGTTCTCTGGCATGCAAGTTGCTTTCTGGCTCCCACGAATTGTCTTCAGGGCCATACCCCTTCCACTTTATGAGGTATTGGGTTTGATTGCACCTCCGTCTGCAATCTAGAACTTCCACTTCAAACTCCTCCTCGCTGTCAACTAGGATAGGTTTGGGTGGGCCGACACTACGGCCAGCAAAAGGATTGGGGGTAACCGGTTTCAAGAGAGACACGTGGAAGACCGGGTGCACCTTCAGGGACTTAGGCAGGTCGAGTTCGTAGGCAACGTTGTTAATCTTTCTATTTACCAAGAAGGGACCCAAGAACTTCGGGCCTAGTTTCTTAGATGGGCAGGCCAATTTCAGATTGGAGGTAGATAACCATACTGGGTTGCCTGGTTCCAAAACAATTTCTCCACGCCTTTTCCTATCGAACATCTTCTTGTAATATTCTTGGGCCTTGACCATGGTATCCTGTAGTAATTTGTTTTTTACTGAAAAGAAATCCAAGGTTTCGGATACTGCAGGGACGGAGCACTCAGGTATTGACCCAGGCAGAAAGGACGGATGGAAGCCATAGTTGGCATAAATTGGTGTTTGATTGGTAGCTGAATGTAAGGAATTGTTGTAAGAAAACTCAGCGATAGGGAGCAGGGAGGCCCAATCGTCCTGGGAAAAAGCAGAGAAACAGCGGAGATATTGCTCCAGAGTTTGATTCGTCCTTTTAGTTTGCCCATTTGACTTGGGGTGATATGCCGAGGAGAATGCAAATCCGATTTCCAATGAGCTACAGAGGGCTTTCCAGAATCTAGAGGTGAATTGGACACCTCGGTCAGAAACTATGTTCGTCGGGACTCCATGCAACCTAATAATTTCTTATGAAGATACTAGCTGTCTCCATAGCCGAGGGGGTACCTTTCATGGGGAGGACATGGGCCATCTTGGACAGCCTATCTACCACAATAAAGATGGAGGAAAAGCCTTCTGATGTTCAACGATAAAGTCCATTGAAATCATACTCCACGGTCTCCCTGGGACCGGTAAAGGTTTTAATAGGCCCAAAGCTCTTGCCCAGCTGTTCTTGCTTGGAGTCAACATACTCTTTACAATCCTTAATAAGGTGAGGCCACCAGAAGGTACGTTGTACCAAGTCAATTGTTTTTCTTGTGCCAAAATGTCCGGCCAACTTATGGTCATGGCAAAGTTCCAATACCTGTACCCTTAGCTCCTCAGGAACCACAATTTTGTTTTCACGCCAAAACAGGCCATCCTTGGCACACGCCTCAGCAGGTAGGGTCATCCCCATAGAGGCCCATCTAATTTCAGAGACAAGATCTTCTTGATGAAGTAGGAAATTCCCCAAAGGGAGGATGGTGTCTGGAGGTAGGGCTTTTTCTGAGTCGTGGAACATACGGGAGAGTGCGTCAGACTTGACATTCTTTTTATCCGGGTCTGTAGGTAATGTGGAACTGGAATCGGGAAAAAAAAGTGCCCATCTGGCCTGCCGAGGTTTTAGCCTTTTAGCCGTTCTTAGGTATTCTAAGTTCTTATGGTCTGTATAGACCAGAATGGGATGAGCAGCACCCTCCAGAAAATAGCGCCATTCCTCTAAAGCTGCTTTAATGGCCAGAAGTTCCCGATCCCCCACATCGTAATTCTTCTCTGATGATGAAAGTTTACGAGAGAAAAACCCCACGGGGTACAGGAGGGCTTTGGCGTCTTGCCTTTGAGAGAGCACTGCTCCTACCGCAATTTCAGATGCGTCAACTTCTAAGACAAAAGGTAGAGCTGGATTGGTATGCTTAAGAATGGTGGCTGAGGTAAACAGAGCTTTAAGTTCTTCGAAGGCCAACTGTGCCTTAGGAGTCCAAAAGAACCAAGTTCCTTGTCTGATGAGCTCAGTGATTGGGCGATTATCGAGGAGAACCCTTTGATGAACTACCTATAGAAATTGGCGAAGCCAATAAAATGTTGAACCCCATTTTTATCTGCGGGAGCAGGCCAGTCCAGGATAGCAGATACTTTTTGAGGGTCCATCTTGATACCCTCGGGAGAGATGACCAGGCCCAGGAACTGAACACATTGAAGCTCAAACTCGCATTTTTCGAGTTTGGCGTAGAGCCCATGTTGCCTGAGTTGGGCAAGTACATTTCGTACGTGCCTACGGTGGTCGGTCAGGGAAGCGGAGAAAATCAGAATATCGTCCAAATAGACTATGACATACTGGTCCAGAAAGTCACGGAAGACATCGTTAACGAAGTGCTGGAAGGTCACTGGCACGTTCCACAGGCCAAAGGGCATAACGAGGTACTCGAAATGCCCGAATCGAGTACGAAAAGCCGTCTTCCGCTCATCCCCTTCTCTTATGCGGATTAAATTGTAAGCACCGCAGAGATCCAACTTGGTGAAAACTGTTGCGGTTCCAAGTCTTTGAAACAATTCGGGTACTAGGGGTAGCGGGTATCTGTTCTTGATAGTAATCTTGTTCAACTCCCTGTAATCGATACAGGGATGTAGGGAGTGATCCTTTTTCTCGACAAAGAAGATGCCTGCACCCGCTGGAGACGTGGAGGGGCGATTAAACCCCTTCTTCAAGTTTTCGTCAATATAGACCTTCAAGGTGCCCAGCTCCTGCTCAGTTAAAGGAAAAATCCTCCCGAAGGGAATCTCGGTTCCGGGTAAAAGTTCTATTGAGCAATCATAAGGCCTGTGTACCGGGAGAGTCTCCGCCCCCTTCTTGCTGAATACATCCAGGAAATCTTGATAGGGTTCGAGAAGGGATTGGCATAGCTTGGTGTCAGAGTCCAAGCAAAGACACTGGGATGGTGTAATGGGTTTTTCCGGTAAGCAGTGTTGCCTGCAGTAATCGGAGAGAAATCAAATCTTTCCAGTAGACCAGTCAATGCTGGGGTTGTGTGCCTGCAGCCAGGGCATTCCTAGGATGATTGGAAAGAGGGGAGAAGAGATGACATCCAAGTTTAAGAGTTCCTGGTGCTCCAGGCCTATGGTGGCTAGTAAAGGAGCGGTCTCCTGGGTGACTGGACCGGAGCTGAGGGTGGAGCCGTCTGCTAGAAATACTGCAAGTCCCTGGGTCTTGGGCTGGAGAGGAATGCCGTGGTTGTTAACGAAGGTCTGGTCAATGAAGCCACTGCATGCTCCAGAATCAATAATGACCGACACCGAGATGTTCCTTCCGGGAAGCTGCAATATAACAGAGAGTGTCAGATGGTTACCAGATTTGGGCAAGACAGGTGCACATAAAGAAGAGGACGGCAGGCACTTACGCATCTTGTTGGGGCAGGCTCTCACAAAATGTCCTGGTTCCTAGCAGTACAGACATAAATTGCGGGTACGTCTTCGCATCTTCTCTTCCGGGGTAAGGGAAGGACAGAGCAGACTAAGTTGCATGGGCTCGGGACCTTCCACGGCTGGAGCAGAGGAGGCAGGAGGAAGTTGGTTGGGAGAACTGGGAACCCTGGGAAAGCATCCAAATAGGGCGAGGGTGACTAGTGGACCTCTCAGAGCGTCTCTCTCTCAAGCCGCGGTCTATCTGAATGGACAAGTTGATGAGCTCATCCAGAGTCTGGGGTATCCCCACACGTGCCAACTCATCTTTAAGGGGGTCAGACAACCCCATCCGAAATTGATGGTGCAGGGCAGCGTCTTTCCACTCTGTATCAGAGCTCCAGCGTCTGAACTCCACTGCGAAATCTTCGGCTGCTCTGCGACCTTGCTGCAGGGAGTGCAAGGCGGCCTCAGCAGTAGCCGTTAGTTGAGGGTCCTCATATAACTGAGACATTGCAAGGAAGAAGGCATCCAGGGTATCCAGAGACCTGGATTTCTGCTCCAGTAGACGGTGAGCCCAAGTTTGCGGCTCGCCGGTCAGTAGTGATATGACAAAACCCACCTTGTGGCATCCAGGGAAAACGTGCGGGGTTGTAAGGCAAAATAGAGCTCACAGGCATTGCGGAACGCCCGGTATTTGCAACGTTCTCCCGTAAACTTTTCGGGCGTAGGTACCCTGGGCTCAGGAGGGAGCATTACTACGGAGGGGGCTGGGAGCATGAAATTGTCCAAAATGTCTTGGTATGCTGACGCAGGCCAATCATGTTCCTCCAACCCAAACTCGCTCATCCATGTCTTTATGGACCTTGTTTTGTCCAAATCATTTGGTGGAGGGGGGATTATGGTGTGGTGTTGTTTTTCAGGGGTTGGACCCTTAGTTCCAGTGAAAGGAATTCTTAAGGTGTCAGCTTACCAAGACATTTTGTACAATTTCATGCTCCCAACTTTGTGGGAACAGTTTGGGGAAGAGGCCCTTTCCTGTTCTAGCATGACTGCACACCAGTGCACAAAGCAAGGTTCATGAAGACGTTGATGAGTGAGTTTGGGGTGGAGGAACTTGACTGGCCTGCACCTCAACCCGATACAACACCTTTGGTGAGACTGCGATCCAGGCCTTCTCGTTCAACATCAGTGCTTGACCTCACAAATGCGCTACTGGAAGAATGGTCAAACATTCCCATAGACACACTCCTAAACCTTGTGGACAGCCTTCCCAGAAGAGTTATAGCTGCAAAGGGTGGGCCAACTCAATATTGAACCCCATGGACTAAGACTGGGATGTCATTAAAGTTCTTGTGCGTGTAAAGGCAGGCGTCCCAATACTTTTGGTAATATAGCTTATATTATTACTCGTGTACATGCATGAAATGATGTGACAATTTTTATGGCTATTTTTAAAAATTATTGTATAATAAAAGTGGAAGCTCTTAAAGATTTTGTCTAGTGTTGCTAGTTATGATTTGCATTTTAAGTCCCAGTTATTCCTCTATGCAGATTTTTTCTAAAGGAGTATGTAGGGATGTGGTGACCAAGAAAACCTACCAATCCAGTTATATGTTATTAGTTCTAGTGGAGATTACAAGCTTCAGTGCTAACACACAGGCGTAGTCCAGTGTTGTCACCATCAGAACACCCCTCTTAAAAAAAGATGTGCAAACGGTGCTGGAGTGAGAGAATGTAAACAGGAACAGGCAGCAAAGAGGCTGCAGAAGATCATGCAACAAAGAATGAAAACACATGAAAATAAGTTTTTAATGAAAAAAAAAGTCAGCTTATAATACACAGTGCTTTAGCAAACTAAATGTAACCTAGTTAGCATTTAGATGTACTTTAACCACTTCCAGACTGCCGCACTACGATATACGTCCTAACTTTGAAGTGGAATATCGTTGTTATGGCAGCAGTTAGCTGCCATAACCCTGGTATCCTCTTCTTCGGCCGAAAGTCCGGTTTTCGATAATAGTGGTCTCTGCGGCGAATTGAGATCACTTTTATCAGCGGCGGGAGAGGGGTCCCCCACCCGCCACGCTCCGGTGCCCTCCGCCGCCGACCGGCACCGTCGGCTGAGGCGATCGGATCTTCTCCCTTGTTGGGTATGGAGATGAGTGAGGGGAAGATGGCCCCCACCCGTCTCCATAAGATTGCAGGGTGGAAGCAACGTCAAAACGTCACTTCCACCCATAGCTCTTAAAGGGCCATTTTTATTATTTTTTTTGGAATTTTTTTAAATTACAAAATTATTTTTTTTTTGTATTGCATTTTCGTGTAAATATGAGATCTGAGGTCTTTTTGACCCCATATTTAAGAGGTCCTGTCATGCTTTTTTTATATTACAAGGGATGTTTACATTCCTTGTAATATGAATAAAAGTGACACAATTTTTTTTTAAAAGAACAGTGTAAAAATAAAAGGTAAAATAAATAAAGAAAAAAAAACATTTTTTAAACGCGCCCCGTCCTGCCGAGCTGGCGTGCAGAAGCAAACGCATAGGTGAGTAGCGCCCGCATATGAAAATGGTGTTCAAACCACACATGTGAGGTATCGGTAGAGTGAGAGCAATAATTCTAGCCCTAGACCTCCTCTGTAACTCAAAACATGCAACCTGTAGAATTTTTTAAACGTCGCCTATGGAGATTTTTAAGGTTAAAAGTTTGTCGCCATTCCACAAGCGGGCGCAGTTTTGAAGCGTGACATGTTGGGTATCAATTTACTCTGCGTAACATTATCTTTCACAATATTAAAAAAAATTGGACTAACTTTACTGTTGTCTTATTTATTAATTAAAAAAAGTGTATTTTTTCCAAAAAAAAAGTGCGCTTGCAAGACCGCTGCGCAAATACAGTGTGACAGAAAGTATTGCAACGACCGCCATTTTATTCTCTATTGTGTTAGAAAAAAAATGTATAATGTTTGGGGATTCTAAGTCATTTTCTAGCAAAAAAAAATGTTTTTAACTTGTAAGCAACAAATCTCAAAAAGAGGCCCGGCCGTTAAGTGGTTAATATGTGAGACTCGCCCTCCGCTACTGGAATTTGATCTGTAAATTTCTCAGTATAAAGTGATGCAGCTTCAAAGACAAACAACAAGCGCTCATAACCTGGCCTTATAGAAGATTACTTGTAGCTGTTGTCTGAATCGAGTTCTTCTTCAATGTATTCAGTAAAGCAATTTATATTTCAAAGCAGCGTCTGCTGCCATGTACCATAAAGAGATTTTCTTGCCTCGGGGTACATCGGAGTGAAAAAAAAAAAGCTCTGATACTTGGAACAGCTAAAGACAAAATCAAGTCATCTCTGTAGAAGCTTTTCTTTTTCTTTTTTTTTTTTTAAGGAAGATTAAAAAGACACCAGAAAATTTTAAACTGGTTTGAATGTTTGGGGGAAAATGTACTGGATCAGATAACTAGTAATGAATAAAGTATACTGGTGCCCTGGTTTTGGAGTAATTTATATACAATACTTTTTGCTCTATCCTTTTATTTCATAAGCAAACCAGTAGAGCCAAGATATTAGGGGTGCAACGGATCAAAAAACTCACGGTTCAGATCGTTCCTTGGATCAGGAGTCACAGTTCGGATCATTTTCGGATCAACAAAAAAAAAATCTCCCCCACTGTAATATCCACAATCTCCCTATTGGCAGGGTGTGGCAGAGTATTGGCAGAGTATGGCAGGGTATTGAAGGGTACTGGCAGGGTATTGGCAGGGTACTGGCGGGTATATTGGCAGGGTATTGGCAGGGTATGGCAGAGTATTGTCAGGGTATTGTCAGGGCATTGCAGATTATTGTCAGGGCATTGCAGAGTATTGTCAGGGAATTGCAGCAGGGTATTGCAGAGTATTGGCAGGGCATTGCAGAGTATTGGCAGGGTATTGCAGCAGGGCATTGCAGAGTATTGGCAGGGCATTGCAGAGTATTGGCACTACTGCCATCCGATCTCATTTGACGGAGCGATCACGTGCTAAACGGCCGCGGGGTGTACCAAGATGTGGCCAGGGCCACAGAGCGCTCCGTGGATCGCGGGTGTCCGGTACGGATCAACCTCCGCGGATCGAATCACGGATCGATGACGATCCGTTGCACCCCTACAAGATATATATATATATATATATATATATATATATATATATAAGATTAATAGTATGCAGGTGTTTTTTTTAGCTGTGGTATGAATCGGTAATTTATGTGAGCTGAAAACATTACCGGTGTACAATGTTTATTCAACACTTCTTGCCTGGGGGCACACATTTGTGTTGGTCTGTGTTTATGAGTTTTGGCCACTAGGTGGCAATAGGTCTCTCTTCTTTACTGATATACTTTTTATATAACTCACAGCAGGAAATCTCAAAACAAGTATAATTTTGCTCACATTTGTCCTCAGATCCAACTCTCTGATGTTTTGTACCTGCTTTTAACAGCTAAAGACTTTAAAGGAGAAGTTTGAGGTTAAAAAAAAAACAAAACATACATACTCACCTTCATGCTGCAGCAATGGTCTGATGCTGCAGTTATCCCCCACCTGCTCTAAGCGCAAGAACTGACAAGTGAGTCACGTCACTGCTGATCACCCAGATCTTGATCAACTCTGATCAGAGAGTGGTAACTGTCAGTTACTGCTCTCTACTCGGCCCCTTCAGCACTCACTGGAGCCCAGTGCCGGTGAGCGGTGGGTGCAGCTGGTTGTGGCTCTCAGCCACTTGCAGAGAACAGCAGCTAGCTGTCAGTCAAGCAGATGAGTGGATCCTGACAATATGATCCAGGATCCTTCCAGAGCCTTGAAAGGGATTGGCATCAGCCATCAGCAGGCTTCAGCCTACTGTTGGCTGTTTCTGGGTTACAGGAGTGTAAAAGTAAGTGCACTCCTGTGACTTAGAAGAAAACTATGGCCAAAAAAGATTTGACCCCATACAAAGAAATTGGGGGTGCCGCTTCAGGTTCTAGTAGATCTTATATACTGGGAGTGCAGGCGGTGAAAGAGCTTGTCTCCATAGAAGTCAATGAAGAAGGAAAAGAAGTCAGCACTTAACACCGAACTTTCATGTAAAGAGTGGAAGCAGCCTCAACCTAGACTCAATCCAGGAAATGCCCCCGACATGTTTCGCCCCACCCATGGGGCCAAACATACTTCATGGGAATAAATCATGGGAAGCCATACTTCTCTTATAATAAGCAAATTCTGTCTGAAAAGTAAATTGTTCCAATTTTTTAGAAACCTAGAGGTTAATGCCCTGTACACATGATAGGATTTTCCAACAACAAAACCATGGATTTTTTTCGAAGGATTTTGGCTCAAACTTGTCTTGCATACACACGGTCACACAAATGTTGTCGGAGATTCCGAACGTCAAGAACGCGGTGAGGTACAACACGTATGACCGGCCGAGAAAAATGAAGTTCAATAGCCAGTGCGGCTCTTCTGCTTGATTCCGAGCATGCATGGACTTTTGTGCGTCAAACTTATGTACACACGATCGGAATTTCTGACAATAAGTTTTGTTGTCGGAAAATTTGAGAACCTGCTCTCAAACATTTGTTGGCGGAAATTCCGCCAACAAATGTTCTATGGAGCATACACACGGTCGGACTTTCCGACAACAAGCTCACATTCAACATTTGTTGTCGGAAAATCCTAACGTGTGTACAGGGCAATATGGTAACAATTAATAAAAGGAACCAAAAAGCCTTCTACTAAACCAGTGCACAGTATAGACTTCTGACCATTCCATTACATTCCCAAAAATTAAGAGAATTATTCCTTTTAAGTTCAGGAGAGTGGCAGAGCCATGCAAATCATTGTATAGCACAGATCCAGCCCAAGGCCTCATACACACTGGGCGTGTTATCCCCATTGTTTAGCAGTGTGTGGAGGGCATAGGTGCGCCATCCAGTCCCCATGCTAGCAGCCTGTCAAACTTTGAGTCTGACAGCTGCCGGAGCTGGATGGGGCACCTACGTAATAGTAACAGAGACGAAGGCCTGAAATGCAAGCAGTCTGTGTTCTGAGCATTTGTCCCTGGGTGCATACTGCCATAAATGTAAGTACCGCTAGGTGCAACGTTCCAGTAACAGCAGCTGTCAGCCTCTCACAGAGTTGGGCAGGCACCTGAGCCCGCAGCTAAACACCAGAGCTTCATGCATCTGAGGTTAAACACCCAGCGTGCATGAGGTCTAATATTATACACAGTAGCTACTTATTCCAAATTACACACAGCTGTTTTGGGCTTTTATAGTTATATGACGTCAGAAGATGGAATCTCCCATCCTGGGTGGGCGTCATATGACGTCCACGGTTTCTCGCCGCTCCTGCGAGCCCCCGGGGGCCCGCAGCTCGGCGATCGGGGATGAGGTGTGTCCCTAGGACACAACCCATCCCAGATCCGTGTAAAGAGCCAATAAAAAATGTCTCTTTACCACTTGACCGGCTGTGACCAATCACAGCCGGTCACATATACTGTCCACGTGAATGGCGCACGCAGAGCGGCGATCGGGGACGAGGCTTGACACAGCCCAACCCCGATCGCAGTAAAAAGCCAATGAAATTGGCTCTTTACTACGTGACAGGCTGTGTCCAATCACAGAATGTCAACAAACCGCGGTAACAAGATGTTACCAGGTTCTCCTCCTCACACACCGATCGTGTGTGAGAAGGAGATTGTGGAAACATCTCGTTACCGCTTACAGTGGGCACCAACCACACTGATTGCCCCCCCAATAAAGAGGACCTGTCACCAGCCATCAAAGTACCTGTCACCACCCATCAAAGTACCTGTTACAGTCCATCTGAGTACCTGTCACAGTTCATCTAAGTACACGAGTACCTATGCACCTGTCACAGCCCATCTCAGTATCTGTCACAGTTCATCTAAATACCTGTCACAGTTCATTTGAGTACCTGTCACAGTCCATATGAATACCTGTCAGCCCATCTGAGTACCTGTCACCGCCCATCAGAGTACCCGAGTATCAGTCACCAGCCCATCAGAGTACCCGAGTACCTATCTGTAGCCCATCAGAGTACCCGAGTACCTGTCACCAGCCCATCAGAGTAACCAAGTACCTGTCTCCAGCCCGTCAGAGTACCGAGTACCTATCTGCAGCCCATGCCTCATAGAATAAACGTTGGGGTGTCTGCTTTCCAAAATTGGGTCATTTCGTGGGTAATTCCACCGTTCTTTTTGCTCCAGGGCCTTCAAAAGTGTGATAGGTAGGAATGAGATGTGTAATTTATGCTCCTAGAACGCCTGAAGGTACTACTTCAATTGTGGGCCAGGCTGTGTAAAAGTCTCACACATGTGGTATCGCCATACTCAGGAGGAGTAGCAGAATGTATTTTGGGGTGTAATTTTTGCCATATACATGCCAGGTGTTAGAAAGATCTTATAAATTGACAACTTTGTGTAAAAAAAAAAAAAAAACACATTTGAATTTTCTTTCCCCTTTTTCTGAAGACTTGTGTACAAAAAATTACCATTCAAAAGACTCAGAATGCCTCATAGAATATACGTTGGGGTGTTTGTTTTCCAAAATGGGGTAATTTTGTGGGTAATTCCATTGTTCTGGTGCTCCGGGGCCTTCAAAAGTGTAATAGGTTGTTAGGAAATTAGAGGTGTAATTTATGCTCCTAGAACCCCTGATGGTGCTCCTTGCATGTCGGACCTCTCTATGTGGCCAGGCTGTGTAAAAGTCTCACACATGTGGTATCGCCATACTCAGGAGGAGTAGCAGAATGTATTTTGGTGTGTAATTGAAAGTATGCATATGCTGTGTGCGAGAAATAACTTGTTATGACAATTTTGTGAAGGAAAAAAAAATTCTTCATTTTCCCAAGAATTGTGGGAAAAAATTACATCTTAAAAAAACTCACCATGCCTCTTACTAAATACCTTTGACTGTCTACTTTTCAAAAGGGGGTAATTTGGGGGGTATTTGTACTTTCCTGACATTTCAGTGCCTCAAGAAATGAGATCAATTTTCAATGATTTGCACCATAGCTGGTAGACTCTATAACTTTCACAGAGACTAAATAATATCCACTAATTTGGGTTATTTTTACCAAAGAGATGTAGCAGTATAAATGTTGGCCCAAATTTATGAACAAAAATTACTTATTTGCAAAATTTTATCATAGAAAGTAAAAAAAAGTGTTTGTTTTTTTTTTAAATGTTCGCTCTTTTTTCACTGTCGCAAAAAATAAAAAACCCAGTGGTGATTAAATACCACCAAAAGAAAGCTCTATTTGTATGAAAAATTGATAAAATATTTGTTTGGGTACAGTGTTGCATGACTGAGTAATTGGCATTCAAAGTGTGAGAGCGCTAAAAGCTAAAAATTGGTCTGGGCAGGAAGGGTGTATAAATGCCCTGTATTGAAGTGGTTAAAGTAGTGCAGTTGTAAATTTTAAAATTAAAACAAAGCACCCCTGGATTGATTGAGGTTAACCCGCCATTTTTAAACCCTAACTTGAGGGCTGTGCCCTCCAATCACAACCTGGAGGTGTGTTATTGTTTATTTTAGAACTACTACCGCTCTGGTGCTGAACAGTTCTGGATGATGCAGAGAATGGTGCCAATGTTATCATTCATTCAACCCCAGAAGACTGAGGACATCTTGTGGTGCAGGGGGATTACTGCAGGGGACATCTCCATACTAAAGCTGAGTTTTGCAGCCTGCGCTGCTTTTTATTTTAAGACATTTTTGTCTTTTAAGTTTATATAGATACATCCACCCTCCTTTCTCTTCCTCATACATACGCTTCTGTGTGAGAGCACAGTGTCTGCTCTCAGATCTATTTTGTTTGCATCCAGTGTCTCTTGATCTTTATTTTTTATATAAATTCTTTATTTTTACAGAAACTGCATCATTCCAAAGATCAACAGTTCACAACCATGACATAGCACACAATACAAAGCGAGTTATTCACATGGTTAAGAAAGCTTGTCTCTAAAAATACTTCTGTGTTGTAGTAACATCAACTTCTATAATGTTATATTGAGCCCACGCCATGATCATCAGCGAGCAACACCGTTTCTTATTTTTGTAATAATTTTTTAACAAAGCAGAACTCTGGGACCTAGCTAGGTCCGGGAGGTAGAAAGCGGATAAAAGGTAAAAACGATATGGAAAGGAAAACAAAAAAAGAGGGGGCAAAGGGAGACCCGGTTGCCAAACCCCCTCCATGGAATATTGGAAGAGTTCTGTGAAGCAAGTTAATGGAGAAGCTACTGCTGAGGGACCTGACTTTTTTAAATATAGTTAAGTGAAGTGACATGCAGTAAAAAGAATTTATTAGACAATTAGATCAAAGGATCCTATGTTCACATTACCTTCTGTGAAACATTGGAGGGAACGAATAAAAATAGACATGAAAAGCAGGATAGATCCTTTCTGGTGTAGCAGATTTTGGATAACTCACATTAAAAGAGTTCCACAGTTGCAACATTCATTGTCATTTTGTAACAGCAGCATTGTAAAAGCAATACAAGTGGTAGTTATGTTTGACTATCCCATATTATCGTGCTTGAAATATCTCCCTTCATGTTCTGATTGCTGCCTGTTTGCTGACAATTTATTTCCACATTTTGCTGAATTCCCTGCATGTTTGGCAGCTTCTCCTCTGCCCATTCTTTTAATGTGAAACTATATACTTAATATATACGCTCGCGCTAATGCTGTATCAAACAAAAATAAAATAAAAAATAATACAAAATGCAGCTGCTACACACAAAGTGCTAATCACTTGAAAAACATACAAATATAAATATAGCGCTCGCAACCACAATGAGTGAAAATATGTTGACCAAAAAAGAGAAACAAAGTCCAAATAAAGTGACTAAAGGTGCTCCAATCCAAAATGAAGGAAATGTAAGGTGCTTCAGAAAAATTCAGGTGTGCAACACCCCCTCATGTATCCCCACTCACCAGATCAGAACGAACACCGTTTTTTCAGTCTGGTGGGTCATTTAAAGCTTGGTAAAGATATCATGGGATGGTGGATATGGTGATAAGTCATCAGGTCCAGAATTCCTTTATGGAGTTTCTCAGCCAGAAACAACAGGTACCCAGAAGTAAAAACAGAAGGGAACTGATGGTGAAGTACCAAAAAGGTTTTATTGTAAAAGGGAGTGGGTAGTTACAAAAAGTAAGATAAAACAAGCCTCAAACATGGAGCTGTGGGTGTAAAAACGCCGTTCCTGGCGTGCGTTCCACGGGACCGGAAGTGACGTCAGTGATACCGAAAATAGCGTCAACGTTTCGCTCTCCTACAGGGCGTCATCAAGGACCTCAAGTTTTAGTCACTTTATTTGGACTTTGTTTCTCATTTTTGGTCATCATATTTTCACTCATTGTGTTTGCGAGTGCTATTATTATATTTATACATTCTTTTAATGTACTTTCAAATTTATAAGGACTACATATCCCACGGTACCTTGCTGCCTGCAAGGAGATATGATGTGGAGTGTTTTCTGTACTAACTGTACTTCCTGTAGTTCAGAAGGTAGACTTTGCGAAATGTGTGATACAGCGGGGCATACTCACTGGGCATAGTAAATATGTGTCACAGAAGTCAAGGAAACAAAATTCTTCGAAAACAAAGTTTTCGAACTTCAAGATTGTCAAGATGAGTAGGTGTGGGCTACAAATAATTGAAATTCATTGTGGAAATGAATATGTAATTTTTCAATGTTGACCAGAGATACATTTTAAATGCTGGGGGGGGACCACCCGTGATTGCAGCCAGCAAAAGATCACTATTAAAGGTATTCTGTTGCTAGAGAGCTTCTGGGGGAGTCTGGATTAGGTCTCTACTAACCAGATCTAGATTCCATATGAAGAAAAATAATGTATGAAATATATGAAAAAAAAATTAAAAGTATTCCTTTCCAAGATTTATCCTTATATCACACTAATGTTAGATGATCTGGATGTCATTTGTGTATAGGTCATAGTTACACTTGAGAATGGGATTAGATGCGGGAGACCCAGCAGAGGATCCCGGGGATAAGCTCTGGGCAGAAGGCCCCCACTGAAAGCAATGGGAGGCTGACAGTCCCCCCGCAGCAGTTTGAGACTGCTTGCGTGTAAATGCTCATGCAGCGATTACCTGTGAATGATCCACCCTAAATGCAGATCTGTGTCCAGGGCATATCATTTGCAGGTAATCGATGCTTGAGTGATTACACTTTGTGACTTTGTCACATCTATCAATAATACAGTGGGTATAGAAAAGAATCACTCCCCTTTATAATAATCACATTTTGTTGCTTTGCGGCCTGAAATAAAGACAGATGCAGTTTTTGTTTTATCCAGCTGTATTTACTCAGTGTAAGTTATAAAATCCAAGTGAAAGATTCAAGAAAAAATAACAGGTCTGTGAGAGCCGGAATTCTTACTGACTGGTAGGTGATCAAATACTTATGTCATGCAATAAAATGCAAATTAATTACTTAAAAATCATAGAATATGATTTTCTGGATTTTTGTTTTAGATTGCATCTCTCTCACAGTTGAAGAGTACCTATGATAAAAATTACAGACCTCTACCTGCTTTTTAAGTAGGAAAACCTGCAAAATCGACAGTGTATCAAATACCATATTTATCGGCGTATAACACGCACTTTTTTCCCCTTAAAATCAGGGGGAAATCGCGGGTGCGTGTTATACGCCGATCCCCCGCTGACTGTGAGCGGAGGAGCGAGCGCCGCCGACATTCATACATAGCCGAGTGTACTCAGCTAGGTTCGGCTAGCTCCGCTCACAGTCACGCCCAGTCCCGCGCTAAGATGGACATAACACAGGGACTGGGCGTGATTGTGAGCGGAGCTAGCCAAGTACACTCGGCTATGTATGAATGTCGGCTGCGCTCGGCTCTGCCCACAGGGCTACGAGAGGAGCCAAGAGACACAGGACCGGCTCTGTGTCTCTCAGCGGCGCCATATTTAAAAACGGCAGTGACACTACAAGGCTGCAGTGTCACTGGGCAAGGCTGCAGATGACACAAGGCTGCAGATGACACAAGGCTGCAAATGACACTGAAAGGCTGCAAATGACACTGGACAAGGCTGCAAATGACACTGGACAAGGATGCAAATGACACTGGACAAGGATGCAGATGGACACTGATAAGGCTGCATTGATGGGCATTTAAATGTAAGTTTTTTTCCTTAAAAAGTTTTTTTCCTCAAAATTCCCTCCTAAACTTGGGGTGCGCTTTATACACCGGCGTTTACCAACATGTCAGAAAAAAATTCAAAAACAAAATCACTGAGTTGGAAAAGGGATTACCCCCCTTGTGTCAGTACTTTGTTGAACCGCCTTCTGCTTAAATGACAGCCTTTAGTCTGTTGGGATATGTCTCTACTAACTTTGCACATCTAGACTTACTTGCAATATTTGCTAACTCTTCTTTTTCAAAACTGCTCAAATTCAGTTAAATATGACCGTTTGTGGACTGCAGTCTTCAAGATTATTTTAAAGGTGGGCGATTCTTTTCTATATCCACTGTAATTAAAACAAATGTGATGGATTCCTTGGTTAACATGTTGTCAGGCTATGCTGTGTGAAGTACTGTATTTATCGGCATAAAACATGCACTTTTCCCCCTGAAAATAGAGGGCAAATTATGTGTGCGTGTTATATGCCGATATATTACCTGGGCTGCTGCGGAGTGGAAGGTGGGTCAAGTGCCGCCGGATTATACAGAGCCGGGATCTTCTATTTACTCGGCGCTCGCAGTCACACACAGTCCCGCCTCCTGGATCGGCTACTAGGATAGACGTCACATGTCCCGGCATTGCACCAATCTATCAAAGAAGGCGGGACTGTGTGTGACTGCGAGTACACAGGAGATCCCTCTGTAATCCAGCACTAATTAGGCTGCATTGATGGGCAATGGTGAGGCTGCAGATGGGCAATGGTGAGGCTGCAGATGGGCACTGAACAGGCTGCATTGATGGGCAATTTTGAGGCAGCAGATGGGCAACTTTGAGGCTGCAAATGGGCACTGATCAGGCTGCATTTGGGCACTGATCAGGCTGCTTTAATGGGCAATATTGAGGCTGCAGATGGGCAATGGTGAGGCTGCAGATGGGCACTGATCAGGCTGCATTAATGGGCAATGGTGAGGCTGCATTGATGGGCACTGGTGATGCTGCTGATGGGCACCGACCCTTCAAAGTTCAAACCCTTTTTGCTTCAAAGTTCTTTATTTAAAATTTAAGTTTTTTTTTTCCTGAAACTTTCCTCCTAAGATTAGGGTGTGCGTTATACGCCTCTGCGTGTTATTCGCCGATAAATGGGATAACTAGGTAGGTGTCTGTGTTTTCTCTCTGTACCTCAAAGTAACATCTCGGTGACAAACCCTAAACCTAGGCCATGCTCAGTATACTAATAATTATATGCTCAAAACAGCACTCGGGCACAATCTTCCCAACCCACAATGCAAAGTAGGTACCACTGAAATTCCCTGTATCGGGAGAGCTGATATCAGTCCTGTTTAAAAAGATCCCGCCATCACTGTTTGGGGTATCATTAAAATATATTCTTCCAATGCATACTTTTATTGCAAAGACCTGGTCGTGATGTCAGTTCCAATAAAACTTTTATTTTGAAAAGAAAAAAAATGTTTGTCCCTGTTTAACCTCTTATTAATTCCATTCTCCCCTTAGCTATTTTGTTGCCTACTTTTTTACCATTATTTCGTAATCTCTTGTATATTTTGTTTATTCATTATTGTAGTGTTGAGTAAAAAGAAGGCCCAAAATTTAAATAAGGCTTTACAACATCATGTTTTATGCTAAAAAATGTATAGAACAAATCTTTTTTTTTGGTTTGCAAGAGAAGACGAATATCAATACCTTACCTTAATACCTTAATTTCTTAAAGTGTTACTAAACCCACAACAGTAAAATCAGTCAGTATAGGCAGCATAGCATGCTTGTTATACTCACAGTGGAACTTAAGGGGTTAATCCCCCAGATAGACAGTGCAATCCTCCTGCACTGTCTATCTGGGGAAGGCAAGCTATCACAGACAGGGTAGCCAACCTGCACATGCTCAGTTGTGTCTTTTATGCTGAAGAGACCATTTACTTGTTCTCAGAGCTAGCCAGGTCACATGATATTGACATCACACATGTGGGCGTGTATTCAGGCTGTAGTGGAAATCTCCCCATACCTGAACTGGAGAAACTGTGCAGTTTATCATGTAACCATGGTAGATCATCCAAAAAGGTATATGGTGGCAGTATTTTAATGTAAAAAGAAGATTTATAAGCTGTGGGCACTGTGAGGGGGCGGATAAACTATTTTCATATTACTGGGTTTAGTAATACTTTAACTAGGGAAATGTCATTAATAAAAACCTGTTTTTGTTTTGCCGTGCACACATGCTCATTAGGTCTAAACCAGGCAGATTTGAAGTGTAAGCTTGACTTTTCAGAAGAAAATGAAATAAATTTCAGTAAATCCCCGTTCTCTCCTCCACTTCTGTGAGGGATCAAAGTGATGCTTTGTACCAGCACTGACCAATCAGAACCACTTTGTAGCATTCTCGAAATATAAAAAGAAATGCTCCGATAGTGTAAAACCTTATGGGTACATTTATTGAATAGTTAAAAACACACTTTAAAATAAGATCATAGTGCTTTTACGAATTCCCGCTGGCCAGATACAAACATTGGCCGTACTTCCGGGTAATTGCAATGACGTCAGCATGTGGCTCCACCCTATGTGTTTTGTCAACATGGTGTTGTCTGGGGCACAGGCGACATCACGTTGATGAAACGCGTAGAGATGAGCGATGTGCTGCCGTCATCACGAGTTCTTGAAAGTGCGGGTGCTGTTTGTATCTGGCCAGCGAGGATTTGTAAAAGCACTATGATCTTATTTTAATCTAAGTGTGTTTTTATTAATTCAATAAATGTACACAAAAGGTTTTACACTATCGGAACATTTCTTTTTTAATTCTCACAAGATATATCTTATGGTGTAATGCCCCACTAAGAACCATTCACAATCATCTGCCAGCGGGGGGAGCCTGAGCAGTTGCTTTATGGTGATCTGAGGCAGGGTGCCCGATTGAACACTCTGTTGACTTCTCTTTAATTAGGGGGTCATATTTATCTGGTAAGCGTGTACTCTCCCCATAAAACGTGGTGGCTTCACGATTGAACATTCCTCTTATGATGGAGGCTTATCACATTCAAAAGAACATATGAACACATGAAAGGAGGCTTGAATGGAGGAGAAGATTTGGATGCCGCACACCGGATGTAGTCAAAAAAACTTCACTTTATTGGAAAAATGGGATCATCAAAATAACAAGACTGTCATGCAGAAACTACAGGTAAGCTGACGCGTTTCGCACTCAGGACTGAGTGCTTACTCATAGCTGCATGTGCGGCATCCAAATCTTCTCCTCCATTCAAGCCTGCTTTGCCTAGCATTCAGCCAGCACCTGGAGCTCTTCTGCTCTGAAACTTCCACTTACACCTGGGTCAGTGTCAGCCTGAGCGGTGGAAACACTTTCTTAACACATGAAAGGAGGACTTTTTTTTTGCCCATTGGAATTTGTTCTTTTTTCTATTTGTTGTCACTGTAAAGAATGTTTGTGCTTGTTTACCTATACACTGTATATCACTTGGTACTTTTTTGCAGTGCGACTCCTTTTGGTGCAAGTTACGTTTGACTTTATAATATCTCACTGTGGAGTTGCTGCTTTAATTTACATTTTTGTTGTTCTTTTTTATTGTATGCATTCACTTCTTAGTGCAGTTTCTATTTGATTTTTTGATTTACTGACAGCTCATTACCAAGGGAGGTAATTACAGCGGGGGACTGGGGTGTGGGGGGGTGTCAGTCTTAGTTTACCTTTTCATTTTTTTCTGAAAAGGTCAGCCTAACCCTTTAACTACATTTTTTACCTCACCATGCGCTGTGCATACCAAAACACTCCCCCCCCCTCCATATCCCTGTTTCGTTGTCAGTGAACTGATAGCTGACAATACTAGTGTGCAAGGCTTCTGTTAGAAATCACGGGGCCCCATACAGCCTACCTGACAAGGCCCCCCCTGGCCAAAAGTGACTGGGAACATAGATTGTTTCAGTCCGTTTCTTTGCAGCCTCAGTTGCAAAGATGAATGAATAGGAAACACTCTGATGCTTCTTGCTCATTCACAAATGGAAGCATAATAAACAGCTTACTATGCTTCAATGATGAATGGACACAGGAGTGATTGGTACCGATCACTCACTGTGTTCATTCAGAAAAGAAAGAGGCCAATAAATTTTATATGTACTGGCCGCTTCCCCTGATCTACATCCTGAAACACCCCCATGTGTGCCTGCAGCAGCTGCTGGCAGGAGAGATGGGAATCCAGCAGTGCTTCGGGAAAAAGAGGCACACGGGAGGCCCGGACAGCAGATGGAAGGGGTGCATGTGCTTAGAACCACACCCCTGTAGTGCACCCAGAGAGAGAAGCAGGCAGCATTGCAGAGGAAGGCAGAAGAGGATCGGTGTCTGCAATAAGACAGTACAGCCGGTGTTCTATCGAATAGTGCCCTCCGTCAAAAAGTGCCCACGCATGCGCACAACGGAAGGGCACTCCAGCTGATTCCCTGATCAGCGTGACATCACCATAGCGCATGCGCATATTGTAGGAGGCTTTTTTCGATGGGAGATACCATTTGACGGCCACAATTGAAAGCTATGCAAAGAGCGGAGGGACACTGTAGTTGTCAAATTGAGCCTCGCTGTTGCAGGGCGGGTTGTGGGTGTGTTGAAGGGCGTGTTTTGTCTGTGTTGTACCCGCCCTTAGACATAGGCAAAGCCCGCCGTTCAACACACCAAACCCGCCCTGCAACACAGACAAAACAGGAAACTTGAGTACACTGTAAACCCGTGCCCCAACAGCGAAGCATAATATGACAAATACAGTGCCCCCCACTGTTTGCATAGCATTCAATTGTGCCCGTGAAATGGTATCTCCCGTCGAAAAAAGCCTCCTACGATGTGGTGACATCATGCAAGATGATCGGGAAATCAGCTGGAGTGCCCTTCCGTTCTGCGCGTGCGTGGGTACTTTTCGATGGAGGGCACAAATCGACAGAACACCGCCCCTCCTCCTCAGCAGATAACTGTGCCCCCCTCTTGAACTGATGGCGCCCGGGCCCAATACAGGAGGGCTGGATGTACTGCCTTATCAGAAGCCCTGCTAGCGTGACCTGTAGGCATAAGTGGCATGCTTTCACTACTGTTTTTGCCATCATTAGAATTTCACAATAGCTGAATTAGACAGATTTGGCAGTAATCAGATGAAAACAAACGAAAGTCCATTTACATCTGCCCACCCACAGACTAACATGGAGCTTCCTATCAGGTACTCATGCTATGATTAAGGCTGAAAGGCATTAGCGTGTTACTGCTGTATCCTGCCATGAAGACACTAAAGAATTGTTGCAATGGATGTTACTGAGTAGTCAGATTCATTGTATTAGAAAACTATTCATACATTTCTAAGGCATCTGGGCCAGAGCACTGGTTTGCAGTCTTCCTGGTCATTTGCGTTCTTTTTTGTTGTTCTGAACTTCCTATCAGGTCCACCTGAACACTGACAGGCAGTCCTGATCAGACCACCAAGTCCAATTGCTATTTAAAAGTTATTAAAAAGTCAGTCCTTGATCTATTAAAGTGGATCTAAAAGTGCTGTCCAAAATAACGACTATAAAGATAGCTTTCTGATTTTATAGCTCCTCGGCCTCTGATTATATTTCAGTAGACAGGAAAACTGGCAAGGGGAACGGCAGGAGAATGTTTGGCACAGGCTGGGCTGATAGCATGTCACAGCACGGTATGCCTGTTTTGAAAAAAAAAAAAAAAAAGCAAAGCAATCAGCTTATTTGCAGGCCTTATGCAGTGAAAACTAAGCAAGTCCAGGCAATGGCTGCATATTTCAAAAAGATTCATCATCACAACAGCATGTACTCGTTTCGTCTCTGGGTATTTATCCTAGGAGAGACATCCACACTGCTGCCTCTTCCACGCTTTTCTACAACAGCCAACTGCAAAGGTAAGAAAAAAAATCACTTTTTCTGGTTTTAATTTGTTTATGAGATTCAGGTCTATAATTTATCACAAGTCTCAGTGAAGTGAGCCATTATTTTTCGTTTGGTTTGTCCCCTTTTCAACAGCAACGTGTTACCTGTCTGTGTAGACACTCCTGTATCACCGTAATACAGGCATATTGTTAGGCACAAACTTTAGGCTTCATCTATAAGGACAAGTCTTATTGTTCGCACAGATTTTCTGTTATAGGAGACTCATGAGGATGGAAATAGAGGAGCTGCCATTGATTTCTTGTTTTTAAAGAGTATGTATAAGCACAACTTTTTTATTCTATTTTAGTTTTTTGATTTAGATTGAGAAAACGGTTAAAAACCTCTTTTTTTTTTTTCATGTCTGTGTCCCATTGGAAAGATTTCCCTTCACTTCCTCTACTGGAGACGCAACAGGAAGTGAGGGGAAATATCTAGTAGGAAGTAAGGTGAATTGAGGGGATAAAGAAACAAATATATAGACTTGGGTACATATATAAATGTAGCAGATTAACGGAGTGAGCACCCCAGTACCCTACAATGATGAACTATATCGGCCACAGAAGTGTTGAATAAATTAAATAATGTTGAATAGAATAATTCATGTTGAATAAAATAATTCAAATTTTTATTATAGAACTAGTTAAAATGTTTCAAATGTTTATTATAGAACTAGTTATCTTTCAAGAAAGGTTAAAGTGATTTATAAAGTCTCGTTTAAAAAAAAATAACAAACATGTTATACTTACCTGCTCTGTTGCAGTGGTTTTGCACAGAGCAGCCTGGATCCTCCTCTTCTCGGGTCCCTCTTCGCTGCTCCTGGCCCCTCCCTCCTGTTGAGTGCCCCCACAGCAAGCAGCTTGCTATGGGGGCACCCGAGCCAAGCTGCAGCTCCCTGTGTCCATTCAGAAACGTAGCTGATTGATTGACAGCTGTGAGAGCCAATGGCGCAGCTGCAGTGTCTCAGCCAATCAGGAGGGAGAGTCCCGGATGGCTGAGGGACTTGTGGATATCGCTGGACAGAGATGGGGCTCAGGTGAGTATTAGGGGGTGCTGGGGAGGCTGCTACACACAGAAGGCTTTTTATCTTATTACATAAAGATAAAAAACCTTCTGCCTTTACAACTACTTTAAAGTGCCTCAACAGGGGAAAATAGATTATCATACAAAGAAATATATAATAAAATCAATACAAAAGAATACAGACAATACAATCCATACAGTGGTATCAAATGATGTTATCTGTGCGGTCAACGTTTCGCCACAAACTTGGCTTCTTCAGGACCCAGGCATGGGACAGGTTTTAAGGTTACCCAAAACAATATGATGTTAGTAACAAATTAGTATTTTGCTAAATTCAAACCATATGGTGTGTCATATACTCCTACCAACATGGCCCTGGAATAGACAACCCAGCCCAAACGTCTGGGGCGGGCATAGGAGCACTCAGGACCAAGCAAACCACAGCGCTGATAGTAAAACAAGACAGCAGTCCTAGATGGGAAAATACATCATATCAAGGCACTTTAACTAATCTTGAAACATTTTAACTAGTTCTATAATAAAAAATGTGTTTGCAAATTGTAAAGCACTGTGCAAACTGGCGCTATATAAATCCTGTATAATAATAATAATAATTGTTCTAGTGTGGATGCAGGCCAATCAAGTTCCTCCACCCCAAACTTCTTCATCCATGTCTTTATGGACCTTGCTTTGTGCACTGGTGCTCAGTCATGTTGGAACAGGAAGGAGCCATCCCCCAAACTGTTCCCACAAAGTTGGGAGCCTGAAAATTTCCAAAATGTCTTGGTATGCTGACACCTTAATGATTCCCTTCACTGGAACTAAAGGGCCAAGCCCAACCCCTGAAAAACAACCCCACACCAAAATCCCTCTTCTACCAAATGATTTGGACCAGAGCACAAAGCAAGGTCCATAAAGACATGGATGAGCAAGTTAAGGATGGAGGAACTTCACTGGCCTGCACAGAGTCCTGACCTCAACCCGATAGAACACCTTTGGAATGAATTAGAACGGAGACTGTGAGCCAACATCAGTGCCTGACCTCACAAATGTGCTTCTGGAAGAATGGTCAAACATTCCCATAGACACACTCCTAAACCTTGTGGACAGCCTTCCCAGAAGAGTTGAAGCTGTTATAGCTGCAAAGGGTGAGCCAACGCAATATTGAACCCTACGGACAAAGACTGGGATGCCATTAAAGATCATGTAAAGGCAGGCACCCCAATACTTTTAATAATATAGTGTATATGCAAATTGGATGCATTTTGAACCGCATCCAATTTGCATGACTTGTGAAGCCAACTGGCTTTCTATGGAGCCAGTTCACATATGTGCGGGCCGGCCACAGTGCAATTTTAAAAAGAGTTAGTTACGATTTTTAGTCCAGTTCAGTTGCCATTTTCAGTGCCGTACACTTTTAAAATGAACGAATTTGCACTGGACTCACCAGATTTTACAAATCGCACTGAAACTGGCTCCACACTTGTGTGAACCCGGTTACTTAGAAATAAGTATCTGTAATTTGTATCAGCTAGTACTTGAGAAAAAGTATCAGTACTCGTACTGCCACTCTTTAAAAAAAACTGATATCGCTGCATCTCCGATAAAAAGTTTTGGTATTGATACACTTTAAAGTTGCGGGATGAATTGCTGCCACCCTGACAATGGTTGTACTAGGCAGTTAGACATTCTTTTGGTACAATTATGCAGCATGGGATTCAGCCTTGTCAGACTTCACTGGCTACATGATGGTTTCAGGTCAGTTACTCATGAGGTAGCAAAGCAAGGATACAGATGACAGCCGTTGAGCTTGCATCTTTAAAAACAAGTCAGCAGGGGTTGCTCACATAGTTCCAACATCGCCAGTCCTCTTTATTTGTTTGAGAAGTAGAGTTTCATTTGTTGCTATTTGTCAAACAGTTTTAAAGGAATACACAACTTTGTAACATTTTTCAAGCTGCCTAGAGTAACAGCAAAATGTCATTTCAAACCCCCATGAATATTGCGGTAATAACTGTCACATTGATATATTATTGGTGAAATGGTTTTACTGCCTCTTCTGCCACTGTTGCTATACCACTTATACCAGTCTAAAATTTCCAGATGTTCCAGCTGAGGAAAAAAGGGTATAAAAGTGCCTTAAAGTGGAATAAAATTGAAAAATAAAATTTACAAACAAGCAGCTGTTTATTGCAGAAGAGACATGCTTGTTGTGGGGGCACTTGGCAGGAGAGAGGGGCCAGGAGCACTGGTGTGGGACCCGAGAAGAGGAGGATCTGGGCTGCTCTGTGCAAAAGCACTGTACAGAGCAGGTAAGTATAACATGTTTGTTATTTCTTAAAAAAAAAAACAAGACTTCAATGTTGCTTTAGGCTGGGTTCACACTGCCGCACAGAGCGTCTCACAGCAGGGGCCTGGTGTGTCCCTGTTCACCGTAATAGGTCTGATTTCAGTCCGAGTTTTTGGCTGAATTTGGACCTGAAATGGACCAGAAGATACATAGGATCCCTGTGCAATTCTCTCTGGAGATGTGTGATTCGGCTCCATAGAGCCGGTCATACTTTTCTGACATGCAAATTGGATGTGGTGAAACCCACATCCAATTCGCAATAGTGTGAACCCAGCCTAAATTATATGTAGGCGCTGTTTAGTGCAGTAGTATATTAAAGCTGGCCGTAGATGGATCGAATCTCAGGTGGTTCAGCAAAGACCAGCCGAGATTCGATCCATTGATGGGTAGGCTGGTTTTACCCAAGTTGATCCATCGATCGACTTGGGTACATCCAGCCTGTCAGACTTTTTACATGTGATTACTGCCGGCGGCTATAGCTACTAGCAGTAATAATTGTGTTTTGCTGATAAGGCTCTCCGCATCCCAACCCCAATTGCCCCCCAGCCTTCAGAACACAATAGCACTGCTGGAGACATTCACAGTTAGTGTTGATAGGGGAATTAAACAATTTTCTTTCCTTTCACCCATGGTGATTATTTTATCTGTTGTGTCCATGTGTTATAATAAAGAAGTTGATTCCTGCTTGGAACCTGAAGACAGAGCCGTGTCTCCTTTTTGGGGTGGATTATTTGTATGGGTTCCTTGTTCGGCTGATTGGAGTGTTCGGTAGCTGCCTTTGTGTTTGGGTATGGAATGTCCTAAACGACTTTAACCCCTTTCATACTCGGGGACACCCCGAGTATGAAAGGGGTTAAAGTCGTTTAGGACATTCCATACCCAAACACAAAGGCAGCTACCGAACACTCCAATCAGCCGAACAAGGAACCCATACAAATAATCCACCCCAAAAAGGAGACACGGCTCTGTCTTCAGGTTCCAAGCAGGAATCAACTTCTTTATTATAACACATGGACACAACAGATAAAATAACTCAGAGACTCTTTCCCCCCCACCCTTGGAAAAGAGGGCGGGTTAAACTGTCCAATGACAATGGACACACAGGTCAGGTGTGTTTAACGTCTCATCAGTACACAGTGTTAGCAGGGAGAGCTGTTGGAAGAATCCCCCCTCCCTCCAATGCAATACACATCCTGTGATCCAAGGCAGACAAACACAATAGAACATTGGTTTGCAGGAGGCTGGCATTCAGTCCCCTCCAAAGCCTCTTTTCCGGCTAGGTTTGTCACAGTATCCAATCAGCTTCTAACTTCAGCTTGTTCAGTTAAGCTTTGACCAAAAAAAAAAAAAAAAAAAAAAAAATACTGGAAGCTGATTGGTTTCTATGGACAGTTGCAACAGAATTTGCATTCTCCAATTTTGGAAAATCAACTCCAACTCCAGTGCTGCATTAACCACTTGCTGACCGCACTATAGCCGAATGACGACTACAGCGTGGGTGGCCAGTTCTGGGCGCCCATCATATGACGTCCTCCCGTGATTGCAGGCGGCACGCTCATTGTCACCTATCAGTGCAGCCTCATCAGCGCACATTAGTGAAGGAGAAAAATCACCCATTTGCAAACTTTTATAACAAACTATGAAAAAGTTTTTTTGTTGTTTTTTTTTTGTTCAAAGTTTTCGGTTATTTTGTAAAAAAGAAAAAACCCAGTGGTGATTAAATCCCACCAAAAGAAGGTTCTATTTGTGTGAAAAAATGTTAAAAATGTTGTTTGGGTACAGTATTGTATGACTGCGCAATTGTCATTCAGAGTATGACAGCGCTGAAAGCTGGCCTGGGCAGGGAGAGGGTAAAAGTGCCCTGTAGGCAAGTGGTTAGAGAGGAGTAGAAAAGCTTTTTTTTTATTTTATGTATGCTGGGCTGTGTATTTTTAGGATTTTTGTAAAGCAGTTCTGCTTTGAAAAAAGGTTTTAGCTGGAGTTTCAGTGTAAACTCTAGTCTAGTGCATGGTATTGCTGGGATGCCTATCATTTAAAAAGGCTCTGTGCTGACATTTGGGAAAAGCTGTTAGCCAATAATGGGGAGCAAAGGGATGAGGATCGGTCATGGTGGAAAGAAGAGAACTTTCAATTTTGTGACAGTTTTAGCAAATAATAGCTTACTGCAGGCTGACATAAAAGGGAATTATAATGACATGAATTGCCTTTTATAGAAATTATATTTGTTGAGTCCATTATCTCACAGTGATTAAACTTAAATTATTTATTTGTTATTAATGCCTAATCCATGTAGTGGAGAACTTGGTACTGAATATTTCAGAAAGTGCTATGCTGTAGAGTTGTAACGCTGCACTGATAAAGCCCAGAGCCGCTACTCCTCAAACTTCCTGTGTTTATCTGGCCATGCCTAATGAGCATTGAAAGCTTGCAGTGTGAACATGCTCCTGCCTGCTCCTAGGTGTTAATTGAGGGTGTACACAATTTCCTTTTGTGTAATGAAATATTATCAGGAGAGAATGGAATGTTGTGGCATTACTCTTGTCTGGGCATTCTCTGAAGTTATTCACTGAAACATTTAATCCCCTTTCTTTGGGTGGGGCCTTGTTATGGGGGGTACTGGGTGGAGAAGGAAGGTTAAGACATCATCACAAACACGGACGTTAGAATTTGTTGTCAAGTATTTACTGCAAGCTTCAGAAGCAAGCACGGCATCCATCTTCTTTCAACATCCCCAGGCTTGTAAACTTCTTGCAGGGGCATCTGCTTGGAGGTCAGATCCTATTGACATAGACGAGCCCCCAGAACTTTATCTCCTAGGAGCCCTATCCCTACAAAGTGAGGAGAGTGGGTCGTTTGCTCTCTTATACCCAATGCTGGGTATTTTTCTTTGATATCTGATATTTTATTGCTGGGATGCCAGCTTTGTAACTTTAGATGCACCTAAATTATATTGATTCAATTGTGACCTATGTACGGTATAAGCTACTTTTAACTACATGCATGTAAACCTAGTATTATGTCACTGGTTGAAGGAGCATTTCAGTCACTAACAATCCTTAGAATAATGAATGTCTCTGAATTTAGGAAATCCAAAGTTGGGATGCTTTGCACAATGTATTCTGACCTGACCCAATATACCCATCATAAATACATTTCTTAACCCCTTTAAAAAAGCCTAATGTATATATGTGGCAACTTGGCAGGTGGGCCATAACACTTGCATGCCGCATATACAGTATGCCTCTGTGTGTTCTTTGTTTGAGGATTTGGTACAAGCTTTGCAGTCTGCAGACATTACAGCAGTGGCCAGAAGTTTTGAGAATGACACAAATATTAATTTTCACATAGTCTGCTGCTTCGGTATTTTTAGATCTTTTTTGTCAGATGTTACTATGGTATATTGAAGTATAGTTAAAAGCATTTCATAAGTGTCAAAGGCTTTTATTGCATTAAAGCGATTGTAAAGGATGTTTTTTTTTTTTTTTTAAATAACAAACATATCATACTTACCTCCACTGCGCAGCTCGTTTTGCACAGAGTGGCCCCCAAACATCCTCTTCTGGGGTTCCTTGGTGGCTCTCGTGGCTCCTCCTCGAATCAGATAAACACCTAGGAGAAGCGCTCTCCGGGGGGGTTACCTTGCGGGCACGCTCCTGAGTCCAGCATTTGCATCCATAGACGCGAATGCTGGACACAGCCCCCGGCGCCCGCATCATTGGATTTGATTGACAGCAGCGGGAGCCAATGGCTGCGCTGCTGTTAATCTATCCAATTAAGAGCCAAGAACCCTGGGCAGAGGAAGAGCGCATCTCCGGCATGTGAAATTCCAGGGCTCAGGTAAGTAAAAGGGGGGGGGGGGGCTGGGGGACAGGTCACTGCCAGATGTTTTTTCACCTTCATGCATAGGATGCATGAAGGTGAAAAAACACAAGGGTTTACAACCACTTTAAGTTTTTGCAAAGAGTCAATATTTGCAGTGTTGGCCCTTCTTTTTCAAGACCTCTGCAATTCACCCTGGCATGCTGTCAATCAACTTCTGGGCCACATCCTCACTCATGGCAGCCCATTCTTGCAAAATCAATGCTTGGAGTTTGTCAGAATTTGTGGGATTATTTTTTTTGTTCACCTGCCTCTTGAGGATTGAGCGCAAATAAGGTCTGGGGAGTTTCCTGGGCATGGACCCAAAATTTCAATGTTTTATTCCCCAAGCCACTTATCACGTTTGCATTATGGAAAGGTGCTCCATCGTCCTGGAAAAGGCATTGTTCGTCATCAAACTGTTCTTGGATGGTTGGGAGAAGTTGCTCTCGGAGAATGTTATTGTACCATTCTTTATTTAGGGCTGTGTTCTTAGGCAAAATTGTGAGTGAGCTCACTCCTTTGGCTGAGAAGCAACCCCACACATGAATGGTCTCAGGATGCTTTACTGTTGGCATGACACTACTGATGGTAGTGCTCACCTTTTCTTCTCCAGACAGGGTTTTTTCCGGATGCCTCAAACAACCGGAAAGGGGAATCATCAGAGAAAATGACTCTACACCAGTCCTCAGAAGTCCAATCCCTGTACCTTTTGCAAAATATCAGTCTGTCCTCCCTGATGTTTTTCCTGGAGAGAAGTGGCTTCTTTGCTGCCCTTCTTGACACCAGGCCATCCTCCAAAAGTCTTCACCTCACTGTGGGTGCAGATGCACTCACATCTGCTTACTGCCATTCCTGAGCAAGTTCTGCACTGGTGGTGTCCGATCCTGCAGCTGGATCGGACACCACCATTTTCATAAATGCAGTGGAAATGTTTTTTATGAGATTAAGTTAATTTTCATGGCAAAGAGGGACTTTGCCATTAATTTCAATTCATCTGATCACTCTTCATAACATTCTTCTCATATAGGCAAATTGCCATCATAAAAACTGAGGCAGCAGACTTTGTGAAAACTAATATTTGTGTCATTCTCAAAACATTTGGCCACGGCTATACTCCAGAACTTAAGGATACCATCGATGCAGACCGTACATGCCTACATTTGGAGCTGCCTGGTTTGGCTACAGTGACTAGCCTGGGTAATCTGAAGAGCTCTTAACCTATTAAGAATATTCTAATGCGTTCTCATTTTTCATCCTGTATAATGCCTAACTTGGAAAAGGTCTTTGATCCTCTCAAGTATTTTTGCCTAACAATACCCTAGGGATGAAGAGTTCCCAAAGAAGTATTCTGTCCCTGTTGTGGATCCATCCATTTCCTGTCTTAACAAGTCTTTTACTAACCCTGTTGAGGAAATCCTCATGTTTACAGATCCGGTCGATAAAAGGATACAAGCCCCTCCTAAGGTCTTATTCCTCTTTAAAGGTTCTGCCCTACAATCTGCCATTGCAACCATGTGCATCTTCCATACTTTGCCTGTCTAGCCTAAAGCCGCGTACACACGGTCGGACTTTTCAGCTACAAAAGTCCAACGGACGCTGACGGACTAAAGCTGGCTGGTAATCCGATCGTGTGTGGGCTTCTCCGGACTTTCAACGTACTTTTTTAGCCTCAAATCCGACGTACTTTAGATTTGAAACATGCTTCAAATCTTTACGTCGTAACTACGACGGACCCCGAAATCCGCTCGTCTGTGTGCTAGTCCGACGGACAAAAAGCCACGCTAGGGCAGCTATTGGCTATTGGCTATCAACTTCCTTATTTTAGTCCGGTGTACGTCATCACGTACGAATCCGTCGGACTTTTGTGTGGTCGTGTGTAGGCAAGTCCGTTCGTTAGAAAGTCTGCAACAAGTCCGCGGCAAGTCCGCCGCAAGTCCGCCGAAAGTCTGTCGGACGGCTGTCGGACTTTTGTAGATGAAAAGTCCGACCATGTGTACGCGGCATAAGGGTCCTGGGATCCTGGATATATCCAAATGGATCCTTCTATCCAACAACAAATGGTGCTCATGCTTTTGGCCCTAATCCATTGTGTTGAAGGGCTAACAGATGTTATAAACCAGATTTGGAGAATGAGCCTCCTTTAGGTGCATATGCAAAGGACTCTTTGGCTAAAATGTTGGTCTGCTGAGCATCAGTGCAAAAAATGCCTCTTGTGTATGCCCTTAGAAAGGGAGCATAATTCCCTGGACAACTTCAATAGGAAAGTCACTGGGGGGAAGACTTCTGTGCCACAAAAGTAGACAAACTCTTTATATGGGAAACCCCCACTCCTATGGCTAACATGAATTTGTTTAATTTCTCTAAGACCTACAGGTCCAAAGAGCATGGAGGCACCTCACCTGCCAGAGTAGTGTCTATGGCCTTTGCAGCCATATCTGATCCCAGGACATTTCAGAGGTTTGGGTCCAAATTATGGTATCCTGGAGTTTCAATCTCGGGCTCCAACCCGCTTCTTTTTGTCAAATTTTGTCGACATTCTTGCAAAGATTTCAGACCATGACGCTGCTCTAGCACAGCTCCTCTCTCATGGGGTCATAACCATTACCCAGAAAAGGATAGGTTACCAGATTTCTATCCAAGCCAGTTAATCAAAAATGGGTCATCCACCCCATATTAGATCTAAAGGTTCTCAACAGCTTCCTCCAGGTACAAAATGATGTAATCTGCCTATTCCACCATTGCTTCCCTTAATCTGGGAGGCCTTCTGGCTTCTGTGGACTTCAAGGATACTTACTTGCATGTCCCCTTCTTCCAGCCACATCAGCACTACCTGCGTTTTGTTGTGGTACCACAACATTACCAGTTTATTGCTTTTCCTTTTGACCTGTCCACTGCACTTTGGGTAATCACCAAGGTGCTAGACCTGGTTCTCAATCTGCTTCACTTTGAGGCATTCCAAAGGGATATCTGGATGACCATCTTCTGAGGAAACAGTCAACTCAGTCTCTTTTAGCTAATGTTCAACAGAACGTGCAGATCTTACAATGATTCGGGGGAGATCATAAATCTGCAGAAATTGGCGCTGGAGTTGTCTCATTGCTTGGAATATCTGGGATTGATCTTAGACTTGGTTCTGTCCAAGGTTTTTCTTCCCCTGGACAAACTGCAGGCTGTCCACTTGCACGTTCAGTCTCTGCAGTCCGGGAGTCCTCTGATCCTCCATCTTTGCATACGGTTCTTGGGCCTAATTTTGTTCCCCTTAAGGACACTTCCACGTGCCTAATTTCACTCCAGACCGTTGCAACTCAGCACAGGACAGGAAGGTTCCTGTCTTCCCATATGCCTGAATAGCAGAACCAGGCTGGCTTGGGAAGAACTTCACAATCTAGCATGAACTGCCATGCACATTCCAGGTTTGGAAAACTGGCAGGCAAACTTCCTTAGTTGCCAACATCTGGACTCTCTTCACCCTGAGGTTTTTAAGGCCTTTGTTGCAGGAGAATATAGAATTTGGACCTTATGAGGCTTGTCGCGGACACTGTCTGCAGGGACCTTTTCTGTCCACATTCACCCTGTTATTTGGTATTGCTATATTAATCTTGTTTTTGTTACATCTTTGAGAGACTGTTTTCTTGGAGTTGCCCAAAGACTATTCTTGGTTGTTAATTCTGAACAATACATGATCCTTGAAAAAGCTGATCACATTGACCTGCGGAGACGGACTGCCTGGTCACCTAGGCTGCCTTAAGTGCTGTGTTAATTAACATGTTCATTATATAGTTGTCTGCTAAGTTGTTGCTAGAGGGGTGGGGGAAGTAGTCATGAGCCAGCCCTACCTCATTATCTAACCCCTTGTGTTAAAAGTGTATAAAAAGGCTGTATTCTGCCCAATAATTCATGCAAGATTCTACAAGCTATTTTCGGCTAGACTTGTATTTAATGCAGCTATAATAATATATCTCTCTGATGGTCAGACTGGAGGAAGCAATATTACTGACGGAATCACTCAGCGGAGTGCAGGATAGGATTCGTCACAAGGCTCCTGGCAGACTCTCCGTGAGCCCTCCCAGATTGTCCGGATCTTCTGTCCCAAGGGCCGGTTTACTTCTCAGTTGCTGGCTTTAACGGTTTGGCTGTTGAAGCCCAAGTCTTGGGAAACACGGGCCTATTAGATTTGGTAATCTGTATACGCTTGAAAGCTAAGAAATTGGCTTGCACTTGGAAAGCATATTTCTCTTGGTGGGAAACAACAAAATGTCACCCCAGGAATTTCACCGTTGGATGAATCCTGTTTTTTTTTCATTCTGGTCTAAATCAGCATTTGGCCTTCAGTACCATCAAGGATCAAATCTCGCACCTTAACAGTTCTTTTTCAGGGACCACTTGCCTCTCACTCCTTAATAAAGGCCTTCATACAGAGTGTTGCTCACATTGTTCCACCTGTAAATTTCAAAGTGACCCCGTGGGATCTATTGTTACATCAGCTGTTCATTGTGTGGATGTGGTGCACAGTGTTTGAGTTATCTCTCAGCTACAGCTCCTATTTGACAGTGCATCTCTCTTTGCAACTCCCAAAGTCCCCATAGGGGACAGCAAACTTCCTGTTTCACTATCGCTAGATGGATTCAATAGCTCATTATTCAAGCTTAGGACCTCAAGGGCAAGTTTCCACCCTTTGTGGTCAAAGTGCACTCCACTAGATCAGTTAGTAATTCACAGACTTTTCAGCATCAAGCATCTGTTTCTAAGATTTTCATCACATCTGGTCTTCTGTTCACACGTTAGAGAGGAACTGCAGTCTGCTCACATAATTTGTAATAAAAACATCTTTGCCATTCTGAAGCTTCCCTCCAACCACTTTGCATATTATTTTATATATACTGTGATTCTGTACTTGCCAAAAATGCTGCAGAAATCTCCCTCCACTGAGTCTGGCTGCATCTATTTTAACTGTGTGCAGCAGAAGCTGCTGTCTGTTCTCTTCCTGGATTTACACAGACACACAGAGGCACACCTGCAGCTCTTATTGGCCCTCTTATGACTCACCCCCCCCCCCCCTTCCTGGCAAACTCTAAAGAGAGTGAGAGTGCAAGCTGTGTATGATGTCATAAGCCTAGGCTTATTGCCAGACAAGAAACAGGAAGTGGGCTGTATAAGGTATTTACTGGCAGAAAAAAAATGTTTTACTATCCAAAGTTAAAACAACAAGGGCAGAAGATTTAATAGATGGAAAGTTGAAAAAATGACTGAAGTTCCGCTTTAAGTTAGTTTTACCACTTGGATGTTCATATCTCAGCTGATCATGGCTCTGTTGAGCCACCTCTGTTAACCTGTTGATTTATTTTTTTAGAGTTTGTTAGCCTTTATATGCTCTTTTGCCCCCCCAAAGTTGCTTTTGGATGTCCCAATGTACCTAAATACTTATCCTGTCTCCCGCAATGTACAGTTAGGAAAAATTATAAATTTTGGCTTAATCCTTCTGTTGGAAAACATTACAGGACACAGGTACCTCCCCTCTGTTCTTATGATCCATGCCCACTATTGCTTGCTATTAAAACTGAGGCATGCTGGGAGTTGGAGGGGTTTTACTGGGCTGTCCTTGCAGTATTGTGTTGTCAGTGTCCAATATTTTCAAGGCAGCAGCATAGTGCAATGTATCTGAATACCTATTCTGTGTCTGGTAATGTACAATGAGAAAGGGATTTTATGGTAAGTAAAAAATCATACTAATGCATTTTGTCCTATGTAATGACATCTTTCCACCATTCAAACATTTGAGATACTTGTTCTAGTTGTTTTACTGCTTTTATAAGGTTTCCATAGTTTGACAGCGACAAAATAGAACACTTGCAGAAGATATAGCAGAGTGAAATTACAGGGCACTAAGCAGAGGTGCATCCATAGTGTAGGTGCTAATGTTACCAGTGCCTGAGTGATGTTCTTCTGCAGGAGCCTATATCATAATGTATCATAATGTTGGTGTCTGATTGATTCGTTTACACCAGGGGTCTCCAAACTTTCTAAACAAAAGGCCAATTTACTGTCATTCAGACTTTAGGGGGGCCAGACTGTGCATAGTGGGAATAAACAATGCCCCATCTCTGGAATTAGATGGAGGAATAGTGCCCCCTTGTTGCTGTCAGTGGGAGGAATAGTGCCCTGTTATTGGTGTCAGTGCCAGGAATTACAACCCATTGTTGGTGTCAGTGGCAAGAATAATGCCTTAAGGGCTGGACAAAGACAAGCAAAGGGCCGCAGTTTGAAGACCACTGCTTTACACCAAAGCAAATCTATCATCTTTGTACTGGACTCTAAAAGATGCCCTCACAGTAGTATTTTAGCAAAGCTTTTCTAACTTGTGGCTGGGTGATGCCATGCTATAGGTTTTGAAATACATCAATGTTTAAATTATATTTTATTGGTGAATGGTGCCAGTGTTTGCAGCACATGCTCTATTCATCCTCTAGATGAATGCCAACCAGAGCTCACCTACTTCCTGTGAGGAACATCATTGGTGGACCACTGAAGAGTGTTTGTGTGCCCACTTGTATGAAATTATGGAGTAACTATTATTGTTAACCACTTCAATACCAGGCACTTAGACACCTTCCCGCCCAGGCCAATTTTCAGCTTTCAGCGCTGTCGCAATTTGAATGACAATTGCGCGGTCATGCAACACTGTACCCAAACAAATTTTTTAGCATTTTGTTCCCACAAATAGAGCTTTCTTTTGGTGGTATTAGATTAGAGTTTTTATTTTTTGCGCAACAAATAAAAAAAGACAGAAAATTTTGAAAAAAACCAAGTTTTTCTTTGTTTCCGTTAAAACTTTTTGTAAATAAGTACGTTTTCTTCTTCAATGACGGGCACTGATATAGCTGCACTGATAGGCACCGATGGGTTGCCACCAATGAGGTGGCACTGACGGGCACTGATGATGGGCAGTAATAGGCGGCACTGATGGGCACTGATAGGTGGCACTGGTATGCGGCACTGATGGGCACTCATAGGTGGCACCGATGGGCACTCATAGGCGGCACTGATGGGCACTCATAGGTGGCATTGATGGGTGGCACTGATAGGTGGCACGGATGGGCACAGATGGGCACTGACAGGTGGCACCGATGGACACTAATGGGTGGCACTGATGACACTGATTGGTGGCACTGAAGCCCCTAAGGGTGGCATTGCTGGGCATCACTGCAATATAATGGTGCCAATCAGTGCCCATTTGTGGGCAATGATTGGCACAGATTGGGCACTGACTGGGCACACGTGGATGGCCATGGGGTACATAACTGGCCATCCACATGTTGCCCCCTTCCCTGGTGGTCCTAGTGGCGATCCCTGGTGGTCCAGTGTGGTCATCTGAGGGGGGGGGCTGCGCTGATAAACAATCAGCGCAGACCCCCCCTGTCAGGAGAGATGCTGATCGTCTCTCCTCTACTCGCGTCTGTCAGAGGTGAGTGAGGAAAAGCCGATCAACGTCTCTTCCTATTGACATCGTGATCAGCCGTGATTGGACACGGCTGATCACGTGGTAAAGAGCCTCTGCCGGAGGCTCTTTACCAAGATCGGTGGAGCGGTGTGTCAAACTGACACACCGCTCCACCAATCGCCGCGATGCGCGCCCCCGCGGGCGTGCGGTGACATGTTATCCTGCTGGACATCATATAACGCCTAGTCAGGATAACTGAACCACCGCCCGGCCGTCATCTGCTATGGGCCGGGCGGGAAGTGGTTAAATAAATTCGAAGGTCTCATACATATTAGGCTTGGCTGTACACAGCTCTGAGAAACCAACAGTGTGTCTGGTTCAAAACCAAACAGGATGCCTCAAATCTGACTTGTATCTTAGTGCAGACTTCTGGGAAAATCATTGAGCCAATCACACAAGCTGGAAATGACATTGCAGGAGGCATAATTGACACCACCTGTGTACAGACCGCCTCCAGGTTGCCATATTGCATTGAATTTTTAGAGAAACCTACAGCACTGCAGACTGACAAAGAAAGGTCATTTTTAATAACATTCAATTATAATATGGCTTGTGTTACAATTTTACTGTATATGCTATATTTTTTTTTATCTGCTATTTTGTTCCCAAAGAAAGTGGAATTACCTTTTATAGTGGTTGTAAACCTAGACATGTACTCACTGAAATGACTGGCCTCAGGTGATACACAGAGATGAAACAAGGCTGCGCCCCTTTTTTTCTATAGCCTTCTTTTTTTTTTTTTACTGTATATAATCTATATTTAAAGTTTAAGCACATAAAACAAAAACAGCAACCATTAGTCTTTAGGTAGCTAAACACAATACAAAACATATGGTAGCCATCTTCCAGAAGGCATATCAAGAGGGAAAAAAAACAGACATTACATAAGAAAAAGTGGTCAAAGCCAACATACCCAGTAACACTGCAGAACCCCATTAAGGGCAAGCCAACATGGGGGGGGGGGGGTTGCCCTGGCACCAACAGTGCGACCCATCGGTTGCCTGGGACCACCAGAATGACTTCATTTGGTTCTATATCATGCATTTAATTGAAGTACTCAAGCACTTAACATTTTCCAGGTGCAACATGAATAATATTGACCAAAGAAATGAGAAAGAGAAAAGGAGATGGGGAAAAAGTGGGAGGGGGTAAGATGAAAAAATGGAGGTGGGGAAAAAAAGGGGAAAATGAACACATAGGGGTTTATTTACTAAAGGCAAATCCACTTTGCACTACAAGTGCACTTGGAAGTACAGTCCCTGTAGATCTGAGGGGGACATGCAAGGAAAATAAAGAACAGCATTTTTGCTTGCACATGATTGGATTATAAAATCAGCAGAACTTCCCCTCATTTCATATCTTCCCCTCAGATCTACAGCGACTGCACTTCCAAGTGCACTTGTAGTGCAAAGTGGATTTGTGGAATAGTAGGGGCATGGAGGAGGAAATGGACCGGGGAAAATGTATATCTATATCCAGGATATCTGCAATCTGATCCTTAACAGCCTTCCAGAAAACCTGAATTGCAGGACATTCCCACATTCCCACCATGTAAAAATGTACCACGTTGGCCACAACCACGCCAGCTTCTACAGCCTTCTAACACACACAGGAAAAAGGCTTTTTCGCAGCTTCCAGAAGGCAGAGGGCGGGTCAGTTTACCCCCCTTTTCTGACCAGGCCATTTTTTGCGATACGGCACTGCGTTACTTTTACTGACAATTGCGCGGTCGTGCGACGCTGCACCCAAACAAATATATGTCATTTTTCCCCACAAATAGAGCTTTCTTTTAGTGGTATTTGATCACCCCTGCCGTTTTAATTTTTTGCGCTAGAAACAAAGAATGACCGACAATTTAAAAAAAAAAAAACACAATATTTTTTACTTACTTTACTGCTCTAAAACATATTCAATAAAAGAATTTTAAAAAATCTTATTTCTTCCTCAGTTTAGGCCAATATGTATTCTGCTACATATCTTTGTTAAAAAAATTCCAATAAGCATAAATATTGATTGGTTTGCGCAAAAGTTTTTGCGTCTACAAACTATGGGATGTTTGTATTTATTTTTTATTTATATCGTTTTTTTTACTAGTAATGGCGATCAGCGGCTTATAGCGGGACTGCGATATTGTGGCGGACAAATCGGACACCTAACTGATAGTTTTGACATTTTTTTTTGAGGACCAGTGACATTATTACAGTGATTAGTGCTAAAAATATGCACTGCTACTGTACTAATAACACTGGCAGGAAAGGGGTTAACATCAGGGGCGATCAAAGGGTTAACTGTGTCCCTAGCTAATGTTACAATGTAGTGGGGAGGTGCTTTTACTACTGGAAGGCATGGATCTGTGTTTCTGCTTGAGGCTGGGTTCACACCTATGCGAATTGGATGTGGAAAAACTCCAATTCGCAATAGCAGGAGATTTTGACTGGCTCTCTATGGAGCTGGTTCACTAATCTCCGCTGTGGCTCCAGTGCAAATTTGCACTGGAGCCCTGTGCGTCTTTTGGTCCGTTTCAGGTCCGAATTCAGCCAAACATTCGAGCTGAAATGGCATCTGAAAGAGTGAACTAAGTCGCACCCGACCCCTGCTGTGAGCCACATGCGACAATGGTGTGAACCCAGCCTTACAGAAACACAGGATCCATGTTTTCTATACTGACAGAATGACAGTCTGCCTTGTTTACATAGGCAGACTGCCATTCTGTTAGTGTAACGAACGATCAGCAGTGCCGATGGAAATCGGATACGCGGGACCCGCTGATCAATGTAAAATCAAAGCGGGAGTGAGCCCCCGGCGGCGCACACTCGCGCCCTAAACCCGGAGGTGCAGAATCACGTATATGTACATGATTCTGCACAGCGTGGCCACCCTGTAGCAGTAAATCTGCTATGGGGTGGTCAGCAAGCAGGTATAGAGCACAGAGCTGAGTGGAGGGAAAGGACACACCCTCCTCTACACAGTTTCATTGGGAAACAATGCATAACTGAGACGGTCAGTCACCCTCTGTGTGCTGGAGGTGGGGGTGGGCCATTGCTTGGTGTCAAATTAGACTGTCAGAAGTGACTCATGCAGATAACAATGTGGGGAGAGATCTGAGAGGAAGCACACTAGGTGCTTTGGATTGAGGCAAGTACACACCAAAGAGGGACATGCTTTGTTCATTTTTCATATCAGAGGTTTAAAACCACTTTAATAGATAAATGATTACTATGTTGCATATGAGGTCATGCAGACATTACTGCAAAGTAGTTGGCTTTTGGAGCTACAGAGAGCCTTGTGATCCCTTTACGCATTCCCTACAAAGACCTGCCTCTCTTACCCTGCACCCTGCTGCTAGGCTTTGCTATAACTCATCAGCATTTACCCAAAATAAAAATACATTTTCCAAAGTTAGTCATGCTCCTCTTCTTATTCTTCTGTCCTGGCACAGGATCATTTGTGCCCTGTAGTAAATACACTTCCACCTTTCTATTTTCCCATCTTTCCTATGACAATAAAAGGAGTCTATTGTTGGTGCGAACATGACCTCAAAGTAGTTGGCTTTTTGACCTTCTACAAATGAGGTCACTTATGTTGAGTCACTTCCTAAGTAATTACACAGAAGTGATTAGCTGCAGTACTATAACCTGAAGGAAGAACACCACCCAGGAGAACAAGAACATACACATTCTTCTTTGTTTTGTAGATTCTACTCCAAAATTCATGTGTGAACAAACATTTGAACTTTTAGTGTTTCTCCTTTTGACTTGGGCAAGCTTAGCTTCAATAAATCTCTACCGGAAAATATGAATGGGTCACTGCACCTAAAAACATTGGTTGGCATTCACAAATATGATTTCATAAGGGTTAGCACCAAGGTTTGAATACAGATATATAGACATGTCTGGGGGATGTATATTACCTCCTGATCTTCTGATAATCTTTTTCACCCCATCCACAAAGTCAGGATACTGTATACAATCAGAACATTGGCAAATATCTCCATACACAGGAACACAAGTCTATGGAAAATGTGCACACTGCACCGCAATAGTCCTTGTGTGAATTTAATGATACAGTGGGGATTACAAAGATCCCTATAGTATGTGGTATAGTCTGTAAGTGTCCTCCTTAGATCTACACCGACTGCACTTTCAAGTGAACCTGTAGTGCAAAGTGGATTTGCCTTTAGTAAATCAGCCTATAAGTGTCCCTTCTGTCTGCTGCCCTGTTCCTCTGTTATCTGCATGAGTCACTTCTGACAAGTTTTTCTGACACCAAGACAAAAAAAGGTGACAGAGGCGGGATTGACAACCTAGGCTCTGTTCCTGTTTGCTGTGTGAAGCGGGGTGTGTCCCTTCCCTCCAATCGGCTCTCAGAGCTCTTCTCACTGTGCTATGCAGAGTGTAAATTCAGCTCTTTACCCCCTTTGTTTCTAACAGCTCAGACAAGCTTTATAAATTCAGATGTAGAGAACAGAATCCTGCAGATAAACAGTTACAATTGGGTATATGTAAGGGTTTACAACCACTTTAATAAAACAATGTTTACTTAAAGTGATACTGTAGTCTCATTTTTTTTTTCGTTAAAAATAATAAGCATGTTATACTTACCTGCTCTGTTGCAGTGGTTTTGCACATAGCAGCCCAGATCCTCCTCTTCTCTGGTCACTCTTACCGAGTGCCCTTCTGGCCCTTCCCTCTTGCCGAGTGCCCCCACAGCAAGCAGCTTGCTATGGGGGCACCTGAGCCGAGCCACAGCTCCCTATGATCATTCAGACACGGAGCCATAGCCAGGCCCCGCCCCCTTTCTCTCCTCCTTGGCTGACTGACTTTAAAGGACAGCAGTGGGAGCCAAGGGCGCTGTGCTGCTGTCTCAGCCAATGAGGATGGGAGTCCCGGGCAGCCGAGACACTCCTGCAACATTGCTGGATAGAGAGGGGGCTTAGGTAAGTATGAGGGGGGGGGGGGCTGATGCACACAGAAGAACCTTCTGCCTTTACACCCACTTTAATGAAGGCTTCTTCAGCCTCTCAGGGTCACTGACCTGGAGCAAGTATGAGGATTAGGACTTCTGAGGTTTGTAGGATCATTGAGGCTCATTTATAATTAATTTATAAAATAGTTTTGAGTTAGCCACAAAAAGACATGTAATTCTTCAGTTTATTTATTCACCTTTATTGCTGTTTAATTTTTAGCTTTTCTCTTGCACATGTAAAGAATTAGGCTATGTACACTTTAAACCCTGGCACTTCTAGGGTGACAACACTTATCTGCTGCCTTACAATGCAGTGTTGGCATGGCTACTGCTTTTTGGCTTCTGGCTGGCATGCACACACATGGCTTGCTTGCAACCCTTTTCAACTCAAACGAGACGGAAGGAGTAATGTGACCAATCAAAATCTCACAAAAAAAGGTATTTTTAACTGTTTATAGCAAAAAAGAAAAATCTGTTTCCCGTGTGCAATGCCTCCTCTTCACCTATTTAATGTCATTTAGTCCTTGGTTTACATCTGCTTTAAATGAAATGTGTTAGGAAATGTGGTGCATCTATCATTTTTTCAGTTCCAACTTAAATGTATCCTTTTTTTTTTTACTAATTCCTATGTTTCTTATTCAAGGCCTGTGACGGTGACTGGACTGCTGTGAGATCATGGAAGAAAGATGGCTCCAAGACGAGATGGGTAGATTACCTCATGTAGGAATGGTCCACCATGTCGGCTCAAGAAGAGGTGTGCTATACTCAGGAGAAGTCTAAACCATTTTTATTAGGAATTATTAATATGGGGGTCTCTGTATCAATGTATAACTCCCAACGTTCTGTTATAGGAAAGGACACCTTTTAGTGACAAAACCTTGAGGCGCTGGGTTCACACCATTACGAATTGGATGCGGGACCTCCGCATCCACCTCGCAGTAGCAGGAGATTTTGACAGGCCTTCTTGGGGAGCCAGTTCACATATCTCCGCAGCGGGTCCGGTGCGTTTTTTGGCCCGTTTCCGGTGCAAATTCAGACCAAAATGTGGGCTGAAATGGTGAACCAGCACGCACCGGACCCCTGTTGTGAGACGCCTTAGGCAAAACACACCCTTTTATCACACCTCTGGACCTGAAATGTTAAAAAGACAATAAAAGTTACATGTATAACAGACACAGTATTGTGTATTTAAAAAAACCTACAGTTGAGGGGTTATGTGATCTCTGGCCTAGTCCTGGATGGCTCATCACCAGTTTTATGTGTGACGGGGTGAGGGTATTGCCTCTATTCAACTAAGAGGCACCACAAAGTGGTTGTCAGAGTCCATGATAATGGGAATTTTCTAGTTCCCAAGTTGCAGCTTGACACAAAGAATGAATGAGTGACTTGTATAGCACTACCTATGTGAACTGAATCGCCTCAGGGTGCTTTGCCGCTGGTGTCCTTCTGCGGTATAGCGCGGTCCTTTACCCCATGGGGTCCCAACACGCTTACAAACACATACACATATTTGGCCAATTTTTTCTACAGGATCTAATTAACCTACCAGCATGTCTTTGGAGTGTGGAAACCGGAGTACCCGGAGGAAACCTACACAGGCACAGGAAGAACTTGCAAACTCCAGGCAGATGGTGTCGTGATCGGGATTTGAACCAGCAACCCTATTGCTGCTAGGTGAAAGTGCTAACCACTACACCACTGTGCTGCAGAACGCTAAGACTATTTTAGAGTGTATGCACACTATACAAGAGGTGTACTGCATCTCAGCAGCACCGTAACACAAAGCAGGGTGGAATATGTGCTGTAGACTGCCAGCCAAGACTAAGAACTGAGAGGAGGATTTTTCCAGCCAGGTATTGCTGTGTCAGCAGACTGTGCTATGACAGTCACAGCATTAAGCAATGCATGTAAGTGTTAAATAATACAAGGAAAGGGGGTGGAGGCAGAAAGGTTGTCCCTCTTGGGTACCCTGATAGTTCTCAGCATAACTTATTGTCACCATCAGCACAAATACATAAATCATTTGGACACGTTGGAACATTTATATTTAAATAGTCTTGCTGACCATATCAAATTTTATAGTAGTGATTTAAAGTGGGCAATAATTTATTGGGTTTAGTGCACTTTGTAAGTAGTTTTTATGCAATTAATGTCATTCAAAATGCAAGACGTACCCTCCCCACTAAGAATACAAACAGAAAACATTTGAAAAAAATTTACCCCAGGATGTCTACATGTAGAGCAGGATGTACCAAAACATGCTTAACCCCTTCATGACGGATGGTAAAACAAATCCTAATGCCTAAATACAGTTTTGCAAATTTGACATACTGTATGTTAGTAAAACTGTACATATCATCGCAACTACTTAGTTTTTTTTTTTTACAAATCGGGCTTTCATTTAGTGAAGAATAGGTCATGGATAGCTCCTGATTTATTTATTTTTGTATCAAAGGAAAACTGGCCCAAAATAGTAAACAAATTATTTTTGTAAATTTAACAGTATATTTCTTGCTATTACCATAACCTACCACCGAAGTCCAACCCAAAATAAATTCCCCAGCTCCTGACGATTGCAGCAATATCACATATGTGTATATTTGTTTGCTGTTTGTACCCGTAGTACAGCCCAAAAACAATGGTATGCATTTTGTTTTGTTTTGTTTTTTTTTAACTTACCTAAAACACACACTATTTTATTATTTTTTCAAATTAATCCTATCTAAAATACACTAACCACAACCCTTGACCTTTGACCCTAACCCTAATCCTGGCCTAGATCAAACCATGATCTAGCTATATTATCTTTTTTTCTTTCTCTTTTTACCTTATTTTTTTTTATTATTTTTTATTTTACGCACTTTTGTTTGTTTACATTTTTCTCCTCTGTATCCTTCTCTCCATTCAGAAGAGAAAAAAAAAAAACAGTGCAGGCTGCACAGTGATTATTCACTACAATAGCCATTCAAAGGCTATCACAGCAATCAGGTGATCGGGAACTGGGCTTCCCAGTTCCTGATTGTTAGTACAAGGCCCAGGGCTCTTAGTGAGTGCCTAGTCTCTGTGCTGGGAGCGCTCTATGCAGAACGTTCCCAGCATAAACATATGTACACATATATGCAGCTTCACGGGAGAAGAAGACCCAATTCAGTGAGGCCTCATATATGTGTACAATAGGTGGCAAGGTATTAAAGAGGTGGCAAGGGATTAAAGAGTCCCTGTCATTTTGTTATTTCAAAATAAGAGAGTCTCTTGGAAAGCATACCCAACCCTGACCCACCTATACTTACATTTGCTACTGTTCCACCCTTACGGTGCTCCACTGGAGCCTTAAGGAAATACCTTGTTCTTCTGGGCTTGTGACCTCTTATCTGAGGAGCCACCCAACTTCAAAAACTTCAGTTGAAAAATCTATCAGTCTGGACATTCAGACTGATAGAACCACATGCCACAGGCACTGGGTTCATCTGAATGCAATAGCCAGCAGGGGAGATTCCTGCATCCACACGGTTTGGCATGGATAGAGAAATCTTTGCATATACTGTGTGATTAATAACAGCATTCAAAATAATGACAACACAGAGATTTAAAAATAAAAAACAAAATTAATAAAAAATCTAGTTTATCTAGCACTGATTACACAGTTCATGCCCCTCTCTCCTAGATAGCTAAACCTGTGTTCAGCTCCACAAAACATAGGCCTTTTACTTACAAGGCTGCCATCACACAGTGTCTCTCTGTGTAAACCAACATCTTCCAGTCTCCCAGGGTTTAAGGGAACCTCTGTGAAGGCAGTTGCTTCCTGTATAAAGGATAACTATAGCAGTAGCACAATTAAGCCTTATTCTCAGAAATCTTAGGGGGGCTAATAACACTTTTTCACACTCAAACTAAATTCTTAGTGCATTGACTGATCTGTGTTAAGCAGCAGTTGCTGACAGCTACATTTCCTACACTGGTATCGATTTGCTCATCTCTGTACCTAAAGTGACTCTATTATCAAAGGTTAACCTAACGCTATGTTAACCGTCTTGCTGTGATTGATATAATAATAATAGAGGGGCTTAAATGCTCCTGGAGAAAATACTGCTCAAGGTTTCCGTTAGTGCTAGCCACATAAAATGAAGAATTGTGCACGAAGTGTTATTACGAAAGCAATGAACAGACTGACTGGCCTTCTCTATAAGAAGATACAGTACCATGACCAAGTGCCTAGGCCTTCACACACATAGGCAACACCAAAAATAACCTAGAACGGCCTTTTTTCAACAGAAAAGTGTATTTTATTCATTGTTACTTTTAATTCAGTGATAAAAATCAATCTCTGTTTAGGCGAAGTGGAGAGTGTGGCGTTGCGGTCATGCACTTTACTGTCATTGAGAAAATGCAATGCAGTCACTGAATAGCGCCCACGCTTCAGCTGAACCAATGCAACTACAACGCATTCTTTAAAAATCCATACCTGGAATTCTTCTTTAACACCTTCACGCCCGGCCTATAGCAGAATGACGGCTGGGCAGTAGCTTTACAGTTCTGAGTGAACGTCGTAATGCGACTTCTCAAAACAGTGGCGCTTGTGTGCCCGCAAGGCGGCGCAATCTGGTGGACACAGCCGATGACTAATCAGTGTACTAGCTCGGTGCCAGTACCATGTGACCACTGTGACCAATCACAGTAGGTTACATGTCAGGTGTAAACAATAGATGACTTTCTTACTTTCCCTTCCTGTGTTGCTAGCTGTGATTGGTCAATGTGATCACATGGTATAGACAGGGCCAATAACAGCCCATCTGTACCATGTGATTAGCTTTGGTCGATCACAGCTAATTACAACAGACAAACTGAATGAATCAGTTTCATTCAGTAAAATGCTTGCTTATAGCAATGTAAAAAAAATAAAAATAAAATCCTGATCACTTCCCCAGAGTAGTACAATGTTACTATGGTAACATTAGAGTTGTGCTTATAAGTTTGCATACCCTGCCATTTATGATTTCTTGGCCATTTTTCAGAGCATATGAAAGATAACACAAAAACATTCATTTCTTTCACTCTTGGTTAGTGTTTGGCTGAAGCCATTTATTATCAATCGTCAGTCGACAATTCTTTTTCTTTCCCCATGACTTAGAATCCAGAAACATCAGTGCAGCACTGGATGAAAGATGCAAGGGTCTGTCAGGAGTCCAGAAACTCATTGACCTTTTATACACACACACTAATTACAAGCATACAGATCACAGGTGAGGATGGTTACCTTTAATAGCCATTCAAACCCCTTTGTGTCAACTTGTGTGCATGTTATCAGGCCAAAATCACCAGGGTATGTAAACTTTTGATCAGGGTCATTTGGGTAGTTTCTGTTGCCATTATGATTTAAAAAGAGTAAACACAGTTGACTGATAATAAATGGCTTCAGCCAAACACTAACCATGAGTGAAAGAAAAGTTTTTTGTGTTATCATTCATATTCTCTGAAAAATGTCCAAGAAATCATAAATTCTGCCAGGGTATGTAAACTTATGAGCACAACTTTATATTGCTCTGGTCGCAGTGTGTTAAAAAAAAAAAAAAAGAAATCGTATAAAAAAAGAAAAAAAATATGTAATAAAAACTAAGTTGAAAAAAATATTTTTTTTGGGCTGTCACCAGTCAGTGTCTCTGGTCACAGCCACACCAGTTATAGATTTTACTAGTTTTTTTTAAAATATCTTCATTTTCCAAAAAAAATTACAAAAAAGTACAACTTCCAAAAGCCCACCCTGCCTCTTACTAAATACCTTGGACTATCTACTTTACAAAAATGGATCATTTGTCCTGGCATTGTAGAGCCTCAAGAAATGAGACCATCAGCACATCAGGATTCATCATTTTTCAGATATATACAGTATCTCAAAAAAGTGAGTACTCCCCTCACATTTTTGTAAATATTTTATATCTTTTAATGTGACAACATTTAAGAAATGACACTTTGCTACAATGTAAAGTAGTGAGTGTACAGCTTGTATAACAGTGTAAATTTGCTCTCCTCTCAAAATAACTCAACACACAGTGTCTAAACCGCTGGCAACAAAAGTGAGTACATTCCTAAATGAAAATATCCAAATTTAAAACGATTAGCCATTTCCCTCCCTGGTGTCATGTGACTTGTTAGTGTTACAAGGTCTCAGGTGTAAATGGGGAGCAGGTATGTTAAATTTGGTGTTATCGCTCTCACTCTCTCATACTGGTCACTGGAAGTTCAACATGGCACCTCATGGCAAAGAACACTCTGAGGATCTGAAAAAAAGAATTGTTGCTCTACATAAAGATGGCCTAGGCTATAAGATGATTTCCAAGACCCTAAAACTAAGATGCAGCATGGTGGCCAAGACCATACAGCAGTTTAACAGGACAGGTTCCACTCAGGACAGGCCTCGCCATGGTCGACCAAAGAAGTTGAGTGCACATGCTCAGCGTCATATCCAGAGGTTTTCTTTGGGAAATAGATGTATGAGTGCTGTCTGCATTGCTGCAGAGGTTAAACGGGTGGGGGGTCAGCCTGTCAGTGCTCAAACCATACACAACACACTGCATCAAATTGGTCTGCGTGGCTGACATGCCAGAAGGAAGCCTTTTCTAATGATGATGCCCAAAAAAGCCCGCAAACAGTTTGCTGAAGACAAGCAGACTAAGGACATGGATTACTGGAACCATGTCCTGTGGTCTGATGAGACCAAGATAAACTTATTTGGTTCAGATGGTGTCAAGTGTGTGTGGCAGCAACCAGGTGAGGAGTACAAAGACAAGTGTATCTTGCCTACAGTCAAGCATGGTGGTGGGAGTGTCATGGTCTGGGGCTGCATGAGGGCTGCCAGCACTGGGGAGCTACAGTTCATTGAGGGAACCATAAATGCCAACATGTACTGTGACATACTGAAGCAGAGCATGACCCACTCCCTTTGGAGACTGGGCCTCAGGGCAGTATTCCAACATAACGACCCCAAACACACCTCCAAGACGACCGCTGCCTTGCTAAAGAAGCTGAGGGTAAAGGTGATGGACTGGCCAAGCATGTCTCCGGACCTAAACCCTGTTGAGCATCTATTGGGCATCCTCAAACGGAAGGTGGAGGAGTGCAAGGTCTATAACATCCACCAGCTCCGTGATGTCATCATGGAGGAGTGGAAGAGGACTCCAGTAGCAACATGTGAAGCTCTGGAGAACTCCATGTCCAAGAGGGTTAAGGCTGTGCTAAAAAATGTTGACACTTTGGGCCCAATTTGGACATTTTCACTTAGGGGTGTACTCAACTTTTGTTGCCAGCAGTTTAGACACTAGTGGTGTGCTGAGTTATTTTGAGGGGACAGCAAATGTACACTGTTATACAAGCTGTACACTCACTACTTTACATTGTAGCAAAGTGTCATTTGTCACATGAAAAGATATAATAAAATATTTACAAAAATGTGAGGAGTGTACTCACTTTTGTGAGATACTGTATATCATAGTTTGTGGACTCTATAACTTTCCTACAGACTAAATAATATACACTGATTTGGGTTATTTTCACCAAATAAATATAGGAAATAAATATAGCAGAATACATTCTGGCCTAAATTTATGAAGAACAATTATTTATTTGCAAAATGTTATAACAGAAACAAAGAAAAACACATTTTATTTTTTCAAAATTTTCAGTCTTTTTTAGTTTATTTAGCGAAAAATAAAAAAACCCAGTGGTGGTTAAATACCGCCAAAAGAAAGCTCTAGTTGTGTGAACAAAATGATAAAATTTAGTTTGGGGTGTTGCATGACCGTGCAATTGTCATTCAAAATGTGACAGCGATGAAAGCTTAAATTTAGCCTGTGCTGGAAGGAGGTACAAGTGCACGGTATTGAAGTGATTAAGGCATCTTTACCTTAAAGCTGAACTCCATGTGCTGACATCATCCTTGTGCTGTTTTTAGCCTCTTCATAGAGCGGAGTTGTAGGTGGGTCCTCCAGCAAGACTTCTCATTGTAAGATGTTTCAAAAACTACAGAAGGGGGCGGATACAAGACCAGTCACCCTGCACAAGGAGACAGAGCGGCAGTGACTGGTCTTTATTACAAGTTGTTTCATCATGAATTACTGTACAGATCTGGAAAAAATATACAAAGCACACCAAGACTAAAAAAGTAAAGTAAGAACACACATACCTCTTGTATTTAGTCAATATTAGTTTAGCCCAGATTTACGCTTTAACACTTAAGTACGGGTCCACTTTTATGAAAGTCATCATGGGCATCTTATACAGCTAGCTGTTTATACAAATACGGGAAATAAATAAATCTACACGTGGACAGTGCGTGAAAACAGTTATGACAACAAACATTACACAATTGATTTGTTGCTGCTTATAATACAACCCTCTCCCTCGGTCAGGTACTGATACCCTCATGGAACAATTGTTGTATATTTGATTTTTAATGCAAGTGATCAGCTCAGGAGTTTTTACCAACATCATAGTTCTTTTGTTCCACTTGTTCCTGCTCAATTTGTCACAGTCTTTCCAAGCCCACACACATACAGACAGATCAGTGTATTTTTCAAGAGACTACTCTTTCATGTTTAAATAATTTAATAAGATAAAGGAATGTTGTGTTATTGGCAGATTATTCTGGTGCAGCTGTTGCCTGGTAACCAGAGAGAAAAGTAACAGAAAGTGCAAATATCTCTAACACTCATCTTTTCCTGACAAGTGTGGGCAGACAGCTCCGGAATGAAAACGGCAAAGCAGCCGCATATGAAAAATGTTCATTTAAATGTACTATTTTTTATTTATTTATTTTTCATTTAAAAGTGAGCCAGTAATACTGTAAACATCCTAAAGGCACTTCCCTGCAATAGAAAAACTATTAGGTGTCATGCACGTGGGGCTTAATGTGGCCGTATATTGTAAATTGCAGGTGTATTTCCGCACCCTAGATACACAGCTGCTGAGTACAGCCAACCATATAATAATGAATGGCTGTATTCAATACAACCATGCATTGCAAGCCAGCTGTACTTGGGTTTACACTTCTTGCATTCGTACTGGGCATAAATATTTTGTGCGGAAACCTGTGCGTGGCTTTTTCCATGCATAGGTTTATGCAAGTAGTGGTCTAAACCCAGGTACATCCACACGCTGTGTATCCTGGGTGCAGAAATACCCCAAAATTCACATCATATTTAGCCTCAAGTGTCCATGTGCATCAAGTCTAATGCCCCGTACACACGGTCGGATTTTCCGACGGGAAATGTTGGATGTGAGCTTGTTGGCTGAAAGTCCGACCGTGTGTATGCTCCATCGAACATTCGATGTTGGACTTTCAAACGTTTGCTAGCAGGTTCTCAAATTTTCCACCAACAAAACTTTGTTGTCGGAATTTCCGATCGTGTGTACACAAGTCTGTCGCACAAAAGTTCACGCATGCTCGGAATCAAGCAGAAGGTGCCGCACTGGCTATTAACCACTTCAATACCACGGACGTCATATGACGTCCTGGGCTTTGAGCAGGTATATCTGAATGATGCCTGTAGTTACAGACATCATTCAGATATTGCCGGTTTCAGCCGGCGAATCTCTACACCATAGGAATGGTCATAGCGGCCGTTCCACCGCTTGATCGTTCCTATGGGAGGTGAGAGGGGACACCCCCCCTCCTGCCGCCCTCCGGTGCTTGCTCCGACTCACCGTTACGATCGGTGAGGCGGAGAGCGGATCCGCCAGCGCCGGATGTAGATCCTAGAGATTTCCGGCGGACCAGATGGTCCCCGGAGTCTCTATGATCATCGGAGGCCGGGCGCGATGTTATGACGTCACGCCCGGCCTCTCCATTCAAAAAAACGACGCCGCTTCGGCTGGGAAGCGGCGATCGTTTTATTTTATTTTTTTATTTCAGGCTTCCCAGCCTAGTGGTGAGATATGGAGTCTTATTGACCCCATATCTCACTATTAAGAGCACCTGACATGTCATATTGCTATTACAAGGGATGTTTACATTCCTTGTAATAGGAATAAAAGTGATCAATTTTTTCAAAAAAGTGTCAATATAAAAAAAAATGAAATATAATTAACAATAAAAAAAAAAATTTTTAAAGCGCCGCTGTCCCCGTGTGCTCGCACGCAGAAGCGAACGCATACGTAAGTTCCGCCCACATATGAAAACGGTGTTCAAACCACACATGTGAGGTATCACCGCGAACGTTGGAGCGAGAGCAATAATTTTGGCCCTAGACCTCCTCTGTAACTCAAAACATGTAACCAGTAAAAAAATTTCAAGCGTCGCCTATGGGGATTTTTAAGTACCGAACATTGGCACCATTCCACGAGCGTGTGCAATTTTAAAGCGTGACATGTTAGGTATCTATTTACTCGGCGTAACTTCATTTTTCACAACATGCAAAAACATTGGGCTAATTTTACTGTTTTGTTTTTTTCCCCAAAAAAACGCGTTCGAAAAATTCCTGTGCAAATACTGTGTGAGATAAAAAGTTGCAACAACCGCCATTGTATTCTCTAGGGTCTTTGCTAAAAAAAACATATATAATGTTTGGGGGTTCTATTTTTAATTTTCTAGCAAAAAAATGATGATTTTTACATGTAGGAGCAAAGTGTCAGAATTGGCCCGGTATTAAAGTGGTTAAACTTCCTTTTTCTCGGCTCATCGTACGTCTTGTACGTCACCAAGTTCATAATTGTTGGTCAATATTTGTGTGACCGTGTGAATGCAAGACAAGTTGGAGCCAACAACCTTCGAACAAAAATGTATGGTTTTGTTGTCAGAAAGTCTGATCGTGTGTACGGGGCATTATACTCACCTCTCCGGTGTCTCCTACCTTCCTTCCAATCCAGTGCTGCAGTTTCCAAAGACTTATCAGCAGTTGAATGCTTGAGTCCCATGCTAAAGGTTGTGGCTCCATCTTCAGACCCCTGTATTACTGATGTATTCTGTAGTGGCCTAAAACAATGAGCAGTTATGCAAACAAGCTTTTTCTGGTTACCCTTTGGCCACTTTCTACCCTACTCTGCAAAATACCAATAGTTGCTTGCTTATTGCATACTTTACTGAACATATAGGGGTTGATTTACTAAAAGAAAAAAAACTGTGCACTTTGTAAAGTACAGTTGCTCCAGAGCTCAGAAAATGAGCAGCAGCTATCCCTGGCATCTCCAAGCATGCCCAAAAGCTAGTAGCATGTATCCTTTTAGCTGCTAAATGGGTTATTCCCTTAGGGTGGTTAACTACTTCTCCAACCACGCTATCACCACTATTGCAGGCCTTAGTTCATTTAGAGTGCCTTGAAAAAGTATTCATACCCCTTTAAATTTTCCACATTTTGTCATGTTACAACCAACAACGTAAATGTATTTTATTGGGCTTTTCTGTGATAGACCAACACAAAGTGGCACATGATTGTGAAGTGGAAGGAAAATGATAAATGGTTTTCATACTTTTTTACAAATAAATGTCTCTTCCAGTTTTGCACATCTACAACCCCTGGCAAAAATTTTGGAATCACCAGTCCCTGAGGATGTTCCTTCAGTTGTTTATTGTTGTAGAAAAAAAGCAGATCACAGACATGGCCAAAAACTAAAGGCATTTCAAATGGCAACTTTCTGGCTTTAAGAAACACTAAAAGAAATCAAGAAAAATAATTGTGGTGGCCAGTAACAGTTAGATTTATAGAACAAGCACAGGGAATAAATTATGGAATCACTCAACTCTGAGGAAAAAATTATGGAATCACCCTGTAAATTTTCATTACAACCACTGACACCTGCATCAGATTAAATCTGCTTGTTAGTATGTAGGTAAAAAGGAGTGATCACACCTTGGAGAGCTGTTGCAACAAGTGGACTGACATGAAGCATGGCTCCAACACCAGAGATGTCAATTGAAAAAAAGGAGAGGATTATCAAACTCCTTAAAGAGGGTAAATCATTACGCAGTGTTGCACAAGATGTTGGTTGTTCACAGTCGGCTGTGTGTAAAACATGGACCAAATACAAACAACATGGGAAGGTGGTTAAAGGCAAGCATACTGGTAGACCAAGGAAGACATCAAAGCGTCAAGACAGAAAACTTAAAGCAATATGCCTTGAAAACAGAAAATGTACAACAAAATAAATGAGGAACAAATGGGAGGAAACTGGAGTCAACATCTGTGACCGAACTGTAAGAAACCGCCTAAAGGAAATGGGATTTACATACAGAAAAGCTAAAAGAAAGCCATCTCTAACACCTAAACACAAAAAAATAAGGTTACAATGGGCTAAGGAAAGGCAATCGTGGACTGTGGATGATTGGATTTCTGTCTTGACGCTTTGATGTCTTACTTGGTCTTGGTCTTTGTGTTAGAGATGGCTTTCTTTTAGCTTTTCTATATGTAAATCCCATTTCCTTTAGGCACTTTCTTACAGTTCGGTCACAGATGTTGACTCCAGTTTCCTCCCATTTGTTCCTCATTTGTTTTGTTGTACATTTTCTGTTTTCAAGGCATATTGCTTTAAGTTTTCTGTCTTGACGCTTTGATGTCTTCCTTGGTCTGCCAGTATGCTTGCCTTTAACCACCTTCCCATGTTGTTTGTATTTGGCCCATGTTTTACACACAGCCGACTGTGAACAACCAACATCTTGTGCAACACTGCATGATGATTTACCCTCTTTAAGGAGTTTGATAGTCTTTTCCTTTTTTTCAATTGACATCTCTGGTGTTGGAGCCATGCTTCATGTCAGTCCACTTGTTGCAACAGCTCTCCAAGGTGTGATCACTCCTTTTTACCTACATACTAACAAGCAGATTTAATCTGATGCAGGTGTCAGTGGTTGTAATGAAAATTTACAGGGTGATTCCATAATTTTTTCCTCAGAGTTGAGTGATTCCATAATTTATTCCCTGTGCTTGTTCTATAAATCTAACTGTTACTGGCCACCACAATTATTTTTCTTGATTTCTTTTAGTGTTTCTTAAAGCCAGAAAGTTGCCATTTGAAATGCCTTTAGTTTTTGGCCATGTCTGTGATCTGCTTTTTTTCTACAACAATAAACAACTGAAGGATCATCCTCAGGGACTGGTGATTCCATAATTTTTGCCAGGGGTTGTAGAGAGTGACATTTTTGTCCATTCTTCTTTGCAAATTAGCTCAAGCTTTGTCAAATTGGATTGAGAACGTCTGTGAACAGCAGTATTCAAGTCTTGCCACAGATTCTCAATCGGATTTAGGTCTGAACGTTGACTGGGCCATTCTAACACATGAATATGCTTTGATCTAAACCATTCCATTGCAACTCTGGCTGTATGTTTAGGGTCGTTCTCCTGCTGGAAGGTGAACCTCCACCCCAAGTCTTTTGCAGACTCTAACAGGTTTTCTTCTAAGATTGCCCTGTATTTGGCTCCATTCATCTTCCCATCAACTCTGACCAGCTTCCCTGTCCCTGCTGAAGAAAAGCATCCCCACAACATGATGCTGCCACCACCATAACTCACGGTGGGGATGGTGTGTTCAGGGTGATGTGCAGTGTTAGTTTTCTGCCACACATAGCGTTTTGCTTTTAGGCTCCGTAAGATGTTCAAACCTTGGGATATTTTTTTATACCCTAACCCTGGTTTAAACTTCTCCACAACTTTATCCCTGACCTGTCTGGTGTGTTCCTTGGCCTTCATGATGCTGTTTGTTCACTAAGGTTTTCTAACAAACCTCTGAGGGCTTCACAAAACAGCTGTATTTATACTGATATTAAATTACACACAGGTGGCCTCTATTTACACATTAGGTGACTTCTGAAGGCAATTGGTTCCGCTAGATTCCAGTTAGGGGTATCAGAGTAAAGGGGGCTGAATAGAAATGCACGCCACACTTTTTAGATATTTATTTGTAGAAAAAAAAATTGAAAACCATTTATCATTTTCCTTCTACTTTCTTCACAATTATGTGCCACTTTGTGTTCATCTATCACCTAAAATCCCAATAAAATACATTTACGTTTTTGGTTGTAACATGACAAAATGTGGAAAATTTCAAGGGGTGTGAATACTTTTTCAAGGCACTGTACATAGAATGGAACGCCTTACCACTGTGGTACACGACTCCCTACCTCAATTTTCAAAATTTGGGAGTTATGGGATAACTCTGAGGCTAACCCTGATTCAGTGCCTCAAATATCTGAATAACTACCTTTCTACCCCCACCCCTTTATGTATTCCATTGAAATGACTTTTGTCCCCTCCATTTCCATCCTCCATGGTGTATCTTCCCCCTCAGGTTACATACCCCTCGGGGGAACTCCTTCCTTTGTTCTAAGCTATATTAGGACGTTTCTATGAGGTCAATCCATGGAGCTGTAATTAATGTTATGTGTTGGTTTTAACCCTGCCTTCAATGCCTACTCTAATGGGTTGCCATTTCTATAATGCTCAAGGCTTAAACTTGTTTTTTTTTTTTATATATATATATAGTTCATCAAAATTGTGTTTTTTTTTATACTACATTTGTGATTTATTTCAGTTATACTGTCATGTTTTTTTAATGACTTTTCTTCTATATTTGTATTTCTTTGGAAAATTTCAATAAAAATAAATTTAAAAAAAAATGATCAGCTCTGCTGACTTCCATAATCCAATCAAGTGCAAGCAAAAATGCAGTTTTTTTCCCTTGCACGTGATTGAGTACTCTTTGCAAAGTGAAGCCTTACCTCATTTAATAAGCTCTGGAGCAACTGCACTTGTAGAGGGCAACTGCAAAGTGTGCAGTCTTTAGTAAATCAACCACAGACTGCCAATATGAGGAAGACAGACACAGTAGACGGAGTCTCAGGTCTAGTCACTTGACCTGCACTATGTAATAGAAATTGAAAGATGCCTGTTCTATTAGAAATATGACTGGATGTTAGGAAAAATCTATTTACAACCTCTGTATACATTGCAAAACAGAATCCCAATATCCATTTAGATGTACACAAAGCTTTAAAGGAGAAGTCCAGCCTGAGCTCTTTTGGCTGGACTTCTCCCATGGTTCACAAGAGTGTAAATAGGTTTGCACTCCTGTGACCCGTTTTCAGCAGAGAGTGAACTGAAATCTGCTCTCTGCTGACGTCACAGGAATCAGTCCAGGCACTGCGTCATCCCGACAATGGGAGCCTGGATCCGCGAGGTGTCTAGACTGACACCTGTCTCAGGCTCTCAGCGAGCCGCTCAGAGCCTGAGACGGCCACTCCCCGCCCCTCCACAGCTCAGCGTTTTAGTGACTGGAGGAGCAGAGCGGTGAGATGCTGATTGACAGTCAGCAGCTCTCCGCTCGGGGAGTTGTGAGAACTGAGCCATTGGCGATGTTCAGTGGCTCGGTTCTCAGTGTAGAGGCGCCGGGGGACCGATGCTGCATCCACCTAGATAAGTATGATCCTGGAAAAAAAACGGATTCCCATACTTCTCTTTTAACACCTACTGCAGTGACTACCAACCAACTATTTTGGTGGGGCACACAGGCATCTGACACTCTCAAAAGTATCAAATGCTGAAGAGTCTGGCGGAGGTTGCAATGGAGAGAAGGTAATTGGGCCACCAGAGGAATAAATAAAAAACTAAAAAGTGTCATTATCAACTTTTCAAAAGCCTGATGCAATCACTTAAAAATTACAAGTAGTAATTAAAGTGGAACTACACTGCATCTGAGCACCTTAAACCAAAAAATGCTGTTTATTAAATTTTTAAAGGAAATGTAAAGGTTTGTTTTAAAAAAAAAAAAAAAACATGTCATACTTACCTCCTGTGTGCAGTTGGTTTTGCCAGGTGACCCCTATCCTCATCTTCTGGGGTCCCACAGCGGCGCTCCTGACTCCTCCTCTTCTTGTGTGCCCCGTCGGAGAAGCACTCTCCTTCGGGCACTCGTACGGGCGTGCTCCCGTGTCCTGCTACTGCGTCCATTGAAACAGACAGCCTTACTATAGGCTTACCTGTAGTAAAAAGTGGTTGTAAAGGGTTTACAACCACTTTAATTTTTGCTAACAGAAGCTATGGCTAATTATGATACATATTTTATAATCATTCATATAATCTTTTTTTTTTTCATTTCAGGAAGCAGCAATTCCAACACAACAGATTTCCAGTCAGATCAGCAACCAGGTAAACTATTGGATGTTAATGATATTTTAAACTAAATTATTGATACTTTTTGTCTGGAATGGACAAAGTGACAGAGTTTTTTTAAAGTCTAAAACAGATAAACTCTCCTTCGCTGTGCTCCTCCGCCACTCTGTCAAAACTTGAGCTAAATAGCAAATATGAGGGAGCACATGACCTCCTCCCAGCAAGCAGTGCTTGGGCCAAAATAGACATTTTCCAGGCCAGAACCTTGGTATGTTTGGGCAAGAGTAACATCCTTATCCCTGTGTAAGCTTTAGCACCTTCTAAATCGTAGTTTACACAGGGTTAGAAATGGAGAGATATCTGTGCTGAAATCCAAACAAAATAAAGTTTAGACTTACCTGCTCTATGCAGTGGTTTTGCACAAGGCAGAACTGATCCTCATCTTTTCAGGTCCTCCTGGCTCCTCCTCTTCAGCCAGTGCCCCCAATAGCAAGCCACTTTTTCTTGGTGGGGCACTGGTGCGTGCTTGCTCCCTGCTCTATGCGTCCATAAGACACAGAGCTGTGGCTCAGCCTGGTCCTGCCCCCCCCCCTCTCCTCATTGGCTCACTGGCCGTGATTGACAGTAGCAGGAGCCAGTAATCCATGAAAAGCACATCGCTGGATCGAGAGGGAGCTCAGGTGAGTATTAGGGGGGCCGCTGCACACAGAAGTTTTTTTTTTACCTTCGTGCATAGAATACATTAGGGTAAAAACCTTGAGCCTTTAAAACCACTTTAAATCATTATAATACATGCAGTGCAAAAGAAGCGTGACCGCATTTTAATACTGAAGAGTCTATATTAACCCTCTGCACACTGCTAGACATCCTTATGTATTTCAAGCAAACTTTTCCATAAAAAGGGATTCTTGGTTTGCATTTATTGATCAAGGTGGCCACTTGCATCAAAGTGATCCCTCTCTTGCCAGTCCTTACTCTACTGTGCCAAATGCCAAATAGTTACTTGCATATAGCATACAACTTAATGGATCTCTAACACTAATATGGGGAAGACAGACACATCTAGGGGAGAGCTTCAAACTCAGGTCTGGTCACTGATCTGTAGATTTGGGCTTGGGCATCCTCCAAAACTATCTCTACCTGAACTCCAAATTTGCACTCTTTTTAGGTGCAGTCAGCTGGGGGACAGGTCTATCCCCATCTCACAGCACTTGTAAATCAAGGGGCAGGATACTGGTAACATCAGTGCCCGTAAACAATCATATGCTCATGTATAGTTGATGTCATTAGTCCAGCTCTTCTCTACTGACCTGCACTAAAAAATAGAAATAAAGTTCAGCACAGACATCTCTGCATTTCTGTTGCACAGTGCAGGTCAGTGACAAGGTCAGTGTAGCTCTCCCTAAGCTGTGTTTGTCTGACCTATGCAGGCGCTATATGTCCATTAAGATATTCTACAAGCAAGTAAGTACTTGTATATTGCACTGCGGAATAGGAATTGGCCAGAGAGGGGCCATTTTGATGCAGTTGGCCAGCTGGAAAATCTATTTTGGTATATGCAAAGCAAGAATCCCTGTCAAGTGTTCTTGAAATATTAAAAATGGTAGGTAATACTGTGCTGTCCCAAATTAAACATACCAGTGAAAATCAAGATAGTGACCTAGCAACAGCAACTTTCCTGTGAGACACACACAGCACAAATCCAATAGTCCAAATTAACCACTTCCGGACTGCCCATCGTCATTATATGTCGGCTGTTTGAAGAGGGATATTGTTGTTATGGCAGCAGCTATCAGGTATCCTCTTCTTCAGTGAGCAGTCTGGTTTAAGATAAAAGTGGTCTCTGCGGTGGATTCACCACAAGATCACTTTTATCGGCGGCGGGAGAGGGGCCTCCCGCCGCAATTTTGTGCCCTCCGCCACTTACCGGAGCCGTCGGCAGCGGTGGAGGCAATCGGATCCTTCCTGTGGCCTGACATGGAGACGAGTGAGGGGAAGATGGGCCCCAGCCGTCTCCATATCATTGCATCAAAACGTTACTTCCGCCCATAGCTCTTAAAGGGCCTTTTTTTTTTTTCTTTTTTTTAAATGACAATTTTTTGTTTACATTCCTTGTAATAGGAATAAAAGTGACACAATTTTTTTTATTTAAATAGTGGAAAAATAAAAAATTAAAGGTAAAATAAATAAGAATATAAAAACAACAAATTTTTTAAACGCGCCCCATCCCGCCGAGCTCGCGTGCAGAAGCGACTGCATACCTGAGTAGCACCTGCATATGAAAACGGTGTTTAAACCACACATGTGAGGTATCGCCACGATCAGTAGAGCGAGAGCAATAATTCTAACTCTAGACCCCCTCTGTAACTTAAAAAATGCAACCTGTAGAATTTTTAAACTTCCCCTTTGGAGATTTTTAAGGGTAAAAGTTTGTTGCCATTCCACGAGCGGGCGCAATTTTGAACGGTGACATGTTGGGTGTCAATTTACTCGGCGTAACATTATCTTTTACAATATAAAAAAAAATGGGCTAACTTTACTGTTGTCTTATTTTTTAATTCAAAAATGTGTATTTTTTCAAAAAAAAGTGCGCTTGTAAGACCACTGCGCAAATACGGTGTGACAGAAAGTATTGCAACAACGGCCATTTTATTCTATAGGGTGTTAGAAAAAAAAATGTATAATGTTTGGGGGTTTTAAGTAATTTTCTAGCACAAAACCTGCTTTTAACTTGTAAACAACAAATCTCAGAAAGAGGCTTGGTCCTTAAGTGGTTAAAGTACTAAAATTGAAAACAAAAATGAAAAACAAATGCAGACACGCTGCAACAAAAGGAGTACATAAGGTGATAAGGAATCCAATATATCCCACGGTGCACTTAAACATTCACCCAAATGGTGTGTGAGTTCCAGAAAAAAGCCTGCACCTCAAAAAATGGCCGCTTACCAGCTCCTTATGACCTCGTATTACGGAAAGTCTTTCCTGCTTGTGTGGCTATAAAACCCAGCCAAGGCCTTTATTCATCCAGAAGTGTTTGTAAGATTATTCTATGCGTGTTTAACACTTCTGTTTGTAAGTGCAACCTTTTTTTTACATTATTAAAATGCCAAAGATTTTACACTATGAAAGCCTTATTTCTTTTGGGGTTCTTCTCTGATTGGGCTTTTCCTTGAGTGGCGGATGCTCTTCAGCGTGATCCCCCTGGTTGAATAAAGGCCTTGGCTGGGTTTCATAGCCACAAGCGGGAAAGACTTTCCGTAATACAAGGTCATAAGGAGCTGGTAAGTGGCCATTTTTTGAGGTGGAGGCTTTTTCTGGAACTCACACACCATTTAGGTGAATGTTTAAGTGCACCGTGGGATATATTTGATTCCTTATCACTTTATGGTCTCCTTTGTTGAAATGTGTCTGTATTTGTTTTTCATTTTTCTTTTCAATTTTAGCGCTACTTTAATTTGGACTGTTCTTGAAATATGTGAGGGTTTATAGTAGTGTGCAGAGGGTCTATTCTGAATCTTGTTAATGCCAAGGAAGATTGGAGTAGAAGAGGATCACACAAAACATCCAAGATTTGAAGATAGACAGGAATTATACTATGGAGATCTCAATGTAGAGTTTCCAAGACATCTAATGCCCCATACACACAATAGGATTTTCCGAAGGAAAATGTTTGATAGGAGCTTGTTGTCGGAAATTCCGACCATGTGTAGGCTCCATCGGACATTTTCCATAGGAATTTCCGTCACACAAAATTTGAGAGCTGGTTCTCAAATTTTCCGACAACAAAATCCGTTTATTGTGTACACAATTCCGACGCACAAAGTTCCACGCATGCTCGGAATCAAGCAGAAGAGCCGCACTTCATTATTCTCGGCTCGTTGTACGTCACCGCGTTCTTGACGTTCGGAATTTCCAACCACCTTTGTGTGACCGTGTGTGTATGCAAGACAAGTTTGAGCCAACATCCGTCAGAAAAAAATCCATGGATTTTGTTGTCGGAAAATCCTACCGTGTACAGGGCATAAGAAAGCAGAGGCTGACTTCACTCAGAAGGCTTTATCTATAACTAAAATATTACTTTTGGGTGGATTGGCCTTTAAGATCTGGGTCTGGGTTTCACCATCTTGCACCCCTCTCGTTCTTCTGTAATGTTCGAGTACCATAGGTTTTTGGAAAACCTCCAACTGAGAAGATGTAGTGTAGCCTGACAAAAGTATTGAGAAGTTTGAAATCGTTAAGCGGTACAAGAACATGAGTGAAATTGTTGTCCTATGCCCAAAACCCTCCTACTAAGAGCCATGCGTTGGAGTTCTTTTTTAAACCTGCTTTATCTTGTGCACAGTTCAAATGAGTTAATACAGAAATTCACATAGAAAGGATCAGTGGAGGATTACTCTCTCCCTCTTTAAGCATTTTAGGTTTACTGCTCACTTGCTCTCCATCTGCTTAGCTGCACTTTTAAGACTTCTAAAACAAATCCAGCCAGCACCATAAAAAGCCTTTGGTTTAAAATCCTAGTTCTACAGCCCTCTCCTAATAAGCGAACAGCTGTTTTTTCCTCTTGTAAACTAATCTTTGGCTGGATAAGCACCAGACAGCCAATAACTGCACAGTGCTCAGTTTTCTTCTCTGCAGGCCAAAAGAGAAACAGTCACATTATTACATTCAAACCAACGTCCCGAAAGCCTTATATGAAAACCAGATGTGTTAAGACAAAGATTTTTCCTGTTCATTTTTTTTTCCATTCGTCGTTTTCACTGCACAGGCCCATGCAAACATATATACACTTGTCTCTATGGAAAATCATGAACTGGCCACAACCTTCCGAGCTGTTAAACCAGCATTTTCCCTATTATATTTGACTGGAATAAGCTGCAGCAGATAGCCAATGGCTCCAAGGCTCGGATGTGCCTGTAGTACCAGACTTGTCTATTAGGTCTTAGGACAGCTTCTACCATTAAGAAAGTGTAAAAAATACCTTCCAGACAATTAATAAAAAGACCTTACCTGCTAGGAGAAAAAAAAAAACAAATTACCGTTATGAACTTTTTTCGGTTTGCCAGTTTTTATATGTTTGTCTGGAGATGGGCTGCCTTCATCGATGGGGCAGGAATCCAAGCAATAAAAAAGGAAATCGATGATCTTAAAGTAGAAGTATATGCACATTTTTTTTTTTTCCATTTTGGATAGAGCAATGGAAGGTTATAACTCCTGTCAGATTTTTGTGTCGCCATCTGTGTCCCATTGGGTAGATTTCCCTTCACTTCCTGTCCCATAGCCAAACAGGAAGTGAGAGGAAATCCCTGCAAATTAAGGGAATTCCTTGGGGAATCCCAAGTCACCAGAACTAGTGTCCCCCATTGGACAATTTCATCTTTATTACTTTTCTGGGGAACCCAAAATTTGGGATATTCTTTTACTTTCACTTTCAATGATAATGGTAAACAGGAAAAATAGAGAGGGTGAATCTCCCTAATGGGGGAACAGACAGCAATAAAACAAACCTGAGCATTTTAATCCCTCTCCACTCTATCCAAAACTAAAAAAAAAAAAAGTTGTGCCTTTAGTTATACTTTAAAGTGGAACTACACTGCATCTGAGCACCACAAACCAAAAACGCTATTTAATTTATTTTTAATATTCAAAGCAAACTCATCCATCCATCCATGTTTCCATGCTTTTTTTGCTGAGAGATCACTTTGATAAACACCCCCCTTGCATTTCTGTCTGAGACCATCTTGAGTAAGGGCAAAATTATTCATATAGCATTTACTTGAGAGTCCATCTGCTCTTAGCTCAGGCATACAGGCAGGAGTGCATACTTCCCAACTTTCTGAGATGGGAATGAGGGACATGGCATAGGACACAGATCCCCTGCCACACCCCCCCCCCCCTCTTTTAAAGAAGAATTGCTTTATATTGGCTTTTGGAATGTACAAATGCAGCAATTTGGAAATTGGATGAAATGTTGTGCATTGTAAATTGTGCTATGCATGAATCTATCCATTATTCATATAGGAGGGTGGCGTAGATAGAGGGGGAGGCATCTGTGCGCCCTTAATGGACGGGCTGCCACTGCCTTTGTGGCTTCAGAGACTTTGTCTTCCCTGGTATCAAAAGTTTATTCATTTAGTATATTTACAGGTATCAAAGACTGACAGTAATGCTACGGTATGTTTTACAAAGGTTTTTTTCACACATCTCATATAGGGCACATATTCTGCGGCACAGTGGTGTAGTGGGTAGCACTCTCGCCTAGCAGTAAGAAGGGTCACTGGTTCGAATCCCAACCATGACACTACCTGCCTGGAGTTTGCATGTTCTCCTTGTGCCTGCGTGGGTTTCCTCCGGGTACTCCGGTTTCCTCCCACACTCCAAAGACATGCTGGTAGGTTAATTGGATCCTGTCTAAATTGTCCCTAGTATGTATGAATGTGAGTTAGGGACCTTAGATTGTAAGCTCCTTGAGGGTAGGGACTGATGTGAATGTACAATGTATATGTAAAGCACTGCGTAAATTGATGGCGCTATATAAGTACCTGAAAATAAATAATAAATAAATAAATAAAAATATTCTACCTTTGACATCCAGTTTGGTAGACGCCACCCATAGATATTATGCTGCCTTAGAGAAAGCTGTTTATGTGTCAGAGCTTTACAGCCTCTTACCTTTTGTGACACAATAAGGAGCTCTGCTGGATAAAGACATCCCTGAAAATAGGATTTGTTTCTATCCAGAAGAACAGCCGTTATAAACATCTAGAATATTTCCACGGTTCTCTTGTTGATATTATGGGAAGTGTGAGACATGCTTGATGGTGTGATGGAAAGAGGCCCTGATATAAAGAGCCCTGTCCCACATACTGGCCTATGTTTACTAAGCAGTTCTAAAGCGTCCCTGTGTCCATAAGAAACACACACGTGACTTGCTGGTAGCAGGGACAGACAACTTTGGTAGATTAAAGCATTGTAAAATAGTTTACAGAAAGTGCTGAATGAATCCAGGCTCATCCCTATACTGTCGAGAAAAAAATGTGTATACCTTAAAGAGACCCTGTCACCAGACCAATCATCTTTTTATTAAGATTTTAAATAACAATAGGGCATTATAGAGTAACAAAATCAAGTACAGAATAGAACTGCCATCATAGTCAATGTACAAACAATGGAGACAATAACATAAATGGAGGATGAGGGGTTCAGTCAGGAGCCCATGTGAAGACCATAAGTAGGTATGAGGACCTGCATCAAAGTGGTCAACCATGGAGAGTCCCATGTGGTACTACGGATTCAACTATATTCCAAGAAAAGGCTAAACCACAGATGAGCCTTAGTTCAGACCAACATTGTAGGCCCAGCGAAGGGGTCAAACAGGGCTATGCCCACACTACCACCTGAGCAGGTGATAACCATAATAATGTAAAATTAACTATAGCCAATATAGGAACCACTATGGCCAGACCAATCATTTTAAGAAGAATCTTCCCATAAGATTACATGTACATTTAACATATTTTGTGCATGTTATTTACTTGTTAAAGCCTCCCTTTTGTAGACTTCCAAAAGATCTGATCTGCTGGATGGTGCCATCTTGGATGTGATGTCAGCAGCCCCAGCGGATTCAGAGCTGTCATTCAAGTGAAATTCTATAGTTTTCCCCTTTACTCCAACCTTGGCAGCTACAAAGAAGGTTAAGATTGAAGAAGATGAAGGGGGAGGGGCAGAGGAGCTGTGTCAGCACAGAAAGTAATTAGGAATCCCCAGAAGAGGAGAGGGCTAGGGTGTGCAAGGAAGGCTGTGCTAGGTAATTGACACTTTCTGGTGTGGTCAAATATTCTAGCATGAAAGAAAAAAACACTGCATTTTAAGCATTTAAAATACTTGATTGAGTATTTACCAGCAGTTTTTTAGTTGGTGGGTTTCTTTATTACAAATATGTTTGTGTTATGTAAATGCTGAAAATACACAATGTTGTCAAAAGTATTGGGACGCCTGCCTTTATACGCACATGAACTTTAACCGTGTCTTAGTCCGTAGGGTTCAATATTGGGTTGGCCCACCCTTTGCAGCTATAACAGCTTCAACTCTTCTGGGAAGACTGTCCACAAGGTTTAAGAGTGTCTCCATGGGAAGGTTTGACTATTCTTCCAGAAGCACATTTGTGAGGTCAGGCACTGACATTGGACGAGAAGGCCTGGCTCGCTGTCTCCGCTCAAATTCATCCCAAAGGTGTTCCTTCACCATAAACTCGCTCATTCATGTCTTTATGGACTTTGCTTTGTGCACTGGTCCAAATCATTTGGTGGAGGGGGATTAGAGTGTAGGGTTCTTTTTCAGGGGTCGGCCTTGGCCTTTTTCTGTTCCAACATGACTGCGCACCAGTGCACAAAGCAAGGTCCATAATGACATGGGTGATCAAGTTTGGAGTGGAGGAACTTGACTGGCCTGCACAGAGTCCTGATCTCAACCCGATAGAACACCTTTGGGATGAATTCTAGCGGAGACTGTGAGCCAGGCCTTCTCATCCAACATCAGTATCTGACCTCACAAATGCGCTTATGCAACATTCCCATAGACACACTCCTAAACCTTGTGGACAACCTTCCCAGAGGAGTTGAAGCTGTTATAGCTGTAAAGGGTGGGCCAACTCAATATTGAACCCTACGGACTAAGACTGGGATAGCATTAAAGTTCATGTGGGTGTAAAGGCAGGTGTCCCAATACTTTTGACAATATAGTGTATTTGTGTGAGGTTTCCTATCGCATTCAAATACAAATCTGGTCAACACACATACACCATAGTAAAAAATTCTGGGAGAACTAATGATGCTAAAAAATTCTATGCAAAGAAAAAAAAATCTGCAATTCAGTGCAAATCTGACTTAAATTCACCTATCCAGCATGAAGACCACCTAACTGGATATGTGACTTTCTTGAACATTTCTCGGCATAGGTTTTTATTACCATCTGCATGCCATTGTGGAAATTTTCCTTCGCTTCTTTTACCCCCAGCACCCAGGAAGAAGTTGCTTGGCTGTCAAAAAAAAACCCTACCTGAAGTTCTACTTAACAACACCATATTTTAAATGTGATTTAAGGGCTAGGCACCTACAGCTTTTGGGAGCCAGCACATTAGCCAGCTGCATTACATGAATGCCACGATATAAATAGGATCTAATCATCTGTGCTAAATGAGCCAGTTTAAGGGCAAAAGTTTAGTATCTGACTTATTACTTCTAGTGCAAGTTGCCAGACTGAAAGGGCCCTTTCACACTTTACCATTCTTGTGCATTGCAATAATACACACGTGTTAACGCATGTTGTGTGATTTAATAAAGTGCATGGTGTTAAGGCACTCCATTTAATTTGAATGGACTGACAGTGCACCAGAACATACAAAAAAAACATACAAACAACATACTGTACGTAACATGCAATGCACCGCAAGGGAAAAAAAAGTGTCATGCAGCCCTCATAGAGAGATCTGACCAAGACTGAGCTTAATGAGAGGCTTAAAACCCAATAGATGTACAACATTAATTCTGATTAATGGATGGCTTGTTGAAGTGTCATAAGGTAACATGATATTGGGTGAAGAATGCTGACGCTATGGCGAATATTGTAGAAGCTGTGCATAACAGGGAGATTTACAGCCTCAGCATAATCCCAAAGTGACCCAGAACAAACTGAAGAACATTACACCAGTGATTCTGAACATATAGCAAACTGAACATACTGTATAGTACACATAAAATACATACGGCCTAAAAAAAAAAAGCTTTATGCAAAAATGAGGATCTTTATTTATTTTTTTGCCATGTGAAAATCATTTTCAAATTTCATTGGACTCTGAAAATAACATATTTTTTTTTAAATATTGATCCTAACACTGGTTGTCTTAAATATGCGAATTGGGCCTTATGTATTCAAGAAAAGGGCAAGTGATTTTTTATAAAATCTCATGACTGTTTTTTGATTCCTTTGTATAGTAACTAGGGGTGATAGGACAATTTTACTTGACTTGATTTTGACAAAATTATCTTGTAATTTAGCTATGGGTCCAGGATAGTTGAATGGAGTTTCCATAAACCTAAAAAACCACTGAAATAACCTTATTTTTGCTTTATGCATTTACCTTGCTTTCCCCCTTGTGTTGATTTTTCTCCTCTATAGTTGTAACACTGATTAAGTGTCCCTCCAGCAAGTTACTTGTAAAAAACAGTGACATCCCCATCCTGTAAATACCTACACTGGTGTAGCTGGAAGCCCAGATAAAGAATACTGTCAGTAGGACTCCTTTCAATATGAACTGTTCTATAGTGTATTGCAGCCACTTATTAAGTTGAAAGTTGAATGAGAACAAGATATTTAGAGAACAAAATTTCAAACAATCCAATTACTCCGGGGAAACATATATAGCCCTGCTGCCATATAAATAAGACATAGATAGATAGCTTGTAGGCAGGTGCAGTCTACTTTTTCCACTGCAGATGGCGCTCGTCCACAGCGGCATTGCAGTTGGAGGGGAAGTCAAGAGGAACATAGTTTCTCTTTGGTTTCTTGGGTCACTGGGGTAACTACCTGATTGGATACTGCCATCAAATGTGACTCTAACAGCCATCTTGTGTCAGGCAGAACCTATTTAAGGCCCTGACTCCCAGGCTTGGTGCACATTTCATTTTTGTGGGAAGTGTAGGTACAGGTTACCTATCTGACCGGGACAGTATTAGCGGTAGGGAGATGTCCCAGATGAGTAAGGAAAGAGCAGGGACAGGCCATCCTTCCTAAAAGCCCCCATGTTTGGGCAGATACCAGCCAGGCCGCATTATATCCCTTGAGACAGATGCTGTTGGAGCATCTGAGATCTGCTGCTACCCTGTTCTCTGCAGTATCCTGTGAGTGCACCCAGTCAGGTTGTCTCCCCGTTGGGTGGTTTTGTTTGTTTGGACTTTACCTACAGTACAATTCTTTTACCGCATCTGGACTCTGAGTGTTTACTGCCACTGCACCTCTCCACAAGCTAGATAGATAATCCACACACAGCCAAGTATCGTTTTCTGCTCTCATGGTAAGCATACAGTATATATAGTTCTCTGCCCCCTACTGCAAACATACAGTAAATAAAAGACCCTTTTGCTCAGTAGCCATATATAAAGTTATTTTGTCCCCCCCAGTAGAATAAAAGAATAAACAGTTAAAACAAACCTATCCCTCTAAAAACAGTTCAGTCATTTAAACAGTTGTTTGCCCCTCAGTAGCCATATAATACAAATTTCTTAATTGTTCCAATAAGGGACACAGATTATATTGAATTCTGAGATGTATAGTTTATACTGCCGATACCCTAGAAGAATTATTGCCTTTTTTTCAGAGAAAAATAATAACCATTATTGCCTTCTAGATACTGGTCAGCACAGGGTTCTTTTTTTGTGCCCCTAACCAAACTTCTGACTCTTTGATCCCATGTTCAGAGTTGTATTACCATGATGATAGCCTCCTTACGATACAGTTGAGTTTGCCCAATTCTAGTCCAGACCATTGCATCTCTACAATATGGCTGCGTGAAACAAGACAGACAGGTACAGTCACTGCATCTAGGAGCAGGTTGTCTCAGGCCTGGTGGGTCACGAGTCCAGTCCTGGTGTTGGGCAACTCTTTTCTTCCTTCAGTCTGGAAGAGTCCTGGATACCTTTTGGTGCAGGTGCAATGGTTGCCCGAGGAAACTTGCCTCCCAAACCTCTTGACTGCAAGGTCATCTGCCCAAGATTTAGTCAGCCTGTGTGGCAGACATAAACCATCTGGGAGGAACCAGAAGTAATGCAGCTCAGAAAAAGCTGGCCATATTCTGGCTTGGGCAGAACCGTTCCAGCCCTGTTCACCATTCACTTTCCAGGCAAGAAAAATTGCCAGGCGGACTTCTTTAGTCAACAACGTCTTCACCCTAAAGTGTTTCAAGTCCTGCATACATGGACTTCCTGGCTTTCAGATTTAACAACAAATGGACCACGTTTGTCCCCAGGTCTAGAGATTCTGTAGCCATGGCAATGAATACTCTGGTGACTCCATTGGATCAATTTCACCTGATGTATTGCCTTCCTTCTCTCCCTTCATAGTTCTCTCCTGACAGGGCTCTGTCTCCAAACGGGAGCTTTAAACTATGATCAGGTCTGTTTTTTAACGAGCATGCACACTTGCATACTCACATGACCTGCAGGTCCCCAGCAAGACCTGGACATATGATTGGAGACTTCTTCCCACCCAATTTTTTTTTTTTTTTTATAATCTTTATTTTTTATTTTCCATTACATGTTGTATATACCAGAAAAAATACAAAAACACAAACTCAAGAGCAAATCCCATTACGAGACAATGCCTATATCCTCGACATGGGACAACCCTACATCACTCCTCCTGCCCCGACTTGTACCATATATATTACCACATTTTCATATGACTACATGAACAAGTAGACGAAAATAAACAAAAAAAAGGGAGTGAAAGAGCTCAGAGAACCTTTTCCATACACTAAGAAATAAATCTTAGTATGTCTTGTATTTATATATGTTTCTTTATCTATTAAACTGAATGTGTTCCATGCCATCCTCCTCTCGGAGAGACAAAATTCTTCCAAATCTCCCACTTTTTTTTAAAGATATGTTTTCATTGTGTTTTTTAAAAAAAATAGAAAGAGTTTGTACAAAACAGTAAAGCTAGAAAGAAAACAAAAAAATATGCCTCCCATGTTTCACTAACACACAGCATGTGAGAGGAAATGAAGAAGCGGGCTTTTCAAAACGGGGAACAAATAGTGTTGCTCTGTAGTATAAAACCTCACAAGGTGAATAATAATATCCTGGATCAAGAGATGTCAATGTAAGCGGACTAGACATCCATTTACCCCAAATTTTATTAAAAAGAGCAGACTTTTTTCTGAGTTTAAAAGCAAGCTTGTACAAAGGAAGACTATCATTAATCAATTTAAGCCAGGTGGCCAATGCAGAGCGCACCATTCCTTCCAGGATAAGAGTATGTTTTTTGTTTGTTTTTTTTTAGCAAAAGAAGTACAAGATATGTAACAAACTTTTTATATACTTGGATGCAGTTAGATCAGTAAAGATACCCAATTAACAATTCTTAGGGTGCAGGATATTGGGCAAGCCTAAGACAGTAAAAAAAAAAAAAGTCAACCTCTTACCACAACATTTGAACTATAGGGCAGGACCAGAAGCAATGAAAGATGTCAGCAGCTTCCCCACATTCTCTAAAACAATCAGATTTATGGTGTAAGCCCATTTTACACAGCCTATAAGGCGTAAGGTGATTTTGGTGAAATATATGTAATTGTATTATCCCGTCTGTAGAAGAGATCACAGAAAACTTATAGGTAGTGGTAAAGCCATGACAAAATTAACCTGTTTAATCCAACCTCTATAGAAAGCATCTGTGTCTTTTCTAATAATCAGGAATTAAACCTTTATCGGTGTTTAAAATATGGGGAACTATGCTTTTCTTATACGTCTTAGTAAGAATGGGCACAGCGTGTAGCAGACATTGTGCCTGATTGTCATCTTTTTGTACTCAGATAATATGTAAGATCAGTTTTCTGATCTCCATCCAGAATGATCTAAGTTTAGTGCATTCCCACCCTATATAAAAAGTACGAACCCTGCTGCCCACATCCCCTTTAACACCTGTCTGAGATGCATGGGTACATCAGAGCCACCAACTTCATCACTCTGTACCACCTCGTTTAAGTTTTTGTAATTCCTTTCCTGTGCCTTTGCACAGACAGAGAAGGTGTGGGTCAGATTTAGGATTGCACATCTTTGCGCCTCAGAGAATTTACACCCAAGCTCTGCCTCTCAATCCTCAAAAAGGCCTGTATATAATCCACAAATATTTTATAATTTATAAGAAATGAATAACAGTCCCGTATCAACTGGAAGCTTAAGCCAGAGAGATTTGAATCCTGTAAAGGACTCTGCCACTCTAATTCCCCTCAGATGTGAGGCAATAAAATGCTGTAAATGTTGATATTGCCAGCCATCTAAGGTAAATTGTCCATAAACCTCTCTTAAGTTCCCCTAACGGATTCAATTTACCAGCATACATCAGTATAAGACAACTAGTATCACCATCTACTGCCCACATCTTAAAAAAAGTAAGCGATTCACCCAGAGGGAACCATAAAAAGCCCACAAAACAGGAAAGGAGGAGATATACATGGGGCTATTGTTCCTTGTTAATTTGCATTTTCCCACATTTTCAAAGTTTGAATAATGAGGGCAGAGGTAGTATTCGACAGGCCTTGATATACCCCTGAACCCATGGGGCATCTGCTATCCTACAGTCTACCATTGTCTCCTCCAACCTTACCCAGATGTTTCCAGCTAAGTATTCTAGTCAGAGCTACTGCTCGCTAAGTCACATTCGGGAGTCCTAATCCACCCTCTAGTTTAGTCTTCATAAGAATTTGATATGCTAATCTGGGTTTAGCTCCACACAAAATTTGTAAAAATCCGATGCATAAAAGAGAGAAAAGTCTTTAGAAATGCAATAGGCACCATCTGCAGAAAAAATAAAACCTTTGGTAGCACATTCATTTTTATAATATTAATTCTACATAAATACGTACAAAATGGCTTTATCCCTACCTTATAGATTTATCTTTATCTTAAAAAGTAAAGGGACATAGTTTTCAATACGCAAACTTTTTTAAATCGGTTGTTAGACATATGCCCAAATATTTATTAGCTTTCAGATTACATTTGAAAGGAAATGATTGCTTAAGAAAGTTAACCATCTCTAAAGGTAGAGACAATGGCAAAATTTTGGACAGAGAAATTAATTTAGAAAATCTGACAAAACCCAAAATTCCTTTAAATCTGCCATCAGATTGGGCAAGGTTATTAATAAAACTGAAATGTAAAACAATATATTGTCTGTGTAAGCAGACAATTTATGTTCAATAGTGCCCACCTTAAAACCATGGATATTTGGGTTCCCTCTAATCCTACAGAGTAACGCCTCTATAATCAATTTAAATACAACCCTGCCTTTTCCCATTCCTGATACTAAAAGTCTGTGAAAGGATTCTGTTAACTTTAGTCCTGTCATAAGGCACTCTTTATAAGGCCAAGATCCATGTTAATAAGTTAGGTCCTAAGCCCAAAGCCTTTAGAGTTTCTTTGAGAAAAAATAGTCTATCCTGTACTGCTTTTTCAGTGTCTGCTGACAGGAATAGACTGTGTGGGTGTACCCCCCCAGTGGGTTAGCTGTAAAGCCCTAATCAAATTATCCCTGGCTTCTCTCCCCTTGATAAAGCCTACCTGATCTGGATAGACCACTTTTGGGAGCAGGTGAGGTGTTGTAGCCTGGATGCCACCACCTCTGCAAAGATCTTGTCATCCAGGTTCAAAAGAGATATAATTTACACACTGTGTTTTGTTTTACCCTCTTTGGGGATGACCGTAATATAGACCAACACAGGCTCTGAAGATACTGTCATCCCTGATCAGAGAGTTAAAATAATTTGACAAATGAGGGATTAAAAGAGGAATAAATGTATGATATTAAGAACTAGTATATCAGTCTGGCCCCAAACTTTTTCAGGAAGGAAGGCTCCTAACATTAAATTCTATTTCTTCCGGCGGTTTCTCTAAAGAAGCGATCATTTTGGAAGATAGCTTTGAAACTTGCACCCTGGCTAGTTATTGCCGAACTTTCCCCCTCTGAACTAAAATCTCTTGGTGTGTTCTGTCCTCTGTAAGTGTATAGAGGCTATTATAAAAAAAAATGTGTACACGGCAGGTCTCCCTCATTTTCCTTAAAGCTCGAGCCAACAATTTCCCTGTTTTGTTTTTTTTTCCCCACTTTCATAAAGTTTGTGGGCCCAGTATCAGTATTTTTCCTGAAGCTGTTGATCAAGGAGGTGAGATAGTTGGCCTCTTGAAAATCTCTAACCTCTCAGAAGATGGCAAACCTTTATGAATATTTTCTAAATGCTGTTAACAATTGCTGGGCTTCATTCAATCTTTGCTTTTTAAGCTGGGATCCCTGAGAGATTAGGACCCCTCTAATCACTGCCTTGTGCTCCTCCCATAGCGTACCCTTAATACATCTTCTGTACCACCCAAATCTCTTTGAAGTCTCCAAGCTCCAGAACCTTATCCGGGATTACCAAACCCAGATAAAACTGAAACCACAGTTTTCTACATTCAGAAACAATATTCTGGAGCTTTGCATTCTGCCTTAGTATCATTTATATTTTTTTATTTCACTGTGTTATAAGATCCAGGTTTGTTCCAGATTAGTGAACAGTTGTGGGCTTCCAGTAGGGTGGCTTATTCATGTTATAATTGGGTAGATGTCTCTTGCATATGTTGTTGAGGATTTTTTGTTTGATTTTAATTGCTTTTATGGGTTGGAGTTTCTATTTTTCTATACCTTGTATATACCTGCATTTTATGTGGTGCAGCCCTCAGCATATGGGGTTCCTTTATCTTTTTGTTTGTACATTTCTTCTATGTAACCCCTAGCCAGAACACCTGGTGCATCCATGCAAATAATTTATGCAATAATTAATTAATTGTATATATACCTTTGGAAAGAGATGGACATTCATTTCCTTCCAGCACACTGACTGGGCTGTCACCGACAGTTCTCAGTCAAAGCTTCTAAACGAGAGCCAGCGGGATGGGCTCCCAGTCATGTGACGGCTGTGAGAGTCAATCACAGAAGCCACACCATTAAGGGGTGGACAAAGGAATTCTGAAGGTAGGTCTGCTAGTACAGTGGTCATCAACCCTGTCCTCAGGGCCCACTAACAGGCCAAGTTTGCAAGATAACTGAAATACATCACAGGTGATATCATTTGCTGCTCAGTGATTGCAGTATTCTAGTCTGCATTTCCCCAAGGTAATACATGAAACCTGGTCTGTTAGTGGGCCCTGAGGACAGGGTTGATGACCACTGCGCTAGTAGGTTGCCTAAAAGTCAAGCTGTGTAGTAGTTTGCAGTAATGAACCTATAGTAGGTCATGACAGGGCCTTGTGGTTTAGGGGCTGTCAGACATCTCACTTGGTGATTCACTTAGCCATCTATGGCCATCATGCAGTACTGCATTACTAAATTACAGTGGAAATGTAGGGAAAGATTGGGTCATTTCTTCAATGCTTCCATGTGAAAATTTAAATTTGAGGTTTCATTGTCCTTTAATCCTCCTAGAATAAGCAGCAGGATGAAAGGGAAGTATCATGGAGGAGGAAGCCTTTGTGTAATATAAGCAGTGTAACAGTTAGAGCCTGGGTAATAGTTGTAATTAATTTGGAAAATCACAGGGGAGCTGGCAGGCAGACTTCCTCTCTAGAGTTACTCATAATGAGATAACACTGGCTTTGGCAATCGCCTAGGCCCAATGTGGCGCTGAGATCTGAAAGAGAATGAAGTTTAATAATCGCCTGAACAATCTGCATCCCTCCTCACTCCCTGAGATGGAGAACAAGGATACTGAGTATAACTGTAACAATTACTTTTAGATTTGAAACAATGATACAGCAGTGCAGATTGTGTTTGAAATCCTATAAATAAATGTTTTTATTCTATATTTAAAGCGGACCCATCAGTAAAAGTCTGCATGAATAAATTCCTGACGTGTCACATTACAGCAACAATAAAGTTACTAATAAAATATTTCACCTCACCTGCTGTTTTAGTTAAAACTATAACATTTTGGATTTCCCATTACTTTCTGTCAAAGCGATAAAGATCTCTAGGACAAAAAGAGAATGAATCTCCCAGTGCAGGCAGCAGTCATACAGCCCAGGCACAGGGACCCTGTGCAGGCAGCAGTCACACAGTCTAGGCACTAGGACCTCAGGCAGGCAGCAGTCTCATAGTCCAACCAGTAGAATACAGTGCCAGCAGCAGTCACTCAGCCCAGGTAATAGGACCTCAGGCAGCAGTCTCACAGTCCAACCACTAGAACAGTGCGGCAGCAGTCACTCAACCCAGGCAATAGGACCTCAGGCAAGCAGCAGTCTCATAGTCCAACCAGTAGAATACAGTGCCAGCAACAGTCACTCAGCGCAGGCAAAAGGACCTCAGGCAAGCAGCAGTCTCACCGTCCAGCCAGTAGGACACAGTGCAGGCAGCAGTCACTCTGCCCAGGCAATAGGACCTCAGGCAAGCAGCAGTCTCACAGTCCAGCCAGTAGGACACAGTGCAGGCAGCAGTCACTCTGCCCAGGCAATAGGACCTCAGGCAAGCAGAAGTCTCACAGTCCAACCAGTAGAACACAGTGCTGGCAGCAGTCATACAGCCTAGGCAAAAGTACCCTATGCAGGCAGTAATCACATTTCTGGTGTAGCAGTAAATTCAGTATCCCTGGGTGAATATGTATCCCTTGGCTGGACTGGGCATTCGGGCAGCTTCATGCACGTGCAATCATCTGATTGTGATGGAGCCAAGTAGGAGCTGAACAGCGCATGCGGAGAAGCTAAACATGCTCCTGCCAGCAAAATTTAGCATGCAACAATCAGGCTTGCTCGTTTATGAGGGGGGGGGGGGGGGTTCTGTACTGTGGTGGGTTTTTTGTTTCTTAAACAGATGTGGTCATTGGCTGTCATTTATAGATGGAGGAGATGCCTGCAAGGGCCCATATGCTGTTGTGCTAATGCGCACATTACAGTGCTCTTTACCATATCACGGGACAATACATAAATGTATCAATGCAATGTTGTGCCATTCATTATGTGTTGTACTCTCCAATGTACGTATGTTGCAACACACTAATATGCATTGCTGTTCACTGACAAAAAATAGTGCATGCATTATTTTTTAGCAGTACACCGCAATTCATGGCATTCTTTTGTTGTGTTGTGCTGGAAAGCATATCCATCAGCAAGCTGCATTTGGGTGCCAGACAAATGATTGGCACCACATTGCACCAAAGCGTGTAATGTACAGTATATTGGAATATTAGTTGTAATCCCTCGCGCTATAGTGAGTAAAAGGAATGTGATCAATCCAAAATAAATGTTAAACAATGGTGCCACCGTGAATAGGAAGTGATGATGTCTCTGGGGACTGCAGCGAAATCAAAAAGTGTACAAATAACACCCAACAAAACTATAACAATGAAAAAATTCCGCGCTTCAAATCTATCACATAATAAATATGTGAGCTGACATATAAGTAAACATGTGTAGCTATAGTGGCTGTGAAGATATAAATATACACTGGTGAATAAATGATATATACAAACAGTTTTACATCAAGTCTGTGAATCTGCGAATTCAGAAAGGTCTTGGGTTAGCAGATTCACAGACTTGATGTAAAACTTGTTGGAATTGAAGGCTCTGACACGTTGGCTATACTTCGTGGATGTCCTGGGTTGTCTGGACCTCCAGGCCAGAAAGGTGAACCCGGTGCTCCCTCAGAGAAAGGGCCAAAGGGAGAACCTGGGAAAGCTGGACCTGCCGGGTTGCCAGGGGTAGATGGTGTTCCAGGAGTTAAAGGGCAAAAAGGTGGGCTACCCCTCTCTTATTTTGATAGGTCTCTATACATCAAGAGGATTATTTACCCACTAGAGATGCCCACCCGGATAATCAACATACAACATCTCACAGCATCCACTAAAGATACCTCTTGATACCTGTATCCATTTTCTCTAAGGTGAGAGTTTAGAGAGCCTGGTTGTACCGGATCTCCCCATATAAAGACTACCATCATTATCTTTCTCCATATCTAACCCCAGCTGATGTGTCACATTTTTTCAAGAACTGTTTCACTTTATGATGAGAAGATAATATTCACATTTGGGACTATTGCATCATAGACTGTTTGTATATATCATTTATTCACCAGTGTATATTTATATCTTCACAGCCACTATAGCTACACATGTTTACTTATATGTCAGCTTACATATTTATTATGTGATAGATTTGAAGCGTGGAATTTTTTCATTGTTATAATGTACAGTATATATCTGCAATGGCATTATTTAAACAGGCCCTTTGAGTTTCATCTGTTGGACAACTACACAGGAAACCTGATTTGCCATTATATAGGAACAGATGTACTTATGCATCCATTTTTATGACCTATTTACATATGTGCATTGCGGCAAGACGAGCCTTAACATGAGTGTTACTGCAGCGCATGTTACATGTGTTGCCAACACATGTAACATGCGCTGCAGTGACACTCATGTTAAGGCTCGTCTTGCCGCAAAGCACTTATGTGCAACTCATGTGTTGCTGCATGGTAGTGCCATTCACTTTGAATTTCACCTCAAAACAGTAGGCAGTGCAACAAATTGCATTGTGTATGTGTTTGTTAAATTTTTAGAACCTTTTGGTGCATTGGCAGGCCATTGATTTCAATAGTCTACCTTAACGAAATGCACATTAATGCACGACAGAACTATAACACAGAGCAAGAATGCAAAGAAGTACCTAATATATTGTCTTCAAGACATGATTCTTGAAGCACATGATGCACATATAATAAACATCAATTATGCAGCTACTTATAGCAACCTATAATATTTACTTCTGGTTTCCAAGAGTAACATCACTATTTTTGTCCTCATGTTGGTACATTCATACTCCTGCGTCAACAACGAACGAAAGCTAGCTTATGGAAGCTGGTGGAGTTATATTTAAATTCCCATTGCTGTTGTCCACCGTGTTATTGAGAGGATACTAGATTTCATAGTCCATGTTAGTGAGGGGATACCAGATTTCACTGGCCATGTTAAGGATAGGATACCAAGTTTTAGCAGCAAATTAAAATTTTGTACTGCATTAATCGCTTGCTGCCCACCCACAGTAGTTTTACAAACAGGGAGGCCGGACAATGTACCTGTATGTCGCTGGCTTGCTTCAGGGTTTGGAGCACGCAGTTAATCCAATAGGATTGCCTGGCGCTTTGGCCAATCAGGAAACAGGTCTCACAGACCTGCCTCCTGATTGGCGGGGAGGAACTTTAGTGTGATAATAGGGGAAAAATTCATTCGCTATGGTCACACAACTGGGTGGTCTTGGAGCTCTGTGCTCTGAGCTCACCCTTTTTTGAAGCCTATTAGAGCCTCTGGCTCTAATCAGGTGCTTCAAAAAAACACCCCACCGCACTGGAATCCATGGTCCGGTGCCACTGATATGTACATCAGGGGGCCAGACGCATGGATGGGGGGGGGGTGCGCCCGTGCGCCCTCTATGGACAAGCTGCCACTGGCCACTAGCGACGTCAGTATCAGTTAGTGACCCTCCCAGATAGTGTCTGTTAGAACAAGATTTCCCGCCGCCCTATTACAGTCCCACTATAGGTCGCTGATCACCACCATTACAGTATAGCATCATAGCTGTGTAAGTTCCAGTATATATACCATAGTTTGTAGATGCTATAACTTTCACACAAACTAATTAATATACACCTATTGGCATTTTTTTTTATTTTACCAGAAAGGTAGCAGAATACATCGTGGCCTAAATGTATGAAGAAATTTGATTTTATTGATTTTTTTTATTGGATATTTTATTATTTATTACAGGTACTTTTATAGCACCATAAATTTACACAGCGCTTTACATATATATTATACATTCACATCAGTTCCTTCCCTTATGGATCTTACAATCTAAGGTTGCTAATTAGCATTCATACATACACATACTAGGGCCAATTTGGACAGGAGCCAATTAACTTACCAGCATGTTTTTGGAGTGTGGGAGGAAACCCACGCAGGCAGAACATGCAAACCCTGGGCAGGTAGTGTCGTGGTTGGGATTTGAACCAACAACCCTAGTGCTTGATAGGCGGAAGTGCTAATATGTTTCATAACAGAAAGAAGAAAATGGTTTTTTTTGTTTAGAAATTTTTGGTCTTTTTTCTGTTATTTAATAAAAACTAAAAACAAAAGAAAGCTCTATTTGTGTGAAAAAGATCATATAAATTTCATTTAGATACAGTGTTCCATTTGCCAGTTAAAGTAGTGCAGTGCTGAACAGCAAAAAAGGCTCTAGCCATGAAGGGGGTAAAACTTTCCGGAGCTCAAGTGCCCTAAAATTTCAACAAGTTGTTGTGTTGCTGAGCATTGGCTTAGTGCATTGGGGTGCCATTCAAAATGAATGTATTGCTGTAATGGCCGCCTTACCATCGATATGCACGTGGACACTAAAAATTGCTGCACAAGTACAGCAGTTCCCATATGATGACAAATGAGGTTTCCTGTTTATTTCTCCAAGGTATGAAACCTAAGAGCCTTCTCACATCATTTTATTGCAGTATTGCCCACGTTACCAAAGGCTTTACCGCAAATGCAGTGAAACAAACCCTGCATGCTTTGGTGTGATGAAATGCCAGGCATTTAAATTGCACCCCCAAAACAGCTTGTCGACAAATGTAACCTCATTTTGTGGGAACGATTCTTGAAGCACATGATGCACATATAATAAACATCAATTGTGCAGTTACTTATAGCAACCTATAGGCACTAGGGACCAGGGCAGGCAACAATGTCTCACTCCAAGCACTTGGACCCAGTCCAGGCAGTAGTCACACAGTGCAGGCAGTAGTCTAAGGCTCCATTCACACCTATGCAACAGTGCGTGCATGTTTTTGTGCTTCACACCAAAACTTGCACCAAAAAAGTGCTGCACCAAAATGCATGGTACTTTGGGGTAGATTTACTAAAACTGGTGCACTCAGGATCAGGTGCAGCTGTGTATGGTAGCCAGTCAGTTTCTAACCTCAGCTTGTTCAATTAAGCTTTGGCAATAAAACCTGAGAAAATTGAGTACTGTCCGTGATACTTTTTTTATTTGCACTAACATACAATTTTTCAGGACAAGCTTTCAGGGTATGTCCTGAAAAATTGTATGTTAGCGCAAATAAAAAAAAGTATCACGGACAGTACTCAATTTTCTCTGTCACAGTTGCACTAATACGGCTACAATCAAAGCAATAAAACCTGGAAGCTGATTGGTTTAATGCAGAGCTGCACCAGATTTTGCATACTCCTGTTTTGGTGAATTGCCCTCTTTGTTACCATACGTTTTGGTGCACAATTTCATGCACACATTTACAAGGTGTGTGAGGGAGCCTTTAAGAATTATTGGCATCGCCATGTACTTGGAAAAAGGGATGCGCGTTTTTTTTTTTTTTTTGCATTGCTGGAATGCGTGCAGAATCATGCAGATTCCCGCAATGCACAAAAAGCGCACATAACTTTTGTAGGCATGTGGCGGAGCTAATAATTGTTACAGTTCAGGAGCTAGGACCCAGTGCAGACAGCAGTCTGACAATCCAGGCACTAGGACCCAATACAGGCAGCAGTCACATAGTGCAGGCACTAGGACCCCGTACATGGAGCATTCCCAAAGTCCGGGCACTAGGACCCAGGGCGGCGCACATTCCTCTCATTCCAGTGAATGGGGCTGATTGTTGCAGTTCTCTCCACTCAGTGTTGGGCTCTCCGCTCTCTGGGAATGATCTCTGCTCTGTCTGGCTGCATCATGCACTCCGTTCTGGTCGCCTCCTGCCAGCCCTGTGCCCAGACTGTGCCCCGGGGACTCCAATGAGAGGTGAGCGCTGCCCTTTGTGTGTTCTGCGGACTGTATATGGGACACTGCTGGGGACCTGGGCTCTGATAGCGGCTGGCAACCTAGCCTGTGCCCATGTGGCACCTGGAGTGTGCAAGTCTGACCTGCCACAGATCCCTAAATATTATACCCGGTCAGCACATGGCTCAAGCTGTACCTCTCAATCTCATTCCTGCTATATTCAGATTTCACAGGGACACTTCCAGGATTTGGGGAATTGTTCCTGCAAAGAGGCCACATTGATCACCTCCCTGCACCGATCACCTTTACATGCAGTACTCTTCAGTGATAATTACTGTCACACAGTGAAATACAATTCTCTTCAGTTCTAATAACTGTCACACAGTGAGATGCAGTGCTGTTTAATGATAACTGTCACACAGTGCTTCTCAGTTATACTAACTGTCACCCAAAAATAGTCACCCAATAATAATATCAGTCACACAAAAAGATGCAGTGCTTCTCAGTTACAATATCTGTCACACAGTGGGGTTGATTTACTAAAGGCAAACAGACTGTGCACCTTGAAAAAAAAATTCAAAACAATAGTATGTGTGTCAGTTATTATAACTGAGGACCAATACATCTCACTTTGTGACAGTTATTATCACTGAGAAGCACGGCAACTTACGGGGGGGTTGATTTACTAAAGGCAAATAGACTGTGCACTTTGCAAAGTGCAGTTGCTCCAGAGCTTAGTAAATTAGCAGAAGTTCTGCAGACTTCCATCATCCAATCATGTGCAAGTAAAAATGCAGTTTTTGTTTTTTTTTTCTTGCACGTGCCTGGGTACTCTTTGCAAAGTGAAGCTTTACCTAATTTACTAAGCTCTGGAACTACTGCCCTTGCAAAGTGCACAGTCTATTTGCCTTTAGTAAATCAACCCCCCTGTAAGTTGCCGTGCTTCTCAGTGATAATAACTGTCACAAAGTGAGATGTATTGGTCCTCAGTTATAATAACTGACACACATACTATTGTTTTGAAAAAAATGTACTACTCTAATTGCAAGTTTTTTTTTTACTAGACGTTATGCAGCCAATATGTATTCTTCATTAAACTGATTTACTGCGTGAAAGCAGAACTATACCCACCTCCAGCATCGCTCACTGGCCCTTGTCATCTCTGGCCAGTCTCCTTCCGGGTACCAATCTTTCCCCATTTTCTTTTGCGGGAGTTCATTCATCTCAGCAGATGCAGACAGGCAGTTAAGAAACTTTCCTCTCTGCAGCTGCAACTGTCAGCACAGCAGCGGGTAGTTTTGCACCTGAGGGGGGCGGAGCCTGATGAGATTCACAGGCACTAATTCCCCATCAGGTCCGCTCCCCTTATGATTGACAGCAGGCAGTGGGCGGATCCTCTTTCAATAGACAGCCTTCTATTTGCATTAGAATTTTCCCACTGCCGGTGTTCCGTCAGATTACGCGACCCGTCAGATTTCGTAACAGAAGTGACGCTCTGTCACGGCCATCTTGATACACGCCACTCTCCGCCACACTAAGCCTACAGTCTAAAGGCGCCAAGAGGACAGCTTTTTACAGCCACCGAAGTTTTGCATCTCAAACTTGTTTTTACCACTAAACTGAACTTATATTGTGAAATACAGTATTTAGAACTCTGTGACACTGTTTTGATGTTGAATTTTAATAGCAGCGACAAGCCTGCTGATCTTACACATTTGCTGATCTCACTGAAGACCGCTGATTTTAAAATTCAACATTAAAACAGTGTCATGGACTTCTAAATACTGTATTTCATGATATAAGCTCAGTTTAGTGGTAAAAATAAGTGTGCAATGCAAGACTTCGGTGGGTGTAAAAAGATGTCCGCTTGGCGACTTCAGACTTGAGGCTTACTGCGGCTGAGTGCGAGGTGTACCAAGATGGCCGTGACAAAACGTCACTTACGTTACATGTTTTGATGGGTCGTCCTATCTGACGGAACACCTGCTGTCAATTACAAGCAGGATTGAACCTGATTGGAGCTGGTTTCTCAGTTTACTCTATAGGCTCCGCCCACTGCAGCATCACTGGTGGCTTCCAGCTGTGAAGCTGACAGCGTCCTTAACAACCAGTGTCAGGGAGAGAGTAGCAGCAGAAAATATGCTCTGCTGCACTGTGTACAGGAACAAGCACTCTGCCTGTCTCTGTACATCAAGTTAGATTAGGTCTTAATTACCTCCAGTTTTATCATGTACAAACTGCAGGTAATTATTTTTGAATTTGCTACATTATTAGTGCCACTTGTAAAAGTTGCACTATTAGGAACTACCTGAATCTGCTGTACTACTATCGGTAGTACTTTATGGAATTCCCTCGGTAGTATGTCTCTTCTGCATTAAAAAAAATTGCCTGTTCACATTATTTTTTACTTAAAGTGGAGGTCAAATTTTTTTTTTTAAATTAGCAGCTACAAATACTGCAGCTGCTGACTTTTAAAATATGGACACTTACCTCTCCAGGGCGCCCGCAATGTCCTCACCCGAAGCCGATCTGTCCCTCGGTCCTCGGATGTTGCCACTGCCATCTTCAGTAAGGGAAACAGGAAGTAAAGCCTTGGGGCTTCACTACCTGGTTCGCTACTGCGCAGGCGCAGGTCACGCTGCGCAATCCCAATAGTCCCTGCTGTCTCTGGGACCCGTGTGTCTCCCAGCAGACAGCGGGATGGGGGCGGAAAGTGGCATAGCTCCCGTGGGAGTCTATGCCCGGAAGTGGGTGCAAATACCTGTATTTGACAGGTATCTGCATCCCCCTCCCCCCTGAAAGGTGCCAAAAGTGACACCAGAGGGGGGGAGGGTTCCGAAAAGCAGAAGTTCCATTTTTGTGTGGAACTCCGCTTTAAGTCTGGTCTGGTACACATGATCAGATTATCGGACGAATAATCGTCCGTTTTTGTTGCATGCTAGTCTCATATCGGAATAGAAGAGGTTACTCAACTTACGAAAATTCTCGTACAACAGAATACAACTTTGGAAGTGATGAAGTGACAAAGTGTTGAATTGTAGTCTTTAGTTTCCGAGCATGCGTAGCTTTGCTCTTGCGATTTTTTTTTGACGAAAACTGTACTAATTAAAACGAAACATCAGATGTTGTGTTCACTTACGATAAAAAGCATGCACCTTCGGATTTTATAGCATGCACCTTCGGTTTTTGTAGTCCGAAAAGTTGGAATCGGCTGTCGAAAGCATTATACTAACAATCAGATAATTGGTCGATCGTTCATTCTATGAAATTTTACTTATCGTGTGGATAGGCCTTAACAGTTCCACTTTAACCCATGTCAGTAACATTGGTTTGCTATGACTAGAGAGTGCAAAATCTGGTGCAGCTGTGCATGGTAGCCAATCAGCCTTTAACTTCAGCCTGTTCAGTTGAGCTTTGACAAAAAAAAAAAATGCAGAGCTACACCAGAATTTGCACTCTCCAGTTTTAGTAAATCAACCCCTCTGTGTTTAGATGCGCACTGCGCATTGTTGTGTACGCAGCACTGTAGTAATCAATGAGCCTGTACACACAGCTGCACCTACCTGTGAGAATGGGAACTGTGTATAGATGCGCAGAAAAAAAGTAGGAGGTCTCTGCATCTATTGCCATGCAGATCTGCAGATTTTAGGTGCCAATACGCATTAAAGCGTATAAACGCACCTAAATGTGGACACGCATAAATGTGTAGTCATTCTTTTGAATGAAAGAAAAAATGTACACATAAAAAATGCTGTACACATCTATACGCAAGTACTTTAGATGCATATTTTCTGCAGGATCTTCTGCCGACAAGAACCCGTGGCTTCTCTATTGTACAGGTAGGGTGCTCACTTATGACTGATAAATGTAAATGAGCACTTCAGAGTAGCAAAAGCTTCAATCAAATAAATCTTCCAGTATGCTGGAAAATGTGTTGCTTGGGAGTAATGCTTTACAACAATAGTTTATGGTCAAGCTGAGAAGTGGTTGCTGTACTCTGCAGCTGATAAGATGTAGAATGAAGAAGAGAAACTTGTCTGTATGCCGGTGCTGAAAGAGTTTTTGGAGAACAGAAGAGCGTCAGTCTTATATCATTGAGGACAAAAAATCTGTCAATGTATGACAACTAATTTATTGAAATTGGTGCAATTTCTAGTGGGGAGCAGTCAGTTTAGCGATGCTTGCCTATGCCCCATGTGGCCTTGTTACAACATACATACTATAAAGGCCTGGAAGGTGCATTGTTTTTGTTCTCTCTCCTCCATTATTTTAGGCAGGAACTCGTTTACTAGACCCTTGGGCAATTGATAACATAACCAGTGCTATGTTTAGCTCAGATTTTCTATAGATGGATGGGGAGGATGATTTCTCAATGTCCTGTCAAGATCTTGGTGAAGATGGCTTCCCATCCCATTGGCTGTTTGCTTCTTTGGAGTGTGAAGGCAGCAGAGGTGGAGAAGAGTCGGCTCCCTTGTTGCTTGTGTGCTGTCCCCAGTTGTCATTGTTAACTTGTCAGGGAATGTTGGGCTTCCGCATAAGTCAAATGCCACCACTAATGTAAGAATCTTTGGAGTTTAAAGGGTTGTATAAGCTGATTTGAAGTGCATCTGTCACACAGAAGGCAAGATTACGGAATGTAGAGCAAACTGAGACCTTGTAGAATTAGCGTTTACTTATTAAATTCATGGTGCCATTGCCACAGAAATTCTGATTCCCCCGTATTGTGCCTCTGCTCCCTCCTACAAGGCCATGGTATCTCTCATGGCTATGATTTCCCTATTTGTAGCTGGACCCTGCAATGTTTTGATTATTATGGAAAATCCAGAAGTGTCATTTGGTATTTTCATTAAAGGGGTTGTAAACCCTTGGTTTTTTTTTGTTTGTTTTTTTAAATAACAAACATGTTATACTTACCTCCACTGTGCAGTTAGTTTTGCACAGAGTGGCCCTGAACCTCCTCTTCTGGGGTCCCTCGGCGGTGCTAGTGGCTCCTCCCTGCATCAAGTGTCCATGTTGGAGTAGCGCTCTCCTTGGTGACACCTGTGTCCATTCACACAGAATGCAGGACTCGGCCCGGCGCCGCGTCATTGGATTTGATTGACAGAAGCGGGAGCCAATGGCTGCGCTGCTATCAATCTATCCAATCAGGACACGAGACACCAGCTACAGATGGTGTGGTCGTTCCCAGACAGAGGATGAAAGCATCCAGGTAAGTAAAGCTGGGGGGCTGCAAAACTTAAAAAGGTTTTTCACCTTAATGCATAGAATGCATTAAGGTGAAAAACCATGAGGGTTTACAACCCCTTTAAAATAGAACTAAACCCAAAACCAAAAATGTAATAGATAGCAGCTTACTAGTCCTTAGATCTGGTGACTGCATTAAGTCAGCTGTACATGGATCCAAATTTTAGCCGCTTCATGAGCTACCAGACGAATTTCAATCCTTGTATAGGCAGGGTACACAAGTCGATCTATCAGATCAACCATATTAAAATGGTCACACTCATTCAGGAGATCAAAGGTACCCTCATCCCTCTTTGGTATATATAGAAAGAACTGGAAAAGGGGGGATTTTTATGGTGCCACAAATATAACAACATATTTGATAAAAAGTATAACAATATTTTATTAATCGAAAAGTATAAAAAGGGAGTTAACAAATGTTGACTCGCATATACGGACAAACATATATAAAAATATCACAGCATAATAACAAATATAGAGCTGATAAAGCTATATAATTGACTGTTGGCTCAACATGTTTCACAAATTGCTTCTTCAGGCGTTTTAAGGCAATATATTGGCTACAAAGAAATACAAAAGATAAACTATAAGATGTCAAACAACAATTTGTTACAATTTAGAATATGCAAATATATTTCAATAAGAAACAAAAAATGTGACACTTACATGATCCATAGGGCATATAACATCCTAATTGGCAGTGTTGGAACTCACGTGTAGCAATGTGCAATCTCTCATGGCTATGATTTCCCTATTTTGTTGCTGGACCCAGCAATGTTTTGATTATTATGGAAAATCTAGTAGCGTCATTTGGTCCTTTCATTAAAGCAGAACTAAACCTAAATCCAAAAATGTAATATAACAGCTTACTAGTCCTTAGATCTGGTGACTGCATTAAGTCAGCCATACATAGATCGAAATTTGCCCGCTTCATCAGCTACCAGCCGAATTTCAATCCATGTATGGGTGGGATACACAAGTTGATCTGTCAATCAACTATTCGGGTTTTTCCAGAACCATTAGTGATGCTGGCTATAGCCAGCAACATTGATCATTGTATTCTGATGACGGGGAGGTCTCCCCACGGTCAAAAGATAATACCACAGTGGCAGAATTCCCCGTACCACCTTAAATGGGGGAACTGGATTTTTTTTTTCATTCAACCCACTGGTTGTATGAAAAAAAAAAGATCAATGTATGGGCTTCCTTAGTTGACTTTTATGTAAATGAGAAGTATGGGATTTGGGGGGGAAAAAATATTCACCTAGGTTGATGCAGCATTGATCCGATGCTGCATCTGTCTCCCACCGGCTCTGCAGTGAAAACTAAGCGATCAAATACCACTGATCTCTCAGTTCTCCCCTCCGCTCTGAGCAGAGAGCTGTGACTGTCAGTCATCGGCTCTCTCCTCCAGCACTCACTGGGGCTCTGGGCTGTGGAAGGGGAGGAAGGGGTTGGCTCAGGCTCTCAGCGCCTCACTAAGAGGCTGAGTCAGGTGCCGGTCAAAGCTTCTGAGTGGATCCCGACCATATGGCCAGGATCTTTTCAAAGCCTGGACCGGATCTGTGACGTCAGCCAACAGCAGGCTTCAGCTTTGGCTATATTTCTCCTTTAAGATTTCATCCTTGATATTCATTCAGTGACCTTGCCAATAAAATGCCTTAGGCTCAATTCACAAATCTTGAATGAGAGGATAAGTATCTTTATTTTGGCCATGTGACTGTATTGTTCAAATCCCATTGGGCTCAGCTAAAAATAACTGTCCCTTTTTGAAGATAAATAGCTTTTTCCCATTAGCAATGTGAAATGAGCTTTTTCTGTACCAGGCTGACAATGCGCACTCACTGCACGATATCTATGGAGGAGCAGTGTTTTTCTCCATAGACTTTGCTCGTGATTTGGACTACAAACACCTCCCCCTCTCCTCATCTCCACAACATACAGTAGAGGGATGTTGCTTTGTAGTTCACAAAAGATAGTTGAGAAAGCTGAGAAAATTGTTTGAGATTTCAGTTCAGTCCACAGGAAGACACTGGTTTTCTGATCAGCGGGTACTTTTTCTGTACATAGAGAAAATGTATTTAGAATGCAGATATCACAACTAAGGACTTTTAAACTGCAGTATATAAACTTCTTGTTCCTGGGGTTCCTTGAGGCGATTCAGTTCGCATTTGTAGCGCTATACAAGTCTTTCATTCTTTCCTTCATTCATTCACATACAGTGCCTTGAAAAAGTATTCACACCCCTTGAAATTTTCCACATTTTGTCATGTTACAAGCAAAAACATAAATGTAATTTATTGGGATTTTATGTGATGGACCAACACAAAGTGGCACATAATTATGAAGTGGAAGGAAAATGATAAATGGTTTTCAAGAGTTTTTACAAATAAATATGTGAAAGGTGTGGTGTGCATTTGTATTCAGCTCCCCTGAGTCAATACTTTGTAGTTCCCACCTTTCACCGGAATTACAGCTGCAAGTCTATTTGGGGATGTCTCTACCAGCTTTGCACATCTAGAGAGTGACATTTTTGCCCATTCTTCTTTGCAAAAAAGCTCAAGCTCTGTCAGATTGGATGGAAATTGTCTAAACAGCAATTTTCAAGTCTTGCCACAGATTCTCAATTGGATTTAGGTCTGGACTTTGACTGGGCCATTCTAACACGTGAATATGCTTTGATCTAAAGCATTCCATTGTAGCTCTGGCTGTATGTTTGGACCCCTTTCACACTGAGGCACTTTACAGGCACTATAGCGCTAAAAATAGCGCCTGCAAAGTGCCTGTAAAGCGCCTCTCCTTTCACTCTACTGTGAAAGCCGGAGGGCTTTCACACTGGAGCGGTGCGCTGGCAGGACGCTCAAAAAAGTCCTCCAAGCAGCATCTTTGAGGCACTGTAGGAGGGGTGTATACACCCCTCCTACAGTGCCCCTGCCCATTGAAATCAATGAGCAGCGGCGCTTTGCAGGCTCTTTTAACCCTTTTTTGGCCGTTAGCGGGGGTTAAAAGCGCCCCGCTAGCAACCGAAAAGCGCCACAAAAACTACGGTAAAGTGCCGCTAGCTTTCCGCCAACGCCTGTCGCTGCTCAGTGTGAAAGTGCCGTTAGGGTTGTTGTCTTTCTGGAAGGTGAACCTCCGCCCAAGTGGCAAGTCTTTTGCAGACTCTAGGTTTTCTTCTAAGATTGCCCTGTATTTGGCTCCATCCAACTTCCCATCAACTCTGACCAGCTTCCCTGTCCTTGCTGAACAAAAGAATCCCCACAACATGATGCTGCCACCACCATGTTTCACGGTGGGGATGGTGTGTTTAGGGTGATGTGCAGTGTTAAGTATCTTCCCATCAACTTTGGTCCTGTTGTCTAAAGGGGAACCCTATGCTGGGGGGCTCTGCCCCTGGGCAGAAGGAAGAAGCCAGAGGGAGAGAGCAGCAGAGGAACCCTCACATCCTTTTAGCCTCAGCTAGGCTTAGCTGAGCCATCATGTGAGCCATTGGGACATGTCCAGCAGGAGGCCTGTTCAGCAGTCACATGTGTCACAAGATCCACCAAAGTGGAGTGACTATCTTCAACCGCTACACCCCAGAGCTTATAGATGAGACGTAGCCAGGTGCAATACCCAGCTAGCTCTCTGCAAAGGGACAGATTAGAGCCACTTAAAGCCAGCACAGCTACCCTACACCTCTTGCTTGGGGAATCTAAGGAGAAGCCGGAAGCCTTGGCATTTTTCTACAGAGAAAAAGTACTTGTACTCAGTGATTGGAATTCTTTCTTTAATCAGTTGAGATGATCCGTTTGTCCTATGGGAGGACAGCCGTGTGATTATTTGATAGCAGAGACAGTGTCAAGTCCTCAAGCAGAATTTAACCTCCCTGGTGGTGTGATTATGTCAGATTTTTGATGCTCAAAGCGGTACAATGTTTTGCATGGAAATTTGGCATTTTATATTGTAGGCCTGTAATTCTTACTAATAATTCACTTAAATCTGTCCAAACAAGAGTCTAGTGGACAGCCCGGGTATGACAAAGTTTGAACCATGAAATCATAAATAATGTAATATAAATAATATAACAAATAATAATATAATAATAATAAAATGTATTCAATAATGTAATCAAATCAAAAACACTGAAATTTGCTCAGTTGCAGAATTGTCGCTGTCATTACTTTCAGTGTTTGATGACGGATTTCCCCACAAATCACTATCGCTCAATTCTGCGAGTGATTCTAATTTACTATTGCTGTTTTCTAGCTGGTCCAAAACCGCTTTTGACGTTAAGGGACACTTTTGGTTGCTATGGACAATCTCAAGTTTCCAGGCAGAAAGAACAGTATATATAATATAAAACTGCATGCAGGACACTGGACAAAGCATTAGGGACAAAAGGGATGTGAAATGATTTGATACAGTAATGTAATCTGTAAGTGTACTGTATGTATTGTGTGTTTTTAACTTTTTGAATTTGGCGCCGGGCTCCGTCCCCGTGCGGCGTGAAGCTCGCAGGAAACGGAGCCCGGCACTGTGATCCATTGAGCGGAGTACACAGCCCGCGGACACGGCGGGGGGACATCACAGGATCCTGGGGACAAGGTAAGTACCTGTACCTGGATACTGCGATGCAATCCCAAATGTGGCTCGGGGTTACCACTTTTGCTAGTTAAAAATCACTCCGAGCCACACTTGTGAATAACGCCAGGGAGGTTACGCTACATTCTGGGCATCCCATCCCTACCCAAGTTCATCCCTAATAAACCAAAAAACAAAGCAAAGCACTTTAAACTGTTTTTTGACTACTGAGCGAATGCTGAAAATTCCTGTTGCCTGGCTGTGCATGCGAAAGAGAACCCAAAAATATAGCGGCTCCTATGGGGATAACGCTACTTTGGTAGACATTAAAACACATTTCGGGGCCACGCATGACCCTTCAATCAGGGTGGTAATAATGAAGGGGTCCTGGATGGCCCTATAAATGTTAAATTTTCATGTGATTTTACAATAAAAGCCTGAGCTTTGGGCTACATTCACACTTGAGCGTCAGTGTCTTCGGTCATTTTTCATGCTTTTTTTGACGTTTGTATGCATGTTATTCCTGTGTTTTTAGGCTTGAGCATTTATGTTTTAGTCAATGTAAAGCTAGTTACTAGAAAGAGGAGACAATTGTTAGGCGCATCAAACCTTTTAAATCCCTTGGTTGAATCAGGCATGGTGTTAAATGGGAATATAGTCACTTGTCTATATAATTCATCTCTGTATTTCTAGTTCCCTGGCTTTGTAAAACATTTTGATTTTGTTATATACCAAATTATTTTTTGTATGGAATACTGTCTGTGTTGCTGTCCCTAACCATAGATCACAGGCCAGTTCTGTGGGGTTCTAAGAACCTACAAAGCTTCCTACACTCTATAGGCACTGTAAATGTATTATGAGTATAGACAGAAAGACGGAAGAGAAGAGGGGTGAAGAAGAGGAGGGACAGGATATGGAAAGACCGGGGGAAAAGCGAGAAAATAACGTTGTGGTGTTGGAGTACCGTCATCATTTTCCTCTGAACAGCTGGCAGAATCCCACAGCAGTGAGTAGATTGTGAGACACTCCGTAGTTGGGGGCTGATGTCTTCAAAAAGTCTGTGTTGTCGCCAACAAATGGTATGCTTCCAGTTCTTCTTCCCTGCAGCTTGTATTTGTAGGATCCACAGCTGGAACGTGATTGGCTGCTGGAGGTAAAATGCACACTTCTTCAATTCAGGAATTAAACTCGTGGCTCATTGTACCTTTGGATTTGTGTGGCCTTGTGTTCGTTTTCACAGAAACACATCATTGTTCTGTGCTAAATTCTGACCACTGGCCTTCAAGAAACATCTGGATGGTGTTTGGTTTCACCAGCTGAAAGTGGCACGGCTTGTAATTTAACCCTTGAATGTTACCTTCCAAATGGGACAATACGTACCCATACACGGGAAGAAAGAATCACAATTGGATGACCATTCATGCGTAACTCCACTTTTGTTGAGAAAAAAACATTCCTCTTGGGTGATCTGTGTACATTGCAAAGATTATAACAACCTTTGATGCAGATTCCTACCTTTTGGTATTCTGAAGAAATCCCTGTGTGTTTGTCTGAGCCTCTGTTCTGAGTGGGTCTAATAGGAGTGGTTCATAATTATCAGTCACCTGTGGCAGCTGCAGGGTACTAATGAGGAAAGCTGCTGGGCCTGCATCCCTTTAGACGTGTTCCTATTAGAAGTATCTCACCGAAAATGACATTTATGTCGCAGGGGATGCCTGAAATCTGACTTGTATCTTAGTGCAGGCTTCTGGGAAAATTGGTGAGCCAATCACACAAGCAGGAAATGATGTTTCTGGGGAGTGGTCAGTACACATTCTGTGTACAGAACTACTCCAGGTAGCCATGTTGCATTTATAGAAAATTACAGCGGCTGCAGATTGAAAAGGAAAGGTAATTTTTAATAACATTCAATTACAATATGACTTGTGTCACAATTGTACACGCTATATTATTTTTTCTTTATTTGCTATTTTTTTTCCCACAGGAAAGTGGAGTTACCCTTAAAGCTTTCCTTTTGAATTTGTGGGTACACATTGGAAAGTGGTAAATGGCCAGTAGTATTAGTTGTTAATTTTGTACATAGTTAGAACTCCCAGGTGGTATATGTGGGGCGCCTCCTGGTATGTGATACATTGCACTTTTATTTTATTGTTATCTTTCATACTGATAACCCTGGACAGTACCAAATTATTATATTAGCTTACGATAAATAGGAAACGTGGTTTGCTTATGCGCAGCTAAAGTCAGTATTATTTTGGTGTGTAATGTAAATGGGGGATCTGCTGGGCAGAAATGAAGACTAAGGTAGCAAAATTTCACCCATGCGAGTTCCAGAGAGGTATAAGAAACCAGTCAGTCTGCCCCTGTCAACCTTAAAAGATAAACCTGTAAAATAAAAGAAACAGAATAATTACCTCTTTCGCTGCCTGGGCCAAAACTTCACGGCTTTTGGGAGAATATTTCTCTTGTGTTCCCTGCAACACTCAGTGGTTCCTCCCTATGACCTTCCTGCCAATACTGAGTACTGTAAAGATGTATAGGTCAATGGGAGAAGCCAATGAGCAGAGCAGGGACCAGGGACATCAACTCCCAGGAGTGCTTCCTAGAAAACTTCAGCTGGGAATTTCATACAAATACAGTGGTGTGTAGTGGGGAATATTATTTTCTCTTTTTGTTTATGGACAGAGTTGCTTTAAACCAGCTGAACAACTTTCCCTGACACTGGGCAGAGCATAGGGTTTACACCTGTCCAGGATTCAGCCAGACAGTCCGGGTCTTGAATCATGTATCCGGGTTTAGTCCGCCTAAAATACGCACACATTATGCAGACTGAGATAGTCACACACAAATCTGTTGCTGTCCGGGAGCTCCAAGTAGCTGTCTGGGGGCAGGTTTGGCATCACGCGGGGGGTGGGCAATGATGTTAGAAAAAACAGTTTGGCTACACCCACTGTTCACCACAATGTTACTACTCTCCTTGGGGCACCCAAAGGTGTCCCAGGTCTTTTATAATTCTATAGTGTATATTACGGGAAAACAAATTGGCCCTGTGCCGCTAAAGTGTCCGGGTTTGGCTTGAAGAAAAGGTGGCAACCCTAGCAGAGCAGACAATGATGATGTCACTCTACACAAGTATAAAAAAAAAATCCTCATTACACCAGCTTCTGTTAAACAGACAGAGGTACACACTGCATGAAAGTTGGACGGTTCCTGCTGAACCGGCTGACTTTCGGTACATGTGTACTAGGCTTTAGTGGTTGGAACCTCTGCGTGCAGCACTGGGATCCTAGGTTAAAATCCTGCCCAGATTAATATCTGCATGAAGTGTGCATGTTCTTCCTGTGCTTGCATGGGTCTCCTCCTACACTCCAAAGGCACGCTGGTCGTGAGCTTATTGTCTACTCACTAAATTGTCCCTAGTTTGTATGTGAGATCCTAGAGACCTTAGATTGCTCTCAAGAAACTTACAAGGACTGATGTGAGTGTAAAGTGCTGATTATATTTTGAGCAGTATATAGATGCCTGCAATACATAAATGATCTATGTGAGAGGTAATAGATACATTTACACTTGGCATGGAAAATATTTCTTATGATAGGTTCACTTTAATTTTTTCTTCCCTCCTCTGCACAGATTCAGCCTGTCATCGCCTAGAAGGATAAATGTCAGAATTCCTTTGCTACTCATTTGGTTCTGCAGTCTTGAAATATCTTTACCTATATAAGCAGGAGGCTGCAGATATAGGGTCACAGGCTGGGTTGTGCCTACATGTCTGACCACCATTTATATGCTAATAAAACCACCTCACCCCTGTAGCCACTAAAAGTGTTCCAATATGTAGAAACATCTCAGGAACCTTGGGATAGGAGTCCTGTTGCTGGCACGACTACTGTAACCCCTGTTTTGTACCTTTGGGCAATTTAAGTGCTTGTAGGCTAGTCATTTGAAAGAATGATCATTTTATTCATTGGGTTGTGCCTACAAGTCTAACCACCATTGGTATGATTAGTATTTTAGGGCTGCCAATAAAACATCACTAAACCTATAGCCACTAAGGCTGGTCATAGACGGTTCATTTTTTTTTCAGTTGGCTGATCCACCCCACTTTGCCATTGCATTCAGACAATGGGACTCCTTTGCTGTCAGAATACACCGATCAGCAGCCTGCTTCCAATCAACAAACAGTCCCATTCGACAGAAGTTAGATCGACTTCTGTCAAGCGGGAACGTCCATAGATGGATCAAAATGTATTTGGTCCCTACTGAACTGGCCAAATTTTGATCCTTCTATGGGCAGCTTAAAGGTGCTCCTATATGCAGAACAGCTCAGAAACCTAGGGATAGGAAGCCAGTTGTGGATGCAATCACTGCAACTCCTGTTTTTATGACCCTTAGGCAAAATGAGTGTTCATGGGCTAGCCATTTGACAAAATGATCATTTGGAGGTTGGGTTGTGAATACATGTCTGACAACCATTTGTAAGATTAGTAAGTTGAGACTGCTAATAAAAGGACCTCACCCCTATATCCACTTAGAGTACTTCAATATGCAGAAACATCTCAAGAACCTTGGGATAGGGGTTCCAATGCAGGTGCGACCACTGTAACCTCCATTTTTACGACTCTTGGGCAAAATGAGTGTTTGCAGGTTTAGTAATTTGAAAGATTTATCATTTTATTGGTTGGGTTGTGCCTAGTATATTAGGACTACCAATAAAATCACCTCAGCCCTATAGCCACTAAAGTTGCCCCTGTATGCAGAAAAATCTCAGAACCTTGGGATAGGGGACCAGTTGCGGATGAGACCATTGGAGCTACTGTTTTTACGACCCTTGGGCAAAACTACTATTCCTGGTCTAGCCATTTGAAAGAAAGATCATTTAGTGGTTAGGTTGTGAATACATGCCTGACCACCATTAGTTTGATTAGTTTATTATGACTGCCCCCCAAAAAAAACACCTCACCCCTATAGCCACTGAAGGTGTTACTATATAAATAAACATCTCAGGAACCTTGGAACAAAGGTCAAGTTGCAGGTACGACCACTGTAAGCCATTTTTATGACCCTTGGGCCAAATGAGTGTTCATATAATAGTGATTTAAATGATTGATTCTTAAGTGGTTGGGTTTTGTTTACATCTTACCATCATTTGTAGGGTTAGCATATTAGGACTGCCAATAAAACCACCTCATCCCTATAGCCACTAATGGTGCTCCTATATGCAGAAACATCTCAGCGTTAGCTTGTAAGGAAAATTTTCCACTACATTCTAGCCTTGGGCTGATGAATATTGGCTAGACCACTAAATGGTTTTACTCTACCTTGTATTAGTGACAGGGTCCCTTTAAAATGGAGCACATAAGGTCTGCTGACCTTTTGACTGGGATATGCCCTACTTGGTTTAAATCCAAATTTGTTATTCCTGTCAGTGTACATAGATCAGTGAAGGTGCAGCTTGGAGCGCCTGTGTACACAAGCTTTAGGACAAATGTTTACAGGGGGAAAGTTTGAAGACCTCTGTGTCTTCTACTGGTGATTGCTTGCTAATTACAAGTGACTTGATTGATGAGTGACAAAAGGCTGCCAACTGCTTTTGTATAGTGATGCCTCTTTCACTGTCCTAATGATAACCTAGAGTCCGTTAAGGCCCATTCAGACATTTATACTGCAGTGCGTTACCAAACACGCATTAATGCGCAATATTCCATGTGTTTGCATGCGCTCCTTTAAGGCAGCTTATTCATTTTAAGCAGCTTTAATATGGACCTGCAGCATTTTTTTAACACAGCATACCAAATGCACAGATGGTTCACATGGTGAAATGTAAAGAGGGGCTGTGATGGAGTGGATTGTGATGTAAAGGATCCGCGTTTATAGCAGTAACATGAGATGCGGACCTCTGCTGGAAGAAAACTTTACAGACTGGACCTCCGTGAAATTTATCTCAATATCCCTGGCCTAGGGACTTGGTGGTTGCCTTTCTTGCCTTGCAGCACTGGGTACTGGTTCTAAATCCATATATCCTGCAACAGAGAGCTACATGGAGTGTCGATGTTCTACCTATGTTTGCATATGGTGCCTACTACATCCTAGAGATATACTGGTAGATTTACTGGCTTCCTAACAAATATGGCCCTAGTGCAGGAGTTCATGTAAAGCCAAGCCTTATTTTAGTTTTAAATAGAGTAGGTAAAGGTTAAAACCCGTCAACTTATTTTCTTCTGCCTTTGTCCCACTAGGGGAGATTTTGCTTTATTTCCTGCCCTGGAGACACGACAGGAAACGACAGAAAATATCTCCAAACTAAATGGAACGCCCATGTTAGAGAGTCGTGATAGGCACAAGAGGCCTCCTTTCTTTTCCTTCACTTCCTTCAGGGTATCTCCCGCTGAACAGGTGGATGACAGGTCCGTGTCCGCTCCACTATGCAGAGCAGACACGGACACAGCCCCGCTGTTCTCTATGGAGCTGTCAGATGGAAATGGACTGCAGCAACGAATGTTATCCTGTGTGTCCATGCACATTAGAGGCATATTTTAAGCTCAGCGTTTAGAGGCAGGAAAAAAAAAACGCTAGCACATAAAAAGTCGAAAATTTGCGTTTTTTCTACCAAGAGCACTGCAGTTTTTTAAACCAGTGTGCATGGACCATGAGAAAGATAATTCATCTTTATAACCATTATTGGGTCAAATCGATGAGAAAATTCAAAGGATGGAAAATTTTTCTCAAATGAACAAATTTCTAACAGTGTATGTGGCTTCTTTCAGTAAATTCCATTCATTCAAAAATCAAATGGTAAAAGCAAATGAAATCTTTCAATTGACTTTCAAATGAGAGTTTTTGTATGAATTTTCCCAAGACCTTTTCTAAGAATTTGTTTGAAATTCTATCCATCCATGGCCAACTTATAGTGTTTGTAAACCCTTATTTTAAAAAAAAATTAAAATAACAAACATGCCTATACATCCTGCTTTGTGCAATCGTTTTGCACAGAGCAGCCCCAATCCTCTTCCTCTGGGGTCCCCTGCCGGCGCTCCAGGCCCCTTCTGTTCCTCGGGTGCCCCAATGGAAAGCTGCTTATCCTGGGGGCACCCGTGCGGGCTCGCTCCTGAGACCCACTGCTGCGTCCATTGACACAGACAGTGGGACTCGGCCCCGCCCCTCGCTCCTGTGTCACAGCTTTTGAATGACTCCTGCTGCTATCAATCTGTCCAATAAGGAGAGCGACAGTGGCGGGAGCCACTGTGCTTGTGCACATCGCTGGATTGAATCGGATTCGGGTAATAAAAAGGGAGGGTTGGGGAGGTAGCTGCAGTACAGAATGCATAAGGCCGGGTTCACATATGTGTGGCCACGGTTTCCAGCCTGGGGTCCAGTGCAGGTTAGAATTTTTACCTGAATTTGCAACTGAACCAGACCCAAAAAAAGCACAGGACCTTTTTGGAAACCGCGGCCGGCCCGGACCTGTGTGAACCGGCTCTATTGAGAGCCGGTCACACTCACATATCATGCGAATTGGATGCGACCTTAAAGCGGAGTTCCACCCAAAAGTGGAACTTCCGCTTATTCGTCTCCCCTCCCCCCTCAGGTGCCACATTTGGCATATTTCAGGGGGGAGGGGGGACCTGTTTTTGACAGATACCCTGTCCCCACTTCCGTCGGACCTCGCGGCGGCAAAGTATGTCAGAAGTCCAGCCCCTTCCTCCTTTCTCCGCCAACTGACCAATTGAAATGCACAGCGTGTTTTGCGCATGCCCAGTAGGGAACCGGGCGCAAAGTCGAAAGGCTTCACTGCCGGGTTCCCTTACTGGCAATGGCAGCGGCTGCACCCAACAGCCGATCCAAAGATCAGTTTTCATCGTGGGAAACCTGGACAGGTAAATGTCCACATATTAAAGGTCAGCAGCTGCAGTATTTGTAGCTGCTGACTTTTAATTTTTCGTGGGGGGGGGGGCAGACCTCCACTTTAAGGCGAAAAACCTTAAGACTTTACAACCACTTTAAAGCTTTGTGAAGTATAAAAAAAAATGTAAAAAGTATTGCAGTACGTGTTCAAAAGCAACACAGCTTGCCAATGCCAATGCGTCTGTGCACTCAACGCACACATCGTGGACCCGTAATAAGGATGTATAAAGTTAACCAAAGACAAGCAGATGCGGTTATACAGCAAAATACAAATTGAGCAATAACAAGATCGTGGAATTCAGTAATGTTAAAGTGCACGTGGTCTTATTGGCCAGCATTACTGTACAGAGGACCTTAAAATTCTGTGCATAGCTGACCTTAAACTCAGTGTGAGGATCATGGGAAGATGTTTATATTCTGAGTCTTGGGAAAGAGAAAAGCGGTGATTTGATCGCAGACGATGGTAGATCCTTCTTCCCCTATTCCGGGTGTAATCCTTGGCAATGCATGTTATCACGGCTCAGCAGAAGTGATACCTGCAGGAAACAGGAGATGAATGGAACAGGTTTATGTTTAGTCCGGTGAAATGTTAATGGCTCATGTTACACATAACCAGAGAGGTCATACAGCACAGGAAGCTTGACTGGAAACTCAACCAGACGTGCAGCTCCATAATGGAATCATGCCTACATCCAGGCTGCTGATTAGCTGCTGTTTATAGAAGGTGTTAATTGATTGGTGCTCAAGCTAATAAACATGAAGGATCAGTTACGGAAATTCGCAGACATTCAGTGTCCCATTCTATGGAGTCCATTCAAGTGTGGAGTACTTAATAATTACAGTAAATAACGTGCCTTAGGCCCCGTTTACATCTGAATGTTTTGGAGCTCGAGGCACTCATCCTCAAAAATCCAGTGGTGTTCAATCACGCCTGTTAAGTTTTTGCATACCCAAAAGACTTCAATAGCAACGTGCAAAAACACACATTTCCCCCTGTAGTAACTAGCTATCTATTTCATAAAAAGAATTAAAATAAACATCAAAGCAAAAATGCCCGTACAGTTGGTTAAAAAAAAATAAGCCTGTAAAAATGGTCAAAGATGATCAGTTCAAGTGTGAATTCAGCCTTAAAGGGATAGTGGCAATTTGTTTTTGTTTCTTTTCTTTTTTTTAACCACTTGATCTCCGGAAGGTTTTACCCCCTTCCTGACCAGGCCCTTTTTTGCGATACGACACTGCGTTACTTTAACTGACAATTGCGCGACGCTGTACCCAAACAAATTTGATGTCCTTTTTTTCCCCACAAATAGAGCTTTCTTTTGGTGGTATTTGATCACCTCTGCGGTTTTTATTTTGTGCGCTATAAACAAAAAAAGAGCGACAAGTTTGAAAAAAAAGCAAAACAATATTTTTTTTCATTTCTGCTATAAAACATATCCAATAAAAATAATGTATAAAAATCTAATGTTTTCATAAATTTAGACCAATATGTATTCTGCTACATATTCTTGGTAAAAAAATTTCAATAAGTGAATGCTGATTGGTTTGTGCAAAAGTTATAGCGTCTACAAACTATGGGATATTTTTATTTATTTTATTTATTTATTTATACTAGTAATGGTGGCGATCAGCGAGTTATAGCGGGACTGCGATATTGCATCTGACACCCAACCTGACACTTTTTTGGGGACCAGTGGCACTAATACAGTGATCAGCGCTAAAAAATATGCACTGTCGCTGTACTAATGACACTGGCAGGGAAGGGGTTAACATCAGGGGTTAAATGTATGCCTAGGTTGTGCTTACTAACTGTGGGGGAGGTGCTTTGACTAGGGGAAGGCAGAGATCTGTGTTCCTGCTTAGCAGAAACACAGGATCAAAGTCTTCCTCCCTGACAGAACGATAACCTGCCTTGTTCGTGTCCCGAAAAATCGGGGGGGTCCCGGTGGACATGGAGTCCGCCGGACCCGCTGATTGGCTCCCGCTGTGTCCAATCACAGGTACATGATTCACAAAAGCGGCCTCCCTGCTGCAGTAGATGTACGTGGGGTTGTTGCTAAGTGGTTAAATAACAAACATGTTCTACTTACCTGCTCTGTGTAATGGTTTTGCACAGAGTAGCCCCGATCCTCCTCTTCTCTGGTCTACCCCAAAGCACTCCTGGCCCCTCCTGCCTGCCGAGTGCCCCCATAGCAAGCAGCTGGGGGTTCAGGTGAGTAATAGGGGGGGGGCTACTGCACACAGAAGGTTTTTTACCGTCATGTATAAGATGCATGAAGGTAAAAACCTTGAGCCTTTAAAACCATTTACTCGCCGCCATTTAATTTTTTTATTTAATTTTTTTAATCCCTTCTTACTTAATGCTGAGTTGTCATAAATTCACATCCACCATTGTCCTGCTGTGATCCGCTGCCACACGCCATGTCCCATCTTCTTCCCTGACACCATTGGCAGCCAGCTGTCTATTGTTTGGTTTGCAAAACCCTCTTTCGGGATTTTGACGGAAACCAAAAAGAGAATAAATTACGTACGTTTATGTAAAAAAACTTTTTATTACAAAATCTCTAAAATAACATAGCCTTATTAAAATCACATCACATCCCACATGGTTATGTTAATCATGTGAGATGTGCTGGGAAGCAGACGTGTTCCTGCAGTGGAAAATGGGCTTTGAGTATTTTTTCCAAGCCCACTTTCCATTATATAGGATGATTATGATCCTTGCATGAAAGTACCCCTGCTCACAACAAGTGGAGGTTTATATAGGCAGACACTATGAGAAGTGGTAATATTTTTGACAAACTTAACCACTTGCCTACTGGGCACTTTCACCCCCTTCCTGCCCAGGGCCAATTTTCAGCTTTCAGCGCTGTCACACTATGAATGACAATTGCGCGGTCATGCTACACTGTAACCATGTGAAATGTTTATCTCATTTTCTTTACACAAGAGCTTTATTTTGGTGGCATTTAATCACTGCCTGTTTTTTTATTTTTTTACAAAAAAAAAAAAAAGGCCGAAAATTTTGGAAAAAAAAAAATGTTTTTCTTAGTTTCTGTCAATAAATTTTGTAAATAAGTCATTTTTCTCCTTCACTGATGTGCGCTGATGAGGCGGCACTAATGGGCACTGATAGGCTGCAGTGATGGGCATTGATGAGGTGGCACTTATGGGCACTGATTAGGATGCACTGATGAAGAGGCACTAATATGCTGTACTTCTGGGCACTGATAGGTGGCACTGATGAGCACTGATAGGCGGCACTGGTGGACACTGATAGGTGGCACTGATAGGTGGCACGGATAGGCAGCACTGATGGGCAGCACTGATGGGCGGCACTGATAGCCAGCACTGACTGGTATCACTAATGGGCACTGATTGGTGGCACTTGTGGGCACTGATTGCTGGCACTGGTGGCTCTTTATTGTAATCAGGGCACTGATGATCAGTGCCCTGATTACATGTCTTGATGTCCCCTGCGAGGAGATGCCACTTGATCGGCTGTCCTCACCACACACTCTGTCAGTGTGAGGCGAGGAGATCCGATTACCGGCATTTCCGTGTTTACATGTGACCGGCTGTGATTGGACACAGCCGATCACATGGTTACAGAAATCTGGGTCGCGCCATGTCCTAGCAACATGGTGCGGCCGCAATCGCCGTGCGCGTGAGCGGCCATTCTAGCATGACGTCATATGATAATGTCCCAGAACGAGAGCCGCACCACCCCTCTGTCATTTGATGGTGGGCGGGCGGAAAGCAGTTGAAGGCATCTAATTATCCCTGAGGAAGAGATTAACTAATAAATCTAGAAATGCGTTGGATGCATTATGCCCAAGCAAATTATCTGCTGAATATCAAACTCTACAAAGAGATATGTAAGATTGCAAAAGTATCAACCTCATGTGTATTGATGTGTGAAATGGATTTCCGGCCTGACAATCGCCATATGTGATTTTATAAGGCTATTTTAGAGATTTTGTCATAAAAAGTTTTTTACATAAACCGTAATTTATTCTCTTTTTGGTTGCCGTCAAAATCCTATAAATGGGTTTTTCAAACCAAACTATATGAATAGGGATGGTGGCAACTGCCCTCCTGAATAGAGTAAACATATATTATAAGCCAGCTGTCTATTTAGATTCAGGCAGCCAGTCCCCGATGACGTGCCACAAGGCCCACTCTACCCCGCTGTGTGAGAACCGTTTCCTCCTGGGATATGTGACATTCATATGCCAGGGGTTGACAGGAATGTGAATTATTAAAAAAAAAAAAAAAAGGAATACAAACCAAAAAGTTTTAAAGCTGAACTCTAGTAATTAGACAAAATCTACTTTGGCAATGTGAGGAGGGTTCAATGCTTGTTTAGCATTTAACCTCCACATATGGAAAGTTTTCTTCCCAGTAAGAGCGGTGAGAATATGTAATAGACTTAGAAACTAGTTCTAGTCAGCTCAGTGGATTGTAAAAAAAAAAGCTGGATGAATTCCTAAATGCACAAAATATAACTGGACATTAACATTTATAAGTAATAACACCAGGGATTGTAGATCCAGGAAAAATCCAATTGCCTTGGGGCTCTTTTACACGGATGGCCATAGAGAGTTAAAGACAGGCGGATGAGCTGCAGTTTTACTGCACCTCGACCACCAAGTTAAATTCTACCATTGCAGTCAGATGAGGCTGTACAGATGCTGCGATGCTTTGACAACTTTCGGCTTGCAGAGTTGACAAGCGGCACTGTCTAAGGTCAATTGGAATGCACCGCAAGCCAAACCCTTGGCTCATGGTTGCAGCTCAGTATTTTATTGCTAAATCCCCCTTGTTTTATGTTTTGTTTTTTTTAAAGCAGGCATTCATGAGGCGGCAGGGTCACCTTCTGAACACTGGGCGGCTGCCACTCTACCGCCCTCTAAAAAGCTATCCACCGTAGATTGCTTTTCAGAGGGTGGTAGGTGCTGGAGCCAACGTGAAAGAGCCCTTAGAGGATCAGGAAGTAAGTTTCTGCCCTTGTTGGAGCAAATCAAACCATGCTTCATAAGGGTTTTTACCTTTTCTCAATCAAACCTGGGCAAAAGGTTCTGTATATGCAGTTTTCAATGTCGTTTTTATTCCTTTTTTTCTGTTGCTTGAACTTAATGGATTATTTTCTACTTAACGGGGGGGTTGATTTACTAAAGGCAAATTTACTGTGTACTGCAAGTGCAGTTGCTCCAGATCTGAGGGAAAGCTCAAATGGTGGGGCTCATTTCTATCATCAAATAATGTACAAACAAAAATGCTGTCTATTTTTCCTTGCATGTGATTGAGTACTCTGTGCAAAGCTTTACCCCATTTACTAAGCTCTGGAGCAATGCACTTACAGTGCACAGTGGGGTTAAAGGGGTTGTAAAGTTTTTGTTTTGTTTTTTTTTATTATAGCAAACATGTCATACTTACCTCCTCTGTGCAAGGGTTATTCACAGAGTGGCCCCGATCCTCCTTTTCTGGGGTCCCCCCGCTGCGCTCCCGGCTCCTCCTCAACTCAACTGTCCCGACGGAGAAGCGATTTCCCTGGGGGCACTCGTGCGGGTGCGCTCCCGTGTCCTGCTGCTGGGTCCATTGATACAGACAGCAGGACCCAGCCCCGCCCCCCGACTCCCGCGTCATTGGATTTGATTGACAGCAGTGGGAGCCAATGGCTGCGCTGCTATCAATCTATCCAATCAGGACACGAGACACCAGCTGGAGCTGCTGTGCTCATCCCCATCGCTGGAAAGACTGGGTTTAGGGGGCAGCTGCAGGACAGGAGGTTTTTCACCTTAATGCATAGTATGCATTAAGGTGATAAACCTTGAGGGTTTACAACCCCTTTAATTTACTAAAGGCAAATAGACTGTGAACTTTGCAAAGCGCAGCTGCCCTCTGCAAGAGCGGTTGCTCCAGAGTTTAGTAAATAAGCAGAAGTCCTGCTGACTTCCATCATCCAATCATGTGCAAGCAAAAATGCTTCTTTTATTTTTCTTGCATGTGATTGGGTATTCTTTGCAAAGTGAAGCTTTACCTCATTTACTAAACTCTGGAGCAACTGCACTTACAGAGGGCAACTGCACTTTGCAAAGTGCACAGTCTTTTTGCCTTTAGTAAATCAATCCCACTATATTTGTCTTTAGTAAATCAATCCCTATGTAACACACATTGGGAAAAAATATGAGTGTATGTATTGCCAAAACTTGTTTTCCTTTTTGGATAGAGTAGATTGATAAGCAAGCTATACATTATACAATTTTCTTTCCTAGAAAAGAAAATTGCTTGGTCCCCCATCAATATAGTCAGTGCTTATGGGGGAATCCCTCTCGCTGGTCTAAGGAATTCTGACAGCAGGAGGTTTCCCAGCCATCAGAATACAATGATCATTGTCGGCAGCTATAGCCACCAGCAGTGATCGTGCGAAAAAAAAAACCTGACAGGCTGATTGTAAGTCAATGGATGGATGGATCAACTTCAGTACAAGCAGCCTGCTCATAGATGGATCGAAACTCGTCCATTTCCCGCTGAAGTGGCTGGATTTGAATCTGTCTACGATCAACCTTATTACAACCCCTGTCAAGTTTTTATTGCTGTCTGGTTCCCGTCTGCAAAGATTCACCTCTCTATTTGTTCTCTGACCATTGTCACTGAATTAGAAAGTCATGGCAAGCCGTTCCCAAAACAAGATGAGGGTAATTCTTCTTATGGAGACACCCCTCCTGGTGACAAGGACATTTCACTTTGTCGAAATTTCCTCTCAACAAAAACCCATCAGCACTGGCCTTTAAAGCAGTATTAAATGCAAAACTGAAAATGTAATATATTGCAGCTTACCAATCATTAGATGTGTTAGCTTTATTCGTTTTTTAAGCTTTTTTCCCCTGTTTTCACCTGACGTTCTGGCCAGTAACACAACTCCTGCATTAGCGTGCCCCCCACTCTGGATGAAGGAGCACAGGGGGCACCTTTTCACAGCAGCATTGTCTTTTTTTTTAATATCAAATGGTTTTTATTGCAAAGTAAGAAGCATATCCATGAAAGTATGACATTACACTTCAATTTGTCATCTTAGAGAACAAGTACATAGAAAAAGATAACCTTGACATTTAGAAACCATGTATAGGTGGGTAAATATAACACATTTAAAACACTGTTATGCCCTGTAAACACGGTCGGATTTTCCGACGGAAAATGTGTGATAGGACCTTGTTGTCGGAAATTCAGACCGTGTGTGGGCTCCATCACACATTTTCCATCGGAATTTCTGACACACAAAGTTTGAGAGCAGGCTATAAAATTTTCCGACAACAAAATCCGTTGTCGGAATTTCCGATCGTGTGTACACAAATCCGACGGACAAAGTGCCACGCGTGCTCAGAATAAATAAAGAGATGAAAGCTATTGGCCACTGCCCCGTTTATAGTCCCGATGTACGTGTTTTACGTCACTGCGTTCAGAACGATCGGATTTTCCGACAACTTTGTGTGACCGTGTGTATGCAAGACAAGTTTGAGCCAACATCCGTCGGAAAAAATCCTAGGATTTTGTTGTCGGAATGTCCGATCAATGTCAGACCGTGTGTACGGGGCATTAATGTGCGAATGACTGTACTCTACAGGCTCTATGTGGCACCCTATTCATCCAAGTTTGGCCAGCATTTTCGCTCATATTGTGCAGCCTCTCTCGCCCGTTTATTTCCCTGGGTGACCATTTGGTCTATAGACATCTAAGCACTCTCATTTGAACAAGCTCTTTGGGACTAATTCCTGGTGTATCCAGCCACAGGGCCTATAGTTTTTCAAATTTCCCAGGACTCCCCCTGTGTTGGTACATGTATCTTTCCTGTATGAGGGTGTTCCCCATGTGTTCAATCCATGACCTAATCATTGGTGGACTAACTTCCATCCCATAAGTTTTGTTTTTCTAGCTTGAAACAAGGCTCTATTGAATGCTGTCCTCGTCATTTCCTCTGGAATTTCCCCCTCCAGTATACATAGAAGGCAACAGAGGTTCAGGAGGAACATTGGTTTGGAATACCTGGTTAAGTGTGGCCAGGACCTCCCTCCAATATCTATGGAGCTTGGGGCAACGCCAGAGGAGATGTATCAAATCACCTGGTACTGTTCTGCATGTGCCAGATAATGCGTCTGGTAGCTTACCCATTTTATATAGTTTTACTGGAGTATAGTGTGCTCTCAGCAGTATATATAGCTGGGACACCTTCTGCTATACATTTAGTGAGCATGTGTTAATAGATTGAAGGGCCTCCTCCCACTGATCACCCGTAATAGGGCCTAAGTCCTCCTCCCACTGATCACCCATAATAGGGCCTAAGTCCTCCTCCCACTGATCACCCGTAATAGGGCCTAAGTCCTCCTCCCACTGATCACCCGTAATAGGGCCTAAGTCCTCCTCCCACTGGGCTGCCGCTTTCATGGGGTATCCCTTGGCTGGCACCCAATGATCGGCTTCTGCTGTGACTATTCAACCCGGAGGTGCAGAATCACATATATACTGTATATATACATGATTCTGCACAGAACGACCGCCCTGTAGCATTATATCTGCTACAGGGCAGTTGGCAAGTGGATAATCAGCTGCAGCAAACAGTTGTTTCCTCTTTGGATAAAGGTTTTACATAAATGCATAAAAGCTGATTATTGTGTGCACCCCTGCCAGTGTTAAATGGTTTGTCTCACCCATGTAACTGATTCATCTGCAAGAGAGCTTGTTCATTTTTTAAAACGACAGACTTACTATCCAGATCACCAGATAAAAATAAAAGAAAGAAAGCCTAAAAAGTCAAACTAATGCAGCTATCACATCTAAGAATTGGTAAGCTGCAATATAATAAATGTTTGCTTTTGGCTTTAAGTTGGCCATACACATAGCAACTTAATAGCAAGTAACTTCAAAAACGTTTAGTCTACTGAGAATCGGACATACAATTCGGAGGCGTTCCATAAAAAAGCAAGCACTTTATTATCCATGAGTTCGATCAATCACCTGATTTTGATTGATTGATCTATAGGCTATAAAGTCACAGCTCCAATATAGGATCTTGAAAAAAATGATCACATCAGCAATTTTATTGAAAGCAATTGGATTTTCTACTGAATTCCATCAACTAAACTTCAATCCCATCTCCTTGAAGTCGATTGGAAGCACTCATTTCCACATTGAATCACTTGGCATTTAGATGATGGAAAGCTGCCGTGTGTATGGCCAGCTTTAGGGCTCGTTCGCACTATATGTGCATATAAACTGATGGGGAACTGAAGGGAAAAACGCACAGATTTCACTTGCAGAGATATCAGTTTCACATTAGTTTTCATGCACGTCAGTTATGTGCACTGTTCACACCAATGTTGATGTCATGTCAGTTTTTTTTTTCCCTTGCAGAAAATGGCACGTTGTAGATTCCTACGCAGAATAGAATCCGCATGTTGTGGTGTGAACAGGGCACATAGAGAACCATTGTTTTTGTTGTGCCCTTGCAGAACTCATGCAGAAAAACTCACGTCTCTGCACCATGGTGTGAAAAAGGCCTTAAGCCTCGTACACACGATCGGACTTTCCGACCGCAAATGTGTGATGACAGGCTGTTGGCGGTAAATCCGACCGGTTGTACGCTCCATCGGACAATTGTCAGATTTTCCGTGGACAAATGTTGGATGGCAGATTTTAAAATTTTCCGTAGAAAAATGTGTGTTGTTAGATTTTCCGATCATGTGTACACAAGTCCGTCGGACAAAAGTCCAAAGTACAAACACGCATGCTCGGAAGCAAGGACGAGCCAGAAGCGGTCGGTCTTGTAAACTAGCGTTCGTAATGGAGAATTAACATTCGTGACGTGGCAAATTATGAAATCTCGAAATGCAGCGCACAATTCTCTTCTTCTTTAATTGGATAATAATTAAGCTGCTTTCCTGGTGATACTGATGGAGTTATTGCAAATTAATTTTCAAAGGCTTTTTTTTTCTAGTGATATCAAGAATAATATTATTATGCTTTTTTTTTTCCTTTTTTTTTTTTTGGCCAAGTTACCACAACACCATTATCCCGTAGTTTTTAAGATCAAGGATACAACTATGTTGGTGTCCCTTTTCTCCTGTACCTTTTGTATTGTACTGTAATTGTGTTGTCCCCCTTATACATTGTAAAGCGCTGAGTAAACTGTTGGCGCTATATAAATCTCGTATAATAATAATAATAATAATCTTACATGGTATTTTTTAAATATAACTGCCGACTCCCAAACTGTCATTTGAAGTAAAACACATAACCAAGTATTAGTCTACACAATGTTTTTTATTGTGCGTTAAAAAAAGAAAACAAATAAAATTAGACATGCTATCTGCCAATAGAACTTAACCAAAAAAGTGCATTCTATGCATCCAAAAATATAGAAAATATAAGGGCCCTTTCACACTGGGGCGGTTTGTAGGCGCTATTGCGCTAATAATAGCGCTTCCAAAGCAATAACTCCAAGGCCAATATTAAATAACACGTTATGTCCTCCGATTCCGCAACATGGCTGGTTGACAAACGGCCGCTCAGAAACAAACTGAAAGCACGAAATGAAAAGCACGAATCAACACTCACCAAACTTCTACTAACACAAAATTAGCAGAAGGCACCCAAAGGGTGGCGCTAAAGAGCTGAAAAACCACGGAGTACGTCTAGCATGTCACTACGTTCGTAATTGTTGGCCAACAATTGTGTGACTGTGTGTATGCAAGACAAGTTTGAGACAACGCCCTTCGGACAAAATTCCATGGTTTTGTTGCCGGAAAGTCCGATCGTGTGTACGAGGCATAAGGGGATTTTTTTTTTGTTTGTCCGTCTATTTTTCAAGCAGAACGGAAGCAGAATTGCACATTTTTGACCCCATAGACTTTTAAAATAAAGTGCGTAAACACACATTTTGCAGGCACTTCCATTGAAGTCTATAGGGCCAAAAATGCACAATTCTGTCCTGAAAAAGTTCATGTACTTTTTTCTTTCACATGACAGGTGACTAATGACAAACCTCTCAGGTGTGAATGGCTCCATTGAGAATACTGGCATTCTTCATCTTGATATTCAGGTGTGAATGGGCCCAGAGGGACCAATGGGGTTCTTCATTTTGGACATTCAGTCTAGGTTCACATATGTGCATGTGATTCGCTCCCGCACCGCAGGTGCCGATCACATGGGATGTCCGTGCAGTGCGAGTTCCGCCATACAGTTGTATGGCAGAACTCGCATTGCATTCGCACAAAAATAGTGCAGGGACTTTTTTTTTTTCCCCGCACTAAAATCGGATCGCATGGGTGTTCTCACCCATGTGATCTGATTCATGTGCGAGTTCACAGTTTGCACTGCGATCTGTGAACTAAACTGGGGGTGTTATTAACAATGTATTGATACCCGCAGCGGTTCGCAGAGGGCAGTGTGAACTGCCTGTGAGAGAGATGCGATGCGGGAACAGACGCTGTAATCACTCTGGTTCCCGCATCGCACGTGTGAACCTAGGCTTAGATATCAATGTGGGGATTTACGTGCGGGCTGCTTTGTATGAGCCCTAACAGAGTCTCAAAAACCTAAATGGTTACTAAACACAGGACCCTGCATTCACTATATCTTCTCTCCGACAGTACACAGAACATAGAAATGCAATAGTATTAGTAAATATAAACTGCTAAATACATTTTCTCATCAGCAGTATATAGCAGTCTTGTGACTTCTATCTGTGTCTGATTAAAGCTTGTAGGAGGAGTTTTCATTCTCCTCTGACTGCCCTATGAGGCTGCTGAACCCCGACCCTCTGTCTGGACAGTGCTGATTGGCCCTGTGCTGATCACATGCACTCTCCTGAGAAAAGAAAAAGAACTCTGTAGCAATACACGCCAAACTGAGCATGTGCAGCTTGCCCCTAAGGTTCTGTTCTATCAGGTGATGGATTGGGGACTGTGGAAGAAGGGGAGGATCAGAGAAGACAGAATCAAACAGCCTTTTTACACAGTGTAGAAGATTAACCCCTTAGGTTACACATTGAGTATGACAAGCATGGTTTACTGCATATACAGACTGATTTTACTGTTGTGGGTTTAGTAACACTTTAAAAGACACCAAATAGAGTCCTGATTTTCATTGCCTAAGGTAGAAAGTAAACATGTGGTTACAGAATATTTCTCTTAGTCACGTTTAATTTGATTCTCCTAAATGCCTCCAGTATAGTCTTACAGTATAAATAATGAATATAGAGTAACTGGTCCCGGGATGTGTTTTCTTTTCTCAGAGTCTCCCCTCAGGCACAAGGCAGAATTGTTATCTGGAGTTTGCAGCTAATATCACAAAACTGGCACCGAACAGTCTGCAAACATGCACCACAAAGTCCTTGGGATACTGACAAAATAAAACTGCTGCGGGCCTGTGGACATTAGAGGATTCCCTGTAATTGGCATTCATTATGGCAGCAAACAGGGAACAAGATTTTCTTCAGGCCAAGTTGGAGACAGAGCAGTGTGTGGGCTCTTTGTCATTTCCAGGGACAGCATGGGATTCTGAAGCTTTGTCCCCGAAAGTGTCACTGTTTTCTCTAGTTCAAGTAGAGCTCTATTCAGGGCCGGTTCACACCAGGACACAGTGCGGGAAAGGCACGTTCCGTGCGTACGTACTGCGCGAGCAATCTGCTGGGGGTATCTATATATTCTTAACGACACCCCAAATGCAGTGCATTGACCTGCACCAGATCACATAGTGCTGCAGTACCATTGGATTTGGTGTGGTGCGTTTTTTTGGAAAGTAGTGCACGCATTTAAATGAATGGGCTGAAAATGGCACCACACTGAATTACACAGGAACACGGAGTGCATTTCGGTGCGATTCAGGTCTGAAGCAGCCCTTAAAAAGCCAAAGGCCCCTTTCACACGAGAGGCCCGATCGGGTCCACCTGTCTGTTTTTCAAGCAGAGTAGATCAGACCCTCCATTTTCTTCTATGGAGCTGCAGATGTAAACAGACTTATCGGATTAAAAAAAGGCAAATGTGCGTGTATTGTAGACATCTACTACATATGTGTTTTTTTGTTTATTTTAGCTTGCAATATGCTTTGAGGCTTATTCACACCATGTCAGTTAAAGTGATTGTAAAGGTAGAATAAAAAATAATACCAAACATGTCTATACTTGGCTGCTCTGTGCGATGGATTTTCACAGAGAGGTCGCAAACCTCCTCTTTTCCGGTCCCCCGTCCTGCATCGATTGACACAGACAGCAGGACTCGGCCCCGCCCCCTGGTCACTGCCTTTAATTGGGGAGCCAATGGCTCCTGGTGCCCCAGTAAAGCCAGCGAGACCCCGAAGTGAGGGGAGAGAAGAGCTGCAGAGGAGCACAGTGCTGGATCAAATGAGAGCTCAGGTAAGTAAGGAGGGGGGGGGGGTGCTGATACCTAAACATTTCTTTACCTTAATGAAAGGAATGCATTAAGGTAAAAGAATATTTAGGCTTTAGAACCACTTTAAGCTGTGTTTTCTTCATAGAAAATATTTGTTTTTTATGTACCTTGCTCACACCATACATGTGCAGTGGCGTGCAGAAAAATGCAACTCAACAAACATGATGTGAACCAGCCCCTAAAGAAAACATCCAGTGATCCCCTGGCTCCAATACTTTCTTAGGCCTGGTTCACACTTGCGCATCTGAATTTTCATGGATTTTTTGTGTTTTTCATGCATCTTTGATGCGTTTTCATCCACTTTCATGTGTTTAAAGCATTTTATATGTGCTCCCATTGAAGTCTATTCAGCCACCAAAAGAAGCACTTGCATCTTTTTTCCAAGACGTAGAAGAATGTTGCAAAGGTTTGAACAACTCCCATAGACAATAATAGAATTTCCTCTTGTTGCGCATTGTTGTGCATTGGCTGAAGCACAACAAATTGCTTAGGTGTGAATGGGGACTTTAAAGCATGTTATACAGCACAGTGCTTGTGCTGCGTCATTTGGCCCCCCGTATCACCTTAAATACCTGGCTGATCCTGCCTGGCTATACCCTCCCCCTGCACGCTGACCATGATATATCAGGGCTGCTGAGCCCTGACACCGTGGTTAGAGTACGTGCCTCTGTCATCCGCAGCCCTTCTCTCCTGTGTCTGTGTCTCCTCTGTCCTCCTCCCCCTCCCCTCCCTGCCTGTATGCTCGTACCAGTGCCTGAAGTTTGTTTTGCTGATCAGCCAGGAGGCTGATCAGAAAAAGTCACTGAATTCCCCCATCCACACATTCTAAATGAATGAGGGAATCCTCCCCACTGCGTTATTGTATTCTGACAGCAGGGTTCCCCCACTATCAGAATACACTGATCTGTGCTGCAGTCAACTGGCTGGAGTGCTGCAAAGCCCATTCAAGAGCAGCCAGTCCTCTCGACCTGCTGCAAAGCAAATTCAAGAGCAGCCAGTCCTCTCAACTGGCTGCTCTTGAACAGGAATGTCCATAGATGTTTGAAATTCGGCCCATCCCTGCTGAACTGGCCGTATTTCACTCCATCTATGGCCAGCCAACACTTTGGATGAAGGAGCAACAGAGACACCTTTGGACAGAAGCATTTTTAATCTGGGAGGGGAGTGTTAGACGTGCTAAGAAATTTAGATACACTAACAAATTAAAGCCAGACTCCAGCTGACACTTTTGAAGCAGTTACAGCAGTTTTCTCTTTTCTTCAGAAACAGAGGTAAATGGCAATGGCAGCCTCCACTTTTATCATCACACTATGGTTATCGTTTACACTGTATGCAGTGACTGGCGTTTTATATTCACACCACAATGCTGGTGCGATGTGCAGTGCAGAAAAAGGCAGAAATGCTATATTGTTCTGCAGCACACTGAATGACACTACATGTCACCATAATGCATTGCAACTCAGTGCACTGCTGTTTGGAATCACGAATGAAGCGTCACTTTGTGCATTTTTTATAAATTTAAAAAAAAAAAAAGTGTGAGCAAAGCTGTAGGGCAAAACTAACTGCTGCTTGTGTTTCGTCAGATTAGGCGACCCATCAGATTTTGTAATGCAAGTAACGTTCCGTCGCCGCCATCTTGGTACACGCCACACTTGTCCACAGTAAGGATATAGTGAGAAGGCGGCAAGCGGATATCTTGTTACACCCACTGGAGTCTTGCATTTCACACTTATTTTTAACACTAAACTCAGCTTATATCGTGAAATACAGTATTTTCAAATCCCTCAGACTATTTTACATAGTTACATGTTTCATAGTTTTGATGTTGGTTTTTCAAAGCAGCGGTGTTCTGTCAGATTAGCAAACCTGTGAGATCAGCAGGCTTGCCGCTGCTTTTAAAACTCAACATCTAAACAGTCAGACGGATTTTTAAATACTGTATTTCACTATATAAGCTCAGTTTACTGTTAAAAATAAGTGTGAAATGCAAGACTCCGGTGGGTGTAACAAGTTGTTCACTTGCCACCTTCTCACTGTATCCTTACTGTGGACGAGTGCGGGGTGTACCAAGATGGAGGCGATGGGTCGCCAAATCTGACGGAACACCTGCACTCTAAAGAAGATTGTTTAGTGTACGGGTAGTGTGAACGTGCCGTCAAACAGTTCTGAGTGTGTACAATGTTTGACAAGCAGTAAGGTTGGAGCTTTCCTGAGCATATTTGAATGTACTCGCCATAAACTGAGTGTACATAGGCTGACAGTGTAACATACACTATACATAATAAATGTTTCAGAGACTTGTCAGAACTCAAGGTCTTTGGCAAATAGTTTTCAAATAGCACATTTCCTGTCATTAACTGCCTTAGATTGAAAATGTCTGATAAAGCAGAACATTAGTTTGCACTACAAAATGTAAACAAGACTTTGAAAATCTTAAAGCTAAACCCCAGGGAGATTAAAAATCCTCCATTGCAGTTGGGTTGCCCCCCCCCCCCCCCTTTTAAAGGTTAAATGCTCCTTTTTTTAATGTAATCTTTATTTGAAAAATTGTCATTATACAACATACAAAAGACATAAAACAAGACACACAAAAAAGCGTTAAGAACGTACAAAAAAGAGTCCACGTTGGTGTCGTATGCATTACTCAAACTGATTAGAGAAATCAAGGGAGGGGTGGAGAAGGGGGCAAAGGAATATCATGCTTGAACTATAACATATGAACACTAACATCAATGAATCGCCCCTGTCACTCCCCCCTTCTATGGAGCTAACGATGACTCAGACCCCCAAACATGGATAAGGGACTAGATGTAACCAAAAAAATGAAAACAAAAAACTAAGTAAAATTGAAAAATACCAAACAGAACAAATAAACTAAACATATTAAGGAGTCATTCCATGCTGGTTTGTTTTGTTCAGGGATTGGGAGCCCCTACAATTCCAGCCCCATCAACAGGAGGTGCTGCCGCATGCGGGAACCCCTGAGAGGCCATTATGACTTTACTTCTATAGTGCATCCAGGTGGTCCATATAGCATAAAACTTATCATATTGGTCTTTACATTTTGCCATCCATTCCTCTGCAGCCATGATGTTATTCACTAAGGTAATCCATTCAGTACATGTAGGGATTTGTGGTCTCTTCCAGTATATCAGAATTAACCATCTGGCTGCGTTGAGTAAATGAGGCAGTACGGATTTGCGAAACTGACTGAGAGGAATGGTAGGAACATGTAGCAAGGATTCCAACGGGGAATCGGGGAGATAGAGGTCTAGAATGGCCTTAATCTGGGCCCTTACATCTAACCAGAAGGGCCGTATCTTAGGGCACTCCCACCAAATCTGGAGGAAGGAGCCCCTAAGGCCGCATTCCCTCCAGCAAGCGTCGGATACAGATGGGTATATCCTAGCAAGCTTAGAGGGAACTCTATACCACCGGGTAAGTACCTTAAAACTATTTTCCTGCATTTTCACGTCTACCGAGCTCGTATGTGTGAGACGGTAGAGGTGGTCCAACTGAGTTTAAATAAAGACATGCTGAAGGTCTCTCAGAAGATACATTATGGTACCAATCCAAGATGCGTTGTAACGCTATTGCTTCGAAGTATTTTAGAATTACTGTGTCACCCATACCCTCCTTGTTTTTAGGGCGTTGTATAGTGCAGAGAGCCAAACGAACTCTGCGAGCTGTGTCCAAAAATAGGTAGGCAGAGGGCTAAGGACTTATAACCAACACTGCCTTTGGTCTCCCAGCAGCTGAACTTTCCCCTTGCCCTGTTCTGCACTGTCTCTCTGGGTGGAGGTGGCCATCTTAGTAGAGATAGGGTTTTGCTTCCTCATGTCAGAGCCTCCAGAAAGGAGAACAGTGAGCAGACCAATATTGATATGACCAAATCTCCTGTGACTAGCAATTAGAGCCAGCAGTGCCTTGGATCTCACATTCCAGATATACAGCTAATAGGTTGCAGGCTCAGGTGTGCCTAGGCACCCTCACATAGCAGGAAGTGCACTGCTTTTGATTCATAATGAATTAAAGGCAAAGGGTACATTTTTGAGGGTACTGCTTAGGCACAAATTTATATTTAAATGTTCTCTGTAACATAGCAGATCTTCACTATGAGTTCAGGTCAACCTAAAAGCCCAACTCCAGGTATAATAAACTGGTAGATTAACGCAGTTGTCCATTACTTTGTCTCCAAAGCAACCCCTGGCTTTCTTCATCTATCTAATCTGCTTGTTTGCATGTAGCACTTCACTGTACTTCCAGCCTGGGGGTAATTATTGCAGGTCTCATATACCCCCTTGCTACAGTTGTGTCTCCACTTCCCTCTCCTCCTGGCCATTACCAAAGCACACAGCCCCAGCCTTCAATTTGTGAATGGCCAAGAGGAGAAGGGAGGTGAAGATACAACAGCACCTCTGGAGGGTTGGTTTTGTGGCAAAGGAATGTATGACTGCTTTAATCTAGGTAAGTTTATTGTCTCTGGAGTTGGGTTTTAAAGTTTACTTAAAGCTAGTTTTAGTGCACAAATGCAATAGAACCCTGTTCAGTTTTTTTATTGCTGTCTGTGTCCCCACTAGGTAGATCCACATTCTCATTTTGTAGCGTTGCTCATTTTTCCTGAGGCTCATAGTCGCGGTTAATCCAACATTTTACAGTTGTCACCAGAACAGGGGAATTATCATCACTTTGTAAAAATTTTCTTTCACTTCTTATTTTGTCTCAGGAAGTGAAGGGAAATCTCCCCAAATGGACACTTCCTGCAAAAAAAACACTTACTGCTAACAATAAACTGACAGGGGTCTTAACCATTTGCTTACTGGGAACTTTTACCCCCTTCCTGCCCAGCGCGAGGAAAGGAGTGCCGATAACCAGCTTCTATTTACATCGTGATAAGCTGTCATTGGACACAGCTGTGTTTTGGATTCAGAACAAAATCTGATATTATTATATCTACCCCTTTGCCAAATTAAAAACACATGCATGCAATGAAGTAATCACGCTCTGATACTCAGTTCAGAATGAAAGACTTCTGATCTCTTTTTTTCCGCTTTCTCAGTTTTTTACATTTTCGCTAGACAAAAACGAAGCACTTGCAAAACACTTTATTGTGACATTGTCTGAGTTTTTAAGCAGTTTCAGCAAATTTAGCAAATTTAACAATTGATCATAGCTATTATTAAATGTTGGCGTCATGTCTGCTATCGGTGCGATTTCTTGGAAGAGACAGGAAGCAACAGTCTTTTTATAATTCATTGCGGTTTGGCTTCAGACTGAAAAAGAGGAACTAGCAGATATCTGGAAATTCTTAAGGTTTTTAACATTTCAAACCTCTAATGCAATATTACATTTGAAATAGCCATTTTAATATTTATACCTGGTGACACTTTATTCACATCCATTACAGTTCCCCCCTTTCAAAATTTCTATTTAAAATCTGTCCCTTACACTTAAAATCCTACCCCTGGCCCGTTCCCCTGCAACTTTTTACAACTGTATATAGAGGAAAGCAATGACTAACCTGGTGACACCTTATTCACATCCATTACAGCTGATCACATGGTAAAGGGCAGCTGTGACTGGCCCTTTACCCCGATCTGTGATAGTTGAGTCCGAAGAACTCAGCCATCACAGAGCCTGAGCTGTAGCCATCATTCGGCTATAGCCCGGGTGGAAGTAGTTAACCCCTTTATGCCTAAGCCTTTTTCTGACACGTTTAAATCCGAATTTTTTACTAGAAAATTACTTAGAACCCCCAAACATTATATATATTTTTTTTAGCAGAGACCCTAGAGAATAAAATGACGATCGTTGCAATATTTTATGTCACACTGTATTTGTACAGCGGTCTTTCAAATGCAATTTTTTTTAGAAGAAATACACTTTCATAAAATAAAAACAAAAAACAAGAAAAGTTAGCCAAATTTTTTTGTATAATGTGAAAGATGATGGTACACCGAGTAAACAGATACCTAACATGTCATGCTTTGCGCACACTTGTGGAATGGCGTCAAACTACGGTACTTAAAAATCTCCATAGGTTACCAGTTTAGGGTTACAGAGGAGGTTTTGTGCTGGAATTTACTTCATGTTTACATTTGCGGGCGCAACTTACGTATGTGTTTGCTTCTGCGCACGAGCACGGAGGAATGGGGCGCTTTAAATATTCTTTTTTTCTTATTTATTTCATTTTATTTTTACACTGTCCCTTTAAAAAAAAAAAATCAGATTACTTTTATTGCTGTCACAAGTGGCAGTGGCAGGTACTCCTTATGGAGAGATCTGGGTTCTATAAGACAAAATGCCAAGTTTGGCTGTTTTGAATACTTAATTTGGTGCCTTTAATTCTTCAGTAAACTGGAAGTGATGTCATGACATCGCTTCCGGGTTACTAGATCCGAGACCTGATCAAATTCGATTCCGGTTTAGTTCAACTCTTCGGCCAGCCAGCGGACGTGCCGGCTGGTCGCTCAGGCCTCCCGGTGGGACTGAAGAGTCCAGGCTAACTGCGGAAGGTGGCAGAAGGGGAGGAAGTCCCCTCCCGCTGCTTGGGATAACAGCTGAGCAGCCGCTTACCCGCATCGGTTGTTATCACAACAAAGCAGATTGTCGACTCTAAAAAAACGGTACCAGGGTGATGCCTGCAGCTGCAGGCATCATCCTGGTACAACTCCTTCAAGCCAAAAGTAAAAGAAAATTCCAAATTTTGGGTTGTCCCCAGAAAAGTAAGAGGAAATCTTCTAATGAGGACACTAGTTCTGGTGACCTGGGGGTCCCCAAGGAATTCCTTTAATTTGCTGGGATTTCTTTTCACTTCCTGTTCGACTATGGGACAGGAAGTGAAGAGAAATCTCTGCAATGGGACACAGATGGCGAAAAACAAATCTGACAGGAGTGATAAGGGTGACCCTTTAACCCTTCCCAAATCTGTCTGGGCTATATGTCTGGGTAAAAATAAAATCAAATACAGTAAATTCCTGCAATACATGCACATTTCTCTGTTCGGTCTTTGTACATTGTCAGGTGGTTTTTACACAGCTCTGAGCTCTGCTGTTGTCCAACTACCTCCTCTGGCAATCGATCCTCAGCCGTGCTTTTGACTTTGTCATTTTCTGTAGTTTTCCTTAATCAGAAACTAGGAGTATCCAAGCCCCTAACCTTGACTATAAGAATTCTGCTGGTTCTGTGGGCACATCAACAAAATGCCAAAGAATGATGACCCCCTGATGATGTGCCTACCCTCACCTTGTCAACATACCAAATACAAAACATCTAGAATGCCAACTTACCATATGGAATAAAATATCAAGTCCTAATGACTCTACTCACCTTTTATTCCCTGAAAAATGCTGCAAAGACATTGTACATTACCTAACGGATGTTGATGCTGCCTTGACTGATGAAAAGCCAGGCAGAAAGATCAACATATCCATATCTGGGGGTTTGTAAATGGAAGTATGATGGTGAATGATAGAGTATCTTACTGTGACAAGTTGCTGTAGGATAAGTTATATTTGGTGACACGACCTTATTATGATTTAAAAAAATTGACAGTAGCATCTAAGCATTTATTTAACTCCATCCAGAGATCTCCTTTATCATCCTTCCATTAAGGAGTGAATATAACTGCAATGTGTATAAAAATGTATTCAGTCTCTTTTTTTGGATAAGCAACTCAGCATATTTCATTCAGATGGCCCCATGAGCTCAAATCTCTCACTTTTATTACTCATTTATGAGTTCTCTGTCATGACAGAAGCACTGCACTAAGTGATGGCCCATCTGAAACCTTCTTACAATGGAAAAACCATAACAGTGAACCTCTAATAAACCTGTTCTGTCTATGGATGGTGCATTCAGACATTCCACCGCATTCTACTAAAGTGCTTCTTTTTATTAAATTGTGATCCTATTTTAAATTTCAAAGGAAAGAAAACTGCTGCCGAAAGGGAGTATATAACTTCTTGACAGATTCTGATATACAAAACCTCCAAAGCAAATAAAATTCTTCCTTTAGATATACTTTAAAGGTGAGCAGGAACTTTAAAGAATATCAAAAGGCAGAACTTTTTTTTTCTAAAGAATGGTTGATTTCCCTGTTTTGTTGTCTGTGTCCCATTGGGAAGGTTTTCCTATGCTTGACCCCTGACTTGGTGACACAACCAGAAGTGAGAGAAAATCTCTCCAAAGAGATCTGTCCTGTCTATTTTTGTCCTGGAGTGGTCCAAAGAGAGAAAAAGAGAGAAAGTGAATCATAGACCTTGACATAGACAAAAATGGTTGACCACTATCGTAAGTGACGGTAAAGAAAGGGTATGCATTTGGTAAGTGGTGAAGCAAGAGGACCCAATCGTTATCTTTTCTAAGAAGAAAAGGGAACAATTCCATTTTGTGGTCATTCTAAGGATGACCACTATCGTAAATGATCATCCTTAGAATGACCACAAAATGGAATTGTTCCCTTTTCTTCTTAGAAAAGATAACGATTGGGTCCTCTTGCTTCACCACTTACCAAATGCATACCCTTTCTTTACTCTAAATCTTTTTTTTTTTTTTGTTAAAGTTACATTTTTATTGCGTAATTCAGCAAGACAATAAATCTTACAGAAAGTAAATAATAATACACAGCTCAGAGGTACAGTTAGCACAATGCTTATAGAGTAGGATGAATCACAGCATATGGAAGGTACAAAACAGTAAATGTGGATAAAGCTTATTCGATATGTAAACCAAAGGTAGCCACTCATTGGGGGAGACTTCCGTGATACAAAATTTTATCGTAGCTGTATGCTGTGAAAATATGAACGTAAGTTACCTCCTATGCAGAGTCTTGCTTGTGTACTTTTTCAGTGTTCCCAAAACAGAACTTTAGCAAAAGGAAACAACTAGAACAAAAAAAAAAAAAAGGAAACTCAGCAAAGGTCAACCCGGTAGCACTACAATAGTGCTCCATGTTGCTGTCAGGCTACCGCCAACTGACACACAGTGGCGCATCCTGCTATATAGTTGTAAAGCTTAGTTGGTAATAAAGACTTGATATCGGAAGACGTGGAGGAAACAAAGAAAAAAAAGGGGGGAAGGGTGGAGAGAAGTGAAGGTGGTAGTACAGCCGGACTCCAGAGGCCAGACCAGCACGCCACAACCCACGCCATCTACTCTAACATCTCTATTTACCTTTGATCTCTGGCTGACTTTGCAAAGGAAGCAAAGAGGACACATAGGTGCTGTAGTCACTGGAGTATTGGAAATCGTACCTTATTTTGCGGTACTTTTTTTCTTTCTGCCTCATAGCTGCCATTAAACGTTCCATTTCAGCAATTTCATTCACCCCACCATTAGAGGATCTGAACATTTCCGTTTTTGAGGGATGCAGATTTTTTGCTGCATTCAGTAAGTGGATCATAAGGGATCTCTTGTATCTACACCACAATAGTGGGGTTAGGTGAATTAGACACGTTTCTGGCCTATTCTCTAAGCCAGTGATCTCCAAACTGCAGTCCCGGGGGCCAGATGCGGCCCTTTACTTGCTTTTCTCCAGCCCTCGGGGCACTATTTCATCCACTGATATCAACAATGGGGCATAATCTCCCCCCCGGCAGCAATAAAGGGGTACAATTCCTCCCAATGACACCCAGGATGGGGCACAATTCCTCCCAGTGACACCAAGGATAGGGCACAATTCCTCCCAATGACACCAAGGATGGGGCACAATTCCTCCAAATGATACCAAGGATGGGGCACAATTCCTCCCAAAGACACCAACAATGAGGCACAATTTCTCTCAATGGTGCCAACAATGGGGCCCAATGAAACCAATGAAGGGTCACAATTCCTCCTTGTGACATCAACGATGGGGCACAATTTCTCCCAATGACACCAACAATGGGACCCAATGACACCAACGATGAGGCACAATTCATCCCAATGACACCAACAATAGGACCCAATGACACCAACTATAGGGCACAATTCCTCCCACTGACACCAAAGATGGGGCACTATTCCTCCTACTGACACCAAAGACAGGGCAATGTTTTTTTCTCACTGCCTTTGAGATCTTTTCTACTCTCAAAGACCACAGTCTGTCCCCTTTAAAGTTTGAAGTACAGTAAACTGTTTAGAAAATTTGAATACCCCTGCTCTAAGCATATATCGGTCAACTTGAAGGCCAGATCCTGAATTGAGTCCCAGACGGGGCGGATATGTGGACATGTCCAGAAAATATGTAGCATTGTACCATCATCTTGTTGGCAATGCCAACATGTTATTGAGACTGCAGGGTAGAACCTGTGCAGGAGGGTAGGGACCCTATACCATTGCGTCAAGACTTTATATCCCGGTTCTTGAAGCCTACTTGCTATAGAGGAGCTGTGGGCAAAGCACAGAATATGATCTTGTTGTTCATCAGTAAATGTCAAATTTAATTCCCATTCCCACTTTTGTATAAACAGTGGCACATAGCCTTCTGATGGCTTAGAGAGGATGGAATGAGTTTTGGGTAGAGCGTGATGTAGAGGGGATGGGTCCAGACAGTATTCCTCAAAAGTGGTGATCGAGTCTCTTGGGACACCCCCACAAGAAGAGGATGTCAAGTAATGATGGATCTGCTTGGCTCTCCAGTAATCCAATGGGGGTGAAACCATCTACCTGATGTCTTCTATAGTGCTCCAGTGAGTTTCCTGGGCAAAGCGGCAGCTTTAAATTGGTTAAATAGAAAAACTTTGAACTTAGGATCTGTCAAGCCCGGGGTGAAATCTAGAGTTCTAATAACAGGGAATAAAGAGTTAAACGTAGAGGGGGCTCTGGAAAGGCAGCCTGTTTCCAATTAGGGGGTAAGATTTGATGCTTGGCAGTAGGGATGAGCCGAACACCCCCCGGTTCGGTTCGCACCAGAACCCGCGAACGGACCGCAAGTTCGCACGAACGTTAGAACCCCATTGACGTCTATGGGACTCGAACGTTCGAAATCAAAAGTGCTCATTTTAAAGGCTAATTTGCATGGTATTGTCCTAAAAAGGGTTTGGGGACCCGGGTCCTACCCCAGGGGACATGTATCAATGCAAAAAAAACTTTTAAAAACGGCCGTTTTTTCGGGAGCAGTGATTTTAATGATGCTTAAAGTAAAAAAAAAAAAGTGAAATATTCCTTTAAATATCGTACCTGGGGGGTGTCTATAGTATGCCTGTAAAGTGACGCGTGTTTCCCATGTTTAGAACAGTCCCTGCACCAAATGTCATTTTTAAAGGAAAAAATCTCATTTAAAACTGCTTGCGGGTTTAATGTCATGTCGGGTCATGGCAATATGGATGAAAATCAGTGAGACAAACGGCATGGGTACCCCCCAGTCCATTACCAGGCCCTTTGGGTCTTGTATGGATATTAAGGGGAACCCCGCACCCAAATTAAAATAAGGAAAGGTCCCTATATACTCTGAACAGCAGTATACAGGCGGTGCAAACAAGACAGGGACTGTAGGTTTGTTGTTAAGTAGAATCTGTTTGTAATTTTGAACATTTTTAATGTGTTTAGCTCCAGCCAAAAAATCTTTTCTAAGCTTTTTGGAAAACATAGGGAAGGGTTATCACCCCTGTGACATTTGTTTTGCGTCTTTCCTCCTCTTCAGAAGATTTCACCTCACTTTTTTGTCCCAATGAAAAATGTTTTTTGAAAATTTGGGTTTTTTTGTGGAACAAGGATTGGAAAGCATCAGTGGAAAGGAAAAATTGTTTTCCCATATTAACTCTTACAGGAGAGAATTTCCCTTCCTTAGGGGTAGATTTCATCTCACTTCCTGTTGTCTCCTTCCGTTTGCAAGTAGGAGTCGTTTGTAAGTTAGATGTTTGAAAGTAGGGTCCTGCCCTATATACTCAGCAGAAATTTGGGCCTTAGGTGTTGCTGTGGCCAAAACACTGTAAGCCCTCACAGGGCCCTGCTGTGAAATATTAGATCAAGAATTGTAATTACATGCCCCTGTTGAACAGGAGCTGAAAAATTAGGCCTTAGGCACTGGTGCTGGTGCCACAACACTGCAACCCCTCACAGACACTCTAGTTGGAACGCAGGAACGAGCCCTGCTGCAAAGTATTGCATCAAAAATTGTAATTACACGCCCCTGTTAGACAGGGGCAGAAAAATTGGGTCTTAGGCACTGGTGCTGGTGCCACAACACTGCAACCCCTCACAGACACTCTAGTTGAAACGCAGGAACAAGCCCTGCTGCAAAGTATTGCATCAAAAATTGTAATTACACGCCCCTGTTAGACAGGGGCTGAAAAATTGGGTCTTAGGCACTGGTGCTGGTGCCACAACACTGCAACCCCTCACAGACACTCTAGTTGGAATGCAGGAACGAGCCCTGCTGCAAAGTATTACATCAAAAATTGTAATTACACGCCCCTGTTAAACAGGGGCTGAAAAATTGTGCCTTAGGCACTGGTGGTGGCGCCCAGAACCAAAAATGTTCTTACAAGCTATCAGCGTGATGATTGAGGAGGAAGAGGATAATTACTCAGGGATAGTCACTCAGCATCAGCATAGGCAGTCTTTGAAGGGATCTGAGATTTCAAAAAAAATTATTCGGTTACATCTGCATCAGGTGCTTGGTAGCTGGTGGTGATCCAAGACTGATTCATTTTTATGAAGGTCAGCCGATCGACCGAGTCGGTGGACAGACGCACCCTGTGATCGGTTACCACGCCTCCAGCAGCACTGAATGTGCGTTCCGAAAGAACGCTGGATGCAGGACAGGCCAGTAGCTCAATTGCATACTGTGCAAGCTCTGGCCAGTGATCCATCCTCAAGACCCAGTAACCCAGAGGATTTTCGGTGGGAAAGGTGTCCAAGTCTGATCTTGCCCCTAGGTATTCCTGCACCATGTAAAACAGACGCTGGCGATGGTTGCTGGAACCGATCATACCTTGGGGCTGCGGACCAAAAAATTGTCTGAACGCATCGGTCAGACGGCCACCTTCTCCACCGCTCCTTCTTTGACTGACCGAAGCCTCAGCAACACGTTGTCCAGAAACAGGAGTTTGTAACCTCCCAGTCTCTGGGAACGCGTTGCACAGACCTTTCTGCAAGGCCTCCCGAAGATGTTTCATCCTCTGCTCCCTCTGCGATGGCAAGATAAGGTCCGCAACCTTACCCTTGTAACGTGGATCAAGGAGGGTTGCCAGCCAGTATTGGTCCTTCTCCTTGATACCACGAATACGAGGATCCTTACGCAGGCTTTGCAGGATCAGGGAGGCCATGCAGCGTAGGTTTGCTGAGGCATTCGGTCCGGAGTCCTCTGGGTCACTAAGGACAACAACGTCCGCAGCCACCTCCTCCCAGCCACGTACAAGTCCATGTGTTCCTTGGGACTGATCCCTTAAAGACTGCTGATGCTGAGTGCCAGGCTCCACCTCCATACTGACACAATCTTCCTCCTCCTCCTCCTCCTCCTCCTCGTCCTCTTCCTGTGTGATCGGCGGGCACGCAGGAACACTGTCTGGATAAAGGGGGCCTTGAGAGCTAAGGAAGTCCTCCTCTTCCTGCCTCTGTTCTGCCTCAAGTGCCCTGTCCATTATTCCACGCAGCGTGTGCTCCAACAGGTGGACAAGGGGGACAGTGTCACTGATGCATGCACTGTCAGTGCTCACCATCCTCGTGGCCTCCTCGAATGGTGACAGGACAGTGCATGCATCCCTGATCATGGCCCACTGGCGTGGGGAAAAAAAACCAAGGTCCCCTGACCCTGTCCTGGTGCCATAGTCGCACAGGTACTCATTGATGGCCCTCTGCTGCGTGTGCAGCCGCTGCAGCATGGCCAACGTCGAGTTCCACCTGGTGGGCATGTCACAGATTAGGCGGTTCTTGGGCAGGTTAAACTCCTTTTGGAGGTCCGTCAGCCGAGCACTGGCATTATATGACCGGCGGAAATGCACACAGACTTTCCTGGCCTGCCTCAGGACATCCTGTAAGCCCGGGTACCTGCCCAAGAACCGCTGCACCACCAAGTTAAGGACGTGAGCCAAACAGGGCACATGGGTCAGTTGTCCCTGTCGGAGGGCAGAGAGGAGGTTGGTGCCATTGTCGCAAACCACCATTCCTGCCTTAAGTTGGCGTGGCGTCAACCACCTCTGAACCTGCCCCTGCAGAGCTGACAGAACCTCTGCCCCAGTGTGGCTCCTGTCCCCCAAGCACACCAGCTCAAGCACCGCATGGCATCTTTTGGCCTGCGTACTTGCGTAGCCCCTTGAACGCCTACGGAGCACCGCTGGTTCCGAGGAAGAGGCCATGGAGGAAGAAGAAGAGGAGGGGGTGGAGGAGAGAGGTGTGTCACAATCAGCATTTTGGAGGCGTGGTGGCGGAACAACCTCCAACACTACTGCACCTTGTCCTGCATCCTTCCCAGCTGCCAGCAGAGTCACCCAATGCGCCGTGAAACTTAAGTAACGTCCCTGTCCATGCCTGCTGGACCATGAGTCAGCGGTAATATGCACCTTACCGCTGACCGCCCTGTCCAGCGAGGCATGGACATTGCCTTCCACATGCCGGTAGAGAGCCGGAATCGCCTTCCGTGAGAAAAAGTGGCGTTTGGGTACCTGCCACTGAGGAACCGCACATTCCACAAACTCACGGAAGGGGGCAGAGTCTACCAACTGAAAAGGCAGCAGTTGAAGTGCTAGCAATTTTGCCAAGCTAGCATTCAACCGCTGGGCATGTGGATGGCTGGGAGCAAACTTCTTTCGGCGGTGCAGCAGCTGGGGCAGGGAAATTTGCCTGGTACAATCTGACGTCGGTGTACCAAAAGCAGATTGCCCATAAGTACTTGGCTGTGACACACCTAATTCTACACCTTCATTCCTCTCACTGCAGGTCGCAGAGAGGACTGAAGGTCTAGTGGGGTTGGAAATCTCAGCTGATGAGGAGCAAGGAGAGATCGTCTTTGTTCTTTGGTGTGGGTCTTTTAGATACGCTTGCCAACGAACTGCATGGCAGGTCAACATATGTCTGGTCAAGCATGTGGTACCCAAGCGGGAGATGTTTTGGCCACGCGAGATACGCTTGAGACATATATTGCAAATAGCAGCGGTGCGATCTGATGCACTCGTCTCAAAAAAGGCCCACACCAAAGAACTTTTTGAATAACGCGCAGAGACTGCAGCGCCCTGCACATGTGGAGCTTTGGGGTGTGATGCAGTCAATGTGCTGCCCTTAGGCTGGCCCCTGGAGGGCATCCTGCCTAGTTGGTGATGTGCCACCTCCTCCTCCTCCTCCTCCTCTCTCCTATCAGGCACCCACGTTGAGTCAGTGACCTCATCATCCCCTCCCTCCTCATCACTGGAGCAAACCTGGCAGTATGCTGCAGCAGGGGGAGCATGACTGCCAGATTGCTGTCCTTCTTGGGCACCCCCTCTGTCCGTGCTCATGTTACTGCCTTCATTGAGCTCAGTATCATCATCAGAGCCTTCCAAACGCTGGGCATCCTCCTGGAGCATGTACCCAACACTGTGGTCAAACAGTTCGAGGGAATCCTCATGAGGACATGGTGGAGCTAGGGAAGGAGTCACTGATGACATTGAGCTGAGGGAAGAGGCCGCTGCTTTGCCAGACAAAGCACCCTGGGCATGGGTGAGAGAGGATGAGGAGGATGAGGACGGCTTGGTCATCCACTCGACCAAGTCTTCCGCATGTTGCGGCTCAACACGGCCAGCTGCCGAAAAAAAGGCCAAGCGTGTCCCATGGCCACGTGCTGATGAGGATGCACCGTCTCCACGACCAGCACTAGACACAGAGCCTGCTTGCCCTCTCTTATTGGCTTGTGACTGTCTGCCTCTCCTTCTTGGCCTTCCAGACATACTAATGGCCTGTAGCTGCACTAAGCTGGGATAGAACACCTGTAATTTTCTTCAGGTAGCTTTATATACTGTAACCAGACAAGCCTGCCTGTCAGTAGGAAGATAACAGGAACGGATCTAGCTGAACACTGTGAGCAGGACGTACTGCACTAAATGTATATAGCAGGAACGGATCTAGCTGAACACTGTGAGCAGGACGCACTGCACTGAATGTAAATACCAGGAACGGATCTAGCTGAACACTGTGAGCAGGACGCACTGCACTGAATGTAAACAGCAGGAACGGATGTAGCTAAACACTGTGAGCAGGACGCACTGCACTGAATGTAAATAGCAGGAACGGATCTAGCTGAACACTGTGAGCAGGACGCACTGCACTGAATGTAAATAGCAGGAACGGATGTAGCTGAACACTGTGAGCAGGACGCACTGCACTAAATGTAAATACCAGGAACGGATCTAGCTGAACACTGTGAGCAGGACGCACTGCACTGAATGTAAATAGCAGGAACGGATCTAGCTGAACACTGTGAGCAGGACGCACTGCACTGAATGTAAATAGCAGGAACGGATCTAGCTGAACACTGTGAGCAGCACGCACTGCACTGAATGTAAATAGCAGGAACGGATCTAGCTGAACACTGTGAGCAGGACGCACTGCACTGAATGTAAACAGCAGGAACGGATGTAGCTAAACACTGTGAGCAGGACGCACTGCACTGAATGTAAATAGCAGGAACGGATCTAGCTGAACACTGTGAGCAGGACACACTGTACTAAATGTAAATAGTCTAGCTGCCTGACCGTGGTACTAATAGGATCAAAAAGAACACCTGTAATTTTCTTCAGGTAGCTTTATATACTGTAACCAGACAAGCCTGCCTGTCAGTAGGAAGATAACAGGAACGGATCTAGCTGAACACTGTGAGCAGGACGTACTGCACTAAATGTATATAGCAGGAACGGATCTAGCTGAACACTGTGAGCAGGACGCACTGCACTGAATGTAAATAGCAGGAACGGATCTAGCTGAACACTGTGAGCAGGACGCACTGCACTGAATGTAAATAGCAGGAACGGATCTAGCTGAACACTGTGAGCAGGACGCACTGCACTGAATGTAAATAGCAGGAACGGATCTAGCTGAACACTGTGAGCAGGACGCACTGCACTGAATGTAAACAGCAGGAACGGATGTAGCTAAACACTGTGAGCAGGACGCACTGCACTGAATGTAAATAGCAGGAACGGATCTAGCTGAACACTGTGAGCAGGACGCACTGCACTGAATGTAAATAACAGGAACGGATCTAGCTGAACACTGTGAGCAGGACACACTGTACTAAATGTAAATAGTCTAGCTGCCTGACCGTGGTACTAATAGGATCAAAAAGAACACCTGTAATTTTCTTCAGGTAGCTTTATATACTGTAACCAGACAAGCCTGCCTGTCAGTAGGAAGATAACAGGAACGGATCTAGCTGAACACTGTGAGCAGGACGTACTGCACTAAATGTATATAGCAGGAACGGATCTAGCTGAACACTGTGAGCAGGACGCACTGCACTGAATGTAAATAGCAGGAACGGATCTAGCTGAACACTGTGAGCAGGACGCACTGCACTGAATGTAAATAGCAGGAACGGATCTAGCTGAACACTGTGAGCAGGACGCACTGCACTGAATGTAAACAGCAGGAACGGATGTAGCTAAACACTGTGAGCAGGACGCACTGCACTGAATGTAAATAGCAGGAACGGATCTAGCTGAACACTGTGAGCAGGACGCACTGCACTGAATGTAAATAGCAGGAACGGATGTAGCTGAACACTGTGAGCAGGACGCACTGCACTAAATGTAAATACCAGGAACGGATCTAGCTGAACACTGTGAGCAGGACGCACTGCACTGAATGTAAATAACAGGAACGGATCTAGCTGAACACTGTGAGCAGGACACACTGTACTAAATGTAAATAGTCTAGCTGCCTGACCGTGGTACTAATAGGATCAAAAAGAACACCTGTAATTTTCTTCAGGTAGCTTTATATACTGTAACCAGACAAGCCTGCCTGTCAGTAGGAAGATAACAGGAACGGATCTAGCTGAACACTGTGAGCAGGACGTACTGCACTAAATGTATATAGCAGGAACGGATCTAGCTGAACACTGTGAGCAGGACGCACTGCACTGAATGTAAATAGCAGGAACGGATCTAGCTGAACACTGTGAGCAGGACGCACTGCACTGAATGTAAATAGCAGGAACGGATCTAGCTGAACACTGTGAGCAGGACGCACTGCACTGAATGTAAACAGCAGGAACGGATGTAGCTAAACACTGTGAGCAGGACGCACTGCACTGAATGTAAATAGCAGGAACGGATCTAGCTGAACACTGTGAGCAGGACGCACTGCACTGAATGTAAATAGCAGGAACGGATGTAGCTGAACACTGTGAGCAGGACGCACTGCACTAAATGTAAATACCAGGAACGGATCTAGCTGAACACTGTGAGCAGGACGCACTGCACTGAATGTAAATAGCAGGAACGGATCTAGCTGAACACTGTGAGCAGGACGCACTGCACTGAATGTAAATAGCAGGAACGGATCTAGCTGAACACTGTGAGCAGGACGCACTGCACTGAATGTAAATAGCAGGAACGGATCTAGCTGAACACTGTGAGCAGGACGCACTGCACTGAATGTAAATAGCAGGAACGGATCTAGCTGAACACTGTGAGCAGGACGCACTGTACTGAATGTAAATAGCAGGAACGGATCTAGCTGAACACTGTGAGCAGGACACACTGCACTGAATGTAAATAGTCTAGATAGAAGATAACAGGAACGGATCTAGCTAAACTGAATACAGTGTATATATATATATGCAACACCTGGGATGCATATATATACACAATACACTGTAAGTGCAGCTAACTGACTGACTGTTCTGCCTAATCTATCTAACTCAAATCAAATGACACTGTCTCTCTCTCTCTCTATCGCTCAGCACACCGGAACACACACTACACAGGGCCGCCGTGCAGGCGGCCTTATATAGTGTGGGGTGTGTACTAAATCCCCTGAGCCATAATTGGCCAAAGCCACCCTGGCTTTGGCCAATTACAGCTCTCTCTACTGACGGCGCTGTGATTGGCCAAGCATGCGGGTCATAGTGCATGCTTGGCCAATCATCAGCCAGCAATGCACTGCGATGCCGCAGTGAATTATGGGCCGTGACGCGCCACACGAATTTGGCGCGAACGGCCCATATCGTTCGCAATTCGACGGACGGTCGAACAGCCGATGTTCGAGTCGAACATGGGTTCGACTCGAACACGAAGCTCATCCCTACTTGGCAGTAGCAATACAGTTTGCAATGGAAGGGTTTGCAGAGGCAGCTGAGAAAAATCCTGTTCCAGCTCAACCCAGCCCTTCCCCTGGGCATGCTTGATCCAATTAAGAGTTCTTGTCAGGTGACTATATCTAAAACTTAATACTCAGAGGTCAATAGCAAAAATGCTTCTTATATTAGTGGTCAGTAGGAAGAATCCATCACTTGCAGTGGTGGTCAGAATGCCACCCTTACAGATCACTAAATAAATGATTGAATTGGACCACGCTATTGACCTTGCCAACTGGTATTAGTCCTGCAATTATGCAGACACCATCAAAAAGCAAGTCAATCAGCCACAGCTCAAGGAACCCCTAGCAACCTCTGGGGGAACCCTAGAGTTTTATGGAACCCTGGTTGAGAATGGCTGATCTAGCCCTTTCTAACCCAGCTGAACTGTCCCTGGCTTACCCCTTCAGTGATCTGCCTGCATTAAATAAAGCACAGAGACCCAGTAATGACATCGCTCAGCCTGAAATAAAAGGATGTAAAGGAAACAGAATTTTAAATGTCATTGCCATGTTGATAAAGGGGAGAGAGATGTTGTCTTGCACTATAGTTTTACACTTCCACCAGCTGGAAATGCCCCTTTACTTTATTCACTAGGGAACCCTACTAGACCCAATTCTCACCTAGTTATCGTGTTCATTTTTTTCTATGCCTGTAAAGTCTTTGCTTTGCATTTTCTCTGCTGTATATAATTACCATCTTTTCCCCCTTGATTCTTCACATTGCTGGGTCTTTCTGGGCCGCCCACTTTTAATATAACTGTGAATTGGTTGCTATTATTGTACACATAGAAATCCTGTTATGTATAATTATGTGTGATTATTGCTATTATGGATTGCATTATTATTATTTATAATATATGTGTTAGCGTTCATGCTCAGCGAGTAGATACATTTAGTTTATATTTGGATCTGAGATCACGCATATCAATATTCTCTCTGCAGAGATTCCATCTTAGTAGAAAAGCCAGAGGGTTTAGTAAGCTGTATATCGAGCAGCCGCACAGTATGCATCTTTTATAAGTGCTCTGTTCTAGGTAGATGCATGTTGGTTTTAAATGAGGAACAATCCCCAAATGTCTTATACTGTTCAGGGTTTATCTACACTTTAAAGTTGACTTTCCATCTGACTTCGAAAACTTGATAATTAATCTAAAACCAAAAACTTTTTCATGTTATGCTTGGAGTAGGGAAGGTTGGAACCCCTGTACCTCACACATATTAGCAGTCTCTATTTGTCAACATGATAGAAATTGATAAAAAAACTACATTTTAAAGCAGAACTAAACTCTCAGGCCAGGTTCACACTGGTATGACAAACATTGGGAGCTCATGTCGCATGAAGTGTGAAAATCAATGTTTCCCTATCAGAGCCGTCTTAACTGGTCCGACACAAGTCGTCCGACTTTGAAAATGCTCCCTGCACTACTTTGGTCCGACTTTGATCCTACTTCAGCCCATTGAATATCACTGAAGTCGGATCAAAGTCGGATCGCCTTCTTAACTGACCCAACTTTGGCATGCAACTTGTGCTCTAAAGGGTCTTGAAGGGGAACTCCACGCCTAAAAAAAACTGCATGGGTTCCCCTCCGAGAGCATACCAGGCCCTTCGGTCTGGTATGGATTTTCAGGGGAACCCCCACGCCGAAAAAAATGGCGTGGGGTCCCCCCAAAATCCATACCAGACCCTTACTTAAAAAAGTTATTTTTTAAGGCAGCTCCGTCGTCTCTTCCAATTTCTTCTTCCCTCTCCGGTTCTTCTGCCTCCTCCACTGACGTCTTCTGCCAGTTCTTCTCCCCTCTCCTTTGAAGGGCCTGGTATGCTCTTGGAGGGGTACCCATGTCATATTTTTTTTTACATTTTGCGTGGAGTTCCCCTAAAGATTCATACCAGACACAGTGCCTGGTATTGTAGGGGATCAAAATCAGATCCCTGTTCATTGAAGTCGGACGCATTGCGAACTTCAAGTCGCAGAGCAAAGTCGGATCCAAAGTGGTACAACTGTCTTGTCGTACCAGTGTGAACCCGGCCTCAATCAACATTAACTCTTTTTAATCCTTATGTGACTGGCCGTAGTAAATATATAGGAAGGTACAGTGCCTTGCAAAAGTATTCACGCCCCCTTGGCATTTTTTGTGTTTTGTTGCCTCACAACCTGGAATTAACATGGATTGTTTGAGGATTTACATCATTTAATTTACAGAACATGCTCACAACTTTGAAGATGTTTTTTTTTTTTATTGTGAAGCAAACAACAAATAGGACAAAACAGAAAAAGTCAATGTGCATAACTATTCACCCCCCTAAAGTCAATACTTTGTAGAGCCACCTTTTGCGGCTATCAGAGCTCCAAGTCACTTTGGATAAGTCTCTATGAGCTTGCCACATCTTACCACTGGAATTTTTGCCCATTCCTCCTTGCAAAACTGCTCCAGCTCCTTCAAGTTGAATGGTTTCCTTTTGTGAACTGCAATCTTTAAGTCTGACCACAGTTTTTCTATTGGATTGAGGTCTGGGCTTTGACTAGGCCATTCCAACACATTTACATGTTTCCCCTGAAACCACTCAAGTGTTGCTTTAGCAGTGAGTTTGGGGTCATTTTCCTGCTAGAAAGTGAACCTACATCCTAGCCTCAAATCACACACAGAGTGGTACAGGTTTTGCTCAAGAATATCCCTGTATTTAGCACCAACCATCCATCTTTCCCTCAACTTTGACCAGTTTCCCAGTCCCGACTGCTGGAAAACATCCCCACAGAATGATGCTCCCACCACCATGTTTCACTGTGGGGATGGTGTTCTTTGGGTGATGTGATGTGTTGGGTTTGCTCCAGACACAGCGTTTTCTTTGATGGCCAAAAGGTTAAATTTTAGTCTCATCAGACCAGAGCACCTTCCTCCATACATTTTGGGAGTCTCCCACATGCCTTTTCACAAACTCAAAACGTGCCATTTTGTTTTTTGCTGAAAGTAATGGCTTTCTTCTGGCCACTCTATGGAGAGTACGGCTTATTGTCGTCCTATGTACAGATACTCCAGTCTCTGGTGTGGAACTCTGCAGCTCCTCCAGGGTTACCTTAGATCTCTGTGCCGCCTCTCTGATTAATGTCCTCCTTGCCCGGTCCGTGAGTTTTGGTGTGTGGCCATCTCTTGGCAGGTTTGCTGTTGTGCCATGTTCTTTCCATTTGGTTATGATAGATTTGATGGTGCTCCCAGGGATCATTAAAGATTTGGATATTTTTTTATAAACTAACCCTGACTTGTACTTCTCAACAACATTGTCCCTTACTTGTTTGGAGAGTTCCTTGGTCTTCACGGCAGTGTTTGGTTAGTGGTGCCTCTTGCTTAGGTGTTGCAGCCTCTGGGGCCTTTCAAAAAGGTCTGTATAGGTAATGACAGATCATGTGACACTTAGGGGGTTATTTACTAAAGCTGGGGAGTGCAAAATCTGGTGCAGCTTTGCATAGAAACCAATCAGCTTCTAGGTTTTATTGTCAAAGCTTAATTGAACAAGCTGAAGTTAGAAGCTGATTGGTTACTATGCACAGCTGCACCAGAGTCTGAGTGCACCAGTTTTAGTAAATCTCCCCCTTAGATTGCACACAGGTGGACATCATTTCACTAATTATGTAACTTCTGAAGGTAATTGGTTGCACCAGAGCTTTTTATGGGCTTCATAACAAAAGGGGTGAATACATACGCACATGCCAACTCTCATTTTTTTTTTTGTTTCTGAAAAATAGTTTTATGTATATATTTTTCTAATTTTACTTTACAAACTTAGACTGTTGTGTTCTGATCCATCACATATGTTTGAAAAAAAATTGAACTAAAGGCTGTAATGTAACAAAATAGGTAAAAAGCCAAGGGGGTGAATACTTTTGCAAGGCACTTTATATTATATTTACCGGTATTTGTTTTTATTTTTATTTAATTTTTTTTGTACATTTCTTCAGTTGTTTCCTGGCTTAGGCCAAAATAATGTCATGCATCCCAGGAGTCTTCATGGGCATTTTTTTCCTCCTGATGAGGGGAGGAGAGGCTTTCTCGGCTAACCATCCTCAGCAGGCGCATGTCTGAGATAAGGGCAGATGGATTCCAGGAAGTAAATGCTACATGAATCATCTGCCCTTACTGGAGATGGCTGCAGCTAGAAATCCTAGGGGGTGGGGCTCAAAGTGATTTCTCAACAAAATAAAGCATGGAGGTGAATAGATTGGTGAGTTTGCTTTGAATATCAAAATGAAATAAATAGCATTTCAGTTTGTGGTGCTCAGATACAGTTAAAGTGGTTGTAAAGGCAGAAGGTTTTTTTTACCTTACTGCATTCTATGCGAGTGCCCGGCGGTCACCATCACCGCCGGGCTCCCACGATCGCAGCTGCAACTTGGAGAACCGGGATCTGTGTATGTAAACACACAGTTTCCGGTTCTCTGAGGGGAGAACAGACAGATCGCTGTTCATACAGAGTATGAACAGCGATCTGTCATCTCCCCTGCACAGTCCCCTCCCCCTTCAGTTAGAACACAAACTAGGGAACACATTAACCCCTTGATCGCCCCCTAGTGTTAACCCCTTCCCTGCCAGTGACATTTTTACAGTAATCATCAATGCATTTTCTATAGCATTGATCTGCATTAATGCCAATGGTCCCAAAAATGTGTCTAAAGTTTCCGATGTGTCCGCCATAATGTCGCAGTCCCGATAAAAATCGCAGATCGCCGACATTACTAGTAAAAAAAAAAATAATAATAATGCCATAAAACTATCCCCTATTTTGTAGGCGCCATAACTTTTGGGCAAACCAATCAATATACGCTTATTGCAATTTTTTTTTTACCAAAAATATGTAGAAGAATACATATCGGCCTAAACTGAGGAAAAAAAATAGTTTTCTTTTTTATATATTTTTGGGGGATATTTATTATAGCAAAAAGTAAAAAAATAATGCGTTTTTTTCAAAATTGTCGCTCTTTTTTTGTTTATAGTGCAAAAAATAAAAACCACAAAGGTGATCAAATACCACCAAAAGAAAGCTCTATTTGTAGGAAAAAAAGGACGTCAATTTTGTTTGGGTGCAACGTCGCACGACCGCGCAATTGTCAGTTAAAGCGACGCAGTGCCGAATCGCAAAAAGTGCTCTGGTCAGGAAGGGGGTAAAATCTTCCGGGGCTGAAGCGGTTAAGTTTGTCACTGCAGCACGAGTAGTGGGATATTTTTTAAAGGGGACATCTATTATGGTGACAATGTCTGAGAGCGGATTTTGCCTCACTTTGGAGAGACTTCCACTCACTTCTATTGTGTCTCTGAGACAGGAAGTGAAGGGAAATATCTCCCATGAGATACAGGTAGAAGGAAAAAGGACGACAGAGGTTTTAACCATTGCCCATTCCACCCAAAACTATGCGGTTGTTAGCACGGTACCATTATTTGTTAAAGTGGAAGTAAACTCATCCATTTAACCGTTTCAGATAAGTTCCATTTCCGTCATGTGAGTTCAAGTGACGGGTAGTGTTAATGCTAAAGTGCACAAAGACATTTTATACAGTGGTTTACTTCCAACCCAATGACAACAGTTGGAAAAGGCTCTTCCACTATGACTATGCCACTGTCCTGTGCCAGGTCCATACAGTCGTGATTTGACAAGCTTGGTGTGGAAGAATGTGAGTGGCCTGCATTGAGCTCTGATGCTGATGCAGAACAGTGTGTTAAATCTTTATGTAGGCAGGACGAGGGAGACCCAGCTCTTCTCTAAAAACATAAGTACTTGACCTCACAAATGATCTTTTGGCTGAATGGACACAAAATTCCATCAGACGCACTCCACAATCTTGTGGAAACCCTTCCCAGAAGAGTGGAGGCTGCGATAGCTGGGTTGGGGGCAACTAGGTAATAATGCCCATGGTTTTGGAATGGGATGTCCAACAAGTTCATATATGCGTGATCGGCAGGTGTCAACAAATAGTTTGCACAGTTTTCTTCAAGAAAGTACATTTCCAATGTAGGTGCATTAGTGAGTATTTCTGGACATCATTATGTCCTGATGTGAACACCTACAAGACTAGATTATTTAAAGGGATACAGGGGGTCCCCGGGTTACAAACAAGATAGGGACTTTAGGTTTGTTCTTATGTTGAATCTGTTTGTAAGTCGGAACAGGTAAATTTTTTAAGTGTAGCTCCAGCCAAAAAATCTTTTTTTAAGTTTTGTAGATAGCATAGGGAAGGGTTATCACCCCTGTAACATTTGTTTTGCTGTCTGTGCCCCTGTTCAGAAGATTTCACCTCACTTTCTGTCCCAATGACAATTGGATTTTGAAAATTTGGGGTTATTAGGAAATAAGGATAGGTGATAAAGCATCAGTGGAGACACCTTTTTTCCATATTAACTCTTACAGGAGTGAATTTCCCTTCCTAGGGGTAGATTTCCTCTCACTTCCTGTTGTCTCCCTCCGTTTGTAAGTAGGAGTCGTTTGTAAGTCGGATGTTTGTAAGTAGGGGACCCCCTGTACTTAGATCATCATTGGTCATACATCTGACAAATGTTGGCCTTATAAATGGCCAATTTAGCAGTGCCGTTTTAAAGATGTGTTCTAGTGGATGAAGTTGTGAATAGCAACTGGCAATATTCATGGGGCAGGTTTATAAAATGAAATAAAGCCAAGTGTCTGTTGGGTTTAACTCCAGGTGAGATAAAGATGTTAAATAAAGCTATGGTGTTCTTGTTTCAGGTGCGCTCCCTCCTTACTACGGTCTATGTGTGCAGTTTGAGGAAAGTGGCTACCTGTATCAGGACCGTCCAGTGTACATTGACAACAATGACCAGCCCACTGTGGTAACTGAAGCTGGGAACTCCACAAGAGAACAAACTGGTACGGGGTTATTTAATAATAAAGAGCTGTTTTGTCCGGTTGTCTTGATGCAAAGAAATCCATACGTTATATGAGGGAGGTCCAAGAGTCCAGTACATTTTTGCCACCATATTCTGATGTCTTTATTCAAAATCTAATTTAATTGAAGACATCTCAGCATAATCTGCATCTGGAAACATGCACTTTTCAAAGTTCTCAAAAATATTTTTGAAACTGTCCTTTAACTTTTTCCAGATTGCATGCTGGCAAATGCAATCTGTGAAAAGGGCTGGCAGCAGTTTTAATTTCGTCAACAAAAATAACACTATTTTAGTCAACTAAAATGCGACTAAAACTCAAATGGGATTTTAATCAAAAGACTATGGCTAAAACTGAATTGAAATTTGACATCAGAAACACTGGTTATATATTACAATGGCTAACTGTGTCCATAGTGCATGTTTAAACCTTAATACCATAAATAATAACATGTTATTAGACTTTTACTACAGGAGTATATAATGAGTTTGGACATTCTAGAGAAATGCCTAAACAATGCATTACAATTTAACTAAACCCATTAGATTTTAGTCAACTAAAATGTTGTGGAGGTTTTAGTCAACTAAAATATGACTAAAAGTAAAACAATTCAGATGACTAAAATACGACTAAAGCTAAAATAGCATTTTAGTCAAAAGACTATGACTAAAACTAAATTGAAATTTGACAACAAAATTAACACTGGCTGGCAGGATGTCAAGGTTTCACTGCTCTAGAAGTAATAGGAAAATATTTAAAGCTGAACCCCAGGGGGAAAAAAAACAGTTTTGGATAATTTGCTGTGTAAAAATAAATTCTGTCTATTGATGCCTGTCCCAAATTTGGCTGCTACTTCGTTCTGGGAAACTTATATTTACCAGTAATGCAAGCGCTGAATGCCTGGCACTAAGACTTGTAATTTCAATGGTACTACACAGATCATGGCAGGTTGCTCGTTGTTGTACACTTTCAGAATTCTTTTGTGTAATTGGAGGAGGGGGTGTCACAATCTCCCTTTTCTTCAATCACAGAAAGCCTTGTATTCAATAAAAAGAATACAAGGTCTTTGTGAATGGAGGAGGTGTACAGAGAGCAACCTGCTATGATCAGTGTACTACTGCCGGAAATACTACTTAATCCTTGTACACACTATAAGAAAATCGGGCAAACATTTTTGTCTGGGGAACTTTCATAAGATTTTCGTATAGTGTGTACACAACTTTCGACAGCCAATTCCGACTTTTCGTACAAAAATTCCTGAAGGGACAAACTCCTATATTTTATTCGTAAAGGAAAAGAATGAACAATTTTCATTTAATGTGTACCGTTTTCAAACAATTTTCATACAAGAAAAATCAGAAAAGAAAAACTGTGCATGATCAGTAACAATAAACAACAAAAAAAGCCTTTGTCATACAAGAATTTTAGTGCAAATTGTCCTTCATTGGTTCCGATTTGCTGTGAAACAACAAGGAAAATTGGACGAATATTCGTCTGATTTTCTTATACTGTGTACCCCACTTAAAGAGGAGTTCCGCCAATTTTTTTTTTTAAGTCAGCAGCTATAAATACTGCAGCTGCTGACTTTTAAAATATGGACACTTACCTGTCCAGGGCGCCTGCAATGTCCTCACCAGAAGCCGATCTGTCCCTCGGCTCTCGGGGTGGAGGCGCCGCCATCTTTGGTAAGGGAATCAGGAAGTGAAGCCTTGCGGCTTCACAGCCTGGTTCCCTACTGCACATGCGCGAGTCACGCTGCGCGTCCTCACTGGTCCCTGCTGTCTTCTGGGACCTGTGTGTCTCCCAGAAGGCAGCGGGGAGGGGGCGCTGGACATGGCGTAGATCGCCGCTGAGCCTGCAGTGATCTATACCCGGAAGTGGGTGCAGATACCTGTATTATACAGGTATCTACTCCCCCCTGAAAGGTGCCAAATGTGACACCAAGGGGGGGGGGATCCGAAAAGCAGAAGATCCATTTTTGGGTGGAACTCCTTTTTAAAGTCTCAGTGCTGGATGTTTGGCACTTACAGTACTGTGGTTGCTGAATAAAAGTAACAGATTTTCTGAATGGAGCAGTAGCTCCATTCTGTAAAACTGTTAGATACTACAGAGGCCAAATATTCTAGGCCAGGTAGTTAGAAGAATGATAACTGCTAGTAAAAAGTACAGGTTTCTTTTTGCTGTTGACTGACTATGGGGAACCCCCTTTTAGTTCAGTTTTGCTATAAGTACATGTGCTCTTGCCATTCAATGCTCAAATTAGTATAGAAAATACACTTGTATTGTATTGCACATGTTTTTTACTTACTTTTTACTTTTCTTGGTTGTCATATCTTCAAGAAGAACAAAGGTCCAACTTCCTACCTCAAAATTTTCTCAGGATATCAGAGGTGGAAATGCGAGGTTCTGAAGATGTGACTTCAGGAACTGTACTTCATAGACTGATCCAAGAACAGCTAAGATATGGCAACCCCAATGAGAATATGAACCTCCTTGCTATTCAGCACCAGGCAACAGGCACTACAGGACCAACCAACGTGACCACCAGCTCTGTTTCCTCTACAGAGAACCTCACTCAAGAAGACCCACAAATGGTCAGCCAGTCAGCCCGGCAAGAACCACAGGGGCAAGAACATCAGGTGGACAACACCGTGATGGAAAAAACCCTGAGGAACTCTCAGTCCCAACAAAACAACGAGGAGCTACCTACCTACGAGGAGGCCAAGGCTCAATCGCAGTTCTTTAGAGGCCAACCAGGACCTATGGGACCCGGATTTTATGTCGCTGGTGTGGTGGCTAATCACAAATCTAAAACGGAGGGCCGGGCAACTGTAAGCCGGGCCAACAGTGGACAGGCTCATCAAGATGAAGCACTTAAAGAACTCAAACAAGGTCATGTGCGCTCTCTAAGTGAGCGAATAATGTTGTCACTTGAAAGGAACGGAGTCAAACAGCACTCCTCTACTTCTGGTAGTATTAAAGGTTTAAAAAATGGTGTCACGTCTCCAGTCCCAAACTTAGGAAAGGAAATGGAGCAGAGGGGGCCCCCACCAGACTATCCTCACAAAATCAAACAGGCTCCAACTCCTGTGAATAAAATGCAGGAGCAGGGACACTTTTATAATGAACACCAACACCCAATGGTGCATGAAATGGTGAAGACCTATCCAAGCTCCCAACCAGCTAGGACTGAAGTTCCTATTCTACGTTACCAGCCTCCCCCAGAATATAACATCACCAGGTAATGAGAGTATCTAAATTCTAATAAATGGAACGTGAAGTGTATTTTCAAACACCTCATATTATGAACTATAATTCTTGTAGTAATATCTTAGTGTAATTTCTGAAATGCATTTTTACATATTCCATGTGATGCGATATTTCTTTAATGGGGACAAATACAGAAACAACATTTAATCTATTTAGTAGAGTTGAGGGGGGGAATAGGAAGAAAGGGGTTAGCACATCTGTCAGATATATATATATATATATATATATTTTTTTTTTTTAAGACTTCATGCACACTAGACGTTTTTGACACTACTGTTAGTGGCATCAAACTTTTTTTTACTGCCTCTAAACTCCCCTGCATGTTATCCTATGTATTCATGCACACATAGGCTTTTAGCAGCATTTTGTGGCAGAAAGAAAAACCCACTGCCAGCACATTCTGGAGAAGTAGCGTTTTGGCAGAAAAAACACAAACAGCTCCTAAACGCTGGTTCCCTGGCAGGTTTTTGTTTAAAGTGGATCCGCCGGCATTCTTAACATCCAGTGAATAGCTGGTTGTTAAGGAGGGGGCCAGAAAGCTGACCTACACATCCTTAACAATGGACAAGTCATCAGCTGTCAGCGAAATTCCCCGCTGACAGCTGAATGTAGACAATTGACTGACCACAATAAGGGCTCTTTCACACGGACGTGTCCGTGTACGGAGCCCGCTCTGCTCAGCGGAGGATCGCTCCGTTGATCCCAGCTAAGCAGGCAGATGACAGGTCCGTCGCTGCACACTGTGCAGCGACGGACCTGTCAGAGCGCCGCTCTCCCCTATGGGGGATCGGATGAAGACGGACCGTAGAGTCACCGATCCGATGATGGATGGAAAAGTAGGTTTTTCCTCCGTTACACTTTTTCGGATCGGAGCGGGTCGGATGTCAGCGGATATGTCATTGCTGACATCCGACGCTCCATAGAGGTCTATGGAGTGTCCGTTCAGGTCCGCCTAAAAAAACTGACAGGCAGAACTGAACGGATCGTTCGTGTGAAAGAGGCCTAAAAGATTGAGAAAAGAATGCCCCCCCCCCCCGAGGACCTTAAGAGCCTGGTATGGATTTTAAGGTGAACCCCACGCTAAAAATTTTTTTTTAAAAGATGTGGGTTCCCCCCTTAAATCCATACCAGAACCTTATCCAAGCTGGGTCGATGACATCACAAGGGGGTGTGGTCCCCCAGCGATGTCCCCTGGCAGCCCTGCCCCTTCAATTATTTAGCAGCGGGAGGAGGCGGAGCTGCCATTCTGTGGTAGCCTTCGTAGGGTGTGGGGGGGGGCGGTCACCGGCAGCGTTGATCATGATTGACATTGGATCTACACCGGGGGACAGTTTTTGTTTTTTTTTAAATAACGGACTTGAAAAAACTATTGTGTTTTTACTCACTTGTACTACTTTTTGGTGAATGAGTAGGGGCGCCTTGAGGTACCCCTACTCATTCACATGGGGGGCAGCCTACACTGCCGAGAGGTTCTAGAGCCGGGACGGGTAGATGAGATGTGAGTAAGCTATTGGGGGTTGGGGTGAAGAGATGAGGGCTGTGAAGGGAGATGTGTGCAGGGGTGGGGGATAGGGGAGAGTAGTGCAGGGGTCAAAGCTGAACAGGAGGGGTGGAAGTGAGATGTGGACAGCCTGTGAAAGAGAGTTGAACCCTGAACCCTGAAAGAGAGTTGAACCCTGCATAGCACACCCCTAAACCCTGAATGTAGCACACTACTCAACCTTGCACTCTGTAAACAGCACACCCCTGAACTCGGCACTCTGTATGTAGCGCATTCCTGAACTCTGCACTTTGTACGTCACATACTCCTGAACCCTGCACTCTCTTTGCCTTGTACTCCTGAACTCTGCACTCTGTACTGTACATAACGCACTCCTGAGTCCTGCACTCAGTATGTAGCTCACTCCTGAACTCTGTACTCTGTATGTTGCGTATTTCTGAACCCTGCACTCTCTACGCCTTGCACTCCTGAACCCTCCACTCTCTACGGCTTGCATTCCTGAACCCTCCACTCTCTACGCCTTGTACTCTTGATCTCTGCACTCTGTAGGTAGCACACTCCTGAACTCTGCAGTCTGTATATCGCATACTCCTGAACCCTGCATTCTCTACGCCTTGTACTCTTGATCTCTGCACTCTGTAGCTAGCGCACTCCTGAACCCTGCACTCTCTATGCCTTGTACTCCTGAACTCTGCACTGTGTACATCGCGTACTCCTGCATACATAGTCTTACAGATACAACTGGCCCTTTGAGGGCAACCATAATGCTGATGCGGCCGGCAATGAAATTGAGTTTGACACCCCTGCTTTAGGCAATCAACAAAGCACAGCAACCAAAGCCATTCCTGGATAGGTGTTTGAATTGCGTAATTAGTTGTTTAGCCGAAGTATCACTTTTTATTCGGGATCCCAGTCTGATGTCTGAGTGAAATGCCAAACCTAAATGTTTTTCCCATATAAATGAATAATGATTCTTCCTCTTTCTCATGCTCTGTTCCCCATCACATAACTCTGCTAGAAAAAATACATGAGGGACGTTGAAGAAAACTCTCATGTTAGTCGAGCTGAGATGCTGCTTAAGCGTGGGAGATCCAGCCTTGGGATTAATTCATTGTCGTTGTCCTGAGAATGAAAAGACGTTAGATTCCAGATATGATTTAAGCTGGAACAGGATTATATTTAGCACTAACTGATCTATATTTACACAGGGCTAAAAAAATCCCAGGAGTCAGTTCTGGAGATTAGAAACTATTTTTTTATCATTTTTATAAACACTTTGAAGGGGCTTTCCGCATCCATAGAGAAATAGGAAACCCCTTTGTTGAAGGGCTTTAGGGAAATATCCACCTTTTAATGCCATAAAATACAAAACAAAACTTCTCATTCATTCATGTGTTTTACTTAGCTGTAGAACTTATTTTTAAAAATCACTCACGCATTTACCATTGTAATTTGGTTTATAATTCTATAGTGTATGTAAACCCTAGAAATGAACTTTGCTTTTTTGGTCTGTTAGATATATCATTAGGGCTCCGTTCACACCAGTGCCATTTCAGATGTGACTTGAGTTATACAGAATCGCATGACAATGGAAATCACTGTTTGTCAGCGCAGAGGATTATTTTGGTTCAATCTGCATTTTAAATGGAAATCGCATTGTTTTTAATGGTGCCCGTTCACATCTATACAAATCAGCACCGCGCAATTTTGGAAAAGGTTCCTGTACTACTTTGGTGCGATTCCTGTGTGATTCTGACCCTCAGGTCAAAATCGGATTGCAGCAGTGTGAACCTAGCCTAAAAGCAAAACAACCTGATGGTCCTGCCAAAAATCCAGTTAACTGATGCATTCCTCTGCACATTGCACAGTGTTATCTCAAGCAATGTTATCAGCCTTGTACATTTTTCATCTGTAAACTACTATCTATGTTAGGGAGATAAGAAAGGGGAGGTGTTCTGTAGTTATGCCACATTTCCTGTACTAGGGTTACAATGCTACTACTTCATAGATACAGTATGAGTGGGTGATGTCACTCTAGGACAAGAAGTGTGCTACTGGCAGGATCAACAGGTGAAAACCAAAAGGAAGTAATGCCTGGGAAAAAAAAGAAATTAATGCAACCAGCTATAGGTGTGAGCAGCTTATTGCATTAGGGTAGTGTTTCTCAACTCCAGTCCTCAAGGCGCCCCAACAGGTCATGTTTTCTGGATTTCCCTGAGATGAAACCGCTGTGGTAATTACGAAGCCTCGGTTCACACCAGAGACGGCACGACTTGCAGGTCGCCTCACCGAAAGCAACCTGCACACGACTGCCCGGGCGACTTGCAAAACGACTTCTGTATAGAAGTCTATGCAAGTCGCCCCAAGTCGCCCCCAAAGTCGTACAGGAACCTTTTTCTAAGTCGGCAGCGACTTGCGTCGCTCCCCTTAGAACGGTTATATAGCACAGAACGGGAGGCGACTTGTCAGGCGACTAGGTCGCCTGACAAGTCGTCCCTGTGTGAACCGAGCCTAAGGCAGTAAAACTGATCAAATCACCTGTGCAAAATAATGAAAAGCCTGAAAACATGACCTGTTGGGGCGCCTTGAGGACTGGAGTTGAGAAACACTGCATTAGGGTGTGCACCCCAAAGCTCAAACATATGTACATACATACACACACAGACACATAAACTCTAATGCCCCCTACACACGATCGGATTTTCCGACAACAAATGTTGGATGTGAGCTTGTTGGCGGAAAGTCCGACCGTGTGTATGCTTCATCGAACATTTGTTGTCGGACTTTCGGCCAACAAATGTTGGCTAGCAGGTTCTCAAATTTTCCGCCAACAAATGTTTGTTGCTGGACTTTCGGATCGTGTGTACACAAGTCCGTCGGACAAAAGTCCACGCATGCTCGGAATCAAGTACAAGCCGGAAGCGCTCGATCTTGCAAAACTAGCATTTGTAATGGAGACATCACGTAAGTCTTATACGTCACTACGTTCGTAATTGTTGGCCAACATTTGTGTGACCGTGTGTATGCAAGAAAAGTTGGAGCCAACAACCTTCGAACAAAGATCCATGGTTTTGTTGTCGGAAAGTCCGATTGTGTGTACTGGGCATAATAAATACATTTTAAAATGTATTAAAACGTGGACAGTGTCAGTAGGGCAGTTGGTGTCAGTAGATCAGAGATTGGTGTCAGTAGGGCAGTGGATGGAGTCAGTAGTTTTTTATTTTAATACTATATTTTACACATTTTTTAATAATTTTTTTAGAATTTGCGTTATTTTTATTTTTTTTTTACAATTTTTTAGGAGCACCATTGGGAGGCATTGGTGAAAAATCTCAAGAGACCCCTAATGTCTCACTTTTGAGATGGGGAAAGGGACTGGGGACAGAGATTCCCCTGTCCCTTTCTCTGCAAACTCAGCTACACTGGACAGTGAATTACTGGGAAGTGCTCTGTGCCGAGCAACTTCCTGTTCATTCACAAACTGAAGCATAGTAAACGATGTGTACTATGCTTCAGTTATGCATGAACACAGTGAGTGATCAGAAAAGGAAGGCACCCGTAAATGACATGTTTACCAGCCCCTTCCCCCGCTCTCCATTCTTAAATATGCCCCGCAACAGTCAGCAAAAGAGGAGAGGAGGGAGACCATTGTGGAACAGGCCCAGGGTAAGGTTGCACCCCTATGCAATCAGCGCATCTAATGGCTGGTAAACTGCAAAATATTACAGTTTTGTTAACATAACAACAGATTTTTGCTTTCCCTACATTACTGAAGCCCTACCAAAACTGATTGGCAGGACTGGCTAGTATAAGCCAGCTAAGGTGATTTCATTGTCTGTTTATTCTGCATACATACAAGCCTATTCAAAAAAAACTCCAAGGAATAAAGTGCAAAGTGCACTGCATGTACCTACCAGTCAGATTACATCTGTTATTGGTCTGTGCAAGTAAAGTGATTTTTAGCTGGCTTTTGTAGATTACTGTGAGCAGGGCAGGACTTAGGGTAGTGGGGGCCCCTGGGCTTGAGTCGCTTTCGGGCCCTACCTTCTATAAATTACTGTATTTATCGGCGTATAACACGCACCCCAAGTTTAGGAGGGAATTTTAAGAAAAAAAACTTTTAGGAGGGAAGTTTAAGGAAAAAACTTACATTTAAATGCCCATCAATGCAGCCTTGCACAGCATCCATCTGCAGCCTTGTCCAGTGTCATTGCAGCCTTGTCAGTGTAGCCTTGTCATTTGCAGCCTTGCCCCAGTGTCATTTGCAGCCTTGTCATTGCAGTCTTGAAGTTTTAAAATGGCGCCGCCGAGATACAGAGTCCTGTGTATCTCGGCGGCTCTCGGGTCCTCTCGCAGTCCTGAGCGGAGCCGAGAGTAGCCGAGTGTTTGGGTACAGCATCACACAACTGCGCAATTGTCAGTTAATTTGACACAGTGCCGTATCACAAAAAAAATGATTGAAGTGCAATGTTTCTATTATTACATTGTTATATAAAATAAAATAGTTCAACTCACCATAAGCAGAATCAGTCGGAGCCTGAGCGTGTCACTTGCCAACGTCACCTGCCTTCGGATGCGGATTGTCTGTTGCCACGTCACTTGTCAGCGGATGCATGGTGCCACTTTTCAGCGGATGCAGGGTGCCACTTGTCAGCGGATGCAGGGTGTCACTTGTCAGTGGATGCAGGGTGTCACTTGCCAGCGGATGCAGGGTGTCACTTGTCAGCGATGCAGGGTGTCACTTGTCAGCGATGCAGGGTGTCACTTGCCAGCGGATGCAGGGTGTCACTTGTCAGCGATGCAGGGTGTCACTTGTCAGCGATGCAGGGTGTCACTTGCCAGGGGATGCAGGGTGTCACTTGCCAGGGGATGCAGGGTGTCACTTGCCAGGGGATGGAGGGTGTCACTTGTCATGTCGCCTGTCACTGGGTCGAAGGGGGCCCCGTCAGGTAGGATGTACAGGGCCCCATGATTTCTAATATTCAGGGGGGGGAGGGTGGCAAACTCCCGCCTGCTAGCCAGCCCATTTTGTCGGCACCGCTGCTTATCAGACTTGTGTAATCTCACTTCCTTGTAGCGGTGGAATGCACGATAGGGCGGACGTGATGTAATCAGCCGGAAATGATGCAAGACATGGGAGGCCCTATCTTGCGTTCCACCGCTATCAGGAAGTGAAAGTACACAAGCCCAATTGGTCCCCGTTAAATAATAGGCAGTGGTGCCGGCAAAACGGGCTGGCTAGCGGGCGGGAGTTTGCCGTGGATCCGGCCCTGCCCGCGGGGCCCCCTATTAGGCGGGGCCCATGGGCTTGAGCCCACTCAAGCCTAATGATAAGTCCGGCCCTGACTGTGGGCTATGTACTTAAAATGTTTTTTAACCCGAATAAGTGATTCACTGCCTGGCCCTCTCTTGTAGGCAGCAATAACACACTCTGTAAGTGTTTTTTTTAAATCAATGCCTCTAAATACCTTTTTTTTTACATATCTTCAAGGCGGTCATGTGACTCCCGGCTGCTCTGCTACTTTGATCCAGGGCTACAGCGAGAGGGGCTAAGATCTCCCTCTGACGTCAGCCGGGAGGTCACGTGACCACCATGCTGGCCTCTCAGCCCCTCCCACTGTAGCCCTGGATCGGAGTAGAATTCACTGTCAACTGCTCCTGTATTTCTGCAGTGGATGTGCAAGAAATACTTTTCTTAAAAAATATTTTTTTTGCCAATTCATATAAAAGATCCATCACTTTTCCACAATATCTAATATCATGTTCACGCCTAATGTCGGGTTACAGGAACGGGTTCAAGATAGTTAAAAGCAGCTTCAAGTGAAAAAAGGGTCACCACTGTCATATCTCCAAAGCATCACTGGTGTCAGGAGCTTAAAGATTGCGAGAGGCGGCCATACACGGACTGAATTTCTTTCCTGCAATCATGGGTTGCTGGATAAAAATACGCTTGATTCCTCTATCCACACAGACAGTGTTGATGTGGGAATCCCTCCTGCTAGGCCATTGTCTTCTCCCAGCGGGAGGGTGGGGGAAGCCATCCCTGCCGAGAGAATACAGTGATTATTGCTAGCGATTGTAGCAGCCGCTAGCAATAATCGATCGATCAACTTGCTACATTCAACCTGCCCATACACAGTTCGAATCTCAGACGGTTCCTGAACAGGTCGAGATTCGAATCATGTATGGCTTGCCTAATACTGTCTCAGCTTTACAAGTGTAATTTAATTATGGCCATAAAAGCCCAGGGAAATCAATCTTGGTTTAGTTCTAACCTAGGAACACACAAGTCTAGATTTGGTCTTTTAGACCAGGGGTCTCTAAACTTTTTAGTACAAGGGCTCATCATATACTTTTCAAACATTCACAGACTAATAAAACTCAGTTTCATAAATGAATAAAATGTAAGTTAATTAATACGTTTTACTTGGAGCTTTATGTAATCGACATGATATGATTCATAAAAAGAGAGGGAGAACTTTAGAAATACAAAACAAAGAAATTCCCAGTCCACATCAAAGTCCACCCTTAAATCAAAGTCCCCATCAGAGTTTCCAACCTACATCGGGGTTCTCATTAAAGCTCCTACTTACATAAGAGCCCCCCCTTACATTAGGGTCATCATCAGGGTCCTGCAACAGCATCTACTGTGCACTCCGTACTATAGATGGCGCTGTAGTGATAGCTAGCATCTGTGTTTTTATATATGCTTGTATATTCTCTGCACAGAAAGGATGTTTTTCTTTTTCTCTGCTCTCTCCTGTACTCCTGTTCTCACACATGTACGCTATTCTACTCAAATAAATCTGATTTCAAAATCTCAGTGCCTCATCTTATCACATAACAAACACCCCCTTACATCAGAATCCCTATCAAAATCAACCCTTATGGCATGGCTAGGAAACTTGAGAGCCCACCCAAGAATTTAGTTGTAGCAGAAGGCAGAGCAGGTTAGAACAGAGGAAATGCTACCCTCCTGTGAATCCTGGGGCAGGCAGATGATTAGTTGTTTGGATGCCAGCCATCCTAGAAGCCAATGATGATACAATGGCAGCACTGCCCAGGAAACCTGCACCAGAAACCACAAAAAGGGGTGTGGATGTTGGAGAGAAATGGAGACTATAGGCAGACCTGAAGACCTGTGTGAGAAGCCATTGACCCTTAGCTGCAAGCTAGATAAAATCTTGACCAGGCTAGATTGGGCCTGCGGGCCGAAGTTTGGAGACTCCTGTTTTAGATCAACAAAACTTACCAGCACAAAGGGCCTTCCTGACTGCTTACAAACAAAATGGTATGTTTAGGTATACACTCATGCTATATAGTTGTTGATAAAACTAAAATTGATTGTGCAATATGACTGTAACTGTGTGGGCTTTAGTTTTTTTCCAAATGCCCCAAAATTCAATTTGACAGCTTCAAGACGCCTCCTGTATGGAGAAACTAGTCTCTTGCGTTGCTCAGGTGTGATTTTTGCCTATTCTTCCACACAAACAGTCTTCAAATCATGAAGGTTCCGTGGGCCTCTTTTATAACCTCTGATCGTTAGTTCTTTCAATAGATTTTCTGTTGGATTCAAGTCAGGTGATTGGCTGGGCCATTCTACCAGCTTTACGTTCTTTCTTTGAAACCAATTGAGAGTTTCCTTGGCTTTGTGTTTGGGATCATTGTCTTGCTGAAATGTCCACCCTCGTTTCATCTTCATCATCCTGGTAGATGGCAGAAGATTTTTTATTAAGAATGTTTTGTTACATTTTTCCATTCATCCTTCCTTCAATGATATGAAGTTTGCCAGTACCGTATGCTGACAAACAGCCCCACACTATGATGTTTCCACCTCCAAACTTCACTGTTGGTGTGGGAGTGTTTTTGGGGTGATGTGCAGTGCCATTTGACCTCCTAACATGGTGTGTATTATGGCATCCAGAGAGTTCAGTTTTGGCCTCATCTGACCAGACTATATTCTCCCAGTATTTCATCGGCTTATCTAAATGTTGTGCAGCAAACTTTAATCAAGCTTCAACATGCTTTTTCTTTAGCAATGTAGTCTTGCATGGTGAGCGTGCATACAGGCCATGGCAGTTGAGTATGTTACTTATTGTTTTCTTTTAAACAGTTATACCTGCTGATTCCAGATGTTTCTGAAGCTCTCCGCAAAAGTGGTCCTTGGCTCTTCAACAACTCTTCTGATAATTCTTTTCACTCCTCTGTCAGAAATCTTGCGAGGAGCACCTGGTCGTGGCCGGTTTATGGTGAAATGATGTTCTTTTCACTTCTGTAAATATGGCCCCAACAGTGCTCACTGGAACATTCAGAAGTTTAGAAATCTGTAACCAATGGCATCAGTATGTTTTGCAACAATAAGGTTGCAAAGGTCTTGAGAGAACCCATCATGAGATGTTTCTTGTGTGACCCCTTAGTGATGAGACACCTTTTTATAGGCCATCAGTTGAGACTGAACCAGCTGATATTACTTTTCACTGACAAGGGGCAGGATTGCTTTCTAATTACTGATAGATTTCAGCTGGTGTCTTGACTTTCAGTGCCTTTTTGCACTCCCCTTTCTCTCCATTTTATTACACATAACTTTATTTCTGAACGTATTTGTTTTGGTTTCTTTGTATGTATGGATTGTATGGGTTGTTACCGACATGTGGTGAAAATGTCATGTCTAAAGCCCCTTTAGAAATATATTTACCTAGAAAAATGGTAACATGTTCAATACTTATTTTACCAAATGTATGCAGTAAAAGAGTACAGAGCAATTCCAAATGACAATGGGTTTATAAGGAGGCCATTGGTATATGATGTGATCTTATACCCCACTTCCCAACCAGTCAACCCCTTCAAATCCCCTGACAGCAGCGCCTGTGTGAATAAAGCCTGAAAACAGTGTTTGCAGGCTTCATTTATGACTATATTGTAACAATATTATTCAGTCTAGCAAAAGGCACTGTGCTGTCAGGTCAAAAAGAAAGTTGAAAACACACTGGATTCCAAATCAACAGGCATTTTTCTGTCCTTTTTTTTGGGGGGGGGGGGGGGTCAGATAGTGGTGCCACAAGGAGAATGCCAGAAGGCTAGCTTCTTAGCTAAATAAGTTGGCATACAATATTTTCATGTTGTTCTGGAGTGCCCCTATAAATTAGCGGAAGGAGATGCGGTTGTTAAGCTATACGGCAGGCAAAGCAGAGGTCACCTTTACGTTGCAGAGCACAGCACAATGTGAACATGCAGGAGTTGAGAGATGGTGCAACTCCCACATGCATTGCAGTGTACGAAAAAAAAACCCAATGTGTTCATTTTTAAACCTGCTCATTTCAGCACTCTCTAAAGATAATGTCCCAGCGCTGACTTTTCATCTTTACATTTTTTGTTTTCTTTCATTTGCAGCCGGCAGCAGCCTCCTCAGCTTCCCTTCCCATCTGTCCCGCTGCAGCACCACAGCCCCATGTCCTCCCAAGCATCCTCCATCAGTAGCTCTTTGCACTCAACCTCTCTGCCATTATTCCCGATGGGGATGACATCCCACCCAACGCCATCGCCATCCCCATCGCCCATCCAGCCACTCCCGCCAGAGGCTTTCACCATTGTGGAACGGGCACACCAGATGGTGGAGATCTTAACCAAGGAGAATGGAACCTTGAGACAGCAGCTGGGGATCTGCTATGAAAAAGCAGACAAACTTCAAAAGGTACGCTATCCACATGTTTTATTTAAGCTGTATTTCAGGCAGATAAAACAAATTAGTGCAGCTTGGTGTCCATTAATAAATCATAAAATTTTTATTTTTTTTATGTAAGAAGTGCACATACCTATTGACTTGGTATCAAATAGCCTTCTTCAGTCCCTGTCCAGCAGTACTCAGACTGGGAGAGGGAGAAGCATTGCAAGGAGTTGGTCTGTTGTGCTAACAAAAGACAGGCTGATAGTAGGAAAGTGTAGAGTGACAGAGAGATGAGCTCAGTCTGCTTCTTCCCCTTTCATTATCCATTCACACTCTTTGGCAGGGAGGCCCAGTTGTAATACTTAAAGTGGAGGGCCACCCTAAAAAAAAAAAAAAAAATTACAACAAAATGTTCCTAAAAATCTGGAAAAAAAAAAAAATTTAACTTACCAGAAATGGCTGTTGCTAGGCAGATCATCCTAATCTGCCACTTCCTACACCGCGGTGATCTTCAGTCTTCTCCTCCTCGCGTTGTCTTCTAGGGAATGGGGCGCTCTGTGTTCCAGGAGCTGTGTGTGTCCCACAACACAGCGCGCCCCATTCACAAAGCGCTGCGCGAATCGCACATGCGTAGTAGGAAACGGGCAGTGAAGCCGCAAGGCTCCACTGCCTGTTTCCCTTAGTTCGAATGGCGCCGCTGGGACCCGAGAGCGAGGGACGGGTCGGCCTCAGGCGGCCGACATCGCGGGCACCAGGGACAGGTAAGTGTGCTTATTAAAAGTCAGCAGCTACAGTGTTTGTAGCTGCTGACTTTTAATTTTTTTTTTTTTTTCAGCTGGCCCACCGCTTTAACTGCAGTAGAGAAAAGTCAGGTCTCCTGCCCTGCTGGACAGAGCTGTGCTGTGTAAATCTAAGGAATGGATGGGCAGAAATATAAATCAATTGTGCATTTAGCTGTTTGTCTAGATCTTCTCAACTCCAGTCCTCAAGGCGCACCAACAGGTCATGTTTTCAGGATTTCCCTCAGATGAAACAGCTGTGGTAATTATTAAGGCAGTGAAACTGATCAAATCACCTGTGCAAAATAGTGGAAATCCTGAAAACATGACCTGTTGGTGCTCCTTGAGGACTGGAGTTGAGAAACACTGGTCTAGACATCAGCTTTAAAGCTGAACTCCAGGAATTCAGCCCCTCTCTAAATTGTTCTGGATTATTATGAGTTAAGTCCAACAAGGTGCATGCCACTTTGTGGACCTATCTCTTTAATTTACAGTTACATAACTTTTACTGAGCGCTGGGAGCATAGTTATTGCTGTACTTCTACCACGTCAATGCTGGATCTTCTGGTCTCAGCTGCTGCAGCTGTAGAGTTGTATGCAGCCACTGGGACCACCCCTCCCCTCCTCCTGCCCAATCGCAGAGTGCTTTGTATTAGGTGAACTCATTCACAAGTTACAAAGCCTTCTGTGAATAGGCAGCAGAGGGGAGGGGCGGGCAGAGCCGCTGCTGTAAAGAGAAGGCAGTATCTCTCCTATCAGAGCACCAGGAGTGTAGCAATAGTTGTATTCCCTGCACTCAGTAAAACCGTCATTTGTAAATTTAAGAGAAAAGTCCACAAGGTGACATGCACCTCCGTGGACTTAACCAATAGTAAACCAGCAAATTTTAGAAAGTGTCTGAATGCCTAGAATTGTACATGGCTTTACAGTAGAGGAAAAGATCTACTGTATAATACATCATGGGCAGTAAACGTGCCTCTGTTCACAAATCAGAACTGTATTTTGAGACATAGAGGCCATGTTGGGTATGTGTTAGGGTGTGCTTTCATTTTATTTATTTATTACTGGCATTTATATAGCACCGCCAATTTATGCAGAGCTTTTCATGTTGTACATTAACATCATTTACTATCCACAAGGAGCTTAAAATGTAACATGTATACATACACATACTAAGGTCAATTTAGACAGGAGCCAATGAATCTACTAGCATGCCTTTGGAGTGTGAGAGGAAACCTATACAAGCACAGGAGTACATACCAAACTCCATGTAGGTTGTGTCTTGGTTGGGGTTTGAACCGAGGACCCTAGTGCTTATAAGAATTACTTAGATCTTAAGGGCATGTAGGGGATATTTACCTGGAAAATGCCACACTGTGCTGCCAATATTGAAGACTTATGTACCTCTTACCAAAAGATGTGGAATTGAATAAGCAAAGACAAAGGAAATATTGGGCTGTTGTTTTTTTAAGAGAACTTCTTTCTCAGTTGTTCAGTATATGCAGCACAGCAGCACTAGGCAATGGAGAAATACACATACCGACCACTTTATTAGGTAAACCTGTTCAATTGCTTGGTAACACAAATTGCTAATCTGCCAATCACATGGCAGCAACTCAATGCATTTAGGCATCTAGATGTGGTGAAGATGACTTGCTGAAGGTCAAACCGAGCATCAGAATGGGAAAGAAAGGGGATTTAAGTTACTTTGAACGTGGCATGGTTGTTGGTGCCAGACAGGCTGGTCTGAGTATTTCAAAAACTGCTGATCTACTGGGATTTTCACACACATCCATCTCTAGGATTTACAGAGAATGGTCTGAAAAAGAGAAAATATCCAGTGAGCGGCAGTTGTGTGGACAAAAATGCCTTGTTGATGTCAGAGGTCAGAAGAGAATGGGCAGACCGGTTTGAGATGATAGAAAAGCAACAGTAACTCAAATAACCACTTGTTACAACCAAGGTATGCAGACTATTGTCTCTGAATGCACAACACATCGAACCTTGAAGCAGATGGGCTACAGCAGCTGAAGACCACACCGGGTGCCACTCCTGTCAGCTAAGAACAAGAAACTGAGGCTACAAATCACGCGGGCTCACCAAAATTGAACAACAGAAGATTGGAAAATTGTTGCCTGGTCTGATGAGTCTTGATTTTAGCGGCAACATTTAGATGGTCAGAATTTGGCATAAACAACATGCAATCATGGATCCATCCTGTCTTGTATCAACGGTTCAGGCTGGTGGTGATGTAATGGTGTGGGGGATATTTTCTTGGCACACTTTGGGCCCCTTAGTACCAGTTGAGCATCATTTAAACGCCTCGGCCTACCTGAGGATTGTTGCTGACCATGTCCATCCCTTTATGACTACAGTGTTCCCATCTTCTGATGGCTCCTTCCAGCAGGATAATGCACCATGTCACAAAGATCCAATCATCTCACCACTGGACAATGAGGTCACTGGACTCCAATGGCCTCCACAGTCACCAGATCTCAATCCAATAGAGCAGTGGTCATCAACCCTGTCCTCAGGGCCCACTAACAGGCCAGCTGCTCAGTGATTGCAGTATTCTAGTCTGCATCTCCCCAAGGTAATACATAAAACCTGGCCTGTTAGTGGGCCCCGAGGGTTGACAGGGTTGATGACCACTGCAATAGAGCACCTTTGAGATGTGTTGGAATGGGAGATTCACATCATGGATGTGCAGCTGACAAATCTGCAGCAACTGTGTGATGCTATCATGACAATATGGACCAAAAGCTCTGAGGAACCCTTCCAACACCTTGTTGAATCTATGCCATGAAGAATTAAGGTAGTTCTGAAGGCAAAAGGGGGTCCAACCCAGAAATAGCAAGGTGTACCTAATAAAGTGGCTGGTGAGTGTACATTATATAGTGCTGGGATTACAGTGAGTACCTTCACTGGATTCATTTGCTTTGTGGACTAAGCTTTCACACAGTTATAATCCTTCTCAGCTAACATCTGCTCCCCATTTCCTGAGGGGTCCAGCCACTGGTGCTCTAGCCTGTAAACACCAACCCGCGACCTGTGCGCAAAGCCCTCGTAATCAGCGCAGTTACCCTGTGAAGTGTAAGCAGAGAGCTACAGATGTGGCCTGGCTCCCTGTTTGGTTTGGCACCTCACCAGCACTGCTCTTTGAACTGCAATTGGCAGTGACTTGTATTCAATGATAAGATAATTGTACCAGAAAGCCTGATCCAGAGGACTCCTGGAGGGGAGATTTCAGTCACCGGCTCAGAATAACTGCACTTAACTTGGCAGGAGCCTACTTATTGACCTGATAAGTTATGGGAAATCCAGCCTGCTGAGTGACTCTTTAGCCTTTTAAGGATTTGTCTTTGTTTTTTTTCCTCTACAGCTGCAGACTGGATAGATCTTAAGTACTCTTTAATGGCAGCCTTTTGGTGAACTTGTTCATATTTTCTTGCTGTATGTTGAACTTTTCCTTTCCTCTGAAAGTTCTTTAAAAAAAAAAAATCATCTTTTTTGTGTGTGTGCGTTTTTTGAAACTGCCTTTATTTTTTATGGAACCGTTTTCAGACGTCTCCACCACTTCCAAGTCTGTCTAGAGGGGGTTATTTACTAAAGGCAAATCTACTTTGCACTGCAAGTGCACTTCGAAGTAAGGTCACTGTAGATCTGAGGGGGACATGCAAGAAAAATAAAAAACAGCATTTTAGCTTGTACATGATAGGATGATAAAATCAGCAGAGCTTCCCCTCATTTCAGATCTACCCCTTATGCCGCGTACACACAAGTGGAATGTCCGGCGGAATGAACTCTGACGGTTTTTCCTTCGGAGTTTCGCTGAAACGGACTTGCCTACACACAATCACACCAAAGTCCGATCGTTTAGAACACAATGACTTACGACGGGACTAGAAAAGGGAAGTTCAGCCAGTAGCCAATAGCTGCCCTTGCGTCTGTTTGGTCCGTCGGACTAGCATACAGACGGTTTTCCCAATAGGAATTGATTCCATCGGAAAGATTTAAAACATATTCTATTTCTAGGTCCGCCAGAATTTTCAAAAGAAAAAGCCCGATGAAGACCACACACGATCGGAATGTCCGATGGAATGATTCCGTCAGACCTTTTCTGCCGGAAAGTCCGGTCGTGTGTACGCGACATTAGATTTAGAGCGACTGCACTTCCAAGTGCACTTTCCGTAAAAAGTGGATTTGCCTTTCGTCAGGATTGATCGCAGAGTAGGAAACAAGATTTTACCAAGGTCACAGTTGTGATGGGGGCCCCTTTGTTCATGTCCTGTAAAGTCTCCCTTTGCCAGCCAAATGTCTTATACTTCTTCTCTAATCCTGCTGGTCAAGCCAAGGCTGACCATAGATAAGTGGGGTTTTTTTGTTTTTTTCCTTCAACCAGCAGGTTGAATGAAGAAAAATGACCCAATTTCTCCTATCTACACATTCGAGGTGGATGGGGGAATCTTCCAGGCAGTGTCTTTGTATTCTGACAGCAGGGAGCCTGCAGCTCCGATCCAATAGAAATTTTCCAACAGGGAACACAGACCAACTTTTGTTCAATAGTGTTCATTAACGCCGTATGTCTCTACTAACTTTGCACTTCTAGACTTTGCAAAAGTTGCCCACTCTTCTTTGCAGAGCTCCTCAAGTTCAGTTAAATTTGATGGTGACCATTTGTAGACTGCAGTCTTCAAGTCATTTCACAGATTTTCAATGGAATTTAATTCTGGACTGTGACTAGGCAATGCAAGGACATTCATCCTTTTCTCCTTTAACCAGTTGCCAACCAGCCGCCGCAGTTGTACTGCGGCAGAATGGCGCGGCTGGCTGAACCGACATTACCTTACATCGCTTTGCCCTGTGGCCACTAGGGGCGCACCCGCTGCCCACCCCCTCGCACAGGTGATCAAATACCACCAAAAAAAAGCTCTATTTGTGGGAAAGAAAGACATCAATTTTGTTTGGGTGCAACGTCGCAGGACCACGCAGTTGTCAGTTAAAGAGGTCAGGAAGGGGGTACAATCTTCCAGGGCTGAAGCGGTTAACCACTATGTGGTCATTTTTGCTGTGTGCTTTGGGTTATTGTCATGGTGGAAGGTAAACTTTCTACCCATTGACTACTTTCTGGCAGAGGGCAGCAGATTTTCCTCAAGAATTTGATGGTATTTTGCCCCCATCCATTTTTCCTTCTGTCCTGACAAATGCTCCAGTCCCTGCTGCAGAGAAACACCCCATAACAGGATATTACCACCTCCATGCTTTACTGTAGGAATGGTGTTATTTGGATGGTGAGCTGTATTCGATTTCCTGCCAGACATATCGGTTGGTGTTGAGGCCAAATAATTCAATTTGAGTCTCATCTGACCACCTTAAACACACCTTGAAGATTCTGAGGCCACATGGAAAAATGTGTTATGGTCAGATGAGACTAAAATTGAGCCAGCATAAAGCTGGCCTAATCTTTTGTCACATCATGCGCCAGGTCCCAAGTCTTTCATCTTTTTCTCTTCAGAGGAAGAGGGGTCCTTCTCTTGGTGTCCATGTCACTGGCTGGGTACCATGACCCTATTGGCTGTCCAGCCTGAAGCCTGCAGTGGGTGATAGTGTCAGGAAAACATGACTGGATCCACCAATTGTGACTCCTGGCATCGATGTGGGACATAGACATCATACTCAAATATATATAAAAGTGCTTCAATAGATATTTAAAAAAAAAAACTAATGAAATAAATCCTGGAGTCTTCAAGTCATTTCACAGATTTTCAATGGGGTGTAATTCTGGGCTGTGACTAAGCAAGGACATTCACCTTTTTTTCCTTCAACCACAATGTAATTTTTGCTGTGTGCTTTGGGTCATTGTCATGGTGGAAGTAGAGCCATCTTTAACGCAGGGCAAAAGGGGCAGCTGCCCTGGGACCTGTCATTGTCAGGGGGCACGCCAAAGCTGCCCCTTGAGCCCGCAAATTGGGGTCCCATGATAACACCGACGAGCGCAGAAACACATCGCTGTATTCCCTGGCCAGCAGGGCGGGGCCAGGAGCTCCACTGCCACTCTGACCCCACCCCATGCAGCCTGTATGCTCAGAGCTGAGATCAAAGTAGGAGCGCTGAAAGCCCCGCCTCCGGAGCTTTTCGAGTCCGGCCCCCAGACCTTTGCGAGTCCCACCCCCAGACCTTTGTGAGCCCTGCCTCCAGACCCCTGGGGGGCCCCTTGATGTCTGAGTGACCCCTGAAGGCCCCACACCTGGACCCCTAAATCAATGAGAGCGGTTGGTGAGCCTGGCTGGCTAGGTAGGTCCTTCTCCCCATAGACTGCTTGTTGACTGATTTTAAAATGGTTACTTAGTTGATCACCTCCTGTACTATGGTTATCTCCTGTATTAGAACGGCAGTCTCTGGTTATCTCCTGTATTAGAACGGCAGTCTCTGGTTATCTCCTGTATTAGATCCGCAGTCTCTGGTTATCTTCTGTATTAGATCCGCCGTCTCTGGTTATCTCCTGTATTAGATTCACAGTCTCTGGTTATCTACTGTATTAAATCTGCAGTCTCTGGTTATCTCCTGTATTAGATCCGCAGTCTCTGGTTATCTTCTGTATTAGATCCGCAGTCACTGGTTATCTCTTGTATTAGATCCGCAGTCTCTGGTTATCTCCTGTATTAGATCCGCAGTCTTTGGTTATCTCTTGTATTAGATCCGCAGTCTCTGGTTAGCTCCTGTATCAGATCCGGAGTCTCTGGTTATCTTCTGTATTAGATCCGCAGTCTCTGGTTATCCCCTCTATTAGATCCGCAGTCTCTGGTTATCTCCTGTATTAGATCCGCAGTCTCTGGTTATCTCCTGTATTAGATCCGCAGTCTCTGGTTATCTTCTGTATTAGATCCGCAGTCACTGGTTATCTCTTGTATTAGATCCGCAGTCTCTGGTTATCTCCTGTATTAGATCCGCAGTCTCTGGTTATCTCTTGTATTAGATCCGCAGTCTCTGGTTATCTCCTGTATTAGATCCGCAGTCTCTGGTTATCTTCTGTATTAGATCCGCAGTCTCTGGTTATCTCCTCTATTAGATCCGCAGTCTCTGGTTATCTCCTGTATTAGATCCGCAGTCTCTGGTTATCTCCTATATTAGATCCGCAGTCTCTGGTTATCCTCTGTATTAGATCCGCAGTCTCTGGTTATCTCCTCTATTAGATCCGCAGTCTCTGGTTATCTCCTGTTTTAGATCCGCAGTCTCTGGTTATCTCCTGTATTAGACCCGCAGTCTCTGGTTATCTTCTGTATTAGATCCGCAGTCTCTGGTTTTCTCCTGTATTAGATCCGCAGTCTCTGGTTATCTCCTGTATTAGACCCGCAGTCTCTGGTTATCTCCTGTATTAGATCCGCAGTCTCGGGTTATCTCCTGTATTAGATCCGCAGTCTCGGGTTATCTCCTGTATTAGACCCGCAGTCTCTGGTTATCTTCTGTATTAGATCCGCAGTCTCTGGTTATCTCCTGTATTAGATCCGCAGTCTCTGGTTATCTTCTGTATTAGATACGCAGTCTCTGGTTATCTTCTGTATTAGATCCGCAGTCTCTGGCTAGACATTAATGGCTGTGTATTGAGTTATTTTGAGGGGACAACAAATTTACACTGTTATACAAGCTGTACACTCACTACTTTACATTGTAGCAAAGTGTCATTTCTTCAGTGTTGTCACATGACAAAATATTATAAAATATTTACATTTATATTTACAATATTGAAAATCGATCAATCTTGATGTACTAATGGCCTGTCTCATTTCTTGAGGTCTGAAAACAGGAAAAAGGCATGGCAAGTTTTTAAGTTGTAATTTTTTTGTCCAAATTTTGGGGAAAATAAAGAAATTAAAAGAAAACATTTTCACAATTCTTTTTTTTTACATAATGTCACCAGTGCAGTAGAGCGTCATCATATATGGTAACTGGTGTGACGGTGATCAGGGAAACTGACTAGAGACAGTATGAAAAAAAAAAGTTATACATTTTCTTTACATTTTCTTTTACGTTTTTTTTTTTTTAACACATTGACCAGCGCGCTATAATGTTACCATAGTTAAATTGTACTACTCTGGGGAAGTTATCAGGGTTTTTTTTTTTTGTTTTGTTTTTTATGTTTGCTTATAGCAGAATAAAACAGATTAATTTGGTATGTTTTGTTTCAATTAGCTGTGATTGGTCTAAAGATAATCACATGGTACAGATGGATTGTGATTGGCCCTGTCTGTACCATGTGATTAAATTGACCAATCACGGCTAGCAACACAATTGTACACAATGTATGGCATGTATGGCATTGTGCACAACTGTCATGTGACCTGCTGTGATTGGTCAGCAAACTGGTACACTGATCAGTCATTGACTGTGTCCTGTGGACATGGCCGGTGACAGATTGCGCTGATGGGAAAGCCACCGCCCCGCCGTCCTCCTGCTATAGGCTGGGTAAGAAGGTGTTAATAACATCCAATTATAATATGGCTTGTGTAGCATTTGTAAATGCTATATTATTATTTTTTTTTATTTGCTATTTTTTTTCCATGAAAGTGGAGTTACGCTTTAAGCTTTGCCAGGTGATGGGCTTTACCTGAACAATCAACACAAATTCACATGTTTAGTTAGAGTGCTAGCCTTTCTTGTAGCAGAACTCCTAGGTGTATGTGGATATCCTCTGTGTAGAGTGTTTGGAAAGCAGAGAAATCTTTCCCTGCGTCTACTGGCTGACTTTTCCTCTTTCAGGATAATGAATACACTAGTCAGGATTACAGTGTGGGCGGAGTGAGGGGGCTGGTACCGGGGCCCATCAATGAACTCAGGGAGTCTGAGAGGAAATTGCAGAGCCGCTGAGAAACATGAACATATTCTAGCAGTGGCCAGCCTCCCCTTACAGACAAAAGCTGCACTCAGTACCTCTGCTATGGGGAGCCATGTGCAGCGATTCACGTGCCAAGCTGTTTGTATCTCAGCACATGAAAGGCGCAGAGGGTTCTGTGGAGCAGTTTATGGACCGCGGTGTTTTCCTTGCAGAATTGAGGAAACCGCAGGAACTCTAGAGTGAGCAAACATATTTCATTCCGTCACCATAGTTACTGCCAGTTAACCAGCTCACTGCCTGAGGGTTTTTTCTTTAATAAAAATACTCTGGATGATATTTGTTCCAAGCCAAGCTCTCTGGTAAATAAGGGTTCTTTTAAATCTAAAATGACCCTGGGCACAATTCACTAAGCGATATTTTACCATATTCAAACGCACAGTGTTTAAATAGCGTAATTCACAAAGAAAATTTCCTTAAAATCTCACATGCGTTATATTTCCGAATTATGCTTTAAATACCGCATGAAAACGTGCACCTCACAAGTAGATATGGGCCGAACACCACCCCCAGTTTGGTTCGCAGCATCTGTAGCATGCATATAGCAGCAAAAATTACATTGCTAAAGAAAAAAAAAACAAGTCAAATCCCATTTAAAATGACTCACGGTTTCAATTTCCGACACCCGGCTATTGAAAAAAAAAAGACGTGGGGTCCCCCCTAAAATCTGAGGGCTTGGTATGGACTGGGTGGGGGGGACCCATTGCAATTTTTTTTTTCAGTAGCCAGGTGCCGGCAATTAAAACCGTGAGTCATTTTAAATGGGATTTAAAGAGGTTGTAAACCTGGGAAAAAAAAAAAAAAAAAAAAAAACAAACCCTGCAAGACAAAGGCATAATGAGCTAGTATGCATTACATACTAGCTTATTATGAAATACTTACCTTAGAACGATGCCCTGGATCGGCGCTGGCCCTCCAAGTACAATGCGGACATCTTCCACCGGAGTTACTTCCGGGTTCGCGGCTCCGCAATTGCGTCACTCCCGTGCATGCGTGCAAGTGCCGCCGGTCACGGCACAGCTACTGAAGAAACGGCAAGGGCGAGCCGTTTCTTCAGTGCACATGTGCCAATAACGTCGCCACATGCGGATCTAGTGAATATCTCCTAAATGGTGCAAGTTTAGGAGATATTCACGGCACCTACAGGTAAGCCTTCTTTAGAAATGACAGTTTTTTTAATTGACCGCACCATGTACTTTGTAGAATATTGACCTCCAAATATAGATTACCTCTATTACTGTTGTATGCTTGTACATGAAATGCTGTTGCTGACTATGATGTTATGGGAATTTGTTGATTAAAACTTTTCTGTAAAAAAAAAAAAGAAATGACAGTTTTGCTGCAGCATGTTCTATACATGGTACAGATGTGCCACTTTACAAGCAGACTAAGGGGACCCCCCAGGCACTATATTTAAAGGAATTTTACAATTTTATTGTTACACTTTAAGCATCATTATAATCACTGCTCCTGAAATACAATCTTTTTTTCAAACATTTTTTTGCATTGATACATGTCCCCCAGGGCAGTACCGTACCCCAATACCCCTTTTATGGCCAATAACTTGCATATAAGCCTTTTTTTAAACCAATCACTGGGGGGGGTCTGACCATTGCCATAGTTATTGAATAGTTATCGCAAGCTTGGACTAGTACTTAATTACCGCATGCATTTATTTATTTCCTTTTGTGAATTTAGTTTAATGCCTTTTTATGTGGTATTTACCAAAAGTTTTTGGTGGTTTGACATTTTCATTATTGCATGCGTTAACTGGTCACGTGACCATCATAACGTATGCGATAACCTTTAGTGAATTGTGCCCCCTGTCACTAGACTAAGAAGAAAAATACTAACCTTTCCTACGTCAATACGGTACATCTTTATTTTGCAAAGCTATGGCTGCCACTGGTATTGGCCACTTCCTAGTGTGCCGTATACCTGTGCATCGTGATTCCTTCTGCCAGTGCCGGTACTACATCATTGTGGTTCCTTCTGCCGGTAGTACATCATTGTGGTTCCTTCTGCCGGTAGTACATCATTGTGGTTCCTTCTGCCGGTAGTACATCATTGTGGTTCCTTCTGCCGGTAGTACATCATTGTGGTTCCTTCTGCTGATACCAAGTCATTGTGGTTCCTTCTGCCGGTAGTACATCATTGTGGTTCCTTCTGCCGGTACTACATCAATGAAGTGCTCTGTATCCAGGCCAGAGATCATAGCCCAACATAATCGTGTGAATAGTCTTCTATTAGGCTACTAATAGTCTACTAAGAACATTATCAACTCAGCTTTGCTTGTCCTTCTGCAGGGTCAATTAAGCTCATCTCCAGGAAGAAACAAAAATGAAACACCCTTTTCACTCCACAATCCATACGAAAGCCTCAAATACTTACTTGAAACGCCTGTCACTGGACGCCGAGTCCTAGATCTTCATCTCTCTCTGCGGGAGGGTCCAGTTTGTAGTTCCCATGTCGTATTCTGACTGTTGGAAGAATCCAGCACAAGGTCATGTAGCATACATCAGTGGTGAGGGATGGACACAAGAATGGACAGCTAGACCTATGGAGAGAACAGAGAGTAGCTTCAGACCACCAGTTGTCACTTACCAGAGATCACGTGACCGTAGATTCAAGTAGATTTTTATGAGGGTTCTAAGAAGAAATGATGAAGTAGATGTGGGAAGTGGAATTTGGACGTTCCCCCCCAAAGTACACTTTTAGGTCTCGTGCACACTGGACAATTTTAATGCTGCTGTTAGCGGCGTCTGTAATTTTTTTTCTCTGCCTCTAAACGCATCTGCATGTTAGCCTATGTGTCTGTGCATACTTAGGCGATTAAAGGCAGGGCGTTTAGAGGCAAAAAAAACTCACTGCCATCGCGTCCAGGAGCAGCAGCTTTTTGGCAGCAAAAATGCTTAACGCGTGTCTCAATGCGCGTTAATTCTAGGCGCATCAAGCATTTATTCTGGCCAACCAAATGCATTAACGCCAAAGTGCTTGATGCGCCTAAACATGCCTTTACAAGTGTCAAGCATTTTTTTTGCCAAAACACTGCGACCAGGAGGAAGGGCGTCTCGGTGAGGTGGCCAAACGTTCAGTGTGCATGAGGCCTTGAATTGGAACTTAAGTCAGAAAATGAAATCCTGTTAGATAACTTCAGGCTGGCACCTTTTGCAGGTTTAGCTATGTAAAACATTAAAAATAAATGCCTACACTGTTTAAAATCTCACCCTGCTCTGCACATGCTCAGCTGCTCCCAATTTATGGCATTGTGCCAAAAAATCAGAGCCACGAGAGACAAATCTGCTGACAGCCTAAAGATTTACTGCTATTCAGGGGCTCTGGGCTTCAGCAAAATGGCAGCCTCCAGCAAGAATAAACTGGAACAATACTGGAGGCAATTTACAGCATAGACTAATTTTTGGTAGCATAATTATTAAAGAGGAGCTCCAGTCTGTAAAAAAATTGTTTAAAAGTCAGCAGCTACAAATACTGTGCCTGCCAACTTTTAATATAAGGACACTTACCTGTCCAGGGATCCCGCACCGTGAGCCGGTTTGTCAATTGGCTTTGGGTGCAGACATTGGCATTGTAAGTAAGGGAAACCGTCAGTAAAGCTTTTAGGCTTTACAGCTGCATTCCTACTGCACATACGCGAGTCACGCTGCGCCTTCAGAATAGTCCCTCCGTCTTCTGGGACCTGTGTGTGTCCCAGAAGGCAGCGGAGGGGAAAGAGGAGGGGCCGGAAATGACGTAAATCGCCAACCGGCGATCTAACCCAGAAGTGGGAGGGGGTTCCTGTCAAAAAAAAAATAATTGGCAAATGTGTCAGTGGAGGGGATGAAGGTGCGAACAAGCAGATTTTCCCCTTTTGGGTGGAGCTCCGCTTTAATGTGGAATGTATGCTCCTTGCTAAAGTACATTATCTTTTATCAAGTTGTTATGGGTAAAATTCCGCATATTTCCCTCAAATTATATATGCAGTGTATGTGGTATGTGTTTATGTAATGATTGTATGATATATACGTTATTTCTCACATTCCGTCCATAAATAAAGATTTTAAAAAAAGATACTACTTATGACTACCAAATGTTATGAAGATAAGACAGAGAAAAAACAGAGTGCAGAGTTCAGGAGTGCGTTACATAAAGAATGCAGGGCTAAGTAGCACTCAGGAGCATGCTACATAAAGAATGCAGGGCTCAGGAGTGCCCAGCAATGCAGCCTCACCAGTGCCCAGCAATGCAGCCTCACCTGTAACAGGAAATTCAGCCTCACCATTGCCCAGCAATGCAGCCTCACCCATGCCCAGGAATTCAGCCTTACCAGTGCCCAGGAATTCAGCCTCACCTGTGCCCAGCAACGCAGCCTCACCTGTGCCCAGCAATGCAGCCTCACCAGTGGCAATCAATGCAGCCTCACCTGTGCCCAGGAATGCAGCCTCACCTGTGCCCAGCAATGCAGCCTCACCTGTGCCCAGCAATGCAGCCTCACCAGTGGCAATCAATGCAGCCTCACCAGTGCCCGTCAGTGCAGCCTAACCTGTGCCCAGCAATGCAGCCTTACCAGTGCCCAGGAATGCAGCCTTACCTGTGCCCAGCAATGCATACTCTTCAATTTTAGTAAATCAACCCCAATGTCTGCTTCTCTATATTGCTGTATCCCAGCACCTGGCTCTGTATAGAAACCACAACTTTTTCTGTCATTTCACTCATTTGCCCTATGACTTTATCCGCATCTGTGGTCACATCATTGGCTCTTTGCAAGTTTTTAAGAGACTCTTGACTGTTTTATTCTTTGGATTCTTCTGATTGATTTTTAGTCCCACACTTGTAAAGATGTTTTCGCTGTGACTTTATTGGCTGTTATTACTTGGCTCTCAGCTGTATCTTTTACTGATCCCATCTGTGTTAATATACTGATTGCAGCAGTTTACTTTCAGTGAATCAGATGAAATCGTAAAACACAACAATGCTTTCTCAAGGTCCCTGTTCATAGCTGTATTATTTCTGTACTGGTATCCACATTTGTGCTACACTGCAAAAGCTTTATAGCAGTTATGGATTTGTAAATGCTCCGACTGCAGACCTCCTCCCCCCAGAGTGTGTTCTGGCATTAAAAGACACCAACATTGTTGTGTACAGTATCTTCTGCATTAATGGAAAATCCTATTTTCTAATTTGTGTTTCTTGGTAAAACCCTTAAAGTGCTCCTGCATGACAGTCTGAATAAGTCCCAAATCCAATTACTATGTAATGCACAAGCCTCATAAAGGAAAATAACTTTCTATGACTGAACCAATTCTTCCTTCATTTGTGTCCCACACGCTCCCCCTCCCAGACACTGCAGCTCACAGTGGGAGGGTTTGAGCAGCAGGAATGGGTGTGACCAAGTGCTGATTGATAAGCTACAGGCTTGTTAATCAGTAGTGACAATCTTGATGCCCCTGCAACATTTTTTTCATTCAAATGTAGTGCTAACAGGCACAGTTTCCATAAGAGTGGTAACTTTGCTCTGAATTCAGGAGCAGTGCAGCATTGTTTCCATACCATCACAGGTAGCTGCCTTAGGTGGAATTCCCTTACACGCCTAACAAGTATTTTTGGCACTCTGCATGGGGAACAAGAGGGGACTGTAAAGATACACTTATTAAGTGCTGCAGCATATATTTTCTTTTTAGTGAGAGATCAAACTTCTACTTTAACCTGAGACAGATGACCCTGCATTAGGACACAGGAAGAAGGACCCTGCATTAGATCACAGAAAGAAGGACCCTGCATTAGCTCACAGGAAGAAGGACCCTGCATTAGGACAAAGGAAGAAGGACCCTGCATTAGATCACAGGAAGAAGGACCCTGCATTAGCTCACAGGAAGAAGGACCCTGCATTAGCTCACAGGAAGAAGGACCCTGCATTAGGACAAAGGAAAAAAGGACCCTGCATTAGATCGCAGGAAGAAGGACCCTGCATTAGGACAAAGGAAAAAGGACCCTGCATTAGGACAAAGGAAGAAGGACCCTGCATTAGTACACAGGAAGAAGGACCCTGCATTAGGACTAAGGAAGAAGGACCATGCATTAGGACAAAGGAAGAAGGACCCTGCATTAGGACAAAGGAAGAAGAACCCTGCATTAGATCACAGGAAGAAGGACCCTGCATTAGGACAAAGGAAGAAGGACCCTGCATTAGATCACAGGAAGAAGGACCCTGCATTAGGACAAAGGAAGAAGGACCCTGCATTAGGACAAAGGAAGAAGGACCCTGCATTAGTACACAGGAAGAAGGGTTCAGGATTAGGGTTAAAGGTTAAGATTAGTGTTGGAGATTGGATAATGGTCCATGCCATATTTTGGTTATTACTCAACCTGGTTCCTCTGTTATGACACTACACACAGTCTCTATGATGTACCTTTGGGTTGCATCTGTCATGCTATGGGCGATAGCCATTGAGCTGACTTGCTGTTATACTTCATTACTGTTGTGTCAGGATTGCATGTTTCAAATGTTGACTTAATAAAAACTTTTCCAACTCTAATATTAGTGTTGGGGTTAATATTAGAGTTATGGTTTAGGATTAGAGTTAGGGGGTGATATTAGGGTTAAGGGTTTGTGTTTTTTTATTTTTTTATTTTTTAAATTGTGTTTATTTATTATGATATATTTTTATTTCATTATTGCATTTGAGCAGAGCAACGCACAATAAAAAGCTCAAATTAAGTGTTTTCATGCATTTCTGTGGAACAAAACTGCTTAAAAAATGTACCAATCTCCCCTATTCGAGCTACAAAAAAAAGCTCCAGAACTTTTTTGAGCTTCAACCATTTGGCTTCAGGTGACTTGCAGTGGAGATGTGAACCAACTCCACAGAGAATAATAGATTTTTTTCTCCTCCAGTGTTTTGGATCTTCAAGCTACAAAACACTGAGGTGTGAATGGGGACTTACAGAGTGTTGTTAAAGAGGGGATGCTACACCGTGGTAAACATGGCCCTGTCCTAACATTTTTTGAGGTGTGTTGCTGCCATTAATTTCAAAATTACCTCTTTTTTTTCTTAACCACTTTGTGCCTTTGCTATAGCCAAAAGACGGCTACAGCACGGGCTTACAGTGGAAGTTAACTTCCATGTATGACTATTGCCTATAGGTAAGCCTATAATAAGGCTTACCTATAGGTAGTGTAAATATCTCCTAAATGCGCACCGTTCAGGAGATATTTACTGTACATGCAGCCAGTGACATCGCTGGTGCATGCACTCTATAGGAGTGCTACCTGTGCAGTTTCTTCAGAGCCCTGTGCCATGACCGGCGGCTCCCGAAGTCCGCAAACCCAGAAGCAAGACGGGTGAAGATGGAAGTGGCCTCTAGCTCTGACATCTTAACATGGGAGGGATTTGTTTTAAGGTAAGTTTAACATAATGTGCTAGTATGCGATGCATACTAGCACAATATGGCTTTACCTTGCAGGGGGAAAAAAAAAGTCCAGCAGTTTACAACCTTTTTAACATGCCGGCAGGACATCCATGGATGTCCTTCCATGCTCACGCTGCCCGTGCGCCCTCTGCGGCACACTCTGTGATCGCCAAGTTTTTGGGACTCGGGTGATCACAGATCGGGATAAAGGGCCAATCACGGCCCTTTACCACGTGATCAGCTGTTAGCCAATGACAGCTGATCACACGATATAAACAGAAGCCGATTATCTGCTTTTTTTTTAAAACATGCTAGCAGCATGAGGAGAAAAGAATAAAGCCGATAACAAGCTTTTATAAAAAAGGAGCCCACCAGTGCTCCTAAATAGTGCCCACCACTGCTAACCAGTGCCCACCAGTGCCACCTACCAATGCCCATCAGTACTGCTAACCAGTGCCCACCAGTGCCACCTACCAATGCCCATTAGTACTGCTAACCAGTGCCCATCATTGCTGCCAATCAGTGCATCATCATTAGTGTCACCTATCAGTGCCGTCTATCCGTGCCTTTCAGTGTTGCTTATCAGTGCCTATCAGTGCAACCTCATCAGCGCACATCAATGAAGGAGAAAAATTACTTGTTTGCAAAATTTTATAACAAACTATGAAAAATGTTTTGTTTTTTGTTTTTTTCAAAATGTTTTTGTTTGTTTAGCAAAAAAATAAAAAACTCAGTAGTGCTTTAAATACCACCAAAATAAAGCTGTGAAACAAATACAAATTTCACATGGTTACAGTCCAGTGTAGCATGATCGTGCAATTGACATTCAAAGTGTGACATCGCTGAAAGCTGAAAATTGACCTTGGCAGGAAGGCGGTATAAGTGCGCAGTAAGCAAGTGGTTAAAATGGCTTTCTTAGTTTTAAACATTTTTTGTTTTCTATTGGGAATAAAATACGGGTTTATGAGATTTGCAAATCATTGCATTCTGTTTTTATGTAGATTTTACACAGCGTCCCTTTTTTTTTCTTTTAGAATTGGGGTTGTACCTCATCATTCGGTGACGTAATGATTTTTTTTTTTCCCAGTTTGAAACAGAAATCCAGAAGATTTCAGAAGCCTATGAGAGTTTGGTGAAGTCTTCCACAAAGAGGGAGACATTGGACAAAGCCATGAAGAACAAACTGGAAGCTGAAATCCGACGCTTGCATGACTTTAATCTGGATCTGAGAGGTACAGCTGATTTCTTACATGCCATATAATCTTGTTGTTTTAGTAATTACTGCTATTCAGTAATGTTTGAGTTGTGCTTGAACTTATTCTTTAGGCTCAGTTCACAATGGTGCGATGCGGGAACCCTGTGAATCCACTGCGGGTTCCTGCATCGCACCTGACTCGCAGACAGTTCACACTGTCATATGCGAACCGCTGGGAGTGTCAATACAAAATTAATGACACCCCCAGATCGGTTAACATATCGCAGTACGAACTGTCCATTCGGACAGGAATCAATTCGCATGGGTGTGAACACTCATGCAATCCGGTTCTGGTGCGGACCAAAAAAGGTTCCTGCGCGACTTCGATGAAAATTCAGCCATACAATCTGTTCGCATCGCACAGACATGTGATATGGACAGCAGTGTGGTTCGAATCACATGCAATGTCTGACATCACACCGATGTGAACCCAGCCTTAAAGGGGTTGCCTCCTATGCATTAAGGTGAAAAAACTTCTGTCACTGACCAGCCCCACAGTTTTACTCACCTGAGCCCCATAATTCCCACGCCAGAGGCGCACTCTTTCCCTCTGCCCGTTGTCTCGGCTCCTGATCGGGTAGATTGATAGCAGCACAGCCATTGGCTCCCACTGCTGTCAATCAAGTCCAATGACGTGGGCGCCAGGGGGCGGGGTCGAGTTCGGCATTCTGTGTCTATAGACACAAATGCTGGACTCGGGAGCGCGCCCGCAAGGTAACCCCCCTGGGAGAGCGCTTCTCCTAGGGGGTTATACAATGCAGGGAGGAGCTACCAGCGCCGCCGGGGGACCCCAGAAGTTGAGGATCGGGGCCACTCTGTGCAAAACGAGCTGCACAGTGGAGGTAAGTATGACATGTTTGTTATTTAAAAAAAAAAAAAACTTTACAATCACTTTAAAATGTTACTAAACCCACAGCAGTAAAATCAGCCTGTATATGCAGTAAAGGATGCTTGTTATACTCACTGTGGAGCCTAAGGGGTTAATACTCTGCATTGTGTAAAAAGGCTGTTTGATTCTGTCTTATCTGATCGTTCCCTTCTTCCACTGCCCCCAATCCATCTCCTGATAGAACAGATCCTTGAGGGCAAGCTGCACATGCTTGGTTTGGTGTGTATTGCTAGAGAGGTTTTTCATTTCTTGGGAGGGTGCATGTGATCGGCACAGGGCCAATCAGCACTGTCCAGACAGAGGGTCAGGGGTCCTGCATAGGTCCTCATAGGACAGTCAGAGTAAAATAAAAACTCCTCCCACAAGCTTTAACCAGACACGGATAGAAGTCACAAGACTGCTATATACTGCTGATGAAAAAAGGTATTTAGCAGTTTATATTTACTAAAACAATTGCATCTCCATGTTCTGTTTATTGTGGGAGACCAGATATAGTGAATGTAGGGTCCTGGATTTAGTAACACTATACAGTAGACATATAGGCAACATTTTTTAAACAATTTTGGATAGAGTAAGGGAGGATTACAACCCCTGTAATTTTTTTTTCCTTATCTGTGTCCCATTGTGGAGATTTTCCTTCACTTCCAGTCCCATAGCCAAACAGGAAGTGAGAGAAAATCCCTGTAAATAAAGGGAATCCCTTGGGGACCCCCAGGTCAACAGTACTAGTGTCCCCATTGGAAGATTTCCCCTCTATTATTTTTCTGGGGACAGCCCAAACATGGGATAATTTTTTTTTTTTATTTTCACTTTCAATTATAATGGTAAATGGGACAAATGGAGAGGGTGAATCTCCCTAACGGGGACACAGACAGCAATAAAAAACCTGACAGGTCTTTTAATCCATATCCACACCATTTTTTCAATGATAATGGAAAACAGCAGAAATAGAGAGGGTGAATCTCCCTAATGGGTGTACAGACAGCAATACAAACTGACAGGTGTTCTAATCCCTCTCTACTCTACCCAAAACGAAAAAAAAAAGTTTTGACTTCAGGTTATACTTTAAGCATTTAGGGCAAGGTTCAGACTTTAAACCAAAATTACAAGGTCAGGAAGAATGCTTACTCTGGTTTGGCCCAGAGGATTCTTTAAAGTGGAGTTCCAGCCGCAAAAACGTTTTTTTTCAAAAGTCAGCAGCTACAAGTACAGTAGCTGCTGACTTTTAATAAGGACACTTACCTGTCCAGGGAGCCCGCGATGTCGCCCCCCCCCAAGGCAGATTCTTCCACTGGCTCGGGTGCAGGCGCCGCCATTACAACTAATGCCGCGTACACATGAGCGGACTTTTCTACCGGACTGGTCCAACGGACCAAGTCCGGCGAACAATTCGTCCGTGTGTGGGCTTCATCGGACCTGCAGGGGACTTTTTCAGTCGAAAATCTGACAGACTTTAGATTTTGAACATGTTTCAAATCTTTATGTCGGAACTCCACCGGACCCAGTTCCTATCGAAAAGTCCGCTCGTCTGTATACTAGTCCGATGGACGAAAACCGACGCTAGGGCAGCTATTGGATACTGGCTATCAACTTCCTTATTTTAGTCCAGTCGTACATCATCATGTACGAATCCGTTCGACTTTGTTGTGATCGTGTGTAGGCAAGTCCGTTCATTCGGAAAGTCCGTTGGATAGTCCGTCGGACCAGTCCGGTCGAAAAGTCCCGTGTGTATGCGGAATTAGGGAAACCGGCAGTGGAGCCTTCAGTCTGCACAGCCGGTTTCCTACTGCGCACTCGCGAGTCGTGCGAAGCTTTGTAAATGGCCACTTTATTTTCTGGGACACACACAGGTCCCAGAAGGCAGCGAGGGAGAAGGAAGAGAACATGGCAAACTTTGTTGCGCCCGTGCTAGGACAGAAGTACACTTTGTACTTCTAAAAAGGTAGGAAACAAAATATATATATATATATATATATATATATATATATATATATATATATATATATATATATATATATATATATATATATAAATATCCAAAAACAAGGGCTTCACTTTAATAATGCTTTATTATAAGCCAAACTGTAGTTCATGAGAGTTTAATAAAGATGTGTTTTTACCAATATAACTTCACAACAATGAAAGTGAATGGTGCTTTCACTATACTGTAGCACATGAGCTCTGTTTTCAGTCCCATTTGTCTGCAGGGTCAGTGATCCCTCGCTGCAGCCGCTGATCTCTCCATCTTGTTTCCTGTCTTTGTGCAGATCGTCTGGAAACTGCCAACAGGCAGCTGGCCAACAGAGAGTATAATGGACACGAGGAGACATCGGAAGAGGGCCACTACACATTGAAAAGTGAGTGCTGTGTTTTTAGATCCCCCCGATAAGAATTTGAATTGAGACTTTCTCTTAAATGCTGTAATATAAATCCGAGCTGAATGCACAGGAAGCAAAACAATAGCGCGCAGACGGGGAGGATTATTTTATCACTTTCATCTTGTTTTTGAAATGGAGAACTGTAAATCAGACCTAGACAGACTAAAGGTTTCCAGCTAGGAATGATGGGACCTGTGGTTTAAAAAACAACCACAGGGAAGCAGGACTTGACAGTTATTAAAGAATCTGCATGCTGGGTAGTTCTACTGTGCCATTATGTGTCATTTGCTGGATATGCACACCTGTGTTCAAATTCAGCAGAAAGTTGATAAAACGTCTTTTTTTTAAATGTACAGTAATTCTCTATTTAGGTTTTTCAACTTTTTAACAAAGTAAAAGCAGATTGACAAGAAACACCTGGTGCATATAGCATGGTAAAACCCCTCATGGATTTTTGATGGACAGACCAAAAATGTTGATAAAAACTATATATTTTATTATAACAACATGATAAAATTGTACAAATCAATAATAAACATCATATGGTACTGATTTACAGTGCCTTTCAAAAGTAATCACCCCCTTGGCATTTTTCGTGTTTTGTTGCCTCACAACCTGGAATTAACATTTGAGGATTTGCATCATTTAATTTACAGAACATGCCCACAACTTTGAAGATTTTTTTTTATTGTGAAGCAAACAACAAATAGGACAAATAACAGAAAAAGTCAATGTGCATAACTATTCGCCCCCTAAAGTCAATACTTTGTAGAGCCACCTTTTGCGGCTATCACAGCTCCAAGTCACTTTGGATAAGTCTCTATGAGCTTGCCACATCTTACCACTGGGATTTTTGCCCATTCCTCCTTGCAAAACTGCTCCAGCTCCTTCAAGTTGGATGGTTTGCGCTTGTGAACAGCAATCTTTAAGTCTGACCACAGATTTTCTATTGGATTGAGGTCTGGGCTTTGACTAGGCCATTCCAACACATTTACATGTTTCCCCTTAAACCACTCAAGTGTTGCTTTAGCAGTGTGTTTGGGGTCATTGTCCTGCTGGAAGGTGAACCTCCTTCCTAGCCTCAAATCAAATCTGGTACAGGTTTTGCCCAAGAATATACTTGTATTTAGCACCATCCATCTTTCCTCAAGTCAGTTTCTCAGTCGTGACTGCTGAAAAACATCCCCACAGCATGATGCTGCCCCACCATGTTTTACTGTGGGGATGGTGTTCTTTGGGTGATGTGATGTGTTGGGTTTGCTCCAGACATAGCGTTTTCTTTGATGGCCAAAAAGTTCAATTTTAGTCTCATCAGACCAGAGCACCTTCCTCCATACATTTTGGGAGTCTCCCACAAAGGCTTTTTTTGCAAACTTAAAACGTGCCATTTTGTTTTTTGCTGAAAGTAATGGCTTTCTTCTGACCACTCTGCCACAAAGCCCAACTCTATGGAGAATACCGCCTATTGTCGTCCTATGTACAGATACTCCAGTCTCTGCTGTGGAACTCTGCAGCTCCTCCAGGGTTACCTTAGGTCTCTGTGCTGCCTCTCTGAATAATGCCCTCCTTGCCCGGTCCGTGAGTTTTGGGGTGCGGCCGTCTCTTGGCAGGTTTGCTGTTGTGCCATGTTCTTTCCATTTGGTTATGATAGATATGATGGAGCTCCTAGGGATCATCAAAGATTTGGATATTTTTTTATAACCTAACCCTGACTTGTACTTCTCAACAACATTGTCCCTTACTTGTTTGGAGAGTTCCTTGGTCTTCATGGCAGTGTTTGGTTAGTGGTGCCTCTTGCTTAAGTGTTGCAGCCTCTGGGGCCTCTCAAAAAGGTGTGTACATGTAATGACCGATCATGTGACACTTAGATTGCACACAGGTGGACATCATTTCACTAATTATGTGACTTCTGAAGGTAATTGGTTGCACCAGAACTATTTATGGGCTTCATAATAAAGGGGGTGAATACATACGCAATACGCCAATTATCAGTTTTTTATTTCTGAAAAATAGTTTTATGTATATATTTTTCTAATTTTACTTCACCAACTTAGACTATTGTGTTCTGATCCATCACATATACAGTCAGGGCCATAAATATTGGGACATTGACACAATTCTAATCTTTTTGGCTCTATACACCACCACAATGGATTCCAAACAGTTGATTTGGCCACACCTAATGTTTTTGCTATCTCTCTGATGGGTTTGTTTTGTTTTTTGTCTAATGATGGCTTGCTTCACTGATAGTGACAGTTCTTTGGATCTCATATTAAAAGTTGACAGCAACAGATTCCAAATGCAAATCGCACACTTGAAATGAACTCTGGACCTTTTATCTGCTCTTTGTAAATGGGATAATGAGGGAATAACACACACCTGGCCATGGAACAGTTGAGCAGCCAATTGTCCCATTATTTTTGGTCCCTTAAAAAGTGGGAGGCACATATACAAACTGTTGTAATTCCTACACCGTTCACCTGATTTGGATGTAAATATCCTCAAATTAAAGCTGAAAGTTTGCAGTTAAAGCACATCTTGTGTGTTTCATTTCAAATCCATTGTGGTGGTTTATAGAGCCAAAAAGATTAGAATTGTGTCGATGTCCCAATATTTATGGACCTTACTGTAAATTGCTGCTTCTACAGGAGTTTTGTGTTCTGCCTGTAGAAGCTACTCAGTGTTATCCTATGTGTCCATGCACATTTGGATGATTACAGGCATATTTTCAGCTCAACATTGAGGCTGGGTTCACACCATTGCAAATTAAATGCGGGTTCCCTGCACCAAATTCGCATTGGCAGGAGATTTTGACCGGCTCTCTATGGAGCTGGTTCAAATATTTCCGCTGTGGCTCCGGTGTGTCTTTTGGTCCCTTTGAGGTCCGAATTCAGCCAAAAAATTTGGGCTCAAATCGGACCTGAAACAGTGAACCAGGACGCACAAGACCCCTGCTGGGAGACACATCAGTATTTGGTGTGAACCCAGCCTTAGAGGAAGGAAAAAAACATTTCTGGTTTGCGTTTCTATTTGGAGCTTACTGGCAGAAAAAAACTTAATTTTCCTGAACTCGTCTAAACTTTGTACAAAAAATGTTCTATGTGAGCGTTTTTTTCTGCCAAGTGAACTAAAGTTTTTTTTAAGCCCAGTGTGCATGGAGCCTTAGGCTTCTTGTATACTGGATGTTTGATAACCTCTTCTAAACTATGACAGCTAGTAACCGTAAACTTTTGTTTTGCCACTTTTACATGCCGCGTGTAGGGGCGTTAATGAGTGTTTTCGTTTAGAAGCCCCCCCCCCCGCAAAGCCCACAATATTCAATGGATCTAGAAAAACTATTTTTTACCATTACAAATGGTGAGAAATGATTCCCCATTAAAAACGCCTATGAACGAAAACGTTTATAAATGTTTAGATGCGTTTACAAGCTGTTACAAGCATTTGTCGTTGAACATTCGTCCTAAACGCATTTTTTTGCTTTAAAAAAAATGCTTCTAAACTCAACTGCCTAGAAATGACTATAAACAACTCTGTGTACATGTATTGATAAGATAACATAGAGGAGAGATCAGGGGCTGCTGAGAAAAATGCCCAACTGCTCCTAAACGTCCGTTTATCAGCTGCCGTGTACATGAGGCCTATGTGTTGCACAATAATTTTTTTAGATTTATTTTTATTTCAATATTTTGTACACTATGGTTTGGATGTGATCAGTTTATTACTATACATATATTGTGTAGTACACCTGTTGAGACACTAAGTAAGTTTTACTTTTATGTTGATCAGCAGTACACCCATTGGGACACCAAAGAAGTTTTGGATTGTGTATGTTTGCACTTTTATTTTTATCGCAAGAGGTTATAATCACTATGCACATTTAAAGGGATAGGTGAAGCAACATTTATTTGTGTACAATAAACAAATGGTGATCACATCATTGAGTCCAAAATAAGGTATGTAATGAAAAGAGAAGGGTGTTATTTAAAAATGTCATTAGCGTGTTGATGAGGGGAAGGAGGAGCCAGGCAAGGAAAAATATGACCAGATTTACCTTTAACTTTTAAGTTGTTTGTGTGCCTTACTTGTTCTCTGGATTACTAATTTACCCCTTTCATGACTAAGCCTATTTTTGAAATTTGGTGTTTACAAGTTAAAATCCGTATTTTTTGCTAGAAAATGACTTGGAGCCCCCAAACATTATATATATATTTTTTAGCAGAGAATCTAGAGAATAAAATGGAGATTGTTGCAATAGTTTATATCACATGGTATTTGTGCAGCGGTGTTTTAAACGCAAATTTTTGGAAAAGGGACACTTTCATGAATTTTAAAAAATTCAAACAGTAAAGTTACCCCAATTTTTTTGTATAGTGTGTATAGTGTGAAAGATTATGTTACTCCGAGTAAATAGATACCAAACATGTCACCCTTTATAATTGCACGCACTCGTGGAATGGCGACAAACTACGGTACCTATGAATTTCCATAGGCGACGCTTTAAATTTTTTTTACGGTTACCAGGTTAGAGTTACAGAGGAGGTCTAGGGCTAGAATTATTGCTCTTGCTCTGACGATCGCGTCGATACCTCACATGTGTGATTTGAACACCGTTTACATATGCGGGCGCGACTTCTGTATGCGTTTTCTTCGCTGCGCGAACTCGCGGGGACGGGGGCACTTTAAAAATTTTTGGTTTTTTTATTTATTTTATTTATTTTTATACTTTATACATTGTGTTTAAAAATTTTTTTTTTTTTTACTTTTATTGCTGTCACAAGGAATGTAAACATCCCTTGTGACAGTAATAGGTGGTGACAGGTACTCTTTATGGAGGGATCGAGGGGTCTAAAAGACCCCCGATCCCTCCTTTGCACATCAAAGTATTCCGATCGCCGAAAACAGCGATTCTGAATACTGTATTTTTTTTTAAAACCGGCGCCATTGGCAGCCGAGTAAACGGGAAGTGACGTCATGACGTCGCTTCCGCGTTTACATTGAAAAGGCTGGAACGAATCCGCCCACAGCTTCGTTCCAGCCCGCCCACAGCCGCCGGGGGCAGCCGATTGGACACCGGGCCTCCCGATCGCACGGGAGGCTCGGTAAGAGCGGCGGGAGGCGGCGGGGGATGTCCCTTCCCGCTCCTCCGGTATAACAGCCGAGCGGCTTTTAGCCGCATCGGTTGTTATACTCGGGTAGCCGATCGCCCGCTGTAAACAACGGTACCGGGATGATGCCTGCAGCTGCGGGCATCATCCTGGTATAACCCCGGAAAGCCGAGTACGCATATCTGCGTACGGTTGGCGGGAAGGGGTTAATTTTACAATCACCCAATTTCCCTTTGAGATTAATAAAGTATTCTGTAATTACAGCTAGATTGACAGCGAATAGTATAGGTGGCAGGGCTCCTCCAAAATACTCTAAAGGCTTTATGATTTAAAAAAAAAATGTCCAAGAACTAACTCTTTCTTTCACATGTAGTGCAGTACATGGAAAGTCCCTTTATGGTAGCAGTGGCATCATTTAATAACAAAAAAATGATATTTGAACACAATTAACTTTCATCGCATGATTCATTCATGAGATCACTTAGAGAGATATCTGCAGTGCCAGCTTCCTGCTCAGAAATTCTGAACACCATAGCAGAATGCTCCATTCAGACGAAATTATTTTAGCATTTAAATTGGATTCATTTGTTGAGTGTTTAATCAACTAACCAAAGTCATATGACCCTCAGTAGAAGACTGTGAAGGTCATGTGACGGCTCATCTGACTCTCCATACATAGACCTGGTATGATGAGATTCCACTAAGGAATAATCTTTTAGCCGGTTTGTTGGGGGGGAGAAGTACAGTGTGACTCATAACTTGGCAGTAAAAAACATTTTGTAAATACTGGGCCTGGAAAAGTGACTAAGCTTAGAGTCACCAGGTAACGGGCTGGAGGAAATGCCCGTTCTGTTATTTGCAGATCCCTACAAAGTAAAGGAAAATTATAAAGCACTGTGAAAAGGAAGCAGCTGGATTCTACACTGAAGGTACAACACTGTTCATTGCAGCACGGCAATACTTTCTACCCAGTAAGGTTAAAGCCCAATGCCGGGAAAAATAAAAATTCCTTCCTTTACAGTGGGGGGGTGTTGCCTGCAATGCAAGGGTTAACTGTTTGATTAGGTCTAGGGGAGAGAAAAAACGATTTTGGTTACCTGATCCTCTGCTCCCCTGGTAGATAGCTCTGCCCCATGCTTCAGTGGTGGACTGTCCCCTCCAGCAAGGGCTGGTCTAGCAGAATAAATGGAGGATCAGAGGATTGGGTAAACTTTTTTTCCATGCCCGCTAGACCTAAACGGGCAGTCAACCCTTTGCGTTCTCCCACTGAAAGAAGAATTTTCAAGTTTATTGGAGTTCACTTTGAAGGTTACGGTTACATGTTGGTTAAGTCTGAAATCTAGGCTAACACCAAAATACACCGATGAAATACGTACAGTATATGTGATTGGCCTGCTAAAATTTATATAATTTGGTTCAGACACTCATGTTGCTAAACATCCCTCCAAGACAGAAACACGCCTCACTTTTCTGCACTGCATCTATTAAATATAGCTTGGTCCTTAGCCTACTCCATCACTTAATTGGGCAGCAAAGGAGCAACAAAATACTGATGGGGTCACCCCTCTGCTCTTCCTTCTTCTAAGCATGGTTGCAAAGTGAGAACGAGAGCATTATGAAAAGCAATAATGCTTGATTTTTATTAATACAGTTTTTATATCTGCCTGGAGTTCACCTTTAGGTTAGGTACCATTCACACTGGGGCGGGGCGGCTATTGTTAGCAGCGCTTTACCGTCGGTATTCGAGCGATAGCGGGACGGTTTTACCCCCCGCTAGCAGCCGAGAGATGTTTAAAAACTACCGCAAAACACCTCTGCCCAATTGATTTCAATGTGCAGGACTGGTGTATTCACCGCTCCGAAGATGCTGCTAGCAGGACTTTTTTTCCCGTCCTGCTAGCACACCGCTTCAGTGTGAAAGCCCTCGGGGCTTTCACACTGGAGACAAAGCAGCGGCTGTTTCGGGTCGGTTTGCAGGCGCTATTTTTTAGCACAATGGCGCCCGCAAACCGCCCCAGTGTGTTAGAGTCTTAGGGATATGGTTAAGTTTTGTTAAAGCGATTTTTTAAAATTAATTTATATTTCTTTAACATTTTTTCCCTGGGGACTCAAAGAGCTTTAAGTACTGTTTGTGAGCCAGCCATCGTGGGCAAACTCAGTAAAATATCACACCAGGGCCAATTAACCAACCAGTATGCAAACTCTATGCAAGTAGTATGCTAACTAGGACTTGAGTCAGGGACTGCTGCAAGGTACAGGTGCAAAATACTAAGCCACTGTACTGCCCACACTCAATGATCACCTAATAAATATTCCAGTAGTCCTTCTTTCCATGCTCTTCAACACTATAACTCTTTTTTTTTAATTTAAAGAGTGAATTTAGGAAAAAAATAAAAAATAAACAACAGAAAAGGACCTATGGTGTCACAAAGGGAGAGTCCTGTGTGGTACCACATATCTCTTCCGATGTGTCTCCATGTGCTGCATTGAACACTACATCCTTGTCACCACCACCTTGGCCGCAAATCGTGGTCGCAAGCATTGACGGGCTCCACCCCCACAAGACCAGGATTATGTAACAGCATAATGGCCACAAGCCTTAACTACTGGTTGCCTGTTCATAGACATTGGGCAACAGTGACTGGTTGTGCTATCATGGTCAAACTCGGGTAATGCAAGGCATTGTGGAACAATTACATTTGCTTTGCCTAGCGTTCAATTTTAAGTATTACGTTACATTTTAAAATACTGTTTAGGGACTCTCGATTTTCATATATTACATTTAGGTCAGGGTGCGTTTAGTTTCAGGCTCAAGTGAAATGTAATTCTATCCATGGTTAGAACAATACATCCATTCAATATAACCCTTTTTTGTTTTACAAATTAGTTATCTGTGTTGGAACCCACACTACATGGGTGATTTACAAGCAATTGTTTTCAAATAGGATGATTATTCCTAGTGGCAGAATCACAGTAAATAAACCCAAATGGAAAGCAAAGCTACCAACATCTGTCAGAATCAGCATTCAGATGACACAGTCCAGCCTTGGAGACCAATTGAAAAGTAATAGATTCCAGAAGGTGATCATATAAAGCTCATCGGCTCTCAGTTGTGGTTATGGTTGCCACCTCATCCCTTTAAACCCGAACATATATTAATTACACAGGTTCTGTGTTTGATTAAGGTGGTAATTAAACTCACTTGGTGCCTTATCTGCATTTAATTAGCCTCAGAACCTGTGTAATTCAAAGGTTTAAAGGGATGAGGTGGCAACTCTAGTTGTGGTAGCCTTAAAACTGTTCATCTGAACTGTGGAGTCCTCTGATTGGGGGAAGTTGTAATCAGGACATCTGCCTGGGGATGGTGTACTGTCAGACTATCAGTTTTTATTTCAGTAAAAAAAAAACCCAGTCCACAGTCTTTCACATATCTTATTACTTAACCATCTTTCCATCAGTATCTGGCTATACTTACTTGGATGCTAAATGGCATTGGCAGCTGACTTTGGAGCGATAGCGCTATATACCCTAATAACTTTATTCTTACTCATTGCTGAATTATTAGGTATAATTCTTTATCATTCTTTTGGAGAATTATGTAATTACTCATTTAGAGAGTATAAACTGGCCACTCCCAACACTTCTCTGTCCTGGTCTACCTTGACTATTGTAATGGCATGAGTGCTCCTGTTTAGGTCAATAGAGGAGGAAGGGAGAGCCACATGCAGACAGTTTCGATGCCAGGGAACATTAGCAATTGGACAAGGTTCTCTAATCCAGCTATTCGCTCTGTTCCATGATAACGATTGACCTTAGTTGTTATACACTGGCCATAGACATAAGATCGTAGTTCCATCTGGTCATAAAATGAATGAACAGGACAATGCCATCTTTGTTGCATGGTCACCTTGCTTTCCTGACTCTCAGATATATGAAGCAAATATTTGTTGGCCCCAAATGGCAACCCAGACATCTTTTCTCTAAAGATAATGTACATATTTAGGCACTTTTAGGGCGTCTTTAGGCATTAGATGAGTGTTTCTATTACATGGCAATCCTGAGTGTGCCTGGAGACCAGTCGTGGGTTAAATGTACTGTGTGGTTGTACAAATGTTCCAATAAAAATTTAACCGATATGGCCAGCTGGCCATACATGAATCATTTTATTTCATTCAACTGTAATTGAACAAAAAAAAAGAGCCAATTCCCCCATCCACATATTTGAGGTGGGTGGGGGAATCCTTTCTGCTGTGGTATTGTATTCTGACAGCCGCCATCAGAATGCAATCATCAATGTTGCGAACTATAGCAGCAGCACTGATCATTCAAAAAAACGCAAGTTGATTGATAGATCAACTTGTGTACAACTAGCTTGCCCATACATGGATCGAAATTTGGCCAGTACCTGCTGAACTGGCTGAATTTTGATCCATGTATGTCTGGCTTTAATCTGCCTTACTAACTGTCTGTGATAGTATATTGCAGGGATAGGGAACCTCGACCCTCCAGCTGTGGTGAAACTACAAATCCCATCATGCCTCTGCCTCTAGGAGTCATGCCTGTGATTGTCAGGGTCTTGCAATGTCTCATGGGACTTGTAGTTTAAAAACAGCTGGAGGGCCGAGGTTGCCTACCCCTAGTATATTGGAACCGTCCACATTCCAGCTACTGTTATCTCAGAAGCTCTCCCTGTGATCTTGTGTACAGCAGACATTCCCCCAATTAGAAGCAGATGAGCCGGCACCATTGTCACTTTCTTTACTTACGTCTGCGGCAGAGTTGTCCCACCACAACATGTTTACTTTCCCCCCTTCCCACCTCCTTTCATTAATGTTCTATAGGTTTTCTAGCCAGTAACAAGGCAGAGTGAGTCTGAAGAGTTTTTCATTAGCCCCTTGATTGAATGCTCTTCTGATTACAATGGAGCCGCCTCCAGCACAGTTAATTACTTCGCATTTCACAGTGTTGACTGGACAGAATGAACAGAGAAACAATATGAAATGTCAGTATGTAATTAGACTTGACAAAACAGAGTTCAGGCAATAGAAGGGCCGCTCTCTAATGTGCAGCCAAATACTTTCCTTCTGTTTGGCTCGTTTCAATGTAGGGATCAAAGGGCGGCCTTTTCTATAGCTGGGACGTTGCTATGGACTCACCATTGACTTTAATGGGGGGCAGATAGAGAGGTTCTTCTGTAAAAGCCGGCCATACATGGATCGAACTTCAGTTGGTTCTGCAGGGACCGGCTAAATTTCGATCCATGTATGAGCAGGGAGGTTGCACAAAGGTCGACCTGCCAAACTACAGCTGGCATCGCTGATCATTGTATTCTGACAGCAGGGAAGAGTACAGTAGCTCAGCGAGGATGATTCCCTAATCCTCCTTGAATGTATGGATGGGGGAATCAAGTCTTTTTTTCATTCAACCTGCTCATCTATGGGCTGCCTAAAGCTCACCATACATGTTACAATCTGACTGTACAATCTCCTTTAGATCTACTAATAACTATGTAGTGCAAGGTCCTATCTAATTTATTACAACTTGATTGAATAGTTTAGGCAGGTCCTCATATTACATGGTAAATTTAAAGTTTAATAAATGTAGCGACCCGCCTGGCTGGAGAAAGGAAATACCCCCAGTGCAGGGGTGGGCTGACATTACCCAAAGGTGGATCCATAGCCGCAATAGAGAGTTATGACCACAAAGGGCACCAGTCAATTTAGTGTTTTTTAATTATTTATTGCACTGGCTCACAGGGAGTGAGGGTTAGGGCTTCAGATACCTTCAACAACATAGGTTCAAGACTCCTCCATACTCCTTCATCCAAAGGAAGTACAAGGATTCTCCGAGAGCAGGCTTCATCCCCTCCAGCAGGACTTCTTTCCCTGGCTCAACACCTTGGGTTCTATACTTTCCTCAACCAGGCAGGCCATTTGAGAATTCTCTTGTCCCCCCTAGGGAGATTCCTCCTGTCTATTTGTGTTAATGAACACTGTCATAAGACAATAAAAGTTTGGAAATGCAAATTTCACAGTTGTCACCACAACAGGAAAGGAGAAGGAACCTTCTGATGAAGATACCTGTGCAGGTTACAACTAAATTCAGCTAGTTCAGCAGGGACCAGCCAAATTTTGATCCATATAAGGGCAGGCTGATTGTACAGAAGTCAATCAAAGTTGTTTTACCGGTATCTTTCTGCTTGATCAGTGCCACAGGCCATAGCTGGCAGCACTGTTCAATGTATTCTGATGGCGGGGAAGTCTCCCTACTGTCAGAATACAGTGACTCAGTGGGGAGGATTCCCTTGAATGTGTGGATGAAGGAACTGGGTCATTTTTTCTTTCCTTCAACCCACTGGTTGATGGGAAAAAAAAGACTAATCTTTGGGCTGCTTAAGGGAGTATTTCCTCTAACTTTTCAGGACAGGAAGTGAGGGAAACTCACTAACAGGAAATAGACAGTGCAAAACTTTTTTGACGTGTTTAACCGTACTCTACCCAAAATTAAAAAGAATATAAATTTAGATATACTTTATATTTTCTTAATTTTTATGTTTTTTTCCCCTAGCTAGCAGGTAGGCTATCTTTCATAGGGCAAATCTTAGATGTTTTTCTGGAAAAAAAAAACGGACAATTTTGAAAAAAACAAATTTTTTTTTACTTTTTGCTATAATAAATATCCCCAAATGTTTTTTTTTTTTTTAAATTTCTTCCTCAGTTTAGGCCGATATATAGTCTTCTACATGTCTTTGGTATAAAAAAAAATTGCAATAAGCGTATATTGATTGGTTTGCACAAAAGTTACAGCGTCTACAAAATAGGGGATAGATTTATGGCATTTTTATTATTTATTTATTTTTTATTAGTAATGGCGGCGATCTGCGATTTTTATCGGGACTGTGACATTGTTGGGGACAGATCGGACACTTCTGACACTTTTTTGGGACCAGTGACATTTATACAGCGATCAGAGCTAAAAATAGCCACTGATTACTGTATAAATGTCACTGGCAGGGAAGGGGTTAACACTAGGGGGCGATCAAGGCGTTAAGTGTGTTCTAACTGTAGGGGGGATGGGACTGCCTGGGGGAGGAGACCGATCATTGTTCCTATACTAGGAACACACAATATGTCTTCTCTCCCCTGCCAGAATGAGGATGTGTGTGTTTACATACATACCCGTTCTGGCTCTGTCAGGAGCGATCGCGGGTGCCCAGCGGACATCGCGGCCCCTGGGCACGCACATCGATGATGCGGCGGGTGCACGCACGTGCCCCCTATACCCCTAAAGCAGCCGCTGTACAGCAACAGCGATTCGCGTAGGGGAGCCATTCTGTGGATAGTCGGCAAGAGGTTAAAGCTCAAATTACACACACAGCTGAATGACTCATCTTCCCTACTCATCTCACAGCTTTTATTTAGAGGGAAAGATAAATGCTGGGTACACACAGGCCAAAAATGGTCGCTTCAGCAGGAACCAGCTGACTTTCAGCCCGTGTGTACAGCTGTCTGTTCTGCAGAAGGCGGTCTTACAGCCGGCTTCTGTCAAACAGGTATGCTGGAAAACCGGCATCTGATCAGCACTGGCAGTCAATGGCTGCAAGCGCTGATCAGTGTGTTCTAGAACACAATAGCTTGGCAGGGAAGGTTGCTGCACTAACATCACTTGTGTTAGTACGGTGATCTGTCAGTTCTTTTCATTAAGCCCGCACATGAAGTAGGTTCTTGCCGCTGGGATTCCCAGCATGGTTAAACGCCTGTGCCTTATTCTCCCTTTAGGGCCGGTTCACACTAGGAATCACACAGGAATATGCAGTATGATTCACATGCGGTTTAGTGCGCTGCAATTTGAGCCCATATATTTTGAATAGGCTCAAATCGCACTGCACCGCACCAAAAGTAGAGCATGCGCTAGTTCTGGAAACTCACTGCAACAAGATCACATGTACCATGTGATCCAGCGCAGGCAAAAACAGTGCATTTGGGGTGTTGTTAAATTACGGCGGGTACAGCTCCCCCTGCTGGGAGAATACAAGGCTCCACCAGAAGGATTCATCCATCAACACAGTCAGTGCTGCAGGAAAGAACATCGCTCCATCTATGGCCAGCCTTACATAGCTCACAACACTCTGCAACACCTGTACCGTGGTGCACCCTGGATTTAATGTTTATTGGTAAATCTGAACATTTTATATGCATTTTTTTAAAATATAAAATATAATTTTCAAAATGTCTAATCATAGAAACTGATTAGAGTGTATTTATACCTTTGCAGCCAAATTGGGATCATCTGTTTTATATTTGTAACGGGTTTCCATTCACATACCAAATTTTTTTTTTAAATGCTACTTAGATTTTTAGTCACTCTTTTTTAAAACCAAAGCTTCCCCCTTCTATGTAATGTTACGAAGGGAGCTGAGGAAAGTTGTATTTACACTGCTTGTATTGTGCTGGCAGATTTTCATTATCTGTTGTAAACTAGGTGTGCATACTGTAGGGTTGATTTACTAAAACTGGAGAGTGCAAAATCTGGTGTAGCTCTGCATGGAAGCCAATCTGCTTCTAACTTCAGCTTGTTCAATTAAGCTTGGACAACGAAAAACCTGGAAATTGATTGGTTTCTATGTAGAGCTGCACCAGATTTTGCACTCTCTTGTGTGTCCTAACAAAGGGTTAAAGATCTTAAGGCTTGGGTCGTAGATTGTATGTTATTGCACTTTTAAACCAATCTGTCCCTAAAGTTATTCTCAACAATTGTTTAAAATGTCATTTTTAAGTGTATAACTTTTGCTGAAATGCTTCCATTATCCTTTATGTCAGGTGTAAGACCAAAGCTGGCTGACATTTGTAATCCACATCTCTTGGTATATCTGTGCGGAGTTAGGTGGGTGCTTTGGTCACCTTGTGTCTGACAGCTTTAGATTCTCATACTGAGCATATATAGTTAGTTATTCAGCTAGCGGGAACTCTACAGAAACACACCGTGTGACAGTTTAATGAGGCTTAGCATTTTTAGCATAGTTTGGAGCTTCTCGCCAAGCAATGTTGTGCTACCTGCAGACAAGTTGATGGATCCCATAAAAGGTCACCTACAAAACGGAAAGAATAAGTGTGATCTTTCTCATGGGAAAAGCAGTGACAGGTATATTAAGTATCCTAAAGTAAACCTGTGCTGGGAGAAATATACACTATATTGTCAAAAGTATTGTTCTATCGGGTTGAGGTCAGGACAGTCAAGTTCCTCCACCCCCAAACTCGCTCATCCATCTCTTTATGGACCTTGCTTGGTGCACTGGTGCGCAGTCATGTTGGAACAGGAAGGGGCCATCCCCAAACTGTCCCCACAAAGTTGGAAGCATGAAATTGTCCAAAATGTCTCGGTATGCTGACGCCTTAAGAGTTCCCTTCACTGGAACTAAGGGGCCAAGTCCAACCCCTGAAAAACAACCCCACATCATAATCCCCCCTCAACCAAATGATCTGGACCAGTGCACAAAGCAAGGTCCATAAAGACATGGATGAGCGAGTTTGGGGTGGAGGAAATTGACTGGCCTGCACAGAGTCCTGACCTCAACCCAATAGAACACCTTTGGGATGAATTAGAGCACAGACTGTGAGCCAGGCCTTCTCATCCACATCAGTGCCTGACCTCACAAATGCACTTCTGGAAGAATGGTCAAACATTCCCATAGACACACTCCTAAACCTTGTGGACTGCCTTCCCAGAAGAGTTGAAGCTGTTATAGCTGCAAAGGGGGTGGGGGAGGGAGACAATATTGAACCCTACGGACTAAGACTGGGATACCATTAAAGTTCATGTGCGTGTAAAGGCAGGTGTCACAGTACTTTGGACAATATATTGTATATGGCTGTCACTTTTGACCCCGGTACTTCCTAAGTCTCTGACCCAAAACAAGAATGCAAATCATTATTCTGACTTCACTATCTGCACGCTTGTTCAAAATAAGTTCTTCAGAAAGTACTGAAGTTGGACCATCAGCATATCTTCCAGGCAACTACCAAGAGGGAGGTCAGCAGTAGCTGCCTTTGTATTTCTCTGGGCTGTAAGACCAATCCGCGTGAGATCTTCCACCTTCATGACATATTATTATATGATAATATGTCATGAGATAATATTTACAAATTAATTCTTAGTGATAATTGTCTCTAGGATTGTACCATTTTTTATTGTTACGTTATTAATTTATACAACTTTATGTTTAAATGGATATAAACTCTGGTATGTCAACTAAGAGAAATAATAAGTTCTCTTGGTGACAATTAATCACTTGCCCAGTTTAGGATATATACTGTATATGACACCTGCGAATGGGCCAGACACTGATTTCATGCAAAAACCTCACCTGATTACCTGTGGGTGCCAGCCCCATTGAAAAGGATGGGAGGCTGCAGGGATCCTGCTGCTAATCGTGGCCACAGATTCTCAATTGGATTTAGGTCTGGACTTTGACTGGGCCATTCTAACACATGAATATGCTTTGACCTAAACCATTCCATTGTAGCTCTGGCTGTATGTTTAGGATTGTTGTCCTGCTGGAAGGTGAACCTCCACCCCAGTCTCAAGTCTTTTGCTGACTCTAACAGGTTTTCTTCAAGATTGCCCTGTATTTGGCTTCATCCATCTTCCCATCAACTCTGATCGGCTTCCCTTTCCCTGCTGAATAAAAGCATCCCCACAACATGATGCCGCCACCACCATGTTTCACGGTGGGGGTGGTGTGTTCAGGGTGATGTGCAGTGTTCGTTTTCTGCCACACATAGCGTTTTGCTTTTAGGCCAAAAAGTTCCATTTTGGTCTCATCTGACCAGAGCACCTTCTTCTACATGTTTGCTGTGTCCTCCACACTCTTCCATAAAGGTCAGATTTGTGGAGTGTATGACTAATAGTTGTCCTGTGGACAGATTCTCCCATCTGAGCTGTGGATCTCTGCAGCTCCTCCACAGTTACCATGGGCCTCTTGGCTGATTATGCTCTTCTTGCCCGGCCTGTCAGTTTAGGTGGACGGCCATGTCTTGGTAGGTTTGCAGTTGTGCCATACTCTTTCCATTTTCCAATGATGGATTGAACAGTGCTCCGCGAGATGTTCAAAGCTTGGGATATTTTTTTTTATAACCTAACCCAGCTTCAAACTTCTCCACAACTTTATCCCTGACCTGTCTGGTGTGTTCCTTGGCCTTCATGATGCTGTTTGTTCACTAAGGTTCTCTAACAAACCTCTGAGGGCTTCATAAAACAGCTGTATTTATACTAAGATTAAATTACACACAGGTGGAGTCTATTTACTAATTAGGTGACTTCTGAAAGCAATTGGTTCCACTAGATTTTACTTAGGGGTATCAGAGTAAAGGGGGCTGAATACAAATGCACGCCACACTTTTCACATATTTATTTGTAAAAAAAATTGAAAACCATTTATCATTTTCCTTCCACTTCACAATTATGTGCCACTTTGTGTTGGTCTATCACATAAAACCCCAATAAAATAAATTTACGTTTTTGGTTGTAACATCCCAAAATGTGGAAAATTTCAAGGGGTATGAATACTTTTTCAAGGCACTGTATTTCTTGCTCAGTTGTTATTAGTGGGTAGTGTTTTAGAATACAACTTAATGGACTTGGGTTGTAGATGATTTAGTTCTTTGAATTTTGGGCCTGTGCCACTATAGATAGTCTTTTGGTTATAATATATGATGTCGTACTAATTGAACTGGGTAACTCCAATATAAAAAAAAACACCATGGCCTGTTTGAGGTGTTTTATTCAATCTGTTGATGTGTTTTTTACTCATGCAAGAAGATGTTTAATATGTAGAGTATATGCCGTGTACATGGGCTGACACAAGCACTGGGTGACTGATTCCGTGTTCTCAGCAGTTGTTCAGTCAGGTCCCATGTTGTAAAAAGTCACATCAAAAGGGACGTGTTGTGGAAATCTCCAGTAACATCAGAAAATGTATATTCGCTAAAAACACGCTATGGTTCCTCTTTAAATAACATGTCAGAAAGCAGCATGGGTCCTCGCAAGAGTCTGGCCCTGGCGCTGCTTATTGCTGATGCTCACCAGGCGATGGCCGAGGAAACACACAAGGCCTATAGTCACCTCCACATCTGCAGCGCTCTCGCTCTGTTTTTTTTCTCTCCCCTCAGGCTGGTGCCAGAGGTGAGTTGGACCGGGGCCCAAATTCCAAGCAGGATTCTGAGAGAAACTCTTCTGTGTTTCTTCCCCTTTTTAGACAAAGAGCACTTGAAGGAGATGGAGAGCCTGGAGCGCGAGCTGGCAGCACTGCGCACTACCAATGAGGATCAGAGGAGGCACATTGAAATCTTAGAGCAGGCTCTGAGTAATGCCCAGGCCAAAGTCATCAAACTGGAAGAAGAGGTAACCCCGGGACAAGCTCTATTTTTACAGATTTCTGCTGGAGAAGGACAGGCTTAAAATTCACCAGCACATTGTCTGATATCAGGTTATATACTCCTTTGTAAGCCATCAGTGACTATACTAAGGGCCCCTTAAGACCTGCGTTTACATACGGTATTTTATGCTTTAACTTGCATTGCCAGTAGCCTCTACCCGAAAAAGCCTTTTTTTTAATTTTATTACAATTAATCAGAAAGCCCAGTATGTGTGCTGTGATGCTCTGCGGCATACGTCCATTGGCAGCAGCGGTATCTATGCATTTGGGGGGGTTACCACACTCAGGCTGGGTTCACACTGCTGACGGATGCGGCTCGCAGCAGGGGTCCGGTGCGTCTCTGTTTCAGGGACGAATCAGGGCCGAATTTTTGCTTGAATTTGGCCCTAAAATGGAGCCAAAGACGCACAGGACTTCTGTTCAGTGCGCTCCGCAGCCGCCACAGAGATATGTCCATAGAGAGCCAGTCACAATCTCCTGTCATGCGAATTGGATGTGGGGAGGGGGGGGATCCACATCCAATTCACACTAGTGTGAACCCTGCCTGAATGAACCACACTGCAACACATGGTAACGCATGACACTTGTGTTTTGTGTATACCCTGTTGTATCACAACATATAGGTCAGAAGGGGACCTAAATAAAAATCAGTTTATTGGTGCATTTATTTTCCTAATTTGAGTAGCAGCAATACCCAGGCTACCTTTAGACGTGCAGCTTATATTGCCAGATGTCTGAAAAGTAATTTGTGGTGCATAGCTTTTCAGAGGCGTTTGACAGATGGGGAGGAGGTGATATGTCATCTTCTGACTGCCAGTTTTAACCCTGTAAATACCATACCACTTGCTTGAATGGGCTGCATTCAGCAGCAGGACTGCCTGCCTAAGGCAATAGGGGGGGGTGCTAATTTTTAAAGCAAAGCATTGTGACTATTCGATGTGTACACCCCCATCTGGCTGCCATTGCAGCTCAACTGCCTGTTTTTACTGTCTCCCCCTACCCACAGCCACAGGTGAAGATTTTAACTAGGACAGCCAGCACCAGCACAAGGGATACTTCTAAATGTAAGTACCAACCCTTGTGCTGATTAAAAAAAAAATAATTAACTTAGGCTTTAATATGTAGGCGCTGTCATTATGGGATAAACAATAGGAAATGCTATACTAAGGATATGTTAAGGGGCCCATAATTTATGTTGGGGGGGGGGGGGGTCATTGCTGGCTTTGTCTCCCTCATCAGCTAGTTACAGCCAGCTCCATAGTTTTCTTATAAGAAGACATGGGAACCATATTGCTAAACCTCAAATAAATATTGGTGGACAAAGAAGGATAGTATAAGTATAGAAGGAATGTGCGTCCCTATTGGGGACATTGAATGCAGGTCATGGTACTAAACTCTTTTTCAACATTAGCTACTCATTTATTTTTTGCCTTTTGGAATGCTAATATTAGCTTACTAAATGGGGGAACAATACATTTCTGTTGAGGAGTTTCACCAGTTGTTTTATCTGTTGTGGATATTGAACTGAATTGGGATGTTAGCTTCAGACGCTCTCTTGTTTCCCTTCTAGCTGCGTAAAAAGCAGGTGTACGTGGAGGAGGTGGAGAAGCTGCAGCAAGCTCTGACCCAGCTCCAGGCAGCAGGTGAGAAGAGAGAGCATCTAGAGAGGCGGCTACGGACCAGGCTGGAGAAAGAGCTGGAGTCTCTGAGAATGCAGCAGGTAATGGGCATCTATGCAGAGTGACAGGCAAGTGACTTTCGTGCCATCTACAGATTGGGGTACAAATATGAAGCAGTCTGCAAATTATTCTGGCAAGCCTGCAAGATATTATCCAGGTCAACCATTTGCCAACCACAATACAAAAATATACCTTGTGGCTTGCAAGTGGTTTACCAAGGTTATGGCTGAAGCTATCGGTCATAACCCCGATATTTTATTTTTTTTCAACCGGGGACTGGCTTTCCCATGAAATTGGTCACAGTGGCTAATTAGCCGCTGGATCGCTTTAAGAAGCAGTGGGAGGGTAAAAACTGGTGTTTCTTGGGCTTACCATTTTAAGGCTTCATGTACACATAGCCTACTTTGACCATTGTTCACGAGGAAAATGCTAACGGCGATTTTACTGAGATTTTGCCACGGTTAGCAGCTGGCAGTCCAAATGTTTGTATCCTGATCGGAATTCTTCCACGTTCAGGAGAGGGAGGTTGACGCTCCCCTAACCGCAGCATCTCCTAAAATCTGATAAAAGCCTATGTGTACATGGACACATAGAGGTTGATTTACTAAAGGCTAATAGACAGTGCACTTTGCAAAGTGCACAGTCTTTTTGCCTTTAGTAAATCAACCCATAGGCTTTTATGGAGTTGAGTTTAGGAGCTTTGGCAAAAAAATGGCAAACGCTCCTAAACTCAAGTTTAGGAGCTGTAGTATTCATGAAGCTTTACTGGTGCGCCCAAGATCCGACGGGTTGTGCAGCTGGCCACAGAGGTGACCAGAGACCAGATTGTCTCTGATTGCTTCTATGGGTTTGAAGGACTGAAGCGATTTCATGATGTCACTTCCGGTCTAGGGGGTAGCACACATTTTTTTTTTTTTAAAGCAAAAGATTGAAAAAAAAAATTGTTTTATCTTTTGCTTTTAAAGGTAGAGGAGATTTGGGTCTTATTGATTCCAGATCTCTCCATGAAGAGGACCTGTCATCCCTTATTTCTATTACAATGAATGTTTACAAGGAAGCCATTAAGACACAAATGTGCACCTATTCTTTAATTGTAGCTCTAAAAACTGGAGTATAGGTTTATTTTAATGGCTGGTCATGTGGCCAGTGCCAAGGCATGTCTCTCCAGAACAGGAAGTTCAATATTCAGGCAGAGCCATGACACTCATTCTGCATGCAAAAGGCATGTTTATTTACATCTGCATCCGTTCCCAGCTGCATGCATGCAGCCTATGGAAATGGATGCACATGCAGCGGCCTTACAGACACATGTCAAAATTTGGCATGCAAGAGTGGGTGTACAACGCCGAATGCAGACAGCGTATGTTCGGACAGGACACCTATACCTGCACAAGTGTCAAATTTTGACTTGCAGCTGTGTCTATAAACACCATGGGGGCAGATACAGACACCAAAAAAATGTGTATCTGAATGAGGCCCTACCTTCCTTCTCCCAGTAGTGTTCCCACCAATTTTATTCCTGAATCTCAATCAGTTTAGTAGCAGAAACAATTGACTCCTAACCTAGATGTCTCCACAAGGCCCTTTGTACCTAATTTCAGCTGATCATTACTGTTAAATGGAATATCAAATCAGAATACATGAAATAAACAAAGCATTTGTGCCTTAGATCTTCAGAAATTAGGCTAATCAGTTTAAATGTGACAGTGGGATTTGAAGACTCTTTGATGTTAGAATAGAGAGGCTGTGCTGTACATTATCTCCGTACTTATTAAACAATTATGTTCAATTTGATTACCATAGCTAACTAGGACTGCTTTATATCACCAAAGAAGGGTTTTAGCAAACATAAAAGATAGGGTAAAACTGTTGCTATGAGTTAACCTTTGAGTAATTTGTTTACAGTTGAACTATGGCTAGGCATTCAAATCCTTAACCAGCAACACATAAGCTTTCAAGTAAGCCCTCACTGACCTCTGTAGTTCCAGCCACTGTGGAGCAATTCATCCCTAAAATTCATGAGAGGCGGTGAAGTTGTTCAAGTCAGATCTTGGCATTTTTCTCTTCTCTTGAATGGGATGTACCCATACTACAGGAGCAACATTTCATTCAAGTCTAGGGGATTTTAGTGTATAAACACAGGCACTCAGGCGCTAGATTTTTACAAGTTGGGTTATAGACAATGAACGTGAGAGGCAAAAAGTAAAGAGGAGGTAAGTAAACAACTGATGGGGGAGGGAGTTGGGACTATAGTATAATGGTGAGATCTCTGAGCTGTGTTCATTAATCTGCGAACTTTTTTATTACTTATATTATGGAGAATGCAGTAGGCAGAGCTGAAACACACAAAGGTGGGTGGTAACCACCAGACCTCCCAGATGAACAGGAACAGAGTTGGAATTATGGAGAACTCAGTGTTGGATCATCCAAACTATATATAAACCAGGCATTGACTTAGCCCACCAGGTTTCAGTCCACCTACAAATAAAATACATCCTTTGTATGGACTGACACTTGATGATGATTACTTTAGAGTAGGGGTGGCCCGCAGAGCCCTCTGATGTGGCCCACGACCTCAAACCGGGGAAGTGCATGCCCATGCTCTAGGATGGTGGGTCAGCAAGCCCAGATCACAATCAATGGCTTGTCGACCTGCCATCTCAAAGCATTAGAGTGCATAAAGCCGGCAGCAGTGGAACAGGTGGCCTCGGAGGGAGCATAAACCGATGCTTCCTCTGTAGCGCCGTCTCCTGGCCCAGGCGGAGTGATAACAAATGCACTTTACCTGGGACCTTTCTAGCAGCCTGGAGAGCGATGCCAGCAGAAGCTGCAAGAGGAAAAGATCAGTGTATTAACCCCTTCCTGTCCGCACTATAGCCGAAAGATGGCTACAGTGCGGCTCTCCAGTTCTGGGAGGACATCCATGGACGTCCTCCAATGTGCATGCATCGGGCGTACTCTGTGACCACTGTGTCCTTTGGACACAGTTGATCACGGTAAAGGACAATCACAGTGGCCCTTTACCATGTGATCAACTGTGTCCAATCACAGCTGGCCAAATGTAAACAGACTTACTGGTTATCGGAATTCCTTTTCTCACACGCTGTCTCTGAGGAAAGGAAAGCCGATAACCATCAAGTCTGAAATGGCACAGTGAGTACATTGTTTACATCGATAATCAGGGCACTGATCATCAGTGTCCTGATTATCAGTGCAGCTTATCAGTGCCCATCAGTGCAGGTTATCAGTGCCCGCAATGGGTGCTTTCTGAGAGTGCACCACACCTGCAAGATGTAATAGAAGTATATTGCTCAGTGGTGCTAACCTGCAGGAAAGCCGCAGGTGCACTGCGCTGCATGTAAACCACAGCACATCTGTGTGAAAGCAGCCTTTAGTAGCAGCCAGTAAAGGCTTGTTTGGGGGGCAGTAAAAACCCCATAGTTCATTGTGGTCCGCAACTGGTTACTAAATCACTTAAGTGGCCCTTGCTCTTCAAAAGGTTGAGCACTCCAACTTTAGAGCAAGCACCCACATAACTCAGCTGTATTAACCACTTGAAGAGGGCTATTGTTGTTATGGCAACAGCTAGCTACCATAACCCCGGTATCCTCTTCTTCAGTGGGCGGTCCGCTTCAAGATAAAAGTGGTCTCAGCGGCGGATTCGCCAAGGGATCACTTTTATTGCCGGCGGGAGAGGGCCACCTCCCGCCGCGCTCCGGTGCCCTCCGCCGATTACCAGAGCCGCCGGTAGCGGTGGATGCGATCGAGTCCTCTTCCGTGTGTGGTATGGAGCTGAGTGAGGGCAAGATGGCCCCCACCTGGCTCCATACCAATGCAGGGTGGAAGCGACGTCAAAACGTCACTTCTGCCCATAGCTCTTAAAACAACATTTTTATTTATTTTTTTTTCCAAACAACTTTTTTTTTTTTTTTATTGCATATATCTTTTTAACCCCAGATCTCATATTTAAGAGGTCCTATCATGCTTTTTTTCTATTACAAGGGATGTTTACATTCCTTGTAATAGGAATAAAAGTGACACAATTTTTTTTTTAAAAAGAACTGTGTAAAAAATTAAAATTGAAAGGTAAAATAAATAATAATAAAAAAATTTTAAACGCCCCCGTCTCGCCAAGCTCACGCGCAGAAGCGAACGCCTACGTGAGTAGCGCCCGCATATGAAAAGTGTGTTTAAACCACACACATGAGGTATCACCACAATCGTTAGAGCAAGAGCAATAATTCTAGCCATAGACCTCCTCTGTAACTCAAAACATGCAACCTGTAGATTTTTTTAAACATCGCATATGGAGATTTTTAAGGGTAAAAGTTTGTCGCCATTCCACGAGCAGGCGCAACTGATGTTTCCATCGGCTGGTCGGGTGCTGCTGCCGCCATTGCGTGTGAAGGGAACCTGGCATTGTAGCCTTTCGGCTTCACGGCCGGGTCCCTACTGCACATGCACGAAGCGTACTGCGCTCTCTTTCTGGCCCGGCTGAAGGGGAGGGAGGAGGAGGGGGACCGAGCTGCTGTAAAAAACAGTTATCCGCTCCCCCCCTCCCCCCGATAGGTGCCAAATGTGGCACTGAAGGGGGGGGGGGAATCAGATAAGCGGAAGTTCCACTTTTGGAAACAGCTGCTGTGCACCCCAAGGGATTCAGGATCTGGGTGAGCGCTTTAGATGTTACACCAGTGTTCCATGTTCCTGTGAATCCTTCTCTTCCCACATACAGCCTTTCTAAAGTTGACCGATAATAATTTAGTCTACCAGGCAAATATGATCCAGAGATAAAACAATAATTCTCCCGCTCTACAAGACTCTGGTCCAGCCGCACCTGGAGTATGCTGTCCAGTTCTGGGCACCAGTCCTCAGGAAGGATGTACTGGAAATGGAGCGAGTACAAAGAAGGGCAACTAAGCTAATAAAGAGTCTGGAGGATCTTAGTTATGAGGAAAGGTTGCGAGCACTGAACTTATTCTCTCTGGAGAAGAGACGCTTGAGAGGGGATATGATTTCAATTTATAAATACCGTACTGGTGACCCCACAATAGGGATAAAACTTTTTCGCAGAAGGGAGTTTAACAAGACACGTGGCCACTCATTAAAAGAGGTTTAACCTTAAACTACGTAGAGGGTTCTTTACTGTAAGAGCGGCAAGGATTTGGAATTCCCTTCCACAGGCGGTGGTCTCAGCGGGGAGCATCGATAGTTTCAAAAAGCTATTAGATAATCACCTGAACGACCGCAACATACAGGAATATACAATGTAATACTGACACATAATCACACACATAGGTTGGACTTGTGTCTTTTTTCAACCTCAACTACTATGTAACTATGTAACTGGGTCCCTCATACCATTGCTGATTATGAGAGGGAATAACAGGGAGGGTTCTCACCTAAGTAGAAAATTTAATGAACCTGTAAAAGTTTTTATTGAATCTTATTGCCTCGTCATTTTCTATTATATAGCGACATGCGAACTGTCAGATGTCCAGCAATGGAGAGTACAGTGCCCCCGCGCTCATGAACTTGCTAAGAAAAAAGGAAGAGACCATCTTGGCTCTGGAAGCAGATACCACCAAATGGGAACAGAAGTACTTGGAAGAGAGCGCCATGAGGCATTTCACCATGGATGCCGCGACTACAGCCATAACGCAGCAGTAAGAGCATGTTGTCCTCTCTTTCATTTCATAATAGATAATAATTAGATGGTAAAGGGTAATTCCAATTTTTTTTAGATTATGTGATACTGTACTGTAGTATTCACCACATTTATAAAAAAGCATTTATTAAATATCTTGTTCTTGTGTTTATAAAGTCAATTGAAGTATCTATTCGGACCATTTCTGTTCTGGCCATAGACAAAGGGGTTGATTTATTAAAGGTAAATAGACTGTGCACTTTGCAAAATGCAGTTTCACTCTACAAGAGCAGTCGCTGCAGAGCTTAGTAAATGAGCAGAAGCTCTGCTGACTTCCATCATCCAATCATGTGAAAGAAAAAATGCTGTTTTTTTTTTTTTTGTTTTTTTTTTATTCACCTTGCTCGTGATTGGATATTCTTTGCAAAGTGAAGCTTTACCTCATTTACTAAACAACTACACTTGCAGAGTGCAACTGCACTTTTCAAAGTGCACAGTCTATTTTTATTTTTAGTAAATCAACCCCAACCTGTCCTTTTTTGAAGTTAAAGGGGTTGTAAAGGTAAAAGTTTTTTCACCTTAATGCATTCTATGCATTAAGGTTAAAAAACATCCGACAATACCGGCCCCCCCCAGCCCCCCATTTTACTTACCTGACCCCTCGAAAGTCCCGCGCTCGCTCCAACATCCTCTTTGCCGCTCAGCCTGGCCGTTGATTGGTTACAGTAGATGGATGGAAAGCAGCGCAGCCATTGGCTCGCGCTGCTGTCAATTACATCCAGTGATGCGGCGCACCGGGGGCAGGGCCGAGTGATACAGTGAGCGGCTATGGCCGTCGGCTGTATCACGCAAGCACTCAACAACATGCAAGGGAGCTCGCATGAAGGTGTTGAGTCCTTGCGGGGGGAGCCGAGACAGCCACCGAGGGACCCCAGAAGATCAGGTTCGGGGCCACTCTGTGCAAAACGAGCTGCACAGTGGAGCTAAGTATAACAGGTTTGTTTTTTTGTTTTTTTTTAATTATCTTTAGTGATCCTTTAAGATGACATACAACTTTAACCTATGTCTGATTTTGCTAAAGCACTGGGGTTAATAAAGGCTCCTTTCACACTGGGGCGGGGGTGTTGTCGGCGGTAAAGCGCCGCTATTGTAAGCGGCGCTTTACCGTCGGTATGCGGCCACTAGCGGGACAGTTTTACCCCCCTGCTAGCGGCCGAGAAAGGGTTAAAACCACCGCAAAGCGCCTATGCAGAGGCGCTTTGCCGGCGGTATAGCCGCGCCGTCCCATTGATTTCAATGGGCAGGAGCGGTATTTACTCCGCTCCGAAGATGCTGCTGGCAGGACTTTTTTTACCGTCCCGCCAGCGCATCGCTCCAGTGTGAAAGCCCTCGGGGCTTTCACACTGGATACACAGCAGCGGCACTTTCGGGTCGGTTTGCAGGTGCTATTATTAGTGTGAAAGGACCCTTACTGAAGGTAAATAGACTGTGCACTTTGCAAGTGCAGTTTCACTCTTCAAGGGCATTTACACCAGAGCTTAGTAAATGAGGTGAAGCTTCACTTTGCAAAGAATACCCAATCACATGCAAGGAAAAAAAAACATAATTTTTGCTTGCACATGATTGGCTGATGGAAGTCAGCAGAGCTTCTGCTCATGTACTAAGTTCTGGAGTAAACGCCCTTGCAGAATGCACAGTCTATTTGCCTTTATCATAAACAACTGCTGTTTTTTATTTACATATAAAATTCTGATTTTAAATGTTTTGAAACTTTTTTGCTGAAAGCCTGGATTTGCCTGAGTCACTAAGCTTAGTGCAAATTCACTTCACAAAGTGACCCTACTCTACTCCTTTAATAAATCAACTCCATTGTTTTAATTTTAATAAATACCTTACTTAGATTTGATGAATGGGCAAATATGTAACAAGAAAGCAGTTTACATAATGTAATAGTTAATCATGTTTAAAAACATTTTTAGACAATGTATTTTTCAGTCTGTAGATCACTTAAAGCTGCAGCCGTCTGTCTTTATCCTTTCAAATCCCCCTGTATGTATGGGACAGAATGACAGTTCAACTGGCCATGTGATCACTATGATTGGCTATCAAATCAATCACATAATAGGTAACCATACTGCCAGCTGCTGGCTGCCTACCCTGCCATAAAAAATGTATTAAAGTGGAACTTTAGAATGAAAATGAAGTCCTGCTAGAACACTTCAGGCTGCAGATATTGCTATGTAAAACATTAAAAAATAAATGCCTATACTGTTTAAAATCCAGTAATACACTGTCTCACCCTGCTCTGCACATGCTCAGTTGCTCTCCATTTTTGGTATTGTGCCAAAAATCAAAGCCACTAGAAGCTGATCTGCTGACAGCCTAAAGATTTACTGCTGCTCAGGGGCTCTGAGCTTCAGTAAAATGGCAGCCTCTTGCAAGAAAAAACAGCATTTCTGGAGGCAGTTTACAGCACACACTAATTTTGGTAGCATAATTATTCATATTCATGTGGAATCTATGGTCTTCGCTAAAGAAAATTAGTTTTTATCAAGTTGTTATGGGTAACATTTTGCTTTAAAGTGGAGGTCCGCCGAAAAAAAATATTAAAAGCCAGCACCTACACATACTGCAGCTGCTGACTTTTAATATATGGACACTCACCTGTCCAGGGAGCCCGCGAAGTCGGCAGACGAAGCCGATCTGTCCGTCGGCTCTCAGCTGCTGCCGCCGCCATCCTCGGTAAGGGAGAAAGGAAGTGAAGCCGTGCGGCTTCACTTCCTGGTTCCCTACTGCGCATGCGCGAGTCGTGCTGCGCACCCTCTCTGGTCCCTGCTGTGTCCTGGGACCTGTGTGCCTCCCAGAATACAGCGGTGGAGGACAGAGTAGGCACCGGAAGTGGCATAGGTTACCGCAAGCGCTGCGGTGATCTATGTCAGGAAGTGGGAGCAAATACCTGTATTAGACAGATATCTGCTCCCTCCTCCCCCCTGAAAGGTGCCAAAATGTGACACCGGAGGGGGGGGAGGAATCCAAAAAGTGGAAGTTCAATTTTTGGGTGGATCTCCACTTTAAGTAACTTCTGCATTGCTTTAAAATGCTGTAAAATACTCCAGATCTGATTGACATTGTTTGTTGCCCACGCTGTAAAACTAAATTACTTTGTTCTGACTGGCTTATTTGATGGTTTGTTTCACTCTTATCTTGATAGAGATTCATCTATTATGAGTCACTCAAGGCATGGAAGTCACAATGACAGCTCACTGGAGGTCCGGATGTGGCATGAAGAAGAGGAGATTGTTCAGGCTAATCGAAAGTTCCAGGACATGGAGCACACGTAAGATCAGAAATACAATCTAGTGATCCCTCATTAAATAAATGTGACAAGGGAAATATGGCATCTACCGTTGTCGATCTCTTTCTGAAAATGCTAATTGTCCGGCTGTCATGGTTATCCTTTGATTTCAGTGCTTACTAAACCACTGATTACAACATATATGCAGATCAGGAGTTCTGACTAAGCCAAAGACACGCAAATGTGTTTACCAAAAGAAGGCCAGCAATGGCAGCTTCTATATTTCCCTCAGTACAGGTTTCCTGTAGGGCCTGTGTGGTTGGGCAGTTTGCAGCATACTTTCTGATTTTGATTTCCTTACCAAGTGCATGTGACCTTCACTGTGAGGTGGATTTACTAAAGGCAAACAGACTGTGCACTTTGGAAGTGCAGCTGCACTTATTTCCCCAGAGCTTAACCACTTCAGCCCCGGAAGGATTTACCCCCTTCCTGAGCAGAGCACTTTTTGCGATTCGGCACTGCGTCGCTTTAACTGACAATTGCGCAGCCGTACAACGTTGTACCCAAACAAAATTGATGTCCTTTTTTTCCCCACAAATAGAGTTTCTTTTGGTGGTATTTGATCATCTCTGCAGTTTTTATTTTTTGTGCTATAAACAAAAAAAGAGCGACAATTTAACCGCTTGCCAACCAGCCACCGCAGTTACACTGCGGCAACATGGCTCGGCTGCACGAATCGCCGTTATGCTACGTCGGTAACATAGATGGCCACTAGGGGGCGCATCACCGCCGGGCCTCCCGCGATCGCTCGGGGGACACGGAGAACCGGGAGCTGTGTGTGTAAACACACAGTTTCCGGTTCTCTGAGCAGAGAACTGACAGATCGTCTGTTCATACAGAGTATGAACAGCTATCTGTCATCTCCCCTGCACAGTCCCCTCCCCCCTTCAGTTAGAACACAAACTAAGACACACATTAACCCCTTCACTGCCCCCTCGTTTTAACCCCTTAACTGCCAGTGACATTTTTACAGTAATCAGTGCATTTTTAATCGCACTGATCGCTGTATTAATGCCAATGGTCCCAAAAATGTGTCAAAATTGTCCGACGTGTCCGCCATAATGTCGCAGTCACGATAAAAATCGCTGATCGCCGCCATTACTAGTAAAAAAAAAAAAATTATTAATAAAAATGCCATTAAACTATCCCCTATTTTGTAGACGCTATAACTTTTGCGCAAACCAATCAATATACGCTTATTGCGATTTTTTTTACCAAAAATATGTAGAAGAATACGTATCGGCCTAAACTGAGGAAAATAAGTGCAATTGCACTTGCAAACTGCACAGTCTATTTGCCTTTAGTAAATCCCCCCCAACCTCCTTCTGACTGGACCTTTCGATGGTCTGCAGAGCTGCTTTTGCATTCCAGTTGACTTGTATGGGTAGAGACGTTTAGGCATCAACAAAAAGCACAGGCCCAGTGAAACTTTACATAGAAATTAAACATTTGTGAACAGGCAGTATGTCTCTTTTGTAAAAAAAAAAAAAAAAAAAATGTATTTTCTGCAACAAAAGGATTCTTGCCTGTCTGTTCGCAATAATTTTTAAAAGTGTACATACACCAAGCTGTTCATGCACAACTCTATGTACAATTCATATTGTATGCATATGTCGGTTGCTGGGATGAATTAACTCCTGTGCGCCTGTGCAGGAGTTACTTCAACCTTGCATGGCCAATTAAAATGGCTGAAGATCCTGGAAGAAGACGAGACAAAGAAGTCAGTGCTGGCAAGGGAGCTCATGGACTTTACAAAGCACATGTACATAAATATTCACAGCCTTTGTTGAATACGTTGAAGCACCTTTGGCACCAATTAAAACCTCAAGTCTTTTTGAGTATGATGCTACAAGCTTGGCACACCTATTTTTGGGAAGTTTCTCCCATTCTTCTTTGCAGGACCTCTCAAACTCCATCAGGTTGGATGGGGAGTAATCGGGTTCAAGGCTGGGCTCTAAATGGGTCACTCAAGGACATTCACAGAGTTGTCCTATAGCCACTCCTTTGTTACCTTGATTGTGTGCTTAGGGTCGTTGTCCTGTTGAAAAATGAACCTTCGCTCTAGTCTGAGGTTCAGAGCGCTCTGAAACAGGTTTTCATCTAGGATGTCTCTGTATATTGCTGCATTCATCTTTCCCTCGATTCTGACTAGTCTCCCAGTTCCTGCCGCTGAAAAATATCCCCACAGCATGATGCTGCCACCACCATGCTCCCCAGTAGGTATAGTATTGGCCAAGTGATGAGCGGTGCCTGGTTTCCTCCAGACATGACGCTTGCCATTCAGACCAAAGAGTTCAATCTTTATGTCATCAGACCAGAGAATTTTGTTTCCTTCAGGTGCCCTCTGGCAAATTCCAGGCGGGCTGGCATGTGCCTTTTACTGAGGAGTGGCTCCTGTCTGGCCACTCTACCATACAGGCCTGATTGGTGGAGTGCTGCAGAGATGGTGGTTCTTCTGGAAGGTTCTCCTCTCTCCACAGAGAAACGCTGGAGCTCTGTCACAGTGACCATCGGGTTCTTGGTCACCTCCATGACTAAGGCCCTTCTCCCTCGATTGCTCAGTCTGGCCGGGCGGCCCACTCTAGGAAGAGTCCTGGTGGTTCCAAACTTCTTCCATTTACAGGTGACGGAGGCCGCTGTGCATTGGGACCTTCAATGCTGCAGAAATTTTTCTGTACTCTTCCCCCAGATCTGTACCTCGATACAATCCTGTCTCGGAGGTCTACAGACAATTCCTTGGACTTCATGGCTTGGTTTGTACTCTGACATGCACTGTTAACTGTGGGACCTTATATAGACAGATGTGTGTCTTTCCAAATCATGTCCAATCAACTGAATTGACCACAGGTGGACTCTAATCAAGTTGTAGAAACATCTCAAGGATGATGAGTGGAAACAGGATGCACCTGAGCTCAATTTTGAGTGTCATGGCAAAGGCTGTGAATACCTATGTACATGGGATTATTTCATTTTTTATTTTTAATAAATTTGCAAAGATTTCAAACAAACTTGTCATTATGGGGTATTGTTTGTAGAATTTTGAGGAAAATAGTAATTTTAATCCATTTTGGAATAAGGCTGTAACATAACAAAATATGTAAAAAGTGAAGCGATGTGAATACTTTCCGGATGCACTGTATGTGATCACTTGAACAGCACCAATGCATCTATGAGCAATCCATAGTTCACCCAGCCGCTTCTTTAGGACCTACAGACAGCAAGCCCATAGAATATGCAGGAGTTTAATTTGTCTTATCCATATGCATTTTGTTGTGCTTGGTAAGATAGTCTAACAGCCATACCCTGTTCTATCTACACCGAACGCAGCTGGATGCAGGGGTCAGGGACTCAGTACAACTGGTCCTGTTGTACTGGGCCCAGGCCTCATCAGCTAAAAAGGGGGGCCTGGAGCAGCTTTATTGTTCATTTGTGCTTAAATGGATACATAGATTTTTACTAGATCACACCCCCACTCCTACATGCTTACCAGGGCTTAAATTGGATGTAAACCTGTTTCATGAAATTTGACCTAAACACATATATGTGTAGTGTTTCCTTATCTCTCTTCAAAGCTCTGAGTCCCATGCCTTTCTGCTGTTCCTTTCTTCTGTTATCAGCATGATAACTTCTGACAAATTCTCCGTCAACCAAGATAAAACCAGCCTGAAATTTGTGTTGTGGGAGGGTGCTATAAATAGATTAGCAGAGAGCTTATCTTGTCACAGCACAGCTCTGCACATTCCTTCCTTCCTTTGTGTATGAGGAGAGGGGGTGTGTGCCTTTCCTCCAATCAGCTGTCTTGACTGTATGCCAAGAATCCACTCCCAGTGCTGAACAGGAAGAGAAAATCTCTAACACATTAAAGAATAAAAGCAGATATGCAAAGAAAACATATGTAGGGAGATTTGTTTAATCTTTGTGTATCATCTGAGGCTGTTCACGTCACTGGGTATATGTGAGGGTTTACATCCACTTTAAATTACATTTCCCTGGACCCCATCAATGCAACAGAGGGGCCACGGAGGTGGGAGCAGAGAAGGAACTTTTTTGTATTCATTTTTGTACCTCTGGTGGGGGGGGGGGTGCAGGCGGGTTGGGGGGGGGGCTGTCAGGCTGTACGGGGCCCCATGATTTCTAACAGCAGCCCTGGCAGGGGTGCTGCAGAAGTGCCTGTCTACACCATATGCTGGGCAGTTTTCTAGTGATGTCATCTATTTCCATCCCACTTTCCATCACAAAACTAATCAAAAACACGTCAAGGCAACCTACCACCAACAGTCTGTATATTTACTGTATTTTAAGGCAGGCATATGGGTAGATTATCCTAATTTGCTGGTTCAACATGGTTGAAATCGCCTGAAAATTTCCTTTGTGTAGGATGCTTCATATGCTTCTTACTACCTGATTTATATTTAGGGGTCATTCACCCCAGCAGCTTTGAGCTGTTGCAAGGACAAAGGAATTAGCCTTATATCTTCGGGTACTTTAACACTGGGGTGGTGCCGGTGTTAGCGGTAAAGCTCTGCTAGTTTTAGCACCGCTTTACAGCGGTGCTGTTATAGCGGTGCTTTTCGGCCACGAGCTGGGCGCTTTTAACCCCCACTATCGGATGAAGAAAGGGTTAATAACGCCCGTGTTGCGGTGCAGCCAAAGCTCTTTGCAGGTGCTTCGGGAGCGCTGCCCATTTGTTTCAATGGGCAGGGCGTTTTGGGAGCTCTGTATACACCGTTCCCGCACCGCCCCAAAGATGCTGCTTGGAAGCACTCGGGCTTTCACACTGGGTTGGCTTGAGAGGCACTTTACAGGTGCTATTTTTAGCGCTAAAGCACCTGAAAAACGCCCCAGTGTGAATAGGGGTCTTATTGTTTCCGTTCATACCAATATGCTATGTTGGTATGCACGAAAAAGGACTTGTTGCATTTTTTCTTAACATGTTGCAACATGCTGTAACACGTCACAACATGCTTCAGCAAAATAGTAATAGAATACAAGTCAAAACAAGGGGGTAACAAACACCCTGCAATGCATGCAGAAAACACATTACAACATGTCACAACGCAATTCCAGAATGCATGCCAGCACATGCGCATTATGCCCCCAAATCTCTATGATTTTTTTGATTTTCTGAAAAGTTGGAGTTTCTCTTTTTTTTCACCAATAGACCTACTCAGCTACGTACAATCAGATAGGACAGTCTGGGATAGTTACAGTATGACATAACAGTTCCATACTCAGTCTGAGGATCAGGACAGCACCATCTAGCCGGTGCCTTGAGCACTGCATCAAAGCCCTGTAAACATTTAATGCACATTTTTTGATTTCTTAAAGTTCAGTCTAATTAGTTAAACTAATGATTAATGATTATATCCCAAGGCTATTGGTTAACTTTGATCTCATCAACTACTGCTCTGCTATAGATAAATTTAACATAACACCATGGTTTACAGTGAAAAAATGCATCTATGCAGGTATTTTTTTAGTGTTTAGGAGGAAAACAATCTGTTGGTGTTCACTTGCTCCCCTACAACCTAACCTTCTAGCCATGTTATAGTTACAGGCAAACAGCAAGGAGTCTTATGTGTATAGAATAAAGCTTTCACCAAAGTGCAGGTATTAACTTCTTTGTGCTTTACCTTTCCATCACCAGCATTGTGTTTGTTGCTGTACTGCAGGTGTGATTTTTATTTACTGGTAAACTAATTGCACAATAAATGCTTTATCTGACAGAATCAAAAATCTTCATGCAAAGATCATCGAGCAGGATGCCATGATAAAAGTTCTACATCAGCGTTCCCGAAAAGATCATGGGAAGAATGACAGTTCCAACCTACGTCCTGCCCGATCTGTGCCTTCCATTGTAGCTGTGGCTGCGGTCACCGGCGGTACCCATTCACGGCAGACGTCCCTGTCCAGCAGTCAGATTATAGAGGAGAAGAAGGAGGACAAGGCGCGCAAAGGCAGTATAGGTAAGACTCTTTTGTGAACATTTTTAGTTTCATCATCAGATCTTTGTCTGGGTTCATCCAATGCTGTCTAAACATGTGTCCATTTTTCATCCAATTGATTATTGGATGATGAAAATAAGCTTTCAACATAGGTGTGCGCAGCCCTTTGCATTAGGGTGTGCACCTCAAAGCTCAAACACACATGCACGGATGGTGTCAGTAGGGATGGGATTGGTGTCTGTAGTTTTTTTTTATTTTGTTATTGCTTTTTACAATTTTTTTTTTTTTATATTTAATTTTTTTTAATATATATATATATTTTTTGCACTTTGTTAGAAGCCCCATTGATTGGCTTTTGTGAAATAGCAGAGAAAGGGACTGAGAAGGAACTGAGGATGGAGATTCCCCAGTCCCTTTCTCTGTACCCTCAGCTGCCACTGCGGTAGGGGCATTCAGAGGGGGAATCTGGGTCACACAGGGTAATAAGGGTGGGCCCAGGCTCACCCTGCACACCTTGTACGCAGGCCTATGGTGTTCAATACGATAGAATACCAGGGACAAGTTTGCCTGCAATGATGTTGTCTTCTCCTGTGAAAACAATTGGTTTCTGCTTGGATCAATTGCCTTTCTTTAAGAAGAAATTACACAAATAACTTCCTGTTTGCCAAAAACAATATAAAATGTAGCCGGGACAAACAACCTGTTTAAAAATCATTAGTCTGTGCAGCTATTCTCATTTTTGATCTGAAATCCATCAAAAGAAATCAGAATAGTAATAACAAATGATCAATATTTGCTAGATTCAATATTAAAACATTAAATATTAAAACAATCAGGTCATTAGATGGATCAGAATGACATATGTATAGCCAGAATAAAGATAGCCATGCAGAAAAAAAAGATCCCTGCTCTACTAATAACAGAAGGATTAGGGAAAGATAGTAGATATGTATATGATCAAACCTGTGAGTTGACCATTCTCAGGGGGTGGCTTTTTCCATAAGGCTTGGTCCACACCTACAGGTGCAACCAAGTGCGGGCACATATTCGCATTGTGTAGGGCAGCCCGTTAAATTCAATGGGCTGTCCTACCACAAGAAAAGAGGAAAAAATGTCCCTGACCTGAGGAAGGAGGCCACGCCTCTGAAACGCGTTGTCATGGCGACTGCGTGACATCAACACTCTCTTCCCCCCTGTATCCTACTCGTGTGGGTTTGTGTGTTCTCGGAGTGCTGTGCTGGTTGTACCAGGCGCATGTGCATTAGGATCCGAACGTCGAGCGTGGTGGTGGATAGCCTTGGATATACTGTCAGGATCTGGGCAGCTAGGTTGAATGTCCATGGCTCCCCCCTCCCCTGTTAGGATCTTGAGGTGGTTTTAGGAGTGCGGCCACAGTGGAATTCTTATGCTGTATCTATCTTTACACAATGTGAGATGGATCTAAACCTAGCCTAAGATTACTTGTGTTCCCCCAAAATAAGGCCACTGCTGGGGATGTCTCCACAGAGTGTGCACAGACATGCATAGACAGAACAGTTGTGTAAATGTATTTCACAATCGCCCTAAAAATTGCAGAACTGCCAGATATTCCCATAACCATGTCTGTTGGTATTATATAAAAAAAAAGACAGTTGGATTTCCATTAGTTTCTGTTGCTGGCACATGCAAGGCGTAGAAGAAACAGTGAGACTGCACGGTGGTTGAGGGTCTACTGATGGACCCCAAAAATTTGAAGCCTGTTGTAAACCTGCACACGGGCAGTGTTCATGTGGGCAGGAGAAACAGGACATTGTTTTTTGGAACGTGATCAATCAGAGATATAAGAAGCTAATGGGTAACGCATCCAACTTGTATCTATCCATAATAAATATAAATTTGTTATATAGTTACATAGTAGGTAAGGTTGAAAAAAGACACAAGTCCATCAAGTCCAACCTATGTGTGTGATAAAATGTCAGTATTACATTATATATCCCTCTATGTTGTGGTCGTTCAGGTGTTTATCTAATAGTTTCTTGAGACTATCAATGCTCCCTGCTGAAACCACCGCCTGTGGAAGGGAATTCCACATCCTTGCCGCTCTTACAGTAAAGAACCCTCTACGTAGTTTAAGGTTAAACCTCTTTTCTTCTAATTTTAATGAGTGGCCATGTGTCTAGCCTGATTCTTTTTATAGAGACAATAAGGTGCAGCTTTATTTTTTTGGAATTCAACAAAATCACAAATAAGCCTGTAGTTCTCTTACCACCTGTTGCCATTGGACTCCATATACAGTACAGCACTTTTTTTTTCAGCCTCCAGCAATAGGCAATCCTTAGCTGTAAGAATCCACCTGACCCCCACTGAGGATTTTTCTTATTAAGTTTTTCTTTGGGTTTTTCCAACTTTTACTCTCTCTTCCAGGTCTGCTTCAGGGAAAAGACAGCAATCGTGAAAGCCCCTCCCCTTCCTTAGTGCTTCCTCCACCCTCTTTCTTGTTGCCCCCACCCACTGCATCTCAAGCGGTCACTGTGTCACATGCCAAAACCGGGAGCAAAGACAACTGCACACAGACGGACAAGAGCTCCGATCTCTTCTGGCCCACCTGCTCCTCCTTACCCGGCAGAGGACGGATGAATACCACCCCTTCCAGTAGTCCCCTTCTACGTCACACCGCCAATAAAGAGAAGTCAGGTGAGGTCCTTATCTAATTATTTATCCTTATTTTTTCTTTTTATTATTTATTTATCAATTGATCTTTTTATTTTTTAAGGGTACTTTTTTATGATCTTGATCACAGTTAAAGTGTATGTAAACTCTAATAATGAACTTCACATTTACTCCTTCTCAGTCTGTTAAATATAACATCGTTTTCTTACATCTCTTCCCATTGTCCATATTGTACCTGTTATTCCTGCCACAAATTCAGTGCTGTGCTGTGCACTTTGCAGCCTCATCCCAAGCAGTCATAGCTCATTGCTTAGGTCACCTGTGTGAACTACACCCCCACCCCCTATTTTATGGCGAGGGGGGAAGTATTCTGTAGTCCTAACACACTTCCTAGGGTGAGAGTGCTGCTCCTCCATAGGCTTCTTCAGAGACACAGTAAAGTGAGCGAATGTTGTCATTGTAGGACAGGAAGTGTGTTACTGGCAGGATCAACAGATGAAAAGAAAGAAAGAAAACAAATGCAGCCAGCACATCTTAGGACTGGTAAAATGCCCCATATTACATTTTTGTTCTTGGATTTAGATACACTTTATTTACCAGGACTGGAGTACTTGTTATATAAAGATGTTCTTCCTGTTTTTTTTAGTGCAGCTCAGTGCACATCTCCTTATCTTATCTCAGTGTATTTCTAGTTCTGTCAGTAAGGGCTCATGGGCTCATGCACACTGCAGCTCAAAGAAGTGGTTCCTACAAACTTTTAAGCTTTTATGAGCTCTATTTTTTTTTTTTTGCCTAGAAACTCCCCTCCATGTTAGCCAATGTGTCCATGTCTATGGCTTTTTTAGGCATTTGCAGGCACATGCTCCTACAGGCAGAACCCCCCCCCCCCCCCCACCCCCACTAAACTCGCATTTTTGAGAGGAGCTTTCAAGCAGAAAAAATGCCTAAGTGCTCAAAAACTTGCGAAAAAGCTCAAAGAAGCTCGAAAATGAAAAAAAAATTAAAAATGAACTTGAGGGGAGGGTTTGTGAAAAAAAATGCTCATGCTCAAACAAGCTCAAAGGAGCACACAGGAGCCTAAAGAAGCTCAATAAAAACGTGCAGAAGAGCACAAAAAAGTACAAGCTTCTTCATGTAGGAATAAAAGTTCAAATGCCTGTAAAAGCAGCTTTTTTTTTTTTTTTGAGCTGCAGTGTGCATGAGCCCTTAATCCCCATGCATAAACGGTTTTGTCGTTGAAATTAAAGTGATTGTAAACAATCGCCTTGTAAAACAACCCATTCAGTTTAAAATAGAAATGAAAGGCAAAATATTTTTGTATAGATATAAAAAACATAAATAAATACCTTTTTTTCCCTTTTTTATAAGTGATCACATTCTCTCTGTTCTCAGCTGCATAACAGCTGGGGGAGGAGAAGCAGCAGTACACTGAGCTTCCCAGTGAATGGCTGTGCAGCGGGGGGGGGGGGGTGTCAGGACAAGTCTGATCATTGGAGGAGAGTACACTGAGTTCCCAGCATAGCTAGAGAACTGACCATTTGCTCGCCTGCTTAGTGTGGTCTGTTTTTAATAGGAAAGCAAGGGGACTAGCAAGGAACACCAGGGATTACACATACAGGAAGCATACAAAGAGAAAAGGATACTTTCTCATACAAGTACATGGTACAGCAGGCATATATCAGAAATATAAAGTGTTGGGGTAACACATGCTTTAATTCTCCCTTTTTATATTACATTTTATTTATTTTCTGAATCATCCCTGTGTCAATACATTCTCTCTTGGGTTCACACTTGGGTACAGGACATTTTTTTCTTTCATCATATAGCAACTACTACTTTGATAGTATCAGTTTTGTGTTTTGAGGTTTATGGTTAGTGTTAGGTTTGGTTACGCACTACAGTGGAACGGAAATAAAAAAAATGTGATTTACTATCTCATAGGGAATATATAGAAATGTATAATTTGCAGTACCCTTAAAAAAAAAAAAAACTTTTGTCTTCAGTTCCTCCTTAAAGAATTGTGGCCAAAGCTTTTTTGGCCATACTTCTGGGGATCACAGGAGTGCACTTAGTTCTGCCGTCCTGTGTCACAAAGCCCGCTGTCAGCTGACATCACAGAGCTGGACCAGGCTCTGCAAGGATCCTGACAATAATGTGGGGATCTGTCCAGATACATGACCGGCAGCTGGTTCAGCCTCTCAGCAAGCCACTGAAAGCCTGAGGCAGCTGCTCCCACCCCCTGCACAGCCCGCTGCTCCAGTAAGCCCTGGAGGGTCAGACCAGAGAGTCACTGGTCTGACAGTCACTGGTTGTCTGCTCACTGAAGACCAAGAACCGAGGGACCAGTGGTCTTTGATCACTCAGTTCTCGGTGTAGAGCCAGCAGGGAACAGCTGCGGCATTGGATGCTGCAGCAATCTAGGTGAGTATGTATGTTTGTTTGTTTTTTTTAATATAGATGTGCAATTTCTGTTCTTAGGTGCTCATGATCTGCAGCTTCAAAACTGTATATCTGCAGTGTAAGTTAATCTTAGGCAATGCAACCTCTGACTGCCAGTCTCACAAGATATAAGTTGAGATTTTGAGATGTCACTTCTATGCTGTTCACCGTTCTCCTTGCTGGACAGAAAGCTGTATCTGAAGACTTGTAGTATAAGGGGCTCCTTGCATATGTTTTATTCATTCTGTGGATCTGTGTTTCCTACATCTCACACTGCTTTTTGAATGTTTTCCTACCAGTCATTCAGGAAGGGGGGCAGCTGTGACAAAAGGAAGCAAAGCCCTGCCTCTACCAAGATGGCTGCCTCCACACAGAGACAGTGAAAAACAAAAGCAACGACAGTCAGTAATAGGGAAAAGATCAGAAAACTGGAAAGCATGTGCTAGGAGGTCATAGTCATGGTTGTTAGTGGGCAAGTATAGGTAGACACGCTGGATCTCCAGGGAGACCCCACAAGGCAGCGTAGCCACTCCATAAGAGGAACTATAGTGTGCAGCATTTTTAAGTAGATCTACTGCAGCTTGGGCAATCTGGGAGGTAAATGATCAAGCATATGTCTAGGCAAGTAACTGAGGCTGACAAAATATAAAGAATGTTTTTTAAAGGGTTAAATAACACGTTAAGGATGACTAGTCCTCCAAGGGGCTTGATCCACATATTGTTTCTCACTAGTGCAATCTGCTTTCCTTATAGATCATTCCCCCATTCTCGGAAAGACCCTGGAAGCCAAAATTAGAGCAAGCAGCATGGCACACAAAGCAGACTTTTCAGAACCAGATAACGCCATGGAAGTGCTTATTTAGTAGATGGGCTCAGACAATCTTTTCTACAGTGGCACCTGGGCCACTTGGGACTAGAGCACACAAGAATAAAGATGATGCTGAATATTAATGGGCATGAGTACCGAGAGGAGAAGGTATTTGATGTCACCAGCTTACCAGCTTGGAACGATCATTCAGCAAAAGTGTGAGGCCTGCTTTTGGAGGTGTACGATGAAGACTTGCTGTATGGTGGCCATTAAGCACAGGATGATGACATATGTCCCATTGTACATATCTGGGTTGCATGAAACCATCCTGCATTTGAGCAATCACAAGTCTCAGCATGCCGCGCAAGACAGACTGTATGGATAACCTGCATGGCTTTTTAGATTTCACAGCATGAGAGAACAATTCAAATCTGCCATGAATGACCATGATCTGTTGAGTCTTAAAATTTTCAGCAACAAAGAAACATTAGGTGTTAAAGGGTAACTCCGGAGTGTTTTCTTGTAAATAGCACTCAGCTTCCTTCTACTTCTTGGCCAGTCTGGAGACTTTAACCCGTGTTGTGTATTTCTGGGTGCGGATGTGCTTCAGCGCCCCCTGGCTGTACGGTCAGACCCACACCAGGCAGAGGCATTAGGGCAGTGGTATTAAAATACTCTAGAGAGAGATTCATTTCTCCCCGAGTTCAAAAATTGGAAGGTTTCGCCAAAAATTTGCATTTCTGCAGAATACGTTGGAGTCAAGGGGCAAGTGAAGTTTGGTTTTTAAGAGTTTAAAGGGTTTTAAATGGCTCCCAGGGGTTCACAGAATCTACTTGCAAGTATCCTGGGCCTGTTCTTGTGCCAAAAAAGATAGCTAAAAAAAAGCAATAAATTAAAATAGCAGTAAAAAATGACAATCATAACAAAAAAAAACAGAAAAGCACAAATACAATGAATAATGAATGAAATAATACATTAAACAATCATAAATAAACACTATAAAAACCCACATCGTTAAATAAATAAGAAAAAGATCATTTTATCTGTACAGCATGCAGGCTCTATGCGGTGCTGAGCCATCAGGTGAAAGAATTAATGGTGTGTATTCATAGCTCAAGCTGTCAGCCTTGTCATAGGTCAGTTTAGAACCTTAATTATTGATAGTTCATTATCAGATATAATAGTTCAGTTTGCATATCTCAAACCGAGGAGAGTCGATTTTATCACAATTGTCATGGTTCCTGGATAGTAGTATTGGGTCACTGATGGATTTTATTTGGGGCTGATGTTAATTCTTAATTCCTGTAAAGCAAAACTTCAAGGCACTATGTCACTTTTTCTTTTTATATTTTTTTTAGTTAGTAAATATAGTGCCAATGTCTAAAAATTGTATAGTGTTTACCTTGGTATTTCTTTTGTTTAGCAGAAACTTTGGCCCTTTTTTTTTATAACCTGAAGTGAGATTTTCTCTTGCTAGCAAAGGATGGAACAGAGGGAAGGAGACAAAAGGGCATTGTGTGCTATTATATGGATATATATGAATCTATAGAGTACCGTAAATGCACACATTGGTATAGATATAATATGCAGGTATAACGTGACCATGGCCATAAATGTATAACATTTTTAAATCTTTATTAAGTCAGAACCTTCTTTGACCATCTTGGACATCTACCAGTCAGCTATTAGAAGGCTTTGTGAGGGCATCTCCAAGATTGCCTAAGAAGTTAGGGATCCTCAACGTTTTCCATGAGATTCTTGGGCCAAAGCTACCATGAAAAAAAAAACAAAAACAAAAAAAACAAGGGAATCCATGTCCTATGGCTTGGAACTCCTTCAGCATGCCCAATAGTCAGATCCCCTACCAGTTCTCTTACTTTTGTTAAAGTTACAATTATTTTGTGTGACTCTGGATGTGGTTGCCACCTTCCTTATTCATTTTATCTGAAAAGCCACAATTGCTCTTTATAGGACTTCAAAGGCAACTTCTAACCAAAAAACAAGATATGATACAGTATTTATTTTCCCAATTTAAAAGGTTTGAACCACATATATTACATCACATGTTACATAGTATAAAATATACAAAATTGGGTTTTGGAGTCCCTAAGTTTTGTGGGCCAATCAGTAATCCAATAACTGCAAGCTAAATCATCAGCTGTGGGGGATACCATATGGATCATACTTCTTGAGGTTATTACCCAACTTTGTACAATATTTTATATTATGTAACGTGATGTAACATGAGTGGTTTAAACCTTCTAAATTGAGAAAATAAATGTTATTATATCTTATTTTTTGGTTAGAAGTTGCCTCCAAAGTCCTATAAAGAGCAACTGTGGTTTTTCACTTTTGTTAAAGTTAGGTAACCTTTTTAAGGAGTCATTTCATTCAAAAAATAAAATCAATCAGTAAATGGCCAATGCTCTTCAGGAAACACTGCCACTTTGCATAATCTATCTTTATAGTTTTAAGATTATTTTGTAATTAAATTCAGCAATTTTTTTTTTGTGTTTCTGTGTAAGACTGAAGTCTTTTGGTATATGTGCAGCTTACTCTGAGATCTACCGAGGGCCACTACAGTACTTGGAATCGAACTGTAGCAGAAGATTCAGGGCCTTTCAGAAAGTCCTGATGGCAGCAACCATAGGGATCATTGGTGGACGCACCATTTGTGTAGACTGCATCTACACAAGAGCCCTCTGGAATCTGGAAACAATGAGACCTGGAAGATTGTTAAATATATAGGTGGTTAGACAATGACTTCTTCATGTAGAAAGGTAAAAAGCTAAACATAAAGGAATCTATAGAGCTGTAACAACGGTCATTATTACATAGGTTTAGTTATCAGCTACATATTCAAATATGTTTTTTCTGGTCCCTTTAACATTTTTGGTAACCTGTATATTTGTTTCATTATGTTTTGTATACAGAACAATCTCACTAGGATATACCTTATAATTTATTCTGGTTTTGGATGCATGGTGGCGAATTTGATAACCATCAGCTTCTGATAACACTCAGGCACTGTCGTGGCAATACATGCGGACCACCTCGGCCAGCGTACAAGTCATAGGTTATGAAAAATGGGGCAGAAGGAGGGGGTCTTCATGACAGAGAATGGGTAAAGAAAAATCCAATTTCTGGGGTCCCTGAGAAAAATGGTGGATAATTCAGCCCACTGAAGACCATGTGCTGAAGTTACCCTTTAAATGTTAACTGAAAAAATATGCACTAATGGAAGAAGGATCAGACCAAAGGATAAAAGAGTCCAAATTAATTATTATTTTATACTAAAAAAAAAAAAAAAAAAAAAAGCGTTTCAGGGGTTTAACCACTTCAATACTGTGCACTACCCCCCCCCCCCCCTTCCGGCCCAGACCAATTTTCAGCTTTCAGCGCTGTCGCACTTTGAATGACAATTGCGCTGTCATGGTGTGTTGTACAACATTTTTATCATTTTGTTCCCACAAATAGAGTTTTCTTTTGGTCGGTATTTGATCACCACTGGGGTTTTTTTTTTAGCTAAACAAATAAAAAAAGACCAAAAATGTTGAAAAAAAAAGTTTTACTTTGTGTTTGTTATAAAATTTTGTAAATAAGTAATTTTTATCCTTCACTGATGGGCGCTGATGAGGCTGCACTGACAGGCACTGATAAGGTGACACTGACGGGCACTGGGGAGGTGACACTGATAAGCAGCACTGATGGGCACTCATAGGTGGCACTGATGGGCACTGATAGGCGGCTCTGACAGGCAGCACTGATGAGTAGGCACTGGCAGGCTTTATTGCTAGGCACTGATTGGCACCTTTAAAGTTAATAGCTGGTGGTCCTGGGTGGCATCCCTGGTGACCCCAGGTGGGCATCCATGGTCAGCATTCATGGAGGCCATGGAGGGCATCCCTGGTTGTCCTGGGTGGGCATCCTCTGGGGGGGCTGCTCTGATAATCAATCAGCATAGACCCCCCTGTCTGGAGAGCAGTCAGACGTTATTGGAGGAAAAGATGGCTGTTCCTGTTTACACTGTGATCAGCCGTGATTGGACACAGCTGGTCACGTGGTAAAGAGTCTCTGTCGGAGACTCTTTACCCAGATCGGAGATGCGGTGTGTCAGACCGACACATTACATTAACGATCGCCGTGCTGCTCGCCCCCCGCAGGCGCGAGATCGTAGGTTATCCTGTTCACATCATATGACGTCCAGTCAGGATAACAGAACCACTTTGCGCACTTCATATTGCTATTATTGCTATATGGCGGGCGGAAAGTGGTTAAAGAAAAAACCTCCCTGTTCTTCAAGGCTTCAGTAGGGCCCTGTTCATACCTGAAAGATTTTGTGCTTGAAGCTTGTAGCAGGTCACGTGATCACTTTCTTAGCTCAGTGCATCACTGACCTGCAAATGGGCTTGCCCACATTGGTAGGCATGTGCATCACTTACAGACAGCAGCAGCCTGTCCATAAGGAGCGCAGTGGCACCATCCCCCTCACCCCCTAATCTCTATGCGCCGCCCCCTAATCTCCATGTGGGGCGCTGGACTCATAGGTTTCTGTGAGGTTTTTTTTGTTTGTATTTTTAAACCAGTGATTAGAGCCTGAGGTTCTAATTGGCTTAAAAAAGGTTGGGCTCGGGGCGCAGTGCCCACCCACTTGTGACATTAGCGAATCAATATTCGTTATTGTCTTCCAGCTTCTACTCCCGGGCAATCTGGACTGTAGGCGGAACTTAAAGTGGTGTTCCTGCTGAAATTATACTTTTTAAATAAAAATACCCCTATAATACACAAGCTTAATGTATTCTAGTAAAGTTAGTCTGTAAACTAAGGTCTGTTTTGTTTATAGTTTATTGTTTATAGCAGTAGTTTGTTATTTTATAAACTTACAGCAGGCTGTGGCCATCTTAAGTGTGGGCATCTGAAGCCAGACTGTATTTCTTCCTGGATCTCATCCTTGCAGATCTCGCACATGCTCAGTGCAGCACAAGCAGTGTAATAGGTTTCAGGTCAGATTTCAATAGCAATGGCAGTGTCAGAGGAAGTTGCCGCCCCTTCCCAGAAGGAATTGCAAACAGGAAATGATGTGATGGGCCACGGCCAGGGAGGAGGAAGTGAAAAATGAATACAGCAGATATACAGTAGGTGCTGAGAAAAAAAATATCCAATTCGCTTACAGTGCACAGTTTAGTGAGGGATGCTAAAGAGTTGTAAAAGTGGGTGGAACTTCACTTTAAGACTAGATTAGCTGGGAGGAGAAGCCGCGACCTTGATGAGGTAAGTGCGGGCCTGGCGGGGGGTTTGTTTGCCACCCCCCCCAAAATGGAGCACCAGCTGACACTGCTTCCGGAAGTGACGTTTGTTGCTGAGCATCAATGTTTCCAAGGTAAACAAATGCAAGCACATACCCGGCTGCATATGTCCTTTCCGCAAATTATGTACAATGCCCATAGATGTAGCTGGGGAAGCTGCTGCCAATTATAGAAAGAGGGATGGGCATGGGGGGGGGGGAGCGGCATGGCAACACACTGACCACGGAAGACACAGGCAGGCTGTCGTGGTCAGTTTTTAACCAGGAAGTGGGGAACCGGCAGGATCAACCAGGTAATATAGAAAGAGTAAAAATTACATATTTATATAATATTCACATATAAATTCCTTAAAGAGACAAATGTATTCAATTTTATTTTTAGGTTTACAAACACTTTAAGCCCCGTACATACAGGCCGAATGCCGTTACAGTAGAAACTGGCCCACTTTCGGGTGAAATCTTGATCGCTCACGCTGATACTGCTGGCCAGTAACTCTCCTGATCCAGCAATTAGCTTCCCTACATAGATTCACACAGGAAACCTCTGTTTTGCATCCATTCAAGGTCCCTACTTAAAGTGATTGTAAACCTTCCTGTTTTTTTTTTTCATAACAAACATGTCAGTCATACTTACCTCCACTGTGCAGCTCGTTTTGCACAGAGTGGCTCCGATCCTCCTCTTCTGGGGTCCCTCGGCAGCTCTCGCGGCTCCTCCTCGCATCAGATAACCCTCTAGGAGAAGTGCTCTCCCGGGGGATTACCATGCGGGTGCACTCCCGAGTCCAGCATTTGCGCCCATAGACACGAATGCCGGACTCGGCCCCGCCCCCCCAGCGCCTGAGTCATTGAATTTGATTGACAGCAGCGGGAGCCAATGGCTGCGCTGCTATCAATCTATCCAATCAAGAACCAGGACCCCGTGCAGAGAGGGAAAGTGCATCTCCGCGGGGTGAAATTCCAGGGCTCAGGTGAGTAAAACGGGAGGGGCTGGGGGGCCGGTCACTGCCAGAAATGTTTTCACCTTAATGCATAAGATGCATTAAGATGAAAAAACAAGAGGGTACAACCCTGTAAATGGAAGCCCTGATGAAGGGGGAATTTTTTCTGACCCCTGAAACGCATCAGTTGTTTTGTTTTTTTTAGGATAAACCAATACATGAATGTGGACTCTTTTATCATTTGGTTTGGCACTGCTTCTATTAGAGCATGTTTTTTTTCCTGGTAACCTGCTGGAGTCCCCAATGGTCTGTTGTGAGCAGCCTATCCTGAGCAAGCGAGCTCTACAAATGTTTTTGTTCTCTCACTATTTTGAATGAACTTACATCAAAGTCCCAGCGCCTTTTAGATGCTTTTTTTCTTCATTGGAGTTCTAACGTTACTCGACACATGTAAATATTTGTCTCCAGATCACTTGAAGTGCTGAAATTGCCGTAACAATCTGTTCTCAATACTGCAAAGTATACAGCTATAAGGAATGATGCTTGCTGCAAACGTTCTTCATTAATGGTCATTGCATGTAGCACAATCCACACACTGGAAGACACAAACTTTTTTTTTTTTTTTTTTGTGAGGTCAAACTTTATTTCAAAGCTTCTCTGTGTTGTATTGCAATGTCAGCGCAAATATTCCTTTTTTTGTCCCTTGCAATAGCTTTGTAGCTGCAGGGTTCTAATGTAGTGCTTGCTACCTTGGGGTGACCAGTGGCTCCTTCAATTTAAAGCTGATGTCAGTGGCTTTGAGCTTCGCTTATTACTCTGCACACACCCCCTGTCTTCCTTTATTTGTCTTTGAAATCTATTTTTATATTGAAGGCTTTTTTGTTTAAAAAAAAATATAAAAATAAAAAAGGAATAAATACTTTTATAACAAAATGTTGGTTGGCTTTTTAATGACAGTGGACCTGTGATCAACCTGAAAGCAGGAACAGGAAAATTTGATTTCTCTAATGACTACTGTGCTTTGCCCTTTTCCCCACTCCTCCCGCTATAAAGTTCAGGGTCAGGAACCAAGAAAAGTACCTAGTACTTGTAGGTATGGAGGAGCATGTGACTAATGCCATGTGACAGCACTGGGCCAATTATCCAAGTCATATGGGACGTATAGCCTTGTGCAAGCAACGACTCCAGTGACTCGTAGCTTCTTGCTCAGGCATTTCCTTTGCTCTTGGCAGCAAAATGGAGTGGTGGGGGGATTAAAAAGAAGTTAGAAGGTAAGTTCACTTTTTCCCAAAAAATGAAATGCGGAAGTAACTCCAAATATCCTGACCACCCCTCTGGATTCGGCTTCACATGATTGGCTGTGATGTCCTGTGCTGCCGGTGTAGTGGTCCATACAGAGAATAGGTGCAGGAACTCCTCCCCTCTGAGTCACCCCTTGACTCCGCCCCTACCCACCTCCAACCAACCATTCCTTTGTTTACCCCACCCCTTTAACCACTTCAGCCCCGGAAGATTTTACCCCCCTCCTGACCAGAGCACTTTTTGCGATACGGCACTGCGTCGATTTAAGGACAATTGCGCGGTCGTGCGACATTACACCAAAACAAAATTGATGTCCTTTTTTTCCCACAAATTGAGATTTCTTTTGGTGGTATTTGATCACTTCTGTGCTTTATCATTTTTTGCGCTATAAACAAAAAAAGACAATTTTGAAAAAAAAAAGCAATATTTTTACTTTTTGCTATAATAAACATCCCCAAATGATATGTATTCTTCTACATATTTTAGGTATAAAAAAAATCGCAATAAGCTTTTATTAACTGGTTTGCGCAAAAGTAGCATCTACAAAATAGGGAATAGATTTATGGCATTTTTATTATTCATTTTTTTTATTAGTAATGGCGGTGATCTGCGATTTTTATCGTGAATGCGACATTATGGCGGACACATCGGACACTTTTGACACTATTTTGGAACTATTGTCATTTATACAGCGATCAGTGCGATAAAAATACACTGATTACTGTGTATATGACACTGACAGGGAGGGGGTTAAACACTAGGGGGCAATCAAGGGGTTAAGTGTGTCCTAGGGAGTGATTCTAACTGTGGGGCCCACTATCCCCGCAAATTAAAGGGGACATACAGGTACGCCCATTTGCCAACCGCTGCCATTCCTTCGGCAATTGGTTAAAGAATACAGAACCAAGTATCATTTTGTGGTGCTAAGTATTTTGTATGAAATTTGTTAATGATAACAAGAAAGGCAATAAAGTAAATCTAGCAACAATAGACACCCCAGCCACAATAGATCCACCCTAGCAACAATGGGCCCCCAAAAGCCAGCATCAATAGACCCTCCAACAGCCAGGAACATTAGACCCTAACCTCAACAGCAGATCCCTCCCAGCACTGATTGACCCCTGCAACATAAGACCCACTCCGGCAATAATAGATCCTCCACCAGCAGCAACAGACCCCACTGCAAAAATACATCCCCTCCAGCAACAATAGCTTCCCCAGCATCAATAGACCCTCAAGCAGTCAGCAACAAAGACCCCTCCCTCAAAGGTAGATCTCTCCCCACAACAATTGCCCCCCCCAGCAACATAAGACCCACCCCCAGCCACAATAGATCCCCCACAAGCAACAGAAGTCCTCCCCAGCAACAATAGACCCCCTTCTTCCCAAAAAATAGATCCCCCCCAACAACAATAAATTCCCCAGCATCAATAGACCCTCCAGCACCCATTGCTATTACATACATTCAGTGCTGGAGGTGCCGGAACTGCGTTCCCCCACGTTCCAGCTGAAAAAAAAACTGTTGCTTTGCCTTGCATGAGCCAAAAGTACAGTTTAATTTAAGAGTCACTATAAGGGTTCACATACTTTTTCATGATTTTTTAAAACATTTAAAAAAAGAGATGTGTTAGATGCAGTAAGATTATGTTGCAGTTATAATTGAAAAGTTTCAATACATGCCACTAAAGCTGGTGCATGGTTCCATTTTTTTTTGTTCAGCCAGTGGGTGAACAAAACGCTAGGGATAGGCGTTAGGTAAGGAAAATTACGATAAGTATTTGATACAATTTTCCATTTTCCTGATGTCAGCATGGAAGCATACATATGATATATATCAATCAAACTTTATTACAATGAACATGGAAGCCTGACCCGTCATTCTGCTGAAGTCCACTGACATAAGAGCCCCTGGATCTTCCCAGTAGCACCTGAGGCAGGTGTTCTGTGACAACCAACTTGCTGCTTTGAAGATGGTCTCCATAGACATTTTGCAAGCGCTGCTCTGAACGTAGACCCAACCATACTGTATGTTTTCTGGAAGATCCTGACACCTTAAGATGGCAAGGCTCTTGCTGTAGTTTGTCCCCTTCAAATTTGTCTGATGGAAACACGAACAGCCTCCCAGAGAATCTACACTAGGAAGTGGCTTGAAGGTAGGGGTTTTAGACACGTGGCACATTCAGCTTGTTTAGTCTACATACTGTCTCTGCCAGAAAGGATGGCGCCACTTTGTAGGGTGAAAACAGAAGCCACTTCGGGGACAAAAGTGCTTGAGGGACATAGGCCCCAATTAGTCTGTAAAGAATAAGATGTTGGACTCTATAGCCCCAAGTGGTTGCAGATCCGATACTCTGGCCCCTGAAGTTATCGAGAGACACTGCCTTTTAAGTGATGTCCCACCAAGGACTGTTTTGTGATGGTGCAAACAGAGTCCAGGCAAGGAAATCCAGGACCAGAATGAGATTCCATTGGGAAAGTTATTCCTCCTCCTAAAAAGTTCCACTGGCAGCTCACACATCCATTTTTTTCCCTGGTGAAAGCTGAAATGGGATTTGAGCCCTCATGGAAAGGAGGCTGAGCCCCAAATTCAGACCCATGTGATGAAAAGATAGCAACTGGGCAACCTCCGCGTTGAGAGGATCAAAATTCCACTCAGCTGCTATAAAATGAAAGTATATGCTGTGATTATAGAATTCCTTTAAGTAATGCTCAGTGGATTTTATTTAATAATGAATGTCTTTGAGTTAAATGTGGATCTATATAGCCTTAGTGGCCCACTGTACATGTACATGTGCTGCTGATGCTTAACCGTGCAGACAGGCTTGTGCAGGGTGTAGGTATGGCATGTGAAGAGCTGCCTAAAATGTCCAGGTTATGAATGAGGCTTGGCAGCTCTGCATGCCTTTAGTGTCAGAGGAGGCCGAAGGATTAGGGCATCTGTCAGTGTGCAAGATAAGAGGAAGTATACACAACAACACAGGGGAGCGATCAAGTTTCCTAGAGGCGGCCAACTGGCACAATTGTTTCTGAAGCCTCATTTACTTTGCTGCTAGCAGTAGATCTCAGAAGACTTCTGTTGGACCAACAACAGCACAGCTAGAAGCAGCCAAAGCATGGAGCGAAGCTGTAAGAGGTCTGGAAAAAAGTTTGTTATTATTAAAAACATGTTTCCTGCATTTGGGCATCTAACTTGCACCATTGTCAAATTTTAAAGGAAACCTATAAAAACTACAAGTTGCCATTGCTGACTTGTCTGTAAAAGTACTGTCTCCAGGGCTGTCAATCCTGATCCTGCTTTCCTTACTTAGTAAGTCACTGACCTAGAGTAAAGTTTAAGTGCGTACTTACGCTAGATACAGTTGCCTTGTACTGTTCCCGATTGTCCCCATTGGTCTGCACTCACATTGCACCGGGCCCGAGCATGCTTATGTTATCTGCACCCTCACTGCCTGCTCCACTGTTGGAATTGCATGCTCGGACATGGTTAGCGATCACACAGATGCATACCATACCAGAGCCCAGTTGAACCATGCTACAGACCATCTCATTCAACCTGCTAGGGCATGGTAAGGAATGATCACACTAATCAAATGAACTGGGCTCCTGGGGCCAAACGTGCTCACGCACCAAACATACACCCTAGTGTGAGTACACCTGAAGGTCAACCAATAACTAGGTAGCGATAGCAGGATAAGGTAACATCATATATGCAAAAAAAATTAAAAACACCTGAGCCTGGCTGAACAGAACGTATCATTGACATGTAAAAGCTGCTAATACCACACAATATGGCCAAATGCTTGTAGAAACCTGACCACTACATCTATATGAGCTTCTTGGAGTTAATTAATTTGAAGTTGGCATTACTTTTGCAGTTATAATGACTTCCACTCTTTTGGGAAGATTTTCAATGGTGTTCATGGAAATTTGCACCAATTTGGCCAAAAGAACACTTGTGAAGGTAATGTTGTTAGATGAGAAGACTTGACTAAGGGGCACTTTCACACAGGGATGAGCTACAGTTTTACATCTCTCCAGCTGCCCACCTGAATTATAACATTACAGCCTGACAAGGCTGTAGACATGCCAAGGCCGTGATGCTTTGCTTCACGGCTATGACAGTTTTAAATTGGGCAGCAGTGCCTGTCAAACCTGCCAATTGAGATAAATGGTGTTGCACTGCAACTGCAGTTGTGGCATTGTCCTCCAATGTAAAACTGCCATTCGGCAGTTAGGATCATTCTTCAGAAAGCAGTAGGCCAGTGTGAGAAAACCCTAAAAGTCAGGATTCCATTTCAGCTCACAGGTGTCCAGTAGGGTCGAGGTCAGGGCTCTGTGAAGGCCACTCAAGTTCCTGCACACCAAACTCCCCAAACCATGTCTCTATTTATTTGGCATAGGGACAAGGACCCTCCCCTAATGGTTACCACAAGGTATGAAGCACACAATTGTCTAATATGTCCTTGTATGCTGTAGCATTAACAGTGTTGATTGGAGAAACCCGATCTCAATACTTTGGAGGGATGTCCACATACATTGTGGGCTTCTATATGTATCTAAAGTTGGCCATACATTGAAAGTTCATCCATGCCATACAGACCAATAGATGAATCTCCTGCTGTGGCTATTGTATTTTGCCCTGCTTTTCGGCCTACAGTTTTCCACTCAGCTCCTTGGAGTTTTGGAGGCAAGTTGGATAGGAGGAAGTTGACGGCCAGCCACTGACTCAATTTTGGCCATTTCCTGACATTCACACAGTTTACGGCCCACTTAACTCTGCTGGGCACTCTGTCTTTCTTTTTCTCTTTTGGATCTAAAAGTAAATGCTTAGAGATGCCAAATGTCATATTTTGAATTTAACAATAAAGTTCTGTTCCAATAATGAACAACATCAGCTGTGGACATTTTCCAGATTTCACCTTTGTGAATTCCATTATTACATACACCGTGTGGTATTCAAGCTATGGCCCACCATGACATATTTTACTTGGGTTTAATTACCCAGTGGAGCTTCTGCAGTCAAATATTAAAAGCATTCTTTAGTCCTATTATACATCTTTTCAAAATATTGTCACTGAGATCTTGATATTATATATCCACAATCCACTGCATAGCTAAACTCACTCTAAATATGGGAGGTTATGTATCGTGAGACCACTGTTTTATAATCAGGTGCATTTTTTAGTTATCTTTTCTTTATAGATTGCATAGCAAATAAAAATTTTGATAGGAAAACCACATAAAAAAAGCCTTGTGAGTCCTTATAAAACAATATACATATTATTTTGTCATCTTGAGTGATGGCAAATTTTTAGCAAACTCACGTCGAATACCTGGAAATGCAGGATCATGTATATATGATCCTGCGCAGAGTGGCTGCCTGTAGCAATAAATCTGCTATGGGGCGGTCGGGAAGTGGTTAACATGGATGTCAAAACATTTTTTAAAAATTGATAGTTTATAAATAAGTTTGTATATATAAGTTTATATTATCTAATCTATTTGGTGGCCCTTTAAATGCTCATGTCTGTGCAGCGATGTGGAGCTTGCTGGCCATGTAAGGTCCAGATAATCTGAGGATTTCTGGCTCAGCTTTGAAGTGGGCTAACGCATGTGAGTTATGAGTTCAGTGGACCTGACCAGCACCTGCTCCCCATCACAAAAATGTCATTAATGTGTATCGGGTGACACCGCCTAGAGATTCCGCTGCTGGGGCATGCAGCACTGGGCTTGGCACTTCCACTAGGGCTTTAAATAGTCTGGAGAATGCTACACAGCACAGACCGGTAACCAAAACAGCCAGCAAACAGCTTATAGTTCTAGACGTGGGATTCGATCCAAAACCTTCAGTTCAATAATGGCTTACAGAGTCCAAACTGAGTTCTGTGTATGCTTCCTGGGAGGAGGAGCTGAACTCTTGTCATAAAAAATTAAACATATTCCTCAAAAGCAACCAAGGATATAGGACCACTGTGTGTGCATCAAATGACTTAGCAAATCTTGATATTACCTTGCAAAAGTAGCACTGGTATCATCACTATGCTGTACATAGCCTGAGCAAAGAGCAGGGCTGTGGGAGTGGCCCAACAGGCTCCACCCACTACAGGCTGCCTGCTGAAAATGACAGGAGGGGGGCGGAGACAAGACCACAAGAAGAGAAAGCAGCAGTGACCGGTCTTTATTACAGAAAGTGTCTCACGCTGGATTACTGCACAGATCTGGGAGAAATACACAAAGCACACCAAGATTCAAGTATTAATACACATGATGAATGTATTTTGATAATATTTGCTTATCCCGGAGTTCAGCTTTAAAGTATACATTAACCAATGAAATTCTCTTATTTGCTCCCTTTCTATTAAAAAATCGAATCTATTGAAAGTGTTTTGTTGTATCTGTTCTATAAGGGCAAATAAAAGTCTGTTGATCCTTCCAGAAATCATTGTTCCCTCTGTAGACAAAAGGACACCCCCCCCTTTATGTTATGCAGATAAAAAGAGGGGGAGGTGTTTTGTATTCCTGACTTAGGGTGACAACACTGCTTCTTCCAACAGCACAGTGCGTCAGTGTTGTCACCTTAGGGCAGGAGTTGTGTTACTGACCCAGGGAGAAAAAAAAGAAATTCTAAAAAAAGAAAGCTAATGCTGCAATATATTTTTGTTCTTGGGTTTGGATACACTTAGGCCCCTTTCACACTGGGGCAGTTTTCAGGCGTTTTAGCACTAGAAATAGCCTCTGAAAACTGCCTACCATTCATTTGCATGAGTGCTTTCACATTTGGGCGGTGCGCTTGCGGGACTTTTTCTAACATCATGCGAGTGCACCGATGTAAAAACCGCTCCAAAAACGACCCTGCCCATTGAAATTAATGGGCAGCACTTCCAAAACACCTTAAAAGCGCCACAAAATGGGTGTTTTTTGGATTTTTTTAAGGTCACGTTACCTTGAAAAAAAGCCCCACTAGCGCCCGAAAAGCGCCGCTACAGCACCACAAAAACGACCAGCGCTTTAGCACTGTTTTAACGGCGCTTCAGTGTGGTCTTAAAGTGACATGGGAAAAATTACAGGGGCTGCCATTGCTGGCCTTCATCTGAAACCACCAGTTGCCTGGTGGCGTTTGACCTAAAAAATATTTAAATTGGAACAAAAATTAAATAGTTCACGGCTTAACCACTTGCCGTGCGCGCTATAGTCAAATGGCGGCTGTGCATCGGGCGCACACTCTGTGGTCGCTGTGTCTTTTAGACACAGCTGATGACAGATAGAGGTAAAGGGCCAATCACAGCGGCCTTTTACCATGTGATCAGCTGTGTCCAATCACAGCTGATCACAGTGTAAACAGACCTGCCAGTTATCGGCAGTCTATCCTCACGCACTGTGATGGTAACCGGCAGTTCTCACAGAGGGCATCTACAATGATAATCAGTGCCCTGATTATCAATGCTTCCTATCAGTGCCTCTTCATCGATTCCACCTATCAGGGCCACCTACCAGTGCAGCCTCATTGGTGCCTCCTCATCAGTGCCCATCTGTGCTGCATATCAGTGCAACCTCTTCTGTGCCTCCTCATCAGCAGTAGTGAAGGAGAAAAATTACTTATGTGCAAAATTTTATAACAGAAACTAAGAAAAAAATGTTTCTTTTCAAAATTTTTGGTTTAGCAAAAAAAAAAATTAAATGGTGATTAAATACCACCAAAAGAAGGCTCTATCTGTTTCCAAAATATGATAAAAATGTCATATGTGTACAGTGTTTCATGACCGCGCAATTGTCAAAGTGCAACAGCACTGAAAGCTGAAAATCGGCCTGGCGGCCCGTCAATAGAGGGCACAGGGGCGCCGCTCCCCACAGCTAGTGATAAAAAATAAAAAAAATGATTTAAAAATAAAACATGTTCCTTTAAGTATTTGCGGGCGCCGGACAAATAGATGTCTATGTGAAGCATGACGCTTCATGTGATTGCAGCTGGGAAGCTTGATTGGCTTCCTTAAGCTTCGGTTCACACTGGGACGACTTGTCAGGCGACCTAGTCGCCTGACAAGTAGCGTCCCGATCTGTGCAATTGAACCATTCTAATCAGAGCGACGCAAGTCGCTCCGACTTAGAAAAAGGTTCCTGTACGACTTTGGGGGCGACTGGCATTGACTTCTATACAGAAGTGGTTTTGCAAGTCGCCGCTGAGTCATGTCCTGGGTCACCTGAGGCAGTCGCGCTGTAAGTCGTGCTGCCTCAGTGTGAACCGACCCTTGGGGTTTCCTCGGGGCGCAGAGCCGTGCGCCCTGAGCACTCCCACTATACAGTCTTTACAATTATGCTCAGTGTGGTGGTTTACAATTGATTGAATCCTGGAGGACGTAGGGCTGTGCTTTTAGCGGAACCGCGTAACTTCTGGTTTCGCTGGTCCACTCGCCCCGGTCCCATGGTGGTGGAACACAAGGCAGACACTCCTGTACACCTCCCTGCTGCTGCGACTGAGCCCAGAGAGCACACAGATTGGAGTGCCCGAGGGCAATCGCTGCCCGGCCTGCATACAGGTAGGTGGCCATTCATCCACTGCTCTGTCCTAGGCTGGGGGGGGTCAGTTCATCCAGAGGGCCGGGGAGACTGTAGCTGGAGGGACTATTTTGGCTCCTATGTGGATTTACACTGGCGGCATTGGCCGATGATGAGCTTAAAGTCCCGACTCTCTCAGTCCTTGTGCTGCTGGCGGAGGAGTGACTCCCTCCACATACCCTCCACACTCCTCTCCTGTACATACTGCCCACTGTCATACCCTCCACACTCCTCTCCTGTACATACTGCCCACTGTCATACTCTCCACACTCCTCTCCTGTACATACTGCCCACTGTCATACTCTCCACACTCCTCTCCTGTACATACTGCACACTGTCATACCCTCCACACTCCTCTCCTGTACATACTACACACTGTCATACTCTCCACACTCCTCTCCTGTACATACTGCACTCTGTCATACCCTCCACGCACTGTCATACTCTCCACACTCCTCTCCTGTACATACTGCTCACTGTCATACCCTCCACACTCCTCTCCTGTACATACTGCTCACTGTCATACCCTCCACACTCCTCTCCTGTACATACTGCACACTGTCATACCCTCCACACTCCTCTCCTGTACATACTACACACTGTCATACTCTCCACACTCCTCTCCTGTACATACTGCTCACTGTCATACCCTCCACACTCCTCTCCTGTACATACTACACACTGTCATACTCTCCACACTCCTCTCCTGTACATACTGCACTCTGTCATACCCTCCACACTCCTCTCCTGTACATACTACACACTGTCATACCCTCCACACTCCTCTCCAGTACATACTGCCCACTGTCATACCCTCCACACTCCTCTCCTGTACATACTGCCCACTGTCATACCCTCCACACTCCTCTCCTGTACATACTGCCCACTGTCATACTCTCCACACTCCTCTCCTGTACATACTGCACACTGTCATACCCTCCACACTCCTCTCCTGTACATACTGCCCACTGTCATACTCTCCACACTCCTCTCCTGTACATACTGCTCACTGTCATACCCTCCACACTCCTCTCCTGTACATACTGCCCACTGTCATATCCTCCACACTCCTCTCCTGTACATACTTCCCACTGTCATACTCTCCACACTCCTCTCCTGTACATACTGCACACTGTCATACCCTCCACACTCCTCTCCTGTACATACTACAGACTGTCATACTCTCCACACTCCTCTCCTGTACATACTACACACTGTCATACCCTCCACACTCCTCTCCTGTACATACTACACACTGTCATACTCTCCACACTCCTCTCCTGTACATACTGCTCACTGTCATACCCTCCACACTCCTCTCCTGTACATACTACACACTGTCATACTCTCCACACTCCTCTCCTGTACATACTGCACTTTGTCATACCCTCCACACTCCTCTCCTGTACATACTACACACTGTCATACCCTCCACACTCCTCTCCTGTACATACTGCCCACTGTCATACTCTCCACACTCCTCTCCTGTACATACTGCTCACTGTCATACCCTCCACACTCCTCTCCTGTACATACTGCCCACTGTCATACTCTCCACACTCCTCTCCTGTACATACAGCCCACTGTCATACCCTCCACACTCCTCTCCTGTACATACAGCCCACTGTCATACCCTCCACACTCCTCTCCTCTACATACTACACACTGTCATACTCTCCACACTCCTCTCCTGTACATACTACACACTGTCATACCTCCACACTCCTCTCCTGTACATACTAGACACTGTCATACTCTCCACACTCCTCTCCTGTACATACTGCTCACTGTCATACCCTCCACACTCCTCTCCTGTACATACTGCCCACTGTCATACTCTCCACACTCCTCTTCTGTACATACTGCTCACTGTCATACCCTCCACACTCCTCTCCTGTACATACTGCTCACTGTCATACCCTCCACGCTCCTCTCCTGTACATACTGCTCACTGTCATACCCTCCACACTCCTCTCCTGTACATACCACACACTGTCATACTCTCCACACTCCTCTCCTGTACATACTGCTCACTGTCATACTCTCCACACTCCTCTCCTGTACATACTACACACTGTCATACTCTCCACACTCCTCTCCTGTACATACTGCACTCTGTCATACCCTCCACACTCCTCTCCTGTACATACTACACACTGTCATACCCTCCACACTCCTCTCCTGTACATACTGCTCACTGTCATACCCTCCACACTCCTCTCCTGTACATACTGCCCACTGTCATACTCTCCACACTCCTCTCCTGTACATACAGCCCACTGTCATACCCTCCACACTCCTCTCCTGTACATACTGCTCACTGTCATACCCTCCACACTCCTCTCCTGTACATACTGCCCACTGTCATACTCTCCACACTCCTCTCCTGTACATACTGCTCACTGTCATACCCTCCACACTCCTCTCCTGTACATACTACACACTGTCATACCCTCCACACTCCTCTCCTGTACATACAGCCCACTGTCATACTCTCCACACTCCTCTCCTGTACATACTACACACTGTCATACTCTCCACACTCCTCTCCTGTACATACACACTGTCATACCTCCACACTCCTCTCCTGTACATACTACACACTGTCATACTCTCCACACTCCTCTCCTGTACATACTACACACTGTCATACCTCCACACTCCTCTCCTGTACATACTGCTCACTGTCATACCCTCCACACTCCTCTCCTGTACATACAGCCCACTGTCATACCATCCACACTCCTCTCCTGTACATACTGCTCACTGTCATACTCTCCACACTCCTCTCCTGTACATACTGCTCACTGTCATACCCTCCACACTCCTCTCCTGTACATACTACACACTGTCATACCCTCCACACTCCTCTCCTGTACATACTGCTCACTGTCATACCCTCCACACTCCTCTCCTGTACATACTACACACTGTCATACTCTCCACACTCCTCTCCTGTACATACTACACACTGTCATACCCTCCACACTCCTCTCCTGTACATACTACCCACTGTCATACTCTCCACACTCCTCTCCTGTACATACTACACACTGTCATAGTCTCCACACTCCTCTCCTGAACATACTACACACTGTCATACCCTCCACACTCCTCTCCTGTACATACTGCCCACTGTCATACCCTCCACACTCCTCTCTGAACATACTACACACTGTCATACTCTCCACACTCCTCTCCTGTACATACTGCCCACTGTCATACCCTCCACACTCCTCTCCTGTACATACTGCCCACTGTCATCCCTCCCCACTCCTCTCCTGTACATACTACACACTGTCATACTCTCCACACTCCTCTCCTGTACATACTGCCCACTGTCATACCCTCCACACTCCCCTCCTGTACATACTACACACTGTCATACTCTTCACACTCCTCTCCTGTACATATTGCCCACTGTCATACCCTCCACACTCCTCTCCTGTACATACTGCCCACTGTCATACCCTCCACACTCCTCTCCTGTACATACTGCCCACTGTCATACCCTCCACACTCCTCTCCTGTACATACTGCCCATTGTCATACTCTCCACACTCCTCTCCTGTACATACTGCACTCTGTCATACCCTCCACACTCCTCTCCTGTACATACTACACACTGTCATACCCTCCACACTCCTCTCCTGTACATACTGCACTCTGTCATACCCTCCACACTCCTCTCCTGTACATACTACACACTGTCATACCCTCCACACTCCTCTCCTGTACATACTGCACTCTGTCATACCCTCCACACTCCTCTCCTATACATACTGCCCACTGTCATACTCACCACACTCCTCTCCTGTACATACTACACACTGTCATACTCTCCACACTCCTCTCCTGTACATACTGCCCACTGTCATACTCACCACACTCCTCTCCTGTACATACTACACACTGTCATACTCTCCACACTCCTCTCCTGTACATACTACACACTGTCATAGTCTCCACACTCCTCTCCTGAACATACTACACACTGTTATACCCTCCACACTCCTCTCCTGTACATACTGCCCACTGTCATACCCTCCACACTCCTCTCTGAACATACTACACACTGTCATACTCTCCACACTCCTCTCCTGTACATACTACACACTGTCATACCCTCCACACTCCTTTCCTGTACATACTGCACACTGTCATACCCTCCACACTCCTCTCCTGTACATACTACACACTGTCATACTCTCCACACTCCTCTCCTGTACATACTGCCCACTGTCATACCCTCCACACTCCTCTCCTGTACATACTGCCCACTGTCATCCCTCCACACTCCTCTCCTGTACATACTACACACTGTCATACTCTCCACACTCCCCTCCTGTACATACTACACACTGTCATACTCTCCACACTCCTCTCCTGTACATACTGCACACTGTCATACCTCCACACTCCTCTCCTGTACATACTACACACTGTCATACTCTCCACACTCCTCTCCTGTACATACTACACAGTCATACTCTCCACACTCCTCTCCTGTACATACTGCCCACTGTCATCCCTCCACACTCCTCTCCTGTACATACTACACACTGTCATACTCTCCACACTCCTCTCCTGTACATACTGCCCACTGTCATACCCTCCACACTCCCCTCCTGTACATACTACACACTGTCATACTCTCCACACTCCTCTCCTGTACATACTACACACTGTCATACCTCCACACTCCTCTCCTGTACATACTGCCCACTGTCATACCCTCCACACTCCTCTCCTGTACATACTGCCCATTGTCATACTCTCCACACTCCTCTCCTGTACATACTGCACTCTGTCATACCCTCCACACTCCTCTCCTGTACATACTGCCCACTGTCATACCCTCCACACTCCTCTCTGAACATACTACACACTGTCATACTCTCCACACTCCTCTCCTGTACATACTGCCCACTGTCATACCCTCCACACTCCTCTCCTGTACATACTGCCCACTGTCATCCCTCCACACTCCTCTCCTGTACATACTACACACTGTCATACTCTCCACACTCCTCTCCTGTACATACTGCCCACTGTCATACCCTCCACACTCCCCTCCTGTACATACTACACACTGTCATACTCTTCACACTCCTCTCCTGTACATATTGCCCACTGTCATACCCTCCACACTCCTCTCCTGTACATACTGCCCACTGTCATACCCTCCACACTCCTCTCCTGTACATACTGCCCACTGTCATACCCTCCACACTCCTCTCCTGTACATACTGCCCATTGTCATACTCTCATCACTCCTCTCCTGTACATACTGCACTCTGTCATACCCTCCACACTCCTCTCCTGTACATACTACACACTGTCATACCCTCCACACTCCTCTCCTGTACATACTGCACTCTGTCATACCCTCCACACTCCTCTCCTGTACATACTACACACTGTCATACCCTCCACACTCCTCTCCTGTACATACTGCACTCTGTCATACCCTCCACACTCCTCTCCTATACATACTGCCCACTGTCATACTCACCACACTCCTCTCCTGTACATACTACACACTGTCATACTCTCCACACTCCTCTCCTGTACATACTGCCCACTGTCATACTCACCACACTCCTCTCCTGTACATACTACACACTGTCATACTCTCCACACTCCTCTCCTGTACATACTACACACTGTCATAGTCTCCACACTCCTCTCCTGAACATACTACACACTGTTATACCCTCCACACTCCTCTCCTGTACATACTGCCCACTGTCATACCCTCCACACTCCTCTCTGAACATACTACACACTGTCATACTCTCCACACTCCTCTCCTGTACATACTACACACTGTCATACCCTCCACACTCCTTTCCTGTACATACTGCACACTGTCATACCCTCCACACTCCTCTCCTGTACATACTACACACTGTCATACTCTCCACACTCCTCTCCTGTACATACTGCCCACTGTCATACCCTCCACACTCCTCTCCTGTACATACTGCCCACTGTCATCCCTCCACACTCCTCTCCTGTACATACTACACACTGTCATACTCTCCACACTCCCCTCCTGTACATACTACACACTGTCATACTCTCCACACTCCTCTCCTGTACATACTGCACACTGTCATACCCTCCACACTCCTCTCCTGTACATACTGCCCACTGTCATCCCTCCACACTCCTCTCCTGTACATACTACACACTGTCATACTCTCCACACTCCTCTCCTGTACATACTGCCCACTGTCATACCCTCCACACTCCCCTCCTGTACATACTACACACTGTCATACTCTCCACACTCCTCTCCTGTACATACTACACACTGTCATACCTCCACACTCCTCTCCTGTACATACTGCCCACTGTCATACCCTCCACACTCCTCTCCTGTACATACTGCCCATTGTCATACTCTCCACACTCCTCTCCTGTACATACTGCACTCTGTCATACCCTCCACACTCCTCTCCTGTACATACTACACACTGTCATACCCTCCACACTCCTCTCCTGTACATACTGCACTCTGTCATACCCTCCGCACTCCTCTCCTGTACATACTACACACTGTCATACTCTCCACACTCCTCTCCTGTACATACTGCTCACTGTCATACCCTCCACACTCCTCTCCTGTACATACTGTCCACTATCATACTCACCACACTCCTCTCCTGTACATACTACACACTGTCATACTCTCCACACTCCTCTCCTGTACATACTACACACTGTCATACCTCCACACTCCTCTCCTGTACATACTGCTCACTGTCATACCCTCCACACTCCTCTCCTGTACATACTACACACTGTCATACTCTCCACACTCCTCTCCTGTACATACTACACACTGTCATACCCTCCACACTCCTCTCCTGTACATACTACCCACTCTCATACTCTCCACACTCCTCTCCTGTACATACTACACACTGTCATACTCTCCACACTCCTCTCCTGTACATACTACACACTGTCATACTCTCCACACTCCTCTCCTCTGCATACTGCACTCTGTCATACCCTCCACACTCCTCTCCTGTACATACTGCCCACTGTCATACCCTCCACACTCCTCTCCTATACATACTGCCCACTGTCATACTCACCACACTCCTCTCCTGTACATACTACACACTGTCATACTCTCCACACTCCTCTCCTGTACATACTGCTCACTGTCATACTCTCCACACTCCTCTCCTGTACATACTACACACTGTCATACTATCCACACTCCTCTCCTGTACATACTGCACTCTGTCATACCCTCCACACTCCTCTCCTGTACATACTGCTCACTGTCATACCCTCCACACTCCTCTCCTGTACATACTGCACTCTGTCATACCCTCCACACTCCTCTCCTGTACATACTGCACTCTGTCATACCCTCCACACTCCTCTCCTGTACATACTACACACTGTCATACTCTCCACACTCCACTCCTTTACATAATGCCCACTGTCATACCCTCCACACTCCTCTCCTGTACATACTACACACTGTCATACTCTCCACACTCCTCTCCTGTACATACTACACACTGTCATACTCTCCACACTCCCCTCCTGTACATACTACACACTGTCATCCCTCCACACTCCTCTCCTGTACATACTACATACTGTCATACCCATCCACACTCCTCTCCTGTACATACTGCCCATTGTCATACCCTCCACACTCCTCTCCTGTACATACTGCACTCTGTCATACCCTCCACACTCCTCTCCTGTACATACTACACACTGTCATACTCTCCACACTCCACTCCTTTACATAATGCCCACTCTCATACCCTCCACACTCCTCTCCTGTACATACTACACACTGTCATACTCTCCACACTCCTCTCCTGTACATACTACACACTGTCATACTCTCCACACTCCTCTCCTGTACATACTACATACTGTCATACCCATCCACACTCCTCTCCTGTACATACTGCCCATTGTCATACCCTCCACACTCCTCTCCTGTACATACTACACACTGTCATACCCTCCACACTCCTCTCCTGTACATACTACACACTGTCATACTCTCCACACTCCTCTCCTGTACATACTACACATGTCATACCCTCCACACTCCTCTCCTGTACATACTGCCCATTGTCATACCCTCCACACTCCTCTCCTGTACATACTACACATGTCATACCCTTCACACTCCTCTTCTGTACATACTACACATGTCATACTCTCCACACTCCTCTCCTGTACATACTACCATACCCATCCACATTCCTCTCCTGTACATACTGCCCACTGTCATACCCTCCACACTCCTCTCCTGTACATACTGCCCACTGTCATACTCTCCACACTCCTCTCCTGTACATACTGCCCACTGTCATACACGCTTCCTCTCCTGCATACACATGTTTGAACTTCGGGGTGCACACTTTAATGTAATAGGGTACACACACCTATGGCCTCATCACATCCGCCTGTCACTCAGCCACAGACAGAAGACATAGCAGCCCGAGTGGCCAAAAGGAGTACGGCCGAAGCGGCCACTCGACTGCTCTGTCTTCTGTCTGTGGCTGAGTGACAGGCGGATGTGATGACGTCCTCGCCAGGGAATGCCAGTCTGTGCGAGATGGAGGACAGTAACAAAGTCCCCCCTCCTAGATAGATGGAACACTGATCCAATGATACATTAAATCAGTGTGACGTGTATCATAGGAGGTGGGAATTTGTTACAGTTGCTGCCAGGATATTCAAAGCAAATTTCATGGGCACGGGTAAGGCTGCATTTAATTGCCACTGGTAAGGCTGCATGTCATGGGCACAGGTAAGGCTGCATTTCATGGGCACTGGTAAGGCTGCATTTCATGGGCACTGGTAAGGCTGCATTTCATGGGCACTGGTAAGGCTGCATTTCATGGACACGGGTAAGGCTGCATTTCATGGGCACTGGTAAGGCTGCATTTCATGGGCACGGGTAAGGCTGCATGTCATGGGCACGGGTAAGGCTGCATTTCATGGGCACTGGTAAGGCTGCATTTCATGGACACGGGTAAGGCTGCATTTCATGGGCACGGGTAAGGCTGCATTTCATGGGCACGGGTAAGGCTGCATTTCATGGGCACTGGTAAGGCTGCATTTCATGGGCACGGGTAAGGCTGCATTTCATGGGCACGGGTAAGGCTGCATTTCATGGGCACTGGTAAGGCTGCATTTCATGGGCACTGGTAAGGCTGCATTTCATGGACACGGGTAAGGCTGCATTTCATGGGCACTGGTAAGGCTGCATTTCATGGGCACTGGTAAGGCTGCATTTCATGGGCACTGGTAAGGCTGCATTTCATGGGCACTGGTAAGGCTGCATGTCATGGGCACGGGTAAGGCTGCATTTCATGGGCACTGGTAAGGCTGCATTTCATGGGCACGGGTAAGGCTGCATTTCATGGGCACTGGTAAGGCTGCATTTCATGGACACGGGTAAGGCTGCATTTAATTGCCACTGGAAAGGCTGCATTGGGGGGGGATGTCGGCGCGAAGCGTCACCTCCCTAAAATGAGTTTTTGCAGGTTGGGATGTCTGAAGTCGAGATACATGCAGGGCCAGGACTGGGGGGAGGAAGGGGCGCCTGCTATGCTATTGTCACTGTCCTGACTTCTGCTACAGCAACACCTTTCACCTCCAACTTTACTTCCCTCTCTCTCCATGTAATGGAAGTCTCTACACCTTCCCAATGACACCGATCCTCCCCTCTCCCCCCTCCTTCACTCTCTATTCTTTGCTCTCCCCTCACATATATCTTCACCTCTCACACACCCTGCATCCTCCAGTGTCAGATCTGACCATTCCCATCACTGACCCTCTTCATCCCACATTACTTTTTACTTCTTTTACCTGTTCAGCAGCAGCTCAGAACATTCTCTGCACTCATTTCAGGTGACCCTTAGAGAGGAATGTCCAGATCTGAGAACCCACTTTTAAAGAAGACCTTAGGGGCTTATTCACACAGCCGGGAGGGGCAGTGCAAGCAGGCAGTTGAGCTAAAATTTTACCACCCCCGACCATCCCACCTGAAAAAGGAGATGCAGCCACTCCCCTCATAATGGGCACAGCAGCCAGCAGGTATATAGACCCAGGTACTCAGTACAAGGATGGTGGGAAACCCTTGTAATGGGCACAGTGAGGCTGAATATGATGGGCACAGTGAGGCTGCTTTTAATGGGCACAGTGAGTCTGCTTTTGTTGTGCACAGTGAGGCTGCATATGATGGGCACAGTGAGTCTGCTTTGGATTGGCACAGTGAGTCTGCATTTAATGGGCACAGTGAGGCTGCAATTAACGGGCACAGTAATGCTGCAATTGATGGGCACAGTGAGGCTGCATATGATGGGTACAGTGAGTCTGCTTTGGATCGGCAGAGTGAGTCTGCTTTTGATGGGCACAGTGACGCTGCATTTGACGGGCACAGTGAGGCTGCAATTGACAGGCATAGTGGCTGCATTTGATGGGCACAGTGAGGCTGCATATGATGTGCACAGTGAGGCTGAATTTGATGGGCACAGTGAGGCTGAATTTGATGGGCACAGTGAGGCTGCATATGATGTGCACAGTGAGGCTGAATTTGATGGGCACAGTGAGGCTGAATTTGATGGGCACAGTGAGGCTGCATATGATGGGCACAGTGAGGCTGCATATGATGTGCACAGTGAGGCTGAATTTGATGGGCATAGTGAGGCTGCATATGATGGGCACAGTGAGGCTGCATTTGATGGCCACAGTTTCATTTAGCAGTAATGATACATAATCACCTGATAAAAGGCTATTTACAGCCCTGCATTACTAACAGTTTAGTTTGTTTGCACCACCCCAAAGGTTTTGAGCACTAGCCGCCACTACGGTGAAGGTGCCCGGTAGTCAAGAGGTTAAAAGTCCTTACAGTGCCTTGAAAAAGTATTTATACCCCTTGAAATTTTACTCATTTTGTCATGTTACAACCAAAAACTTAAATGTATTTTATTGGGATTTTATGTGATAGACCAACACAAAGTGGCACATAATTGTGAAGTGGAAGAAAAAAATGATAAATGTTTTTCAACATTTTTTACAAATAAATATGTGAAAAGTGTGGCATGCATTTGTATTCAGCCCCCTTTACTCTGATACCCCTAACTAAAATCTAGTGGAACCAATTGCCTTCAGAAGTCACCTAATTAGTAAATAGAGGCCACCTCTGTGTAAAATAATCTCAGTATAAATACAGCTGTTCTGTGAAGCCCTCCGAGGTTTGTTAGAGAACCTTAGTGAACAAACAGCATCATGAAGGCCAAGAAACACATCAGACAGGTCATGAATAAAGTTGTGGAGAAGTTTAAAGCAGGGTTAGGTTATACAAAAATATCCCAAGGTTTGAACATCTCACTAGAGCACTGTTCAATCCATCATCTGAAAATGGAAAGAGTATGGCACAACTGCAAACCTATCAAGACATGGCTGTCCATCTAAACTGACAGGCCAGGCAAGGAGAGCATTAATCAGAGAAGCAGCCAAGAGGCCCATGGTAACTCTGGAGGAGCTGCAGAGATGCACAGCTCAGGTGGGAGAATCTGTCCACAGGACAACTATTAGTCGTGTACTCCACAAATCTGACCTTTATGGAAAAGTGACAAGAAGAAAGCCATTGTTGAAAGAAAGCCATAAGAAGTCCTGTTTGCAGTTTGCGAGAAGCCATGTGGTGGACACAGCAAACTGGTGCTCTGGTCAGATGAGACCAAAATTGAACTTTTTGGCCTAAAAGAAAAACGCTATGTGTGGCGGAAAACTAATACTACACATCACCCTGAACAAACCATCCCCACTGTGAAACATGGTGGTGGCAGCATCATGTTGTGGGGATGATTTTCTTCAGCAGGGATAGGGAAGCTGGTCAGAGTTGATGGGAAGATGAATGGGGCCAAATACAGGGCAATCTTAGAAGAAAACCTGTAATGCCGCGTACACACGGTCGGACTTTTCAGCTACAAAAGTCCGACAGCCTGTCCGACAGATTTTCGACGGACTTTTGGCGGACTTTCGACGGACTTGCGGCGGACTTTCTAACGAACAGACTTGCCTACACACGATCACACAAAAGTCCGTCGAATTCTTACGTGATGACGTACACCGGACTAAAATAAGGAAGTTCATAGCCAGTAGCCAATAGCTGCCCTAGCGTGGGTTTTTGTCCGTCGGACTAGCATACAGACGAGCGGATTTTTCGACCGGACTCGAGTCCGTCGGAAAGATTTGAAGCATGTTTCAAATCTAAAGTACGTCGGATTTGAGGCTAAAAAAGTCAGTTGAAAGTCCGGAGAAGCCCACACACGATCGGTGTCCCAGCCAGCTTTAGTCCGTCAGCGTCCGTTGGACTTTTGTAGACGAAAAGTCCGACCGTGTGTACGCGGCTTTAGAATCTGCAAAAGACTTGAGACTGGGGTGGAGGTTCACCTTCCAGCAGGACAACAACCCTAAACATACAGCCAGAGCTACAATGGATTGGTTTAGATCAAAGCATATTCATGTGTTAAAATGGCACAGTCAAAGTCCAGACCTAAATCCAATTGAGATTATGTTTCAAGACTTGAAAATTGCTGTTCAAAAACACTCTCCATCCAATCTGACAGAGCTTGAGATATTTTGTAAAGAAGAATGGGCAAAAATGTCACTCTCTAGATGTACAAAGCTGGTAGAGACATCCCCCAAAAAGACTTGCAGCTGTAATTGCAGTGAAAGGAGGTTCTACAAAGTATTGACTCCGGGGTGCTGAATACAAATGCACGCCACACTTTTCACATATTTATTTGTAAAAAAAAAATTGAAAACCATTTATCATTTTCCTTCCACTTCACAACTATTTGCCACTTTGTGTTGATCTATCACATAAAATCCCAATAAAATACATTTTACGTTTTACGTTGTTGGTTGTAACATGACAAAATGTGGAAAATTTCAAGGGGTATGAATACTATTTCAAGGCACTGTGTATATATATATATGTGTGTGGAGTATATGTGGAGGTGTAGTGTTGTCTCCCTAGGCTGCCTTTCTGATTTGGGCTTTATACACGGCCCCCTCTCCTTATCCCCATTACACAGGAAGGAGGTATTCTGCAGTCCATAGAAGGTAGCTTGGAAAGCTGAAACATTATTTGAGATATCAGTTCAATGCAGGGGAAGGTACAAGAACACTGGATTTCTAGCAGGATCAAAAGTTCATTTTCTGTATTTGCAGAAAATTATATTTAGAAACTGAGTACTGAAAAAAGAAAACAGACGCGGCCATCACATCTAAGGAATTGTAAGAAAGTGTCAAAACTCCTGAAGGCTTTGTTCAAATGTGCCATGGTTCTAAACATGCCTCTGAAAAGCGTGTTGGAGGTAATTTAGAGCCATTTTACAGGCCTTCAAGAAGCCTTACTGATGCCTCCTCAATGTCTGTTTTTTTTTCTTTTACCAACCCATTTTGTATTGACGCAAATCGCACTGCAAAGTATCGGTTTCGGTATTAGGAGCATTTGCGTGAGTATCAATACTCGCACAAATGCTTGGTATCGGCACCGATACTGATATCTGTGCATCCCTAAATAAAACAGTTAGACTTGCCAAGTTACATGGTAGGTTTTTTAAAATAGTTGTTCTTCAGTGTAAGGGCCGGTTCACACTGCTGCGTGGTATGCGATCGCATGTGATTCGCAATGTGCAAAAAAGTATGGCGTTTCATTTATAGATGCGTTTCAGGTGGCAGTAACAATTAATGGCACCTGTGCATGTGTAATAAGGGCAGGACGTTCCCATGCACTGTGGAAAAAGCAGATTGTTCAGTCAGACAGGGGTTGATTTACTAAAACTGGAGAGTGCAAAATCTGGTGCAGCTGTGCATGGTAACCAATCAGCTTCCAGGTTTTTTTATTGTCAAAGCTTAATTGAACAAGCTGAAATTAGAAGCTGATTGGCTACCACGCACAGCACCAGATTTTGCACTCTCCAGTTTTAGTAAACCAATCCCACAGTATGGTTGGCTGAAGGTTTTAGACGTGCAGGTAAGGCCGGGTTCACACTGGTATGACAAACGCTCCTACATTGGGAGCTCATGTCGCATGACGTGTGAAAATCAATGTCTCCCTATGAGAGCCATCTTAACTGGTCCGACACCAGTCAGTCCGACTTTGAAAATGCTCCCTGTACTACTTTGAAGTCAGATCAAAGTCGAACTGCCGTCTTAACTGACCCGACTTTGGCATGCAACATGTGCTCTGAGGATCTTGAAGGGGAACTCTGCGCCAAATTAAAAAAAAAAAAAAGCGGCATGGGTTCCCCTCCAAGAGCATACCAGGCCCTTTGGTCTGGTATGGATTTTCAGGGGAACCCCCATGCCAAAAAAAGGCGTTGGGGTCCCCCCAAAATCCATACCAGACCCTTATCCAAGCACGCAGCTCGGCAGGTCAGGAAAGGGGGTGGGGACGAGCAAGAGCCCCCCCCCCCCCGAACCGTACCAGGCCGCATGCCCTCAACATGCGGGGGTGGGACCCCAAAGTACCTTGTCCCCATGTTGATGAGGACAAGGGCCTCTTCCCGACAACCTTGGCCGTTGGTTGTCGGGGTCTGCGAGCATAGGCTTATCGGATCTGGAAGCCCCCTTTAACAAGGGGGCTCCCAGATCCTGGCTCCCCACCCTATGTGAATGAGTATGGGGTACATCGTACCCCTACCCATTCACCTAACAAAAAGTGCCAAAAATAAAACACAGTACACAGGTTTTTAAAGTAATTTATTAAGCAGCTCCAGCCCCCCCTGCCCCAAAGCACCCACCCCCCCATGTTGAGGGAATGTGGCCTGGTACGGTTCAGGGGAGGGGCACTCGCTTGTCCCCACCCCCTTTCCTGACCTGCCAGGCTGTGTGCTCAGATAAGGTTCTGGTATGGATTTTGGGGGGGACCCCAACGCTGTTAGTTCGGCGTGGGGGTTCCCCTTAAAATCCATACCAGACTGAAGGGCTTGGTATGCTCTTGGAGGGGGAGTCCATGATGTTTTTTTAGAGTTCCCCCTAAAGAGTCATACCAGACACAGTGCCTGGTATTGTCGGGGATCAAAGTCGGATCCCTGTTCATTGAAGTCGGACGCATGTCAAAATGTTTTCCCTGCAAGTGTTTTCTAATTGTGTGGGGGATGGACTGACAGGAAGAACACAGAGACCGCTGTTCCTGATTACTAGGAACAGAAGATCTCTGTGTATTTCCCTTTCAGAACGGGGATCTGCCTTGTTTACATAGGCAGATCCCTGTTCTGCCTCTCTGTGGAGCTTTCGCGGGTGGCCGCCGGACCCACTGATATGCTCCTGCTCCACGTAGCGTGCGCCCACAGTTTCTATTGCACGAAACAACGTACAGGTACGTTGTTTGGCACAATAGAGCCGCCCTGCCGCAGTATATATGTGGTGGGCGGTCTTTAAAGTGGAGTTCCACCCACTTTTACAACTCTTTAGCATCCCTCACTAAACTGTGCACTGTAAACAAATTGGATATTTTTATTTTTTTTCTCAGCACCTACTGTATATCTGCTGTATTCATTTTTCACTTCCTCCTCCCTGGCCGTGGCCCATCGCATCATTTTCTGTTTGCAATGCCTTCTGGGAAGGGGCGGCAACTTCCTCTGACACTGCCGTTGCTATGGAAACCTGACCTGAAACCCATTACACTGCTTGTGCTGCACTGAGCATGTGCGAGATCTGCAAGGATGAGATCCAGGAAGAAATACAGTCTGGCTTCAGATGCCCACACTTAAGATGGCCACGGCCTGCTGTAAGTTTATAAAATAACAAACTACTGCTATAAACCAACAAAACAGACCTTTGTTTACAGACTAACTTTACTAGAATACATTAAGCTTGTGTATTATAGGGTTATTTTTATTTAAAAAGTATAATTTCGGCCGGAACACCACTTTAAGTGATTGCAAATATTGCTGACAGACAGGATGTTTATAGCCTTCGGTTTCTTGCTGCACGCGCAACTCAGTGAACTTTTACAGCCCCGATCTGTGCCGCTGCGATGTGACTCCCCTGTGCATTTGTGAGAGTGGTATAGAAAGTGCTGCGCTGGCCCTCAAAACAAGTGAAAAAATTTTAAATAAAAAGCAGCTGGCACACAAACAAACCAAGTCCACTCAATATGTAAATAATTAAGTGCAGCGCTAAGATCACTCAGCATAAACTAGAAACATGGGTGAAACATGTATACATCAGTGAAAAAGTCAAATAAATTAACAAAGTGAAAATAGCCAGTCAGGTATAAACAAAATTTCTATGGTGAAATGTGGAATAACAAGGGACCAGAGTCCATAAACATAGGATCAGTGGAATTCTTCTCAAAGGGGAAGGCAGCCCAGGGCTGGTGTTTTCAACTTCCCACATTGCCATTTTTTATTCGCTTGTGATCACTTTTTATCTTGTAAAGGTTTTTATCCATTAAAACCCTTCGTTTTGACCTACACCATGTGGAGTCCCTTTTTTCTTTTTCTCCATGGTTCCATCTCCAACTAGCTCCTCCTCACCCTTCTGTTCTGGAACTGGAGAGTGTGCGTGACAGCGGTTCAACTTCCACCCAGGATAACCACTTCTCACCGGTGATCGTGACCTACAGGATACCATTTGGGTGGATATTACGGGAGGTTACCTCCTCATGCCTAATAGACGTACTGCTATACGGCAGATACGTCCTACGGATCTGGTAAGAGTACCCAACCTCTTTTATTTGAAGATGTTTGTGGCTTGTTAACTGTGGTTGCCTTCCGCTTGAGTGCCAATCCACTGTCCAGGGTTCCAGCAACTTCCCCTTTGAGAAGAATTCCACTGATTCTATGTTTATGGACTCTGGTCCCTTGTTATTCCACATTTCACCATAGACATTTTGTTTATACCTGATTGGTTATTTTCACTTTGTTAATTCATTTGACTTTTTCACTGATGTATACATGTTTCACCCATGTTTCTAGTTTATGCTGAGTGATCTTAGCGCTGCACTTAATTATTTACGCATTTGTGAGAGTGACAACATCACGGCCCGACCAATCAAGCGGCCAAAGGCGAGGAACCCGGAAGGAAGACCGGATGAAGATGGAAGCCCCCGGACCCGCTGGCTGGAGAGCTTTACTATGAGTTGAAATGCTCATTTCTGTCCAGAGGGTGGTGAAAGAGCTTTTATTTACCTGATCTTCCACTCCCCCGGCAGACAGCACTTCTTCACTCTCCAGCGGTGTACTATGGACCCTGCATCGATCTTGATGGTGTTAGAGGACCTTAGACCACCTGAGCGTGGCTGTGGTCTAGCAGTGCAGAGGAGTCGGAAGGAGCAGAGGATCAGATAAGTAAAAACTGCTTTTCAAAATCTAGATCTAAACGAGTGGGTTTAGTTTTGTTTTCCTGGAGTCCAGGAAAGAAATGTTTTATGTCACACATAATTTAACCATCCACTTCCCCACACCCAAACTTATGGCCCAACTGACACACTGAATTGAAATGCACTTGGCTGGATGTGGTAATATTCCCAATCATCAGTGTGCAGGAGCAGTCATTGAATGCCGATCTAGCGCTGGGCTTTGATATCATACAGTCCAGAATGCACTGAAGCATGGAAGCACAATATGGGGTTGGTTTAAATAACTGAGGCCGGTGTGGGACAGGAGAGTGTGATCTGCTCTCATTGGAGCCGGTTCACACACCTCCGAGTCGGCCACAGTCTGCATTGAAGAAGGGTCCTGTGCGTCTTCTGGTCTGATTCAGGTGCGAATTCAGGCAAAAATTCCGACCTGATTTGCACATGAATCGGTGAACAGGGACGCACCGGATCTAGGGTTGCCCTTGGATCTAGGGTTCTGAGGCTAATTTAATGCAGATAAGGCACCAAGTAAGGTTAATTACCACCTTAATCAGCCACAGAACCTGTGTAATTAATATGGGTTTAAAAGGGATGAGGTGGCAACCCTAACCAGATCTGAATGCCGTGAGCCATAGCTGCAGCATATGTGAATGGAGCCTTAAAGCAGAGCTCCACCCAAAAGTGGAACTTCAGCTCATTGTTCTCCTTCCCCCTCCGATGCCACATTTGGCACCTTTCAGGGGGGGAGGGGGACAGGATACCTGTCTTTCACAGGTATCCTGTCCCCACTTCTGGGAGCCTCAGATGAGGATATTGTGTCACCGCTCGGGCTCCCTCCTCCTTCCCTGGCCACCGGGCCAGTAGGAGAGCGGAGCTAAGCCTCGCGCATGTGCAGTAGTACACTGCCGGGTTCCCTTACTCGTAATGGAGGCGGCAGCACCTGACAGCTGATGGAAACATTATCTGCGGTGCCGACATTGCTGGACTCCAGGACAAGTAAGTGTCCGATTATTAAAAGTCAGCAGCTGCAGTATGTGTACTGGCTTTTCATTTTTGCAGCGGTGGGCGGACCTCCGCTTTAAACAAATTTCATTTTTATTACATTAAAGGTTTAAACAAAGGCAATAAAATTGGCCAGTGACACAATGAAGCATGAAAGTAGGCCAGCTGTATTGCACGCATAGTATTCAGTACAGCTGGCCTACTTCCAATGTTCAGTGTGTTGCTGGCCAATTTTATTGCCTTTTTTAAAAGTTCAACCTTTAATATAACAGAACTGAAATTTGTTTAAATCCTTGTACAAATAAACACTTAATACAGTGTGCTTCAATGCATAGGTGTATGTAGTGCATGCTGAATTGTCTAGATTCAGTGGTCTCCAAACTGTGGCCCGGGGGCCAGAGGCAGCCCTTTGCTTGCTTTTATCTGGCCCTTGGGGCACTATTTTATCTACTGATACCAACAATGGCACATAATTTCCTACCAATCAAGGGGCACAAATCCTCCCAATGACACCAAAGATGGGGTATTGTTTTTTCCCACTGACATCAAGACCTTTTCTACTCTCAATGGCCATAGTCCGGCCCTCCTAAAGTCTGAAGGACAGTAAACTGGCCCTTTGTTTAGAAAGTTTGGAGACCCCTGGTCTAGATTCATTCAATTCAATGACCATAGGTGTGCTCAGCCTATTGCATTAGGGTGTGCACCCTTAAGCTCAAACACACATGTGTGTGCGGGTTTCTACATATATATGACCCCGGCACATTGATCTCCCTGCCGCCACAGTGAAAGAGAAGAGCATAAACACTTCTCTTATGGCAGAGCCGGTAAGAGGGAGATCTTTCCCCTGTTTCTGCTGCTACACAGAGCGATAACACTAATGTGCATGGGGTGATTGGGGTGTGCCTGGGCACACCCGGCACACCCTGTGCTCACGCCTATGTCAATGACTATTCCTGCAGACTGATGATTGTGGTTGCCAGATGTAAGTAACCAAATCATCCAAAGCCTGTTCCACAACCAGTCAAATTTCATTTGAAAAGAACTTCCGTATGCCATACTATAGCCATGCCCTCCACAACCAATGAGCATTTTGGGGGAATTAAATGAGGCTGGTTCTGGAACCTGCCTGGATATGGTTATATCTGGCAACCTAATCTCCAGTCTAAAGGAGCAGTCACTGGGTGCAGATCTAGTGTTTGGCTTGGTTAATCGCTTCCCGACCAACTGCCGCAGTTATACTGCGGCAGGTTGGCTTCCCTGCGCGAGCCGTCGTAGCTATACGTCGGCTCGCGAGGTCGTGATAGCAGGCGTGCCCGCTGCACAGCGGGGGTGCCGACGCTTGAGGCCGGCAGTTGCGATGACTGCCTGCCATGAGCGATCGTGAGCAGGAGACACAGAACAGGGACGAGTGTGTGCAAACACACAAATCCCTGTTCTGTTCTGGCAGGAGTGACAGATCGTGTGTTCCTATTAGCTAGGAACCACAATCTGTCACTTCCTCTAGTCAGTCCCCTCCCCCTTCAGTTAGAATCACCTCCCAGGGAACACAGTTAACCCCTTGATCGCCCCCTAGTGTTAACCCCTTCACTGCCAGTGACATTTTTACAGTAATCAATGCATTTTTATAGCATTAATCACTGTATTAATGCCAATGGTCCCAAAAATGTGTCAAAATTGTCCGATGTGTCCGCCAAAAAGATAATTAAAAAAATACTATAAATCTATCCCCTATTTTGTAGACACAATAACTTTTGCGCAAACCAATCAATGTACGCTTATTGCAATTTTTTTTAACAAAAATTTGTAGAAGAATACATATCAGCCTAAACTGAGAAAAAAATTTGCTTTTTAAAAAAAAAAAATTGGGATATTTATTATAGCAAAAAGTACAAAATATTGTGTTTTTTTTTTCAAAATTGTCGCTCTTTTTTGTTTATAGCGCAAAAAAAAAAACCGCAGAGGTGATCAAATACCACCAAAAGAAAGCTCTATTTGTGGGGAAAAAAGGACGTCAATTTTGTTTTGGTGTAACGTCGCATGGCCGCGCAATTGTCAGTTAAAGCGATGCAGTGCCGAATCGCAAAAAGTACTCTGGTCAGGAAGGGGGTAAATTCTTCCGGAGCTGAAGTGGTTAATAGACAGCATGCACTGCATACACAGGTGCATGGAAGAACGCTGTATTAAATGTTTATTTGATTTAAACAAATGCCTGTTTATCGATATATTAAAAGGTTGATCAATGTCTAAACTTTCAAAAAGGTAAATCCAATTATCCAGTGAGGGCTTTTAAAGACCTTCACTAAACAATATTTGTGTTTAAAGTGGTTGCATAAAATATCTTCTTTACAGCTTTAAACATGCAAACAAACGTACTTCACACAGCCTGCAAGGCTTTGTCATCCACAGGGATTTTAATTTTTGTTTCTGTGTATGATCACTTCTCATCACGTCATAGCTGAGCAGGTCTGCAGATGCTCAACTCCCACAATGCAGTAGAGGCTTCCCATATGCTTCTACGTGCAGGGGATACAGTCACAAACACAACATGGTAACAGGCCCTGAACTGCAAATCTGCTTATTTCACATTGCCAGGAACTGCAGTCATTTGGTGATCTCAGCAGGTCCTCATTAAAAAAAAAAAAAACCCAAAACATTGCTTTTCCAATAGAGAAGAATTCACATCTGCAAAAGCAGCTTGTGTAAGCGACACCTCAGCTATCTGACCACATAGAGGATGTAGGTGTTATGTCCATGACCCAAAGCAATCCTACCAGGGTGAAGGCTCAGCTGTTAAAGAGCCCCTGCCATCTGCGAGGAAATGTGGCATTCATTTTTCCTTTCCTGTCAGAAGCAGAGTGAGGAAATATGCCTCCTCAGTAAAAAAAACTTTACACATAACTAAATAAAGCCTCTGCTGGAGAGGCCTCACAAATGAAGAAAGGGAAAAAGTCTGCTGTCCATGGTAAGAAAACGTATTCCAGCTGCTTTCCACCATAATGGCTCGTTCACACTTCTCAGTTTTCCCGCAGTACAACACTGCAACTTTCTCTAATTTTTGTGCGTTAACAAAGTCAATTGAAATCAACGCTAAATCCACAAGCAATCCTTGCTCAGTTGAGCGTTCTTCTTCTGCACCATGCAACATGGATTTTTCCTCATTCTTCTGCTATTTTGTATTTGTTTTATTCTAAGCCAAAATTCATATTTGGCTCCCTCTCCTCCATTTTCTGACCTCTCCTTGGAGCACCACCCCCCAAACCCTTTATTTCTTTATATATACCTTTTTCCTTGTGTCCTTGGTACTGTCATGTGACATTGAAGGTCCTCTTCCTCCAGTTGTGGGGAGCCATGAATGCTGCAGTAGCTGGTTCCAAGTAATGATGTGAAGCTACATTCTCCTGTGAGTGCAAGATGGTTTGATGATGTACCCCTAGAAGGCGGGTTCTTGACACCTTGGGCTTACAGGAAGTTGTTTGAATGTTGATGGTCATTGTGACAGACCCAACCAGGAAAGGAGCTTTTGGAGGGGACTGCAGGGTAGCCTCTTGCCCACTGACTATGGGCCCTGGCATTTGAGGGTGCTACTAACATTTAGGAAAAAGTCCTGTTATATAATGCAAGATGACATTACCATTTTTAACAGTTTAACTCAGTGAGAAGATGCATGTGACAAGAAAGCTGGTAAATGAGATTTGGACAGCCCTGGGTCTTCTTGAACACTGGTGCTGAACTGTCTGGGTGGGCACTGACCTGAGTCACCTACAGTAAGGGAAAAAAGTATTTGATCCCCTGTTGATTTTTTTATGTTTGCCCATTGACAAAGAAATGATCAGTCCATAATTTTAATGGTAGGTTTATTTTAACAGTGAGAGACATAATAACAATAAAAATAATCCATAAAAATGCATTTCAAAAAAGTAATATTGATTTGCGTTTTAATGAATGAAATAAGTATTTGACTCCTTCGCAAAAAACATGACATACAGTCAGGTCCATAAATATTGGGACACCGACACAATTCTAATCTTTTTGGCTCTATACGCCACCACAATGGATTTGAAATGAAACGAACAAGATGTGCTTTAACTGCAGACTTTCAGCTCTAATTTAAGGGTATTTACATCCAAATAAGGTGAACGGTGTAGTAATTACAACAGTTTGTATATGTGCCTCCTACTCTTTAAGGGACCAAAAGTAATGGGACAGATTAACAATCATCCATCAAACTTTCACTTTTTAATACTTGGTTGCAAATCCTTTGCAGTCAATTACAGCCTGAAGTCTGGAACGCATAGACATCACCAGACGCTGGGTTTCAACCCTGGTAATGCTCTGCCAGACCTCTACTGCAACTGTCTTCAGCTCCTGCTTGTTCTTGGGGCATTTTCCCTTCAGTTTTGTCTTCAGCAAGTGAAATGCATGCTCAATCGGATTCAGGTCAGGTAATTGACTTGGCCATTGCATAACATTCCACTTCTTTCCCTTAAAAAACTCTTTGGTTGCTTTTGCAGTATGCTTCGGGTCATTGTCCATCTGCACTGTGAAGCACCGTCCAATGAGTTCTGAAGCATTTTGCTGAATATGAGCAGATAATATTGCCCGAAACACTTCAGAATTCATCCTGCTGTTTTTGTCAGCAGTCACACCATCAATAAATACAAGAGGACCAGTTCCATTGGCAGCCATACATGCCCACACCTTGACACTACCACCACCATGCTTCATTCATGAGGTGGTATGCTTTGAATCATGAGCAGTTCCTTTCCTTCTCCATACTCTTCTCTTCCCATCACTCTGGTACAAGTTGATCTCGGTCTCATCTGTTCATAGGATGTTGTTCCAGAACTGTGAAGGCGTTTTTAGATGTTGTTTGGCAAACTCTAATCTGGCCTTCTTGTTTTTGAGGCTCACCAATGGTTTCCATCTTGTGGTGAACCCTCTGTATTCACTCTGGTGAAGTCTTCTCTTGATTGTTGACACACATACACCCACCTCCTGGAGAGTGTTCTTGATCTGGCAAACTGTTGTGAAGGGTGTTTTCTTCACCAGGGAAATAATTCTTAGGTCATCCACCACAGTTGTTTTCTGTGGTCTTCCGGGACTTTTGGTGTTGCTGAGCTGATGGTGCATTCTTTCTTTTTAAGGATGTTCCAAACAGTTGATTTGGCCACACCTAATGTTTTTGCTATCTCTCTGATGGGTTTGTTTTGTTTTTTCAGCCTAATGATGGCTTGCTTCACTGATAGCGACAGCTCTTTTGATCTCATATTGAGAGTTGACAGCAACAGATTCCAAATGCAAATAGCACACTTGAAATGAACTCTGGACCTTTTATCTGCTCCTTGTAAATGGAATAGTGAGGGAATAACACACATCTGGCCATGGAGCAGCGAGCAGCTGAGCAGCCATTAGTCCCATTACTTTTGGTCACTTAAAAAGTGGGAGGCACATATACAAACTGTTGTAATTCCTACACCGTTCACCTGATTTGGATGTAAATACCCTCTAATTAAAGCTGAAAGTCTGCAGTTAAAGCACATCTTGATTAGAATTGGTTCGATGTCCCAATATTTATGGACCTGACTGTAGTACTTGGTGGCAAAACCCTTGTTGGCAATCACAGAGGTCCGACATTTCTTGTAGTTGGCCACTAGGTTTGCACACATCTCAGGAGGGATTTTGTCCCACTCCTCTTTGACGTTTGGTAACTCGAACCTTCAGCTCCCTCAACATTTTTTTTATGGAATTAAGGTCTGGAGACTGGCTAGTCCACTCCAGGACCATAATGTGCTTCTTCTTGAGCCATCCTTTGTTGCCTAGGTCGTGTGTTTTGCGTCATTGTCATGCTGGAATACCCATCCATGACCCATTTTCAATGCCCTGGCTGGGGCAAGGAGGTTCTCAACCAAGATTTGACGGTGCATGGCCCCCCCGTCCATCGTCCCTTTGATGCGGTGAAGTTGTCCTGTTCCCTTAGCAGAAAAAATAGCCCAAAGCATAATGTTTCCACCTCCATGTTTGACGGTGGGGATGGTGTTCTTGAGGTCATAGGCAGCATTCCTCCTCCTCCTCTTTCAAACACGGCGAGTTGAGTTGATGCCAAAGAGCTTGATTTTGGTCTCATCTGACAACAACACTTTCTCCCTGTTCTCCTCTCAATCATTCAGATGTTCATTAGCAAACTTCAGACAGGCCTGTACATGTGCTTTCTTGAGCAGGGGGGCCTTGCGGTCGCTGCAGGATTTCAGTCCTTCACAGCGTAGTGTGTTACCAATTGTTTTCTTAGTGACTATGGTCCCAGCTGCCTTGAGATCATTGACAAGATTCTCCCGTAGTTCTAGGCTGATTCCTCACTCTTCTCATGATCATTGAAACTCCACGAGGTGAGATTTTGCATGGAGCCCCAGACTGAGGAAGATTGACAGTTATTTTATGTTTCTTCCATTTGTGAATAATCTCTTAAACTGTTGTCACCCTCTTACCAAGCTGCTTGGCGATGGTCTTGTAGCCCTGTCCAGCCTAGGTCTACAATCTTGTCCCTGAAATCTTTGGACAGCTTTTTGGTCTTGGACATGGTGGACAAATTGAAATATGATTGATTGCTTCTGTGGACAGGTGTCTTTTATACAGGTAACAAGTTAAGAGAGTGCTCCTAATCTCAGCTCGTTACCTGTACAGAAGACACCTGGGAGCCAGAAATCTTGCTGATTGATAGGGGGTCAAATACTTATTTCACTCACTAAAATGCAAATCAATTGGTAACTTTTTTTGAAATGCATTTTTCTGGATATTTTTGTTGTTATTCTGTCTTTCACTGTTAAAATAAACCCACCATTAAAATTATAGATTGATCATTTCTTTGTCAGTGGAAAAACGTACAAAATCAGCAGGGGATTAAATACTTTTTTTCCCTCACTATAGGCTTGTCTAGGCAACTCATTGTTAATTAGCCTACTGTTTAATTAGATTACTGTTTGTGTTGGCTGTTCCTTAGATGTGGTAATGATATGACTATTTACAGTTTGCATTGTTTAGGATAATGTGATCAGGCTCTTATCTGATTTTGTGTGGTATATATCCTGTGTGAATTTGCAATAAAGACTTCCGGTTTGCACCTAAGCTAGTGTAGTCTAGGTCTTGGGTGCAATTCTCAGGTATAATACCTGGTTCTTGGTTTCTGGTTCCAGACTGGAGGAAGCTATATCTTGACGGAGGCACCCAAGCTGGGTGCTGGACGGTCTGTACACTTCACAGCCAAAAGAAGTTCATGAAAGTCCTGGTCACTTGCCTCCAGTCTCACTCACATCTTCGCTGACAGCTGATGAGAATTTCAACAAAAGTAACAGAACCCCAAGATGCAGGTCTTGTTGCCGAGTGGGCCTATTTTAAATCTGTAGAAATGAGTGGGATTTACAGTGCCTTGCAAAAGTATTCACCCCCCTTTGACGTTTTTCGTGTTTTGTTGCCTCACAACCTGGAATTAACATGGATTGTTTGAGGATTTGCATCATTTAATTTACAGAACATGCCCACAACTTTGAAGAAGTTTTTTATTTTCTTTTTATTGTGAAAGCAAACAACAAATAGGACAAAATAACAGAAAAAGTCAATGTGCATAACTATTCACCCCCCTAAAGTCAATACTTTGTAGAGCCATCTTTTGCTGCTATCACCGCTCCAAGTCACTTTGGATAAGTCTCTATGAGCTTGCCACATCCTACCACTGGGATTTTTGCCCATTCCTCCGTGCAAAACTGCTCCAGCTCCTTCAAGTTGGATGGTTTGTGCTTATGAACAGCAATCTTTAAGTCTGACCACAGATTTTCTATTGGATTGAGGTCTGGGCTTTGACTAGGCCATTCCAACACATTTACATGTGGTACAGGTTTTGCTTAAGAATATCCCTGTATTTAGCACCATCCATCTTTCCCTCAACTCTGATCAGTTTTCCAGTCCCGACTGCTGGAAAAACATCCCCACAGCATGATGCTGCCACCACCATGTTTCACTGTGGGGATGGTGTTCTTTGGGTGATGTGATGTGTTGGGTTTGCGCCAGACATAGCGTTTTCTTTGATGGCCAAAAAGTTCAATTTTAGTCTCATCAGACCAGAGCACCTTCCTCCATACATTTTGGGAGTCTCCCACATGCCTTTTCGCAGACTCAAAACATGCCATTTTTTTGCTGAAAGTAATGGCTTTCTTCTGGCCACTCTGCCATAAAGCCCAACTCTATGGAGCGTACGGCTTATTGTCGTCCTATGTACAGATACTCCAGTCTCTGCTGTCGAACTCTACAGCTCCTCTAGGGTTACCTTGGGTCTCTGTGCCACCTCTCTGATTAATGCCCTCCTTGCCCGGTCTGTGAGTTTTGGTGTGCGGCCATCTCTTGGCAAGTTGCTGTTGTGCCATGTTCTTTCCATTTGGTTATGATAGATTTGATGGTGCTCTTAGGGATCATCAAAGATTTGGATATTTTTTTATAACCTAACACTGACTTGTACTTCTCAACAACATTGTCCCTTACTTGTTTGGAAAGTTCCCTGGTCTTCCTGGCAGTATTTGGTTAGTGGGGCCTCTTGCTTAGGTGTTGCAGCCTCTGGGGCCTTTCAAACAGGTGTGTACATGTAATGACAGATCATGTGACACTTAGATTGCACACAGGTGGACATCATTTCACTAATTATGTGACTCCTGAAGGTAATTGGTTGCACCAGAGCTTTTTATGGGCTTCATAACAAAGGGGGTGAATACTTAAGCACATGCCAATTATCGTTTTTTTATTTCTGAAAAATTGTTTTATGTATATATATTTTTCTAATTTTACTTCGCCAACTTAGACTATTGTGTTCTGATCCATCACATATAATTCAGATTAAAAAAACATTGAACTCAAGGCTGTAATGTAACAAAATAGGTAAAAAGCCAATGGGGGGTGAATACTTTTGCAAGGCACTGTACAGCCACCCAAATCACTTCCACAGTGAAATGCGTGGCCGGGCATTACAGCTGATACATATGAAAAGTAAATATCGGCACCTGTCCTTGGGCTTGTAATTCTTCTTTATTAGATACCTGGGTTAAAGTCACAGATGCAACAGCGCTGACATGTTAAAACTACGAATGGCCTTACTCAAAACACCCCCGGGTCTAATAAAGAAGATTTTCAAGCCCAAGGATGAGTGCCAGTATTTGCTTTTCAGTTGAATATATAGGGCATACAGGAGCCCTTACCGCAACACAACCTACTGCACACAAATATTGGGCCCAGCCAAACTGAGCATGGTGAGTTTTTTTATGTGGATATTACAGCTGATACAATCTTATGGTTGTTTGGCTGTTAGCCTATTTTAACGTTTTGATATGCCCTTGGAAAGGAAAAAAATGATTATTTGGGGAAACATTGAAGCTCTCATTTTTCCTGCTCCACACTAAATTCATCAAACCATGTCTTTATAGAGCTGGCTTGGTATGGAGGGGCACAGTCATGCCAAAAAAGGCCTTCCCCAAACTGTTTCCACAAGGTTCAAAGTGCACAATTGTCAACCATGGAAACCTAATTTGTAGAGCTGTCCACATACGTTTTGTCCAAATGCTCAGGTGTCTACAATTTTGTAGTAATTTGTTTATTTATTTACTACAGGTATTGATATAGCGTCAACAATTACACTTTATATATTTTATGCATTCAAACCCTAAGGCAGACCCGAAATCCACATAATCTCAGTTGTGTAGTATAAGACTCCATCCATTTTTTTTTATAGCACCACACCTCCTACAGTGTCCAGTTATTATGACTATTCCACAGAAATAGAAACTTAGAACATGCATTAGTCGGTATATATTGGCAGCTTTACCATACACGGACAGGGTAGACAATCACAATGTGAGGTAACATCTTATAAAGACATAAATATAATATCTTAAATGTTCACTATATATATATAGGGTTTACTTCTAGAATAGTACAGTATTTTTCATTTGATCAGTGCAAATAACAAACATAACATATACACCGAGCAGCATATCCAATATTATGTATATTAGTAGTCCTAAAAGCAGCCTCCCATGAAGAAATCATGGAAAAGCCTCAGATGGAAGCTTTACAAACTCAATGGCAGTGCATTAGTACCTGGAAATTACTGGGAGTGATGTTACAGCCCAGGAACTAGAAAATGGCTACTTCCATCTAAAACTCCCTATACAAGTAACTCTCAAAATATTCCTATCGCACACGTTGCTGGACAAGGCCTGAAGTAAGACGGTACTGTAGCAAGGTTGTATGGTATTAGCGTGAGTAAGTATATAAGATACCAGCACACCATGGCATGGATATGTAATCATTAGTCCTAACGTAGGACGTAGGTGCAATGTTTGAGACCATGCAGGACTTCTTCGTCAGGCGTGTGATGACAAAAAAAAACTGCATGGCCTTGAAACATTGCAACTGCAGTTACTGTGATATGAACTGGAATGATGATTACACATCCATGGTGTGCTTGTGCCCTATATTCTTTTCCATTTAAAGTATCATCACTTGACCAGAAAGGCAGGCATTTTATGGACGGTATTCTTCTGTTGATTTTCAGTAAGTAACTACACTGTGTGCACAATTATTAGGCAAGTGACTATTTTTACCCCTCTTCATTACCTCTTATGTAGTGGCCACCAGTGCATAGGAGGAATCCCCTTCAGTTCTCCCACATAGAGGAGTTCAGCTCCCATGGTTGAGACACAGGATCTTCCATTCTATTACTAGGGTAGGACCCACTAATTCGGGGTACTTTGTCGCAGTAAGTGGGCTTAGCACTATATGACCATATAGTGTGACCAAACCCCCCCCGCATTTTTTTGAATATGTTCAGTTGTTTTTAACTAGCCATGCAGGAAATGTCATTCTTGAATGTGTGCGCTGTAATATGTTTTGTACTATTTTTACCAAATCACCTTTTTTATGCATATTGTCCAACTCCAACCTGTATAAGCTTGAATGCTTAATGTATTTAGCCATATCAGGTGATGTGTATTTGTGTAATGCGGCCTAAGGAGATCAACGCCCTATATCAAGGTGTGCATAATTATTGGGCAGCTTTGTTTCCTCAGGCAAAATGGGCCAAAAAAGAGATTTAACTTACTCTGAAAAGCCAAAAATTGTAAAAAGTCTTTTAGAGTAATGCAGCACTCTTGAAATTGCTAAGATAATGGGGAGTAGTTACAGAATAATCAAACATTTTGTTGCAAATAGGCAACAGGGTCACAAGAAACGTGTTGAAAAAAAAAAACACAAATTAACTTCCAAAGATTTAAGAAGAATCAAACGTGAAGCTACCAGAAAGCCGTTATCCTCCAGTGCTATTATATTCCAGAACTGCAACCTACCTGGAGTGCCCAGAAGTACAAGGTGTTCAGTGCTCAGAGACATGGCCAAGGTAAGGAAGGCTGAAACCCGACCACCACTGAACAAGACACAAAAGTTGAAACATCAAGACTGGGCCAAGAAATATCCGGAGACAGATTTTTCAAAGGTTTTATGGACTGATGAGCTGGAAAATAGGAAAGGGTACTAATTAAGTAACCAAAATGGGACTTTTAAGGTATGGAAACAATGAAGAGGCAACAGGAAAAATAATGGTCATAATATTTATTGAAAAAAGTTAATAATATATCACAATGTTCAAAAAAAGTTAAAAACATGAAAAAATTATTTGTACAGTGAGCCCTTGTGCATCTACGTGTTTCGCCGTGAGGCTTCTTCAGGACACTATCAAGGTTCAAAGACGTAACATATACAAGAAAATCTCACTATCTTAAAAGGACTAAGCCTACTGTACAAGTTTGTAGTAGCTGTAAGGTTTCCAAGAAACATAAGATGTTTATGGCAAATAGTATGTAGCCTTTAAACAATGATACGGCAGGAGCAAAATTGCAGCTTGTGTTCAAGGGTGACAGTGACCACCGGAACAAAGACACTGGAACAACCAGGATCCAGAAGGGAAAGAGGCAAACCTTGACAGAGTTAAGCAAAGCTAGTGGCATGTAATACAGCCCAAACTAGCGTGTGCGGCATGAAAGTTGGACGGGATAAATGTGCCCCTGGGAGACAGCCGGGTGCTGTACACGGACTGATAAGCTGAGAGTGACTCTTGACAGACCAGATGGATGGGTCTGTGGCTGGATCAGTAACGGGCAAAGAACTCCAATCCGACTCAGATGCCAACAATGTGGAGGTGGGGTACTGGTATGGGCTGGTATTATTAAAGATGAGCTGGTTGGACCTTTTGGGTTGAAGATGGACTCAAAATCAACTCCCAAACGTACTGCCAGTTTTTAGAAGACACTTTCTTCGAGCAGTGGTGCAGGAAAAAGTCTGCATCTTTAAAAGAAGACCATGATATGGACAATGCTCCATCGCATGCATCTAAGTACTTCAATGCGTGCGTTACTTTAAGCCAGTAATGCCTTAAAGATGAAAGAATAATGACATGGCCCCCTTCCTCACCTGATCTAAACCCTATTGAGAACTTCTTAAATGGGAGATTTACGGTGAAGGAAAACAGTACACCTCTCTGAAGTGTCTAGGAGGCTGTGGTTGCTGCTGCACAAAAAGTTGATTGTCAACAGATCAAGAAACTGACAAACTGCATGAATGGAAGGCGTATGACTGTTATTAAAAAAAAGGGGGGCTATATTGGTCACTGATTTTTTGGGAAATGATAAAAATGTTTATTTGTAAATTTTGAGTTGTTTGTTTATTATTGTTGGATTTTGGATTAACCGAGAGCACTGCAGTTGTTCTATGATGAAATAAATCCTCAAAAATACAATTTGCCTAATTGTGCACACAGTGTACATGAAGCATTCACTGATAGGCTGCATTCTTTTAAATACTGAAATATAGGTGCAAAGAAGTAAATAGCTGCCTCCACGATACAAAGGCTGTGCACGCCTTAAATGTCACACATTTGATATATAAGTTTATCAAACTAGTAATTAAAGCTTTGCTGCAGCTGACACAAGCCAGTCACCAAGCTCCGGGTAGTTGTGGCTCTTAGCTCTCCTCCACAGATTCGCACCGTCTCATGACATGAAGTGTTTTTCTTGAACCCGCCACATAAGGTTGCAGAATCCCAAATGCTCACACGGCTTACAAGCGACCTCGGCAGCCAATCAGCTTCCAGCAGAAACAGGGACAAGGCAGCTGATGACCCTTGTGGAATTCACAACTTCTTGGGTGAAAGATGAAACACCAAGAAATACAGAAGCCAAAGGAGAAGAAGATTGTGACTCTCCATTCCTAAACAATGGTCCTGCACCACCTGCTGCACAGAGCAAAAAATATACAGGATACATTTCTACAGAATGATATCACAATATGTAAAAGTACAAATTGTAAATGATAAATTATTAAACAAAAATGGTGCTGCGGAAGATGAGGGAAGCAGATGTTGAATTGGGTTCTTCCAGCGATGAAGGTTTTAGTTTATGCTGAAAGGGTTGTGAAAGATAGATGGAGTGCAGGCAGAAGGGAACCACTGAATTACCATATACCCCATATACAGTATATGGTTTAGGCTCATTCAGACTAGCAACTGCCAGTGAGAATCTGACTCTTGTCGGCTGAGAAACATAGCCGCTTCTCCCAATTAGACATCTATGCAGGTGAGCGGTATCCTTGTGTGAACAAGGCCTTATGCACTAAGAAGACAACAGGGAAAGTCAATCCTAATCCAACGATAAATGAAGTAAACTTAGAATAGATGCACACCCAATCAGTAAAATATCATATAAGAGGCTATTAAATTTTTAATTACAGTGTTACTAATCCCAGGACCCTGCATTTACTATATCTGCTCTCCCACAGTACACAGAACATGGAAATGTTATTCTTTTAGTAAATATAAACTGCTAAATACCTTTTCTCATCAGCAGTATATAGCAGTCTTGTGACTCCTATCAGTGTCCGGCTGAGCACTGGTTAAAGCTTGTAGAAAGAGTTTTTTATTCTCCTCTGACCGTCCTATGAGGCTGTATGACCCCTGACCCTCTGTCTGGATAGTGCTGATTGTCCCTGTGCTGATCACATGCACTCCCCCACCTAAAAAAAAAGAACTCTCTAGCAATACGCACAAAACTGATCATGTGCAGAGTGACTCTAAGGTTCTGTTCTATCAGCAGATGAATTGAGGGCAGTAAAAGAAGGGGAGAATCAGAGAAGACATGATCAAACAGCCTTTTTACACAATGCAGAGGATTAACACCTTAGGTTCCACAGTGAGTATAACAAGCACGCTTTTCTGTATATACAGACTGATTTTATTGTTGTGGGTTAAGTAACACTTTTAAATCACTGTAGATCAAGTTTATTTGTTTGTTTTTGCCTTCTTCTGAATCAACTATGGGTTAAGGCTTCTGAGGATGCAAATTTTAATTCCTTTTTTTTTGGTTGAAATTGATGGACATGTGACTTTTTCAGCATATCCACTTCCGCCTCGGAAGGATTTAACCCCTTAATGACCAGGCCATTTGTTGCGATACCGCACTGCGTCGCTTTAACTGATAATTACATGGGCGTGCGAGGTTGTACCCAAATAAAATGGATGTCCTTTTTTTTCAAATATAACATTTTTATTATTATTATTATTATTGAAGAGCACTTTACAGACAAGGCACAGACACAAAAATGACAAAGAAGGATCCACGACATAATGACACACTCCCGAGCATTCCTGGTATACTGTATTTCAATATATGGTGTATGGTTCTGCGATATAGCAGTTATGACAATGCTGAAGCTCTGTGCGTCTGTTTCAAAGTAATATCATCATCGTGGGCTGAGTCATTAGTTGGATAAATGACCATCATGGAGCAATCTGGGTTGTCTGGTCCTTGCCTCTCCTGCGCTCCTACTTAGTATAGAAAATGGGAAGAGGGATAAGAGGAAGGAGGGAGTCTTCGATGAAACTGGGAAAGACTAGGGAGTTATTAGGGGTCCTGTATATATAGCTACATGGGAGAAGGGAAGGGGTACAGAAGAAGGCGGGGGAGGGGAAGGGAGATGGGTTGGGGATCCGGCAGAGATAGTCGTACACTCATCTATTATGGGTATGAATCAAGTGATGAAAGGTTTCTTATTGTCCAAGCATTGTCACTCCCTCATCAGATAAAAGGAACATGTTCCATAGCCTCCACATTTTAGAGTGCCTCTCTTGCTTATTTTGGGCCGTGAGGATTAAGTCCTCAAGTTTCTTAATGTCCTCCACCCTACTCAACCAAGTCCCAATAGAGGGTGGCTTATCACTTTTCCAGAGCAGGGGGATGCAAGATTTAGCTACATTCAGTAAATGTCTTATGCCCTGTACACACAATTGGACTTTCCGACGGAATATGCGCGATCGGAGCTTGTTGTCGGAAATTCCGACCGTGTGTGGGCTCCATCGGACTTTTTCCATTGGAATTTCCGACGCACAAAGTTTGAGAGCAGGCTATAAAATCGGATTTTCCAACAACTTTGTGTGACCGTGTGTATGCAAGACACGTTTGAGCCAACATCCGTTGGAAAAAAACGATGGATTTTGTTTGTCGGAATGTCCGATCAATGTCCGATCGTGTGTACAGGGCATAATAATTGATTTTTGGTATTGTTTTACTGGGATCTCGGTGACATGGAGCAGAAAGAAGGCCAGATCATCTTATGATCCGTAAATTTCTGTGTGGTATGTCTTACAGTTGTCCAAAACTGTTTCAACCAAGGGCAAGACGAAAAAATATGAAGAAGTGTCCCGCTGTCTGCCTGGCATCTCCAACATCTATCTGAAGTATTCGGGTAGAATTTGTGCAAACACTGGGTGTATAGTACCACCTAGTTAGGATTTTATAGTTAGTCTCCTGTAATTTCGTGCACCTTGACGATTTTAAGGACAATCTGAGGATGTTTTGTTTCTGGTTTGACGTGAAGGTTCGTCGCAAATCGACTTCCCATTTCTGTAGAAATGGGAGGTGTGGTTGGTCTGGAAGGAAATGTAGCAACGTATAAGTTTTGAATAGCACTTGTGGCAATGGTCCTTTATCGCGGCAATAGTCCTCAAAGGTTGTCAGCGTACGGTTGAAGAGGGCGGGATTTGCAATAGAGTGCAGAAAATGATGTAAGCGAATAGCGCTCCAGAAAGACAACCAGAAGCGACCTGCCTCCGCCATTGGTGCCTGTAAAGGAGGACACTTGTCTCCTTCCAGGAAGTGGGATGCTCGGTCATGTCCCGTTTGAGCAAGTATCCTATATTCAGATTTTCTAAGTCCTGGGGGAAATGCAGGATTACCCAAATGGGGAATAATGGAGATTCTTTACTGGAGAGGGAGGAGGAGGTGATTGTTTTGGAGCACATACTAAGAGTGGTACCTATGATCGGATGGGATTTCAATTTTGGGGGTATACTTTCATAGCACCATAGTGCTCCTTTCAATGGAACCTCAGTTTGGGCCTGTTCCAATTGTGTCCAAAGTTTCTTTTCGTAGTGTCTGTTCCAATCTATTACTCTTCCAAGGTGGACCGCTAGGTAGTAGTTATGCAGGTCGGGTAGAGCCAGTCCTCCATAATGTTTGGGTAATGTGAGGTAGCGTCTGGGTAGTCGAGTGTTTGAATTAGCCCATACAAATTTAATGAGGAGTGAGTGAGCTTGTTGAAAGTACTGTGACGGCATTTTTATGGGAAGGGCTTGGAATAAGTATAGAAATTTTGGGAGTATGCACATCTTGAGTAGGTTACACCTACCAAACCAAGAGTGCAGCCCCTTGTCCCATCCCTCTAATATGGTGCGAGTCTTGGTCAGTAAAAGTGGAAAGTTACGTTCAAATGTGCGGGATAAATCCTTAGGAACAAAAGTGCCCAAGTATTTAGGAGTGTGATTTGTCCATCTGAACTTAAACTTTGCCAGTAAGGCAGCCTGGAGAGCTCGTGTTACCCCAATTGCCATTGCTGCTGATTTGTCGAAGTTAATCTTCAAGTCCGAAAGCGCCCTGTATGTGTCAAATTCTTTGATTAGGTTTGGAAGAGATATTGCGGAGTTAGTCATTGCCAACATGAGGTCGTCTGGCATACACTGATATCTTATGTTGCGAATCACCAATCCTGACTCCCTCTATATCCGGGTTCCGGCGGACCGTACAGAGAAATGGTTCAAATGATATGTCGAATAGTAGGGGGGACAAAGGGCACCCCTGTCTGATGCCATTTGTGATGGTGAAGGGAGTGGATAGCAGTCCATTGGTTTTGACTTGGGCCGTGGGTGTAGAATATATTTTCTCTATCCATGTGAGCATATTGATCCCCAGTCCTATATGTTTGAGTACCGAGGACAAGAAACGTCCAATTAACTCTGTCAAACGCTTTCTCAGCATCTGTGCATAGGTGTTCGGGTTTCAGGGTTTTACTGGGTAAATCACATATTTATCTAATAATATCTCCATATCCCCCCTCCCTCTTTGTGCCAATATTTTCCAGCTACCCAAGATATATTCAACCTACATCAGTTACCTCCATCACTTTCTTTTGAACCCTCCACAATAGTTGGATCAGGTATGTTGTACCTTTACTATTAAAAGACCCTCTTTTTCACAAACAAGTAAATTCCTGAATCAACGATTGATTACTACATACTTTTACATTTTCACATTTTACAGGATCCGCATTTGGCCTCAGTGGAATCTCAGATCCAAAATTTCTTTACGCCCCATTTATGTGGGCTCTTCCTCTGATTGTGAGGAACCAAACTATCTACATACACCCATACCTAGTCATCTTCACTTGCTACGCAATAAATACTAAGATTCTGGGTACGTTAATCAACCCTTATTTATCACAATCGGGAAACACGCTGGATGGGCAGTGTCAGCGCCTTTGCTTTTAAACTGCTTTTTTGGAATGCAAAGCTAGTCTACATATTGCCAATGTAAGTGTAAATCGAATGAAAAAGTATGAGATGTACTTATGTTTGTAAGGCTTGATATGTACACATACTCATTGTTTTCTTTGTCAAACACATTATTCTTAATTTAGAAACCCTTGCTATAACTTACATCCACCCCTGAAGAAGGAGGCTAAACAACTCCGAAACGCGCCGGGTGCAAGTACATTGGTACCGATATCCTATATATGTACAAATGCATAATTCGCATTCCCTCTATTGTTCGCTATATCTATATTGCTATTGATGTTTTTATGATGTTTCTGAAATAAATAAATTACTTTTTTATATATTATACATCTTTTTCTATGTTTATCCACATGTGCCTTTAAAGTCCACCATTAGGGGAATTTTCTTCTTGCTTGAATATTTAATTATTGGATGTGGCACAACTTGCAGTCAATAAGCCGACTAACAACCCGGGTTTCAGATATCACGTGCACCAGGTTAAGTATCTTAGCAGTGTTATCCCTAGCCTCCCTAGTCGGTATAAAACCTACTTTGTCTAGATGCACTATTTGTTGTATATGTAGCGCCAGTCGAGATGCCAGTATCTTCGTAAATAATTTGAGATCTATGTTTAGTAGGAAGATGGGTCTATAGCTCCCACATGAGGCCAGGTCTACCCTCTTTGGGTATGACGAATATATGTGCGTTCAGGGTGTCATTGGGGAAATTTGTGTCTGAATTTAGGGCGTTAAACAATTTTACCATATACTGTCCTATTTTTTGGGAGGAAAGTTTGGTAGTATTGCAGGGTAAAGCCATCAGGTCCTGGTGCTTTCCCTGGTTTTATTTCCTCCACTGCCTTCTGTAGTTCCTCCAAAGTAATGGGGGTGTCTAGTTCGTCTCTAATCTCACTGGAGAGTTGGGGGAGTTGGGAAGGCGCAACATATTCTTCCATTGTTGATCTATTTTTTAGGTTATATAGGGAGGCATAGTAGTCTCTGAACTCCTGTGCTATTTTAGAGGGTAGAACTACCTTTGGACCCGAGGGAGACATGATCTGAGGTTTATATGTGGTTGCCTTATCTTCTCTGACCGTCTTTGCCAATAGCTTCCCACATTTATTGCTGATTCATAATGAAGCTTACGGCAGTGCTGAAGTGCCGCTTTGGCTTTGTATTGCATCAGGTCCACCGTTTGTCTTCTAAGAGACAGTAAGTCATTCTCAAGGGCAGTAGTGGGGTTTTTTTTGTGTTGGGCTTCTACCTCCTGTATCTTGTGGAGAAGTGTAAGGAGTTGCTTAATCAAAACTCCCCTTATAACCGTCTTGTAGGCTTCCCACAGGATGCCCGGGTCACAGTCTGATTGGTTGTTCATTCGGAAATAATGTGTTGGTTTACATTTTTGTGGATTGATGTCCTTTTTTTTCCCCACAAATAGAGCTTTCTTTTGGGGGTATTTGATCACCTCTGCGGTTTTTATTTTTTGCGCTATAAATTAAAAAAAAAACAACAATTAAAAAAAAAAAGTTTTACTTTTTGCGATAATAAATATCCCCCCCCAAAAAAATTAAAAAAACTAATTTCTTCCTAGTATAGGCCAATATGTATGAGATTGTAGGCCACACGGGGCGCATGCGCGGCAGCCTGAGGCGGCGGTAATGTCTCCCCAGAGCTCCGCTCCTCGGGATTACGAACCGGAGGACTACAGGTCCCAGCGCCACTATAAATTGTAACAAACGGGACACTGCTCACCCCAACACAGCCAGCGACCAAAATAATGGTCCTAAGAGGTCAGAAATCTAAATTTAAAACTGGTATTTCAAAGGAAAAGCTCCACAGACTGACGGCCGAGATAACGGCATTCTCCTCTCCCTCACAGCACAGCAGTCCACACAGGACGCAGCCTCTGCCTCACAGAAAGAATACACAGGCTTCTATGGGTGAGTCAGTTTGTGACCACAAAGATTCCCAAATTACTACACAGCCTGAAATATTCAAACAATTTGAGTATATGCTCCAGAAAGCCCTTAAGCAGACCTCTGACCACATTACAGACATGTTAACTAGAGAAATTAGAGAACTAGGTCAGAGAACTGCAGATCTAGAATTGAGAGTTGATGAAATTGACACACGCACTCATAATTCTATGACTGAAATAATGACCCTGAAGGAAGAAAATCTCACACTTCAGTCACGTTTGGAAGATCAGGAAAATAGAGATCGTCGATCGAATTTGCGTATCAGGGGGATCCCTGAATCTTATCTAGACTTGCAGACAACAGTCACAGCGCTGTTTCAGGAATTAATACCTGATATTCCCATTGACAGGCTTGAATTTGACAGAGTACATAGAGCCTTAGCTCCACGCAAATCCAATGGCCCTCCTAGAGATTTCATTACTAAACTGCACTATTACAAAACCAAGGAACAGCTTTTAACAGCAGCCAGAGGCAAAGAACTCCTCAGCTTTCAGGGCCATAGTTACCAGCTTTTCACTGACCTTTCCCCACTTACGGTGGCTAAGAGATGTGCACTCAAACACCATTTACAGATTCTTCAGCGCAATCAAATTGTCTATCATTGGGGATTTCCTTTCTGTCTTCGTTTCACACATCTGGAAACTAAATACGTTTGTCGCTCCTCAGAAGATCTACAATCGATCCTAATCGAAATAGGTTTAGCCGAAGAAACCTCGACAAAAAACCAGCCTCGCAGACGTTTCACCTCCAAGATAATCACAGCAAAATAAAGCTACAGGTCCCAGTTCTGCAACCTCATCATATCAAAATATCAATAAGCGCGGTCGTTATGAACATTCATGTCTCAATATTGTGGACTCAATGGACTGACTTTCCAGCTCAAACAATTTCCTCACACTTTCTACAGGTTCCCAGCTTTTTATGCTGGTTAATTCCCTTTTAGTGCCAAGCTCATGAATAAAATGAGCTCTTACTATATGGTTTAGTTATGGCAATTGTTTGGGGGAGGAAGAGGAAAGGAAAAAAATATAACTATTTTTTAATTTTTTATTGAATTTTTTCCTTTTTTCTTTTTCCTCTTTATTCCACCTTTTTTTTTTGTTATAAAGAAAGGGAAAAAAATTAAAAAAGGAAAAAAAGATATCAGCTAGTTAACATTATATTAGTATTCTAATAGCTCCTGTGGTCCTCCGGTGTTGTTAATCCCATAGGAATTCTTTGCTGCCCTTTTTACCACCTAAAGGGACCCTCTAATTTTTTTATGGGGGACTCTGCGGGTGGTCCAGGATCCTCTCACGGAGTATTATATACTCACCTGAGATGCTCCCATACCCTATACTCTAGCTTTTGTCTAATGATACTTAATCAACAATCTTTATTGTTTTTGTACTCTCTTACTTCTTCATTTTCTAACTTTTTCTATCCCCCCTTGACCCTCCGGCTGGTCGTCCTGGCTCTTGGTAAGTACTTTATCTACTATGATATAATGTTTACTTTACTTAGTTTATGGCCCCTATAAATGTTATGTCATTAAATGTGCAAGGGTTTAATATTCCGCATAAACGAACAAAAGCATTACGCTCTTTTGCATTAAAGAAAGCTAACATTATTTGCTTACAGGAAACCCATTTCACTGATAAGATTTATCCCAAGTTTCTTTCATCCTCATATCCACAATTCTATACAGCCTCTGCCATGGTTAAACGGCATGGAACTCTGATTGTTTTTCACCGTTCCACTCCGTTTAATCTAGTATCACAATTATCTGATCCTGAGGGACGCTATATACTTCTAACAGGATTTATTTCTGATAATCCCATTACAATGGTTTCATATTACGCACCTAACAAACACCCAACTGCCTTCTTGTCTCATCTTTTACATGTAATAGAAGCTCATAGGACTGGTACAGTTGTTATTTGAGGAGATTCCAATGCAACTATTTTCCCATTTCTGGATAATTCTCCCCCAAAACCTAACACGGGTATTAAAAATTTGACTTTTCAACACTTACTTAACACACATGGCTTAGTTGACACTTGGCGAGAGATGAATCCTGCCAGTAGACGTTTTACTCATTATTCATACCCACATAAGTCCTTCTCACGAATAGATCATATCTTTACTCCATCCAGTATGTTACCAGAAATCATTTCATCCAAAATTATTCCTCTTCCGTGGACTGACCACTGTGCAGTAATCACTACTATTGCTTCTACAATTCCCAGATCACATGACACCACTTGGTGTATAAACGATTCTATACTGACTCATCCCTCTCACCGTGTTGAAATTGAGAAAGCATTATCAGATTATATAATATCTAATGACACAGGTGATATCTCTGCTCTTACATTATGGGAAGCCCATAAAGTGGTTATTAGAGGTAGATTTATACAACAAGCTACTATTCTCAAAAGAGAACATAAAGTTATGTTTGCAAAACTTGAATCCACCTTTAATGACTGTTACCAGACTTTTCAATCCTCTCCGAATGCTAACAACAGCACTAAACTTGAAAGAGCTCGCCTGGATTTAGATATTTTTTTGACCGATTCAGCAGACAAACTCATACGCAAACGCCAGCATGTCCAATACCTTAAGGCAAATAAACCCGATACGCTTATACTAGAATCTTGAAGAATTCTCAACACAATCAAACACCTATAAGGCTAAAAATATCCAGAGAAGCATATACTAGTAATCCAGTAAAGAATCTCGAGATATTTCGTTTTAATTTGGCTAAATTATATTCCTCATCTCCTAATTTTGATAAGTCCAAGGCAGATGCTTTATTTTCTAATATTACACTTCCTAACCTTGACCAGTTGCAGAGAGTTCATCTTGAAAACACGATCACTGACAATGAAGTGTTGAATGCTATAAAATCCTTAAAATTACGCAAGAGACCGGGCCCAGATGGCTTTTCAGCAGCTTATTATAGTCAGTATTCACACATCCTAACACCAGTCTTAACCAAAGCCTTCAACTCGATCCTTGAAGGGCATTCTTTTAGAACAGAGACGCTTACTTCTATTATAGCAATGATTCCCAAACCACACTCTGATTCTACCTCCTGGACCAATTACCGTCCTATATCTCTTCTCAATCTAGATATAAAACTATTGGCTAAAATCAGGGCCACTAGACTGAACTCTATTATAGGACATCATAAATTCATAAAGATCAGACAGGCTTCATGCCAAAACATCAGGCAGGTGATAATATTAGACGTGCACTTTTACTTATTCACGCAGCTAAATCTAGACAGATCCCAGCTTGCCTTGTGTCTCTAGATATAAGGAAAGCATTTGACTCTGTCACATGGCCATACATGGAATATATTCTTCAAAAATGGGGTTTTGGTAATCACTTTCTAACCTGGGTTTCCTCTTTATACAATAATCCCAGAGCATATATTAAATATTCAGGTTATAAGTCAACAATGTTTGACATCAAAAGAGGTACCAGACAAGGCTGCCCCCTTTCCCCATTACTTTTTGCCTTATTAATTGAACCTTTAGCACAACTAATTAGGAATACCCCCGATATCAAAGGTATTGAATTAGGTGGCCATCATCATAAATTATGCCTTTTCGCAGATGATATTCTTGTATTTTTGTCACGTCCCCATATATCTACCCCTAACTTATTACTCACACTTGAAAACTTCGCTCAAATTTCAGGTTTATACATCAACCCTACAAAATCTAATGCGTTAAATATCTCTCTATCACAAACTGAACTTCAACAAGCCCAAACTTCCTTACCTTTCAATTGGGTTCCGAAACAACTTACCTCTTCTGAAACAAATTACTGCTCTCATGAAACAATGGGCTTCTCTTCCGTTATCCTGGTTGGGAAGGATTAACGCTATTAAGATGTCAATAATACCAAAAATGTTATAGTTATTTAGGGTACTTCCAATACCAATACCATCTTACTTTCTAAGACTTACTCAACGAAGAGTTGTCTTTTATTTGGGGTAACACCAAACCTCGCATATCTAAATCTACACCTATATTTGAATAAACTGAATGGAGGTTTGGGGATACCCAATTTTTTTTTTTTTTCTTACTACAATGCTGCGCAAATTGCTCTTCTACCCAAATATCACGCTAAGGTTGAAACACCCCTTTGGGTAGCTGTTGAATCTGTAGACAGCGATCCTATCTCAGTGGTAAATATATTATGGCTTAACCCAGCTGATAGGGTCCTTCTTTCTAATCCAATAACAAAACATACCTTGACTATTTGGGATAAATTCAAGTGTTTACATAATCTTAAATCTCCAGATGATCCTCTGCTTTCATTCCTCAATAATCCAGCCTTTTAGCCTGCTTGGAAATTTCCAAAATCATTCTCTGCATGGTCCATGGTAAATCTTACCCGTTTGTATAATCTATCCTCCCCATCCAATATTCATACCTTTCCTGTATTATGTGAAACTTATGGCTTACCTAAAAAAGAAATATTTCGATATTTACAGATTAAAATTTTTTATGAACCATTACTTAATACAGGTTCTACTCTCAATCAAATGACTCAATTTGAGCGTATCTGTATGAGTGACCCACACATCAGAGGACTTATGTCACTATTATATCATCAACTCAATGTGACTTCCGGAGAAACTCTACCCTCATATGCTATTAAATGGGCACAAGATATTAACCAAAAACTGGATGATAAAGATTTGTCTAATATATGGTTAGCCACCAAAACTTCCTCTCCTAACTGTTTTGCTGTAGAAACTAATTATAAGGTTTTAACACGATGGTACATGGTACCAGCTAGAATAGCTAAATTTGCTCCCTCATATTCTCCTAATTGCTTCAGAGGATGCGACATGCCAGGTACACATTATCACATATGGTGGCAATGTCCTATTGTTAAAGTATTCTGGAAGAACATATTTCTTATGGCCTCTAAAGCCTCCAGAACCCACCATGGCTATTCTAAACCTAAAACCTACCAGGCTCACTCACACTCAATTTCTTTTGTTTATCCAACTAAGTACTGCAGCCAAACAAACCATTGCCAAGGCATGGAAGTCTCAAACTCTAATCGTGAACGAAGCTAAACACAGAATGAATAAAGCACTCATACAAGCAAAGATGACAGCTATTGAAGACAATAAAATCAATAAATTTAGTAAGATATGGCAACCATGGGTCAAACACTACTTCCCTGCCGACTTCGACCAATCTTTGTTATTACCTCACTAGGTTATATATTATATAATATATTCACTAAATATAACTGTATGTATGCCGTGAGCCAGGACGTCACCCCGGGTTCCCCTTTCCTTCTCTCTTTCTTCCCCCCCCCCCTTTTTTTTTTTTGTTTGGTAACATTTTCCAGGGTATATGCTGTTTGTATATATGAGATACTTATTCTTTATTATACTTTTTTATTGCTCATCTTACAACTAGGCAACTATATTCAGTCTAACCATTCCATGTTTCCTTTTATTTTTATGCCTTACTCAAAATGTGTATAGTATAACAGCAGTTGTAGGATGGTTCTATATATAATATTATACTGTAAAGCATCTGGAAATATGCGATATGTAACCATGTATTATATTCTTTTGGTTTTTTTTTTGTTTTTTTCTTTCTTTCTGAAAACACAATAAATACATTTAACAATAGATTGTAGGCCACACACATTCACACCGTCACTTAGTCCAGATAAAACCAAATAAATATACCAAAAGTTTGGCAAATAATGGCCCTGGCACTTTTTTGGTTTAACATATGAAAATAAAATAACCATATATTCTTTTTTTATTGACCATCAAAACAGCATAACTTTAATGAAACCAAAATTTGTAACTGCTTAGTTTTCAGAACTCAAGCGGCATTACCTCATTTAATAGTGCTCGCGACTGAGGATGGAGGGAGCTCTTCGGCTGGTGCTCCTTGCAGGAAAAGGGGAAGTTCCCAGCCCAGCAGTTCCCTATAAAGGCTTCCCAGATTCCAGCACATTTCGCAGCATCCCATTGGCTGGCTGCTGTTCATGGATTTAAAGCGGCAGTACCCTTTTAATCCTGCTTTTAACACAAGGAATACCATTATTATTAACCCTATTTACACTATAAAGAATGGGGTGGCCACAATCCCAAGTAAGTGGGCTCATATTGTGCCCCCTTTTCCATTCCGCTACATATTTTTGGTAAAAAAAATCGGAATAAGCGTATTTTGATTGGTTTGCGCAAAATTTATAGCATCTACAAAATAGGGGATAGATTTATTGCATTTTTATTATTTTTATTTTTACTAGTAATGGCAGTGATCAGCGATTTTTAGAGGGATTGCGGCAGACAGATCGGACACTTTTGACACTTTTTTGGGACCAGTGACAATTATACAGCGATCAGTGCTCTAAAAATGCACTGATTACTGTATAAATGACACTGGCAGAAGAAGGGGTTAACACTAGGAGGCGATCAAGGAGTTAAGTGTTCCCTAGGGAGGTGTTTCTAACTGTGGGGGGGAGGGGACTGACTGGGAGTACAGAGAGATCGCTGTTCCTGATCACTAGGACGAGACAATCTCTCTCTACTTCCCTGTCAGAACGGGGATCTGCTTTGTTTACACTGACAGATCCCCATTCTGGCTCTCTGTGGAGTGATCGCGGGTGGCTTGCGGACATCGCAGCTGTCAGCCACGCGGATCGGCTCTGGCATGGCGCTGTGCACGTACCCACTGTATCTATTACACAAAGCGAAGTATAACTGCGGCAGCTGGTCAGCAAGTGGTTAAAAGAGAAGTGATCCCCCCCCCTTACTTGTAGAACAGCCCCTACTTGTTAGGCGGGGTTCCTGGTCCCAGCTCTTGTGCAGAACATACAGGGGTGCACATGCAGGAATTTACCAGAGGTGGCAGCAAAGAACCCGATCTGAGAGCTCAATGACACTCACACACATTCTGAAAGCCAGCGCAGCCACGGAGCTCTCTTGCGTCCGCCTCTGCCTTCTCCCATCCCCGCCACACAGCTGGGCCCTTCTAGACGCTCAGGGGCCCTGGGCCCCTTACTAGTGTATGGGCTCTGCACCCCCCTGATAGCGGCCCTGCCCACCGGACTGCCTGTGCCCGCTAAGTCCGACTCCCTTGCCCCACTGCTACTTCTATTTGTCTGGCTCTAATGGGGCCTCATGTGAACCTGGGGGCCCTGGGCAGTGGCCAGGGGTGCCTGCTCAGTAAGATGACCTTGCCCATCCCTACGGGAGACCCGGCACACTTGGGCGGTTGTGTTTGGTCGGCTGCACGACTTCATTGGATCTCACTCCTCATTTCATTGTTTTTAGTCTCAATCTGGCTTCCATGCTCAAAACATTGAGGTAGGAACCAACAATTTGGGAATATTCACCGTATGTTTGATTGCAACCATATGTGTAACGCTGTAATAAGTTTGAGGTCATGATTTTCTTTATACATATATAATACTAATATTTGTTTTCTTTTTTTATTAAGCTGTGATTGACACATTTGTCTATATATTTAGTAAATGAATTCTGTGTTTTTTCCTGAAGAACCTGTATGGTGAAACATGTAGAAATATGAACGTGGACACAGTGAATCAATATTAACAATAAGGTGTTTCCATACACCAGTGGATATGGTTGTATTGTTTGCATTATTTTTATGATATTGTTCATTTAATAAGATTCATATATTTTTATATAATTTTGGTTTATGTATTTATCTTTTAGATGCACCCATAAAGTCCCAAATCTCCCAAATTTTTGTTCTCTATATACAAACAAGGGATGTTGGTGCCATATGTATTAAAGTGTTTGATACTTGCCTTTGACCACACAACCTTTTACTATTAGTTACTGATCAATCTAGCTTGTTGTTTTTTCTTTACCCTAATTAGTAACACAACTTTGTGAAATCTCATTTGGATGATTATTATAATTTCTCATTGACAACACTTACTATTGTTACTTTATGTTTCATCTTTTATGTGTATATATTATCTCTAGTAAATGTGATGTGCGTTTCTTGTTGACAGCGGCGAGTGAATAAATCAGACAGTGATGCCTGTTTCTATACTGATTTCCATACTGAGTGCTGTTGGATCACTCGGGTCATATTGAAGTACATTGTGACATGAAGCTATAACAGACCTCTACTCCTCTGCTGGGCTTTATCTAAAGTATAGGCAGATTAGCTTAGTATAAGAGAACACGACATAGCGATCAGCCCCCGAGCAGATCACATAAAGGTCACAACTGTCTTTGTGCATTAATCTTCCTCTGCTCAGACTGATTAGACAGCTTCATGTTCATTCTCTTATACACACAGAAGATTTGCCAAATTTTATTTTATTAATTTATGTAGCATTGACATTCAATACAGTATAAGGCTCGATTCACATCTATGTATGTTGCTTTTAAGCGTTTCTGCAGTGCTTTGTGAGGTGCTTTGGACATGCATTTTTACAGCGATTTTGCCGCAATTTGCGTTTTTTTCCACTGTATATAGCTGGTTGCTAAGGAGGGGGCCGGGAATCCAGCCGCCCCGTCCATAACAACTGATGAGTCATCAGCTGTCAGCGGCTTCCCCGCTGAATGTAAAAAAAAACAAGAATTGCCGGCTAAAAAAAAAAAATTGTGAAAAAAAAACAGCGTGGGGTCCCCCCCCAGGTCCATACCAGGCCCTTGGGTCTAGTATGGATTCGGAGGGGGCCCCCTCATGCCAAAATGTAAAAAAAAAAAAAATGGTGTGGGGGTCCTCCCAAAATCCATACCAAACCCTTATCCGAGCATGCAGGCCAGGAAAGGGAGAGGACAAACGCCCCCCCCCCCTCCTGAACCATACCAGGCCGCATGCCCCTGGTCAGGACCCCCACATCATTTTTTTTTTACATTTTGGCATGAGGAGGTCCCCTCCGAATGCATACTAGACCCAAGGTCCTGGTATGGACCTGGGGGGGAACCCCACGCTGTTTTTTTTTCACAATTTTTTTTTTTAGCCGGCAATTCTTTTTTTTTTTTTTACATTCAGCGGGGAAGCCACCGACAGCTGATGACTCATTGGTTGTTAAGGATGCGGCGACTGGATTCCCGGCCCCCTCCTTAGCAACCAGCTATATACAGTGAAAAAAAACGCTAAATCGCTGTAAAAATGCATGTCCAAAGCACCTCAATGCAAGCACTGCAAAAAGCACTGCAGAAACGCTTAAAAGCAACATGAATAGATGTGAATCGAGCCTTATACTGTATTGAATGTCAATCTTTGAAAAAGTAAAAATAAAACAAAAAAGAAGAATATACCATCAAAACTCCTAATCAGCTGTCTGAAATATTCTTCATATAGAACACGGCTAGCCCAACTGACAACAAAGAAGCTAGCATGCGAGTGATCATTATCACAAAGACTGACAATTCAAACTAAGCATATGATGAAAAATGCATAAGCAGAGGTTAAACGTCAAACCAATCAGATTGGTAAATCAGTCCTTGGGACACCAGATCCAGGGAGTCTGGCAAAACCCACAGAATGACTGCAAAAAGTCTTACCAGGTTGGAGTACAACACAATTCTGCGCCAATCCGGGGCTATGGGAAACAACAGACTGTCCTCCCTGTCAAAAGCAGTAAAGCAGTCGAGCAACGCACTTAGGGGAAGAATCAACATGAATCGGATTGTAATGATCCCATAGTCATCACAACAGTACATCCACTGCTTTTTCCAACAAATCCTGAGATCAGGATACAAACCTGTCCAGATTATTGTTGAATCTGGAGGTCAGATCCCCACCTGCTACACAAATCTCGGAACAACCTCTGCGTATGTAGACCATTTTCCTGGGTCTAGATGCTCCTGGCTGAGAAATTCTGCTTGCCAACTGTCCATGCTGATATACATGACTGACAGAGCTAGAACTTAACCCCTTCCCACCGAGCGTACGCAGATGTGGGTACTCGGCTTTCCGCGGTTATACCAGCATGATGCCCGCAGCTGCAGGTACCATGTTGTAGAGCGGGCGATCGGCTATCCATGTATAACAACCGATGTGGCTAAAAGCCGCTCGGCTGTTATACCAGGGGAGCGGGAGGGGACGTCCCCCCCCCTCCCGCCGCTCTTACCGGGCCTCCCGATCGCTGATCTGCCGCCTCCGGCGGCTGCTGACAATCTGGAACGATTCCGTGCACGGCTTCGTTCCAGCCTTCTAATTGTAAATGCAGAAGCGACGTCATGGCGATTTCGGCGATCTGAATACTGTGAAGTGCAAAGACCCCCGAGTACCTGTCACCACCTATTGCTGTCACAAGGAATGTTTACATCCCTTGTGACAGCAAAAAAAATGATCAAATTTTTTTTTTTTTTAAAACACAATTTCTAAAAAAAAAAAAAAAAAATATTTTTAAAGCGCCCCCGACCCCGCGATCTCGCGCAGCAAAGAACACGCATACGGAAGTCGCGCCCGCATATGTAAACGGTGTTCAAATCACACACTTGAGGTACAGCCACGATCGTCAGAGCGAGAGCAATAATTCTAGCACTAGATCTCCTCTGTAATTCTAACCTGGTAACCGTAAAAAAATTTTTTAAAGCGTCGCCTATGGAGATTTTTAGGTACCGTAGTTTGTCGCCATTCCACGAGTGCGTGCAATTATAAAGCGTGACATGTTTGGTATCTATTTACTCGGCGTAACGTCATCTTTCACATTATACAACAAAATTGGGCTAACTTTACTGTTTGTTTTTTTTAAATTCATGAAAGTGTCCCTTTTCCCAAAAATATATGCACAAATGCACAAATACCGTGTGATATAAACTATTACAACAATCTCCATTTTATTTTCTAGATTCTCTGCTAAAAAATATATATATAATGTTTGGGGGCTCTAAGTAATTTTCTAGCAAAAAATATATGGATTTTAACTTGTAAACACCAAATGTCAAAAATAGGCTTAGTCATGAAAGGGATAATGTCTTCCCAAGACAGGATTCGTTCTACCTCTTTGCTACATCAAGACTCTGTGCTCCTCCCTGATTTATTTCCATGGCCTTGTTTGATCCAGAATGGATGACCATTCAATTAGTTAGTCCAATGCTAATGCAAACAAGTGGTCACTGCCCCCACGGGGGCCCGCATCGTGACGATCGGGGATGAGGCATGTCCCTCAGGACACAGTCCATCCCCGATCAGTGGAAAGAGCCAATAAAAATGGCTCTTTACCACGTGACCAGCTGTCTCCAATCACAGTGGGTCACATTCACTGTCCTCGGCGATCAGGGACGAGGCGTGTCACCCTGATACAGACCATTCCCATTCGGTGTAAAGAGCCAATGAAATTGGCTCTTTACCACGTTACCGGCTGTGTCCAATCACAGCCGGTCACAGAATGTAAGCAAGCTGCGGTAAGGAGCTGTTACCGAGTTCTCCTCACACACTGATCGTGTGCGAGGAGGAGATTGCGGTAACAGCTAGTACAGCTAATACAGTATACACCAAATCACACTGATTGCCCTCAGCAATAAAGAGGACCTGTCATCAGCCCATCAAAGTACCTTTCACCAGCCCATCTGAGTACCCGAGTACCTGTCAGAACCCCTCAGAGTACCCAAGTACCTGTCACCAGGCCATCAGAGTACACGAGTACCTGTCTGCAGACCATCAGAGTACCCGAGTACCTGTCCCCAGCCCAGAGTACCCGAGTCCCTATCAGCAGCTCACCAGTGTACCCGAGTACCTGTCTCCAGCCCAGATTACCAGAGTACCTATCTATAGCCCATCAGGGTACCCAAGTACCTATCTGCAGCCCATCAAAGTGCCTGAGTACCTGTCTCCAGCTTATCAGAGTACCCGAGTACCTATCTCCAGCCTAGAGTACCCGAGTACTTATCTGCAGCACATCAGAGTACCTGTCTCCAGCCCATTAGAGTACCCGAGTACCTATCTGCAGCCCATCAGAGTACCCAAGTACCTATATGCAGCCCATCAGAGTACCCAAGTACCTATCTGCAGCCCATCAGAGTACCTGTCTCCAGCTTATCAGAGTACCCGAGTACCTATCTCCAGCCTAGAGTACCGGAGTACATATCTGCAGCACATCAGAGTACCAGAGTACCTGTCTCTAGCCCATTAGAGTACTCGAGTACCTATCTGCAGCCCATCAGAGTACCTGTCGCCAGTTTATCAGAGTACCTATCTGCAGCCCATCAGATTACCTGAGTACCTGTCTCCAGCCCATTAGAGTACCCAAGTACCTATCAGCCCATCAGATTACCAGAGTACCTGTCTACAGCCCATCAGATTACCAGAGCACCTGTCTACATTCCATCTGAGTACCCGAGTACCTATCTGCAGCCCATGCCTCATAGAATATACCTTGGGGTGTTTGCTTTCCAAAATGGTAATTCCACTGTCCTGGTGCTCCAGGACCTTCCGAAGTGTGATAGGTAGGAATGAAATTAGATGTGTAATTTATGCTCCTAGAATGCCTGACAGGGCTCCCCGCATGTTGGGCCTCTGTAAAAGTCTCACACATGTGGTATTGCCATACTCAGGAGTAGCAGGATATATTTTGGGGTGTAATTGTTGCTATGTACATGCTATGTTTATTTTTCCTTCCACATTTTCCAAAAGCGCGTGGGAAAAAAAAATTTACATGTTCAAAAGACTCATAATGCCTCATAGAATATACATTGGTGTGCTTGCGTTCCAAAATGGGGTCATTTTGTGGGAGTTTCCATTGTCCTGGTGCTCCAGGGCCTTCAAAAGTGTAATAGGTTGTTAGGAAATTTTATGTGTAATTTATGCTCCTAGAACGCCTGATGGTGCTCCCTGCATGTTGGGCCTCTGTATATGGCCAGGCTGTGAAAAAGTCTTATACATGTGGTATCGCCATACTCAGGAGGACCAGCAGAATGTATTTTAAGGTGTCATTGGAAGTATGCATATGCTCTGTATGAGAAATAACTTCTCATGACAATTTTGTGAAAAAAAAAAAGTCAATTTTCCCAAGAATTGTGGTAAAAGATTACAACTTCAAAAAACTCACCATGCCTCTTGGTAAATACCTTGAACTGTCTACTTTTCAAAAAGGGGTAATTTGGGGGGTATTTGTACTGTCCTGACATTTCAGGGTCTCAAGAAATGAGTTAGGCCACTTAGTAGACTCTAACTTTCACACAGACCATATAATATACTTTAATTTGGGTTATTTTTACCAAAGATATGTAGAAGTATAAATTTTGGCCCAAATTTATGAACAAAAATTATTTGCAAAATTTTATCATAGAAACTAAAATAAAGGGGTTTTCTTTCAAAATTTTTTGCTCTATTTTCACTTAAGTCACAAAAAATTAAAAAACCCAGTGGTGATTAAATACCACCAAAAGAAAACTATTTGTGTGAAAAATATAATAAAAATGTTGTTTGGGTACAGTGCTGCATGACTGAGTAATTGGCATTCAAAGTGCGAGAACACTAAAAGCTGAAAATGTATCAGGGCAGGAAGGAGGTATAAGTGCCCAGTATTGAAGTGGTTAAAGAATAGGCAGAGGGCAGGTGAGCTGGAAGGAGCCCACCCCTCCTTAAAGGCACAGGGGCACACTGAACACCCATAATATAGCACAATGGCAGCAAAGATGTCAGTGGGTTTCCTGGCCAATATAATAAAGAATACAAACAAGTAGCCACTACCCCTACCTTTAACTGGTCTTTGCAGCAAGGAGCACTGGCATGTCAACGTATGTCAAACAAATACAAAGAAATTTCCAAGCTCAAACTTACCAACCAGCCAGCGACCAACCAAATTGACCTGTCTTAACAATATGCGTTAAGAACAGGGGTTTATTCTGCATAGATTTGCATATACATGCATAAGCTACAGGCCCCTTCAAAGCACCCCGTTTTCTGTAGTTCCCAACTCTAACTTCTGAGTCTCCACAATGGAAGCACATGCATTTTAATGGCCAGGCAGAGGGCAGGTGAGCCTGGAAGGAGCCCCTTCTGCTAAGGGGGCAGCCAAATTGCCCACAGCTCCAATTGTTAACCACTTGCTTACTGGGCACTTAAACCCCCTTCCTGGCCAGGTCAATTTTCAGCTTTCAACACTGTCACTCTTTGACTGAAAATTGCGCAGTCATGCTACACTGTACCCATAAAATAGAGCTTTCTTTTGGTGATATTTAATCACTACTGGGGTTTTTATTTTTTGCTAAACAAAAAAAAGACCGAAAATTTTGAAAATAAAAAAAAGTTATAAAATTTTGCAAACAGGTAATTTTTCTACTTTATTGATGGGCACTGATAGGCAGCACTAAGGCACTGGTAGGTGACACTGATAGGCAGCACTGTTTAGCAGTGCTGATATGCACTGGTAGGTGGCACTGCTTAGCAGCAGTGGGTCTGGAGTGTGCAGGACCGATGTCCCGTTTACTTCAGATGGTAATCGGCTTCTTTTTTTTTCTCCTCACGCTGTCAGAAGCCAATTTTTTTTCTCCTCACGCTGTCAAAAGCCAATTACCTGCTCTGATTACATCACATGATCAGCTGTCAATGGCTGACAACTGATCACGTGGTAAGGGGCCGGGTCTCATTGACTCGCGGATCACAGAGTGAACAGGGTGCATAGGCAGCTCATGCATTGGGGGGGGGGGGGGGGGTTTGGGGGTACATGGACGCCCTACCGGCAATTAAGACCCACGCTGTAGCAGTCTCTTGGCTATAGCGCAGGCGTGAAGAGGTTAAGGAGAATAGATTCCATCAACAGGCTGGCACCCATCATCAGGATCTTCCATAACAAGGGAAAGAATAACCTCCCAGATGACAGAGCTAGATCCCTAAAACCAGAGTCAGGTGGGCTTCTGGATGAAGACTGGACAGTCTAATGTTTCATCTAAGGAAGGAGCAACTTTGTCCAGTAAATGTCCAAGACCAGTCCCAATTGTCCAAGTGATGTCCAACAACTTCTGAAGGTTCAGGATTTATCCAAAACTCTAACATCAGGACAGTTAGGGAGACAGCCCTCCAGTGTCCTTGTCCCTTCAAGGAGAGGGTCAACACTGGAGCTGGCACCTTAGAGAACACATGAAGAGATGATTAGAAGCTAAATAGAAGGGTCACAAATTGGTAAAGTAATAGCCCCACTGCAAAGCATAGCAAGTGTTGATCAGCTGAAAAAAATGGGTATTTGTAAGTAGGCATCTTTTATGTCAACTGAGCCCAAAAAGTTTCTGTGATAAAAAAAAAGTAGCAAAAACAGATCTGATTCCACTCAGAATTTTTTTGCCTCAAGATGGGGCGAATTCTCTGCTTTGAACTAAAAAAAAAAACAAAAAAAAAACCCAAAACATTCCATAGCAGAAAACTGGGTGATGACCTATTGGTCCAAGAATCCATAGAACACCCAATAGAGATGGTAAAGTATTGAGGTGGCACAGGGAGAACAGAGGTCAAAAAGTGAGGACGCAGCAGGGAACATAACACGAGTATGTAACCCTGGGAAAAAATCTTTTGCAACCAGGTGTCGTGGATGCAAGATTTCCAAGTGTTCGCAAAAAGCCAATAGACATCCTTCCACTCAGGAAAAAGTGGGTGGACCCTCATGCAGAGGACAGCATCTTGGTAAACCTGGTAGACTTTTGCAGGTGCTTGGAGAACCAAGCCTGAGCGTGTCTCGACAGCCTGAAAGGAGAAGACTTGTAAATGATGCTCCTTAGGCCCTTTCCACTGGGGAAGAGGACAAGAGGTAGCATCCTACATAACAATGAGTTGGTCTGAAAAGGCATTGTCCCTTGAAAGCCATGAAGAGCACACAGCTCCTGCAAGTAAGCTTCATGGTCCAACACTTTAGCCACAAAGCTCAGTCCATATGTTCTGTAACAAGACAGGAAATATCCAACAACCCATTACAGCTAGTTCAGAGCCAGAGGCATTGATCATCTAGAGCAGAGGTCTCAAACTGGCAGCCCTCCAGCTGTTGAGAAACTACCATCCCATCATGCCTCTGCCTGTAGGAATCACACTTGTAACTGTAAGCCTTGCAATGCCTCATGGGACTTGTAGTTTCGCAACAGCTGGGGGGCCACCAGTTTGAGACCCCTGATCTAGAGCCTGTATCAGTCAGATCATGTTTGAGAGATTTAGACTAATCAACCATGTTTTCTCTGTGGCGATTTACCCTGACAGTCACGCTCCTAAAGAGAACACTGCCATAGAAAGAGCTTCCAGCCTCTAGGCATCTAATGCCTAGTACACACGATGAGAAAATCAGACAAAAAACGCCACTTTCAGAGCGATCGTCCGATAATGTGATCATTAGTGCAGTTTCCAAGACATCAGTTCATGTGAATATATCTGAAGGGTCAAGCACAAATTTTCTTGGCAGCACAATAGCCATTAGGCTAGGTTCACACTGTGACTTCCTTCCGACTTGTGCTGCTATTTAGAGCCTGTACAAAGGCTAGAATCGCACCCAAGTTGGACCAAAGTAGTGCAGGAACCTTTTCAAAAATCGGAGCAATCGTGTGGCGTCAGTTAAGACGGGTCTCATAGGGAAACATTGCATTTTACATGTCATGCGACTTGAGGTCTCACAAGTCGGATCCCGTGTTGCAGCAGTGTGACCCGAGTCTAACGCAATGAGAGAAGAAGTAATGTTTTTGGCAGCTCTGGACCTGTAACAGAAAGCAACTCTGTGACCACATGCTAACTGCAAGTGATATGTATCAGTAAGCTACTGACATTGCACAGTTCTAATGTCTCTTAGTTGGCATTTCAATGACTGATTTTACTTGCTGCCCCAAGCTTTACATTATGCACTTACAGTATTTTCTTAATCTGCCCAGCTAAGAATGTCAAAGAAATGCTAACTAAAACAAACACTAATAGAATCTTGTTCGAAGTTTTTTTCTTTGTTTAAAGAACGCTCGTTCGATTATCTAATGCTTAGACCCCTTTCACACTGGGGCAGTGTGGGCGTTAGCGGTAAAATGCTGCTAGTTTTAGCCCCCTTTCAAACCGGCGCCCATTCATTTCAATGGGCAGGGGCGGTGGAGGAGCGGTGTATACAGCGCTCCCGCGCCGCCCCAAAGATGCAGCTTGCAGGACTTTTTTTGCTGTCCTGCAAGCGTACCACCCCAGTGTGAAAGCACGAGGGAATAAACGAGTGCTTTCACACTGGGGCGGTACGTTTGCAGTTTACAGGTGCTATTTGGGCTGCAGAAGAGACAGCTTACAGGTGCTTTTTTTAGTGCAAAAATGCCTGTAAAGTGTCTTAGTGCAGTGAAATCGGTGTTTGTTTTCAACCTCAGTGACAAGGAAATTCAAAGGAGTAGGATAGAAAATATAACTTGAATGAACGAATTTCTAACGGTGAATATGGTTTTCCATTTGGTAAAGTCCATTCATTCCAAAATTAGATGTTAAATGCAAACTAAATTTTGAAGTATTTTCAAGTGACATTTTGTCAAATCATTCAATGAACTGAGAATGTTTGTACAAATTTTGCACGAACGCTCATTCTACTAGCATATGGCCAGCTTAAGATTGCTTTAACAGCAGCTAACTGTGTATGAATTAAAAGCATACAATGCAAATAAGGTAGCATGGTGTAATCCCTTTAATAACACAAAGTATAATTCTACACTTAAAACATCATAACAATATAAAAAACAAAACAAAATAAAATAAAAACACAAGAAACTAGAAAAAAAATGGGTGTTTATTCACACAGGGTCACAAAATATGGTGAAGAGAACCGGGGGGGTCATGGAATATTGCAACAAATTTAATTAGGTGATGGAACTTCCGACTCAACTTAGGAGCAGTTCAAGAGCCAACTGATATCCTCAGATGATAAGTTAAAACATTCAGTCTTCTGGGTGAAGCACATAAAACTGTACTACTTGATGTATTTCTCCATGAATTTCTTGTGGAACTCAGAACGTAGGGTGTCGTTCACAAATCTCTTGTCTTTTTTCATTTCATCCACTCCTTTTGCACAGTTCTTAAACACGACATCATCATCCCACCTGCAGGCAGAGAGATGTCGGGGATGCAGCTTAATAAATGCACAGATTTATACAACACAACACAGAAGATGGTCATATACACTTTAACCTCTATAAAATATGGGTGCACAATCTGTGGCCCTACAGCTGTCACGTAACTACAAGTCCCATCATGCCTCTGCCTTTGGGAGTCATGCTTGTAACTGTCAGCGTTGCAATGCCTTATGGGACTTGTAGTTCTGCAACAGCTAGTGGGCCACAAGTTGAGCACCCATGCTCTAATAGGAGCCTGCAACTATCTCTGCAAATCAACACAATTTAAAGTGTTACTAAAGCCAGAACCTGCATTCACTATATCTGATGTGGTCTCCAGCGGTGACAAAGGCTTCGTTTGCAGGTAAGTTTCACACACTGTGCTAGTATCCGATGCATACTAGCACATGCCAAAAAAAAAAAAAAAGGGAGGCAGCGTTTACTTCCCACTGGTACGACACGAGTCGTACCACTGTGGATACGACTTTGCCCTGCGACTTGAAGTCCGACATCCATCCGACGCCAAAGAACCAGGATCCGAGTTTGATCCTGACAATGCAGGCACTTTGTGTCTAGTAAAGATGAGCTCAGGCGTGTTCGCAAACAGCACGTGCAGAGCCCGCCAGTAAGTCAGCACTGTGGAGCACTAATCACAAGCAGCGAGACATTCTCCCTATGCGTGGCTGCAGAGATCGGGAAACGTCTCAAAGCTTGTGATTAGCGCTTCCCAGTGCCGACTTCCTGGCGGGCTCTGCACGTGCTGTTTGCAAACACGCCTGAGCTCATCCTTAGTGTCTAGTATGAATCTTTAGGGCAAACTCCATGCCAAATAAAAAAAAAAAAAAAAAAAGGGCATGGGTTCCTCCCTCCAAGAGCATACCAGGCCCTTCGGACTGGCATGGATTTTAAGGGGAACCCCCCCACGAACCATACCAGGCCGCATTTCCTCAACATGGGGGGTGGGTGGTTTGGGGCGGGGGGGGCCCTGCACCCCCTATGCCAAAGCACCTTCTCTCCATGTTGACGAGGACAAGGGCCTCTTCCCGACAACCCTTGCCGGTGGTTGTAGGTATCTGCTGGCGGGGGGCTTATCGGAATCTGGAAGCCCCCTTTAACAAGGGGGTCCCCAGATCTCGGCCCCCCACCCTATGTGACTAAGTATGGGGTACATCATACCCCAACCCATTCACCTTAAAAAAATAAATAAATAAAATAAAGACACGCTCTTCCAACGTCCTTTCCCTTTCTCCCTCTGCCGGTTTTTCTAGACCTCTCTGGTTCTTCTCCAGCTGTCCGCTGCCTCTGCTGTGTCCTCTCCACTGTCGTCTCACTCTTTTGCCGGGTCTTCTCCCTCTGTTGTTCTTCCGATGTTGACTCAATGCTCTCTCCTGCTCTAATGATGGGTGCGCGGTGTGTCAGTACTTATATTGGCATGGGGCAGGGTCACCGGGTGATGTCACCTGGAGGCCCAGCTCCTTGTTACGTCACTGCCCCATCATGCCACGTGTGGTGACGCCATAAGGGGCGCGGACTCTGGGTGACGTCACCCGGTAACCTCGCCCCATGCCAATACAAGTAGTGGCACACCGCGCACCCAGCAGTAGAGCGGGAGAGAGCATTGAGTCAACATCGGAAGAACAGAGCGAAAAGACAGCGGACAAGACCCGGCCGAGGCAGAAGACAGCGGACAAGACCCGGCCGAGGCAGAAGACAGCGGACAAGACCCGGCCGAGGCAGAAGACAGCGGACAAGACCCGGCCGAGGCAGAAGACAGCGGACAAGACCCGGCCGAGGCAGAAGACAGCGGACAAGACCCGGCCGAGGCAGAAGACAGCGGACAAGACCCGGCCGAGGCAGAAGACAGCGGACAAGACCCGGCCGAGGCAGAAGACAGCGGACAAGACCAGGCCGAGGCAGAAGACAGCGGACAAGACCCGGCCGAGGCAGAAGACAGCGGACAAGACCCGGCCGAGGCAGAAGACACCGGACAAGACCCGGCCGAGGCAGAAGACACCGGACAAGACCCGGCCGAGGCAGAAGAATCGGAGAGGGCTAGAAGACATCAGCGGAGAAGAACCGGAAGGGGGAGAAGAACCAGAAGAGGCAGAAGAGCCGGAGAGGGGAGAAGTCAATCAGAAGAGACGCCTGAGCTGCTTTAATAAATTACTTTAAAAACCTGTGTACTGTGTTTTATTTTTGACCCTTTTTTTAGGTTAATGGGTAGGGGTACAATATACCCCATTACTCATTCACATAGGGTGGGGGGGGCCGGGATCTGGGGTCTTCCAGATTCCGATAAGCTCCCCGCCCGCAGACCCAGACAACTAACTTCCAGAGTTGTCGGAAAGGGGCGCCCTCTGCCCCAAAGAACCCACCCCCCATGTTGAGGGCATGCGGCCTGGTACGGTTCAGAAGGGGGAGGGTGTGCTCGCTCGTCCCCACTCCCCTTCCTGACCTGCTGGGCTGCAAGCTCGGATTAGGGTCTGGCACGGATTTTGGGTGTTCCCCTTAAAATTCATGCCAGACCGAAGAGCCTGGTATGCTCTTGGAGGGGGAACCATTTTTTTTTTGTGTCAGGCCAGTTAAGACGACTCTCATAGGAAAACATTGAATTTCACACGTCATGCGACATGAGCTCAGAATGTCGGAGCGTTTGTCGTACCAGTGTAAAGCTGGCCTAAAGCTGAAGTATAGACAAGTAGCTAAATATACAGCTGGAATAAAACAAAATATTAACCCTCAAAAGGAGTTGTAATTCTGTGCAGCCAGCCTTTTGGTCCAGAGACACCTACCAGACAGTGAGGCAAGGTCTCTTCTACTGCTGTAGCAGTGCAGTGCAGCCAAGATCACACCTTCAGCTTTCTGACTGGGTAGTGATGGAAGTCATCCTTTTGTCAGTACATATTGCATTGGCTTCTAGTGCTGCCCATCTTTCTACCAGTTCTGCTATACATTGGATTACAGGAGGGGGATATCAAAACAGTTTCAGGTACTCATACGAGTCCCAGTAAAAATACATTTCAAGCTGAACTCCATTTTTAATGTCTCTTTAAATAGTTCTTTTTAGGCCAAGCTGGCCCAAATTATCTACTTACTGCAACAACAAGTGCTCTTACTGGGTGAACTGTAATACCTGTATGTAGCCTTAGCTATACACAGTATACAGTGTGGCGTTCCGGCAGTGGGACTAAAACTTCCTGTCCCGTTCTTGGAACAAGATTGAGTAGGGTTGAGCGCCGCTCAGCCATTTACAGGAAACATTGTATTCTATGAATGAATACAAAGCTTTGATTGGCTGAGGCAGAGGTCATGACCTCATCCAATCAGAGGAAGTTTGCATTCATTTCTAGAATACAAAGCTTCCTAAGAATGGCTGAGCGAGCTGAGCTCAACCCAACTAAATCATATTCCATAAGTGGGATGGGAAGTTTGAATGCCAGTGCCAGAACACAGCACTGTGTACGCCAGGGGTCTCAAAGTACCGGCCCAAGGACCGGTTACAAGTGGCCCGCAGGCAGGGCCGATCCTAGGCGGGTAGCAGCAGCTGGGAGCTTTCTCTCTCTGTCTCCTCTCCCCCGCATGCTGCTGCAGCCCAGCACGCACAACGCAGGAGAGCAGAGCGGAGGGAAGATCCACCCATCCCCCCCGTCCACCTGTTCTGTCGAGAAATACCCCCATCGAATAGTGCCCGGGCTGAAGGGCGCATGCGCAATGCATGCGCCGTACGTAACATGAAGGTGAGACGGCGCACGCGCACAATAGCCGACAGAATATTTTTTTCTGTCAGATTGTGCCCCGCGCTCACGTGGCGAATTCATGTCCACGATGGGTAGATTTCTACATGTTGTGGGCGGATTTATGGGCACTTGGGGGTGGAATTACAAAGCCAGAGCTGCAAAACTTTGTGATGGGCGGATTTCTACATTTCTTGTGGGTGGATTTATGGGCACTTTGTGGCGGAAATAGATGGCCAGTACTGCAAAAAAATAAACTTTGTGATATTCCGCCCCAAAGTACCCATAAATCCGCCCACAAGAAATGTAGAAATCCGCCCATCACAAAGTTTTGGTTTTGCAGCACTGGCCACGTAATTCCGCCCCCAAGTGCCCATAAATCCACCCACAACATGTAGAAATCCGCCCATCATGGACATGAACTCACCACGGGAGCATGGAGGAGCGTGGGGCACAAGCCGGCTATTGTGCGCAGGCGCCGTCTCGCCGACACAATAGCTGATCGTAAAATCAGCTGACATGCTATTATGTATGGCGCATGCGCAGTTCGTCCCTGGCACCCCAGGGTCCTGTTGCCACCTCAGGGTGGAAGATTGTGGCATTCTCAGGGTGCCCTGCCACTAGGCCTGTGATGAAGCCAGGACCTGACAGGAGGAGAGGACTCGGGAGGCAGAAGATCAGGCCACCAGCTGACTGCCAGGAGGAGAGGTAAGTGAGCCATCACACAGAGGCTGAGCAAAGTCCTTAGTTGCGTGACTGGGGTTGAAATTTGTGAAGAGGGGGTATTTGTGGAGTGTGTGTGTGTGTGGGTTGGTATTTGTGGAGTGTAAGGGGGGATATTTGTGAAGTGGAGTATGGGGGGTGGGTTATTTGTGGAGTGTAGGGTGTAATGCTGGGGTTTAATATTGCGTCCGTAGACACCAGTGCTGGGGGTTAATATTGCGTCCGCTGACACCAGTGCTGGGGGTTAATATTGCGTCCGCTGACACCAGTGCTGGGGGTTAATATTGCGTCCGCTGACACCAGTGCTGGGGGTTAATATTGCGTCCGCTGACACCAGTGCTGGGGGTTAATATTGCGTCCGCTGACACCAGTGCTGGGGGTTAATATTGCGTCCGCTGACACCAGTGCTGGGGGTTAATATTGCGTCCACAGACACCAGTGCTGGGGGTTAATATTGCGTCCACAGACACCAGTGCTGGGGGTTAATATTGCGTCCACAGACACCAGTGCTGGGGGTTAATATTGCGTCCACAGACACCAGTGCTGGGGGTTAATATTGCGTCCACAGACACCAGTGCTGGGGGTTAATATTGCTTCCACAGACACCAGTGCTGGGGGTTAATATTGTGTCCCCTGACACCAGTGCTGGGGGTGAATAGTACGTCCGCTGACACCAGTGCTGGGGGTGAATAGTGCGACCGCTGACACCAGTGCTGGGGGTGAATAGTGCGTCTGCTGACACCAGTGCTGGGGGTGAATAGTGCGACCGCTGACACCAGTGCTGGGGGAAAGGACAGTTTACATGCGGCCCCCATTGGATGTGAAAATTTGTCCTGTGGCCCTCAGGTAATTTGAGTTTGAGACCCCTGGTGTACGCTATACAGCATGCCAAGCAAGCGCACCTGTTAGTGCAGTAAATAGTTCAAGCTTGGGCCAAAAAAACTATTTTAGACATTACCTGTGGAGTCAAGCTTTAACATTTTTTAAACCAATTATGAAAAACTTGCTATGGTTTTTTTTTAAACTTTTATGGGTTTTTTTTTTTTTATCTGGCTGGAGATCAGCTTTAGCAGGTCCAAAACACAAAAATACATATGCACAGGTTATAAATACTGTATATGTATTACTTACCTTCGTTTTACTTTAAAACTGGCTTGAGACTGTGCAGGGCCTGTGAGGTTCAGCAGAGGATTGCCACTTAATATATTCTCCATTCGAATTCTCTCCTCTTCTGCTTTCTGCTCTAATTCCTTTAAGTAATCACATAGATGTTAACGGTCATTTTGCAGTGTTAAAGAACATTTATTTTTCTCAGACTAGATTAGAATGGGGCCATTTTCCACAGAGATTCCCAGTTCTCTGGGTATACTTATTAATATCAGTAGAAGATGATGTTGCTGCTTATTGAGCTGTGATTGTAAAGTTGCCTAAACAAAGTATTATAATGAAACAATGTACCATGGAAGCCAACCTGAAATCATGCCAATAGTAGTACCAAAGCTCCTTAACCAGTGATGGTCAACATATTTGATATGTCGAAAATCTTATCTAAGAATTTCCATTCGAATTTCGCACCATTAGCAGGTCACAGCAATGGTCGATTTTTGTGCGGCCATCGAACTTGAGTGATCGGGCATGTTGCAAATTTTTCAAAATGAACGATTTTCTAATTAATGTTGGGAGAATCGTGTGAGAAAAAAAGAAAATTCCCTGAAAGAAAATAAGATGCCTGGCTACGAAATAGAAACCTACGCTGTCCAAAAAAAAACCAAACAATTTTTTATTGGCTGCAGTTGCACTTAAAAAATGTACATGTTACAACTTACATACCAATTCAACTTAAGACAAACCTACAGACCCCTAATGAGGCCTACAGGGAAGATACTTTCTCACAATACCAATAAAGAGGACCTTTACTGTGGAAGCTGTGCCCAAAAAAAAGCCAAGCAGATGACAAAAGTTACCAGAATACTTCCTGCAGCTGATCTTTTCTCCAATTATTGCCTTACCATTCCTGGTTCCACATGTCACTGTGTGGAGGAGGCCATCATGGTGGATAAGCAGGACTTTGCTTCCTAATGTCAAAGCTGCCCTCCCTTGATGACTGCTCGATAAATATTCTACATCCACCGAGAGAGGTGCAGAAGGCACAGCTACACAGAACGAGTGAAGCATAAGCAAGGAGACCTTGCACTACAGGTCCTTAGGTACAGTTTCCTTTCCAGCAAGAAGAACAGTGTACAGCGCAGTAGTGCCAATCGATCATTCTCACTCCAAATCCCCTGATGTGAGCAATCAGAGGCAGCAGTGCCTTAGATCTCACACTGCAAATACACTGCTAAATGCTTAAGGCATAGGAGTGTACTGCCGTTTTCAGGAGAAATCTTTCCGGGTCGAAAAATTACTATTTCTAAATGTTCCCTACATAACAGCAATATCTTCACTTTAAGTAAAGGTCAACTTTAAATAAGGTTCAATGGGTTGAGCCAGTGTCCCCTACGCAGAGTCTTCATAGTAAGCAAAGTTTTCACTCTTGCACCCCCCCCCCAAAAAAGAAAAACAAAAGCAAAAACAAAAAACACTGTTTTGTCTTCAGGCCCTGCTGTATATACTATGTATCTTGAAAGTATTCACAGCGCTTAATTTTTTCCACATTTTGTTATGTTACAGCCTTATTCCAAAAAGGATTAAATTAATTATTCTCCTCAAAATTCTACAAACAATACCCCATAATGACAACATGAAAGACGTTTGTTTGAAATCTATACAGACTTATTAAAAATAAAAATGCACATGTACACAAGTATTCACAACCTTTGCTCAATACTTTATTAAAGCACCTTTGGCACCAATTACAGCCTCAAGTTTTTTTGGAGTATGATGCTACAAGCTTGGCACACCTATTTTTGGGGAGTTTCTCCCATTCTTCTTTGCAGGACCTCTCAAGTTCCATCAGGTTGGATTGGGAGCGTCAGTGTACAGCTATTATCAGATCTGTATTGGCCAGATGATGAGCGGTGCCTGGTTTCCTCCAGACATGACTCTTGCCATTCAGGCCAAAGAGTTCAATCTTTATGTCATCAGACCAGAGAATTTTGTTTCTCATGGCCTGAGAGTCATTCAGGTCCCTTTTGGTAAACTCCAGGCGGATGGTCATATGCATTTTATTGAGGAGTGCCTCTTATTGAAGAGTGCCTTTTGTTTGAGGAGTGGCTTCCATCTGGACACTCTACCATACAGGTCTGATTGGTGGAGTGCTGCAGAGATGGTGGTTCTTCTGGAAGGTTCTCTTCTCTCCACAGAGAAACGCTGGGAGTTCTGTCAGAGTGACCATCGGGTTCTTGGTCACCTCCCCGATTAAGGCCCTTCTCCCCCGATCGCTCAGTTTGGCCAGACGGCCCGCTCTAGGAAGAGTCCTGGTGGTTCCAAACTTCTTCCATTTATAGATAGAGGCCACAGTGATCATTGGGACCTTCAATACTGCAGAAATGTTTCTGTACCCTTCCCCAGATCTGTGCCTCGATACAATCCTGTCTCAAAAGTCTACAGACAATTCCTTGGACTTCGTGGCTTGGTTTGTGCTCTGACATGCACTGTTAACTGTGGGACCTTATATAGACAGGTGTGTGCCTTTCCAAATAATGTCCAATCAACTGAATTGACCACAGGTGGACTCCAATCAAGTTGTAGAAACATCCCAAGGATAATCAGTGGAAATATGATGCACCTGATGTTAAAGTGTCATGGCAAAGCTGTGAATATTTATGTACATGGGATTGTGCCTTTTCTTTTTTTTTTTTTTTTTTTTAATACATTTGTAAAGATTTCAAACAAACTTCTTTCACGTTGTCCTTATGGGGTATTGTTTGTAGAAATTTGGAGGCAAATAATGAATTTAATCCATTTTGGAATAAGGCTGTAACATAACAAAAGTGAAGTGCTTTCCGGATGCACTGTATGGATGAATTGCCTTTAACACAAAAGGCGCATGGAATGGCCTATTTATGACTTAAGAAACCACCATAGCCACATGCCCAAGTATTGTGCACTTTTTTTTTAATGTTTTTTTCTTTAGGGAGTTCTTATAGGAAATAAAGTTGATGGAATAATTTTATGTTTCTAATAAGCATTAGGACTTTTTTTTAACTCTAGCTAAGATAGATACACAAGTACCAGATATTATATTTGCTTAATCATACAAAGAAAAAGAAAAAAAAAAGAACTTTAGACTTCCCTGCATCTGTGACCTGGTATACAGCAGTCCCTAAAACATAAAAGCGAGAACCACACTGCTGCTGGGAAGAGTAAAAGAAAACTAAAAATGAAAAGCTACCCCCTAGTGGTTAACATTTAAACTGCAGAAATTAAAGAAGATACATTTCAAAACATGTCTACTTATGCCAGCTGTGAAGCTTGCTTATGCCCCATGATAACACTACCTGCTTTTACACCTTCCCAACAATTTACAAACCTTGCTAAGCATTGTTTAATATAAGCACCTACACTTACAATGGACATACTAGAACATGACCATTCCAAATATGCTAAGAGGCCCAAAAGAAAGTATTCACACATCATCACAAATATAACACAGGTTTAACCCCTTCTCACCCAGCCGCAGTGCCCCTTTAAAATATGTACACCCTGGGGGCAGGGAGGATCGGCGATCACGTGACCATGTGACGTGATTGGTGATCATGTGTGTGGCGCTTGTGTGACAAAGCGCACCCTTTTGCCAATGCACATGTGTGTTACATGGGCGGCAACAGGTTAATGAAAATCTAAAGGACATTGGCTGGAGACAAGTTTTGCCTTGGTGGGCACCTAGACCCCCATGTTACACCTCAGATGCCGTCTAGATTATATCATCCATTTGTCCAACTTGCATACAGAGGTTTCTGGCTTGTTAACTTTCATCAGCGAAAACCGAAGTTTCTCTGAATCATTAAAAGGCATTATAACCAACCAGATTATTCTGGAGATGGCAGACCAGAGAAAAACACATTTACATACAAAAACATTTTTCCACAAAGGTAGGTCATTGTCCTTCAACACTCAGCAGCTGACGGTCATTGTCAGTAAATACAAATGGCAGCAATGAGGAAAGGGAGGTGAAAGATGACAGACACAGAGAAGTGAAGGGGTATGTACAATGACAAGCCATGATACAAGAATACTGCACACGTTGTGAAAATGCTTTTGTTATAAAACATTTTCGGTACAGCAACTCCAAGCAGTAAATAAAATAGTGATATGTAACAAAAGTAATGAGTTTTGTTTTGTTCTTCATTGAATAAGTTCAATCAGGAATTTGCTTCCAAGCTCCTTGTCCTTACCTTGCGAGCCTGCTCCTCTGCTCGCTCCTTCTTAATCTTCTCCAGCTCTGCCAAGAGGGCGGCGGTATCATCATCGCTGTCTTCATCGGAGTCATCGTCATCATCTTCCTACAGGGAAATATATAAAAAAAACATTTTAAGGACTGTTCAGAGTGAGCGTAAAACAATCATCCAACTTTGTTTAAATGAATACAAGGAATTCTCCAATTAGCTGAGCTTAGCCTAATAGCTCAGCTAACCTCACATCATCCAATCAGAGAACATCTTATCTTTTTTAAACCAGCTGGGAAGGTGGATTTCTCATGCACCCTGCTGGATAATGCTGCAGGGAATGGAAGAGACTGGGAAGATATTTTACATAATTTCCCTAAGCTTCCTGCAGACAGAGCAATGTACTGTTAATTGAAAGAGCTGCAGGTGGAACTAGGAATGGCTGCTCACTGATAGGGCTCTCAACTGTGCCAATATCTAAAGCTAGAAGAAAGGCTGACCATCCTGCACTAATTGCACAGCAGAAGGAAGAGTGTTGTCACCAAGTGTATAAGGAAGTACCTTATATACGGGTATAAAACATTTCTATCAAATCCAAAAACCCATAGTACACTTACAAGAAGGTTCCTGGTGAAAGCACACTATTAAAAAGGAATGATAAAAAGTGCAGAGAAATGCTTGCCTGCTTCCATGTCCTCGCAGGGCAGAAATGCTGCAGAATGTCACTCAGTGACACTTGTCCTTCCCACCAGTGAGGGAGAGACACCCTGGAGGCAGGACAGTATTGCCCTGCCCTGTAGGCTGATCTCAATGTTAGTGAGCGGTCACTGGTGACAGAATCGCAATATGTGACATGACCCTTGTACTACAAACACTTGAAACAGGGTGTATGCCGGGCTGTCTGATTCTGCACCCGATTCTGATTGCTACGCCTTCATTCACAGGAGAGGAGAATGGGGAATGTTCCTTCCCTGGGAATGTGTACCTGCGATTCTGCTATTACATATCAGATCAGATGTCTTTCTGCCTGAAAAGTAATTTAAACACTTCAATACCAGGCACTTCTACACCTATCTGCCTAGACCAATTTTCAGCTTTCAGCACTGTCGCAGTTTGAATGACAATTGCGCAGTCATGCTACACTGTACCCAAACTAAATTTTTGTTCCCGCAAATAGAGCTTTCTTTTGGTCGTATTTGATCACCTCTGCGGTTTTTTTTTGCTAAACAAATAAAAAAAGACCGAAAATTTTGAAAAAAAATGAAAGTTTTGCTTTTGTTTCTGTTAAAAAAATTTGTAAATAAGTAAGTTATCTCTTTCACTGATGGGCACTGATACGGCGGCACCGATAAGGTGGCACCCATGAGCGGGCACTGACAATGGGCACTGATATGCGGCACTGATGGGCACTGGTAGGTGGCACTGATATGCAGCACTGTTGGGCATTGATAGGTGGCACTGATGGGCACTCATGGGTGGCACTGGTTGGCACTGATAGGCGACACTGATGGGCATTGATAGGGTGGTACTGATAGGTGGCACTGATAGGCATCCCTGGTGGCACTGGCAGGCATTGGAGTGGGCACTGATTGCCTGGGCACAGATTGGTGTTTCCCTGGGGGTCTAGGGGGCATACCTGGTGGTCCACTGTGGTGGCCATCCTGGTGGTCCTGGGCGGGATCCGAGGGGGGGGCTGTGCTGATAAACAATAAGAACAGACCTCCCCTGTCAGGAGAGCAGCCGAACGGCTCTCCTCTACTCGCGTCTGTCAGACGCGAGTGAGGAAAAGCCGATCACCGGCTCTTCCTATTTACATCATGATCAGCCGTGATTGGACACGGCTGATCATGTGGTAAAGAGTCTCCGTCAGAGACTCTTTACCTAGATCGGAGTTGCGGTGTGTCAGACTGACACACCGCAACAACGATCGCCAAGATGTGCGCCCCCGGGGGCGCGCAGCGGCTTAATAGCCTGATCACGTCATATGACGTCCGGTCAGGATATTGAAACCACTTTGCCGCCGTCATTTTGCTATATGGCGGGCGGCAAGTGGTTAAAAAAAAAAAAAAAAGTAAACAAAAAAAAAACAACTTTTACTGCTGCACACATACATATTAATATTATATATAATCACACACATATGCACACACACAGTAGTGTGGTCCATATATATTTGGACACAGGCACAATTTTAGTTTTTTTCAGGTATTTACTAAAATATATTCAAGCTATAGTTATATAATGGATATGGGCTGAAAGTGCACACTCTCAGGTTTATTTGAGTGTGTACATCCAAATCAAAAGGAAGGGTTTAGGAATTACAGCTCTTAATAGCCAACCCCCTTTTTCAGGGTTTTAGGGGACAAAAACCCTTGGACAATTGAATCAAAAGGCGTTTCACAGCCAGCTGTGGGCTACTCCTTCGTTATTTCTTCATCAAATAAGCAGGTAATAAGGTCTGGAGTTGATTCTAAAGCCCCGTACACACGATACGAAAATCGGATGGAAAAATTTGTACGACGAACTCTCTGCAGATTTTCGGATCGTTAGTACGGTGCTTTCGACAGCAGATTTCTCTTTTTCGTCAGACAAAAGCTGGATGTGCAGACTATAAAATTTTTGGCGGATGTGAACTCAACATACGATTTTCGTTTCATTTGCATGGTTTTCGTGCGAAAAAAAAACGTAAGAGCAAGACTACGCATGCTCAGAAACAAATGAATGCATACAAAACTATTCAACATATTACATCACTTCTGACGTTGTATTCTGTCGTACGAAAATTTTCGTATTGTGAGTAACCTCTTCACTTTCGACATGAGATTAGCATGCCACAAAAAAACTGACGTTCAGTTGTCCGAAAAGCTAAGCGCGTGTACGAGACTTAAGTGTGGTATTTGCATTTGGAATCTATTGCTGTGAACTTACATCATGCGTTTAAAGGAGTTGTCCATGCATGTGAAACAGGTCATTGTAAGGCTTCAAAAACAAATCCATCAGAGAGATAGCAGCAACATTAGGAGTGGCCAAATCAACAGTTTGGTACATTCTGCGTAAAGAAGAACGCACTGGTGAGCTCAGCAACATAAAAAGGACTGGATGTCCACAGAAGACAACAGTGGTGGATGATCGCAGAGTCCTCTCTCTATTGTAGAGAAAAACCCATTCACAACATCCAGACAAGTGAAGGACACTCTCCAGGAGGTGGGAAATCATTGTCAAAGACTACAATCAACAGAAGACTTAACGAGCGCAAATACAGAGGGTTCACCACAAGGTGCAAACCATTCATAAGCCTGAAGAATAGAAAAGCCAGATTAGATTTTGCCAAAATATATCTAAAAAAGCCAGACCAGTTCTAGGAAAAGCATTCTTTAAACAGATGAAACTAAGATTAATCTGTACCAGAATGATGGGAAGAAAAAAGTGTGGAGAAGGCTTGGAACACAGCTCATTATCCAAAGCACACAACGTCCTCTGTAAAACATGGTGGACCTTGCAGTGTGATGGCATGGGCATGCATGACTTCCAGTGGCACCGGGTCATTGGTGTTTATTGATGATGTGACAGAAGGCAGAAGCGGCCGAATGAATTCTGCAGTGTTTAGAGATATACGGTCAGCCCAGATTCAGCCAAAGGCAGCAAAGTTGATTGGACGACGCTTCACAGTACAGATGGACAATGATCCAAAACACACTGCAAAAGCAACGCAGAAGCTTTTGAAGGAAAAGAAGTGGAATATTCTGCAATGGTCGAGTCAATCATCTGATCTCAACCCAATTGAGCATGCACTTCACTTGCTGAAGGCAAAACTAAAGGCAGAAAGACCCACAAACATAAAACAACTGAAGACAGCTGCAGTTAGAGCCTGGCAAAGCATCAGAAAGGAGGAAACCCGGTCTTTGGTAATGTCTATGGGTTCCCGACCTCAGACAGTCATTGCCAGCAAAGGATTCTCAACAAAATATTAAAAATGAACATTTTATTTATGACTATATTCATCTGTCCAATTACATTTGAGCCCCTGAAAATGGTGGTGGTGTTGGGGGGGGCGTTGTATAAAAAAAGGTTGCAGTTCCTGAAATTTGTATTTGAAATTTATGTTCAACCCCTTGAATTAAAGCTGAAAGTCTGCACTTCAAAATCATTTGGATTGTTTCGTTTTAATTTTATACTGGTGGCATACAAAGCCAAAAGGTATGAAAATTGTGCCTGTGTCTATATACACATTACACACTATATATATATATTATACACTATATACACACACACACACACATACACACACCTATTCTCTCACATAAATACATACACACACTACAGTATTTATTTTAAAGCTTGACTGTGAAATGACAGCTTGTAATAAAATCTGGGCATGACACATACGTCTGTGAGTGGGTCATCTGCATCCAGATTTGCTGCTGGAATCTGGTCTAGACGAGGCTTCTTTGACAGGGATGATGTGTGCTCTAAAAAAAAAAAAAAAAAATCACATTTTTAATAGAGAAATTACATCGAATGTCATGTTACGCATTTCATTAAAAATAGAAAATCAACTTGTCTTTCATTGAGAAAAAAAAAGGTTTCAGCTAAAGTTTGTTGGGTTTATCAGTAAAGACACTGAAACCTGTGCAATAAACAAACTAAAATCGAACATCTTTAACATGTTTCTGCAAATTTTAGTGCACAATTACCATTTTATTTCAAGACCTAAAGCTTATGTAAAAGTACACCAATAACAAGCAGGCTAGCAAATCACATCCAGTCCTATCAGCTTTTAAATAGCACTGTATTTTTTTTAGAAAAAGTCTGTCCTGTACTGGGGGCGTGGCTCAATCCCAAGTATCCGCCCCGTGCACCGACATTAATCTTGAGATTGACAGCCAGACTGATTTGTGGTCTTACACTGACAAATTGTGCAATGTTTCTTGTCATTTACCAGCAAACTACAGATCAGTCTGATCATCCAATCTAACAAGTCCATCTAAGGCTGGCGCATACATGGTGCAAATTTCGTTCCTGCAACCAAAGAAATTCCCCATCAACACGGATAGTGCATTGTGCTTCCTACTTAATACCATTCCTGTATCATAATCATAAATGCCCCTTTTCATGTTCTCTCCTTAAATATATTTATTTATTAAGTTTATTCTTTTGCGGTATACCAGTTTTGAGTTCACAAATGGTTTTACTGTCACTTAATAATGTTGAAGCTTTTTTACTGTCACGTAGTACACCTTTTACAATCGTAGATATTTATTCATTATATATTTTACTTATTATATGATCAATCACATGCATGATTAGCTTCACAAACAATTTTACATGATTTCTTTTGTTGGTTTTGCAGGATTTTTTTCTAACTATTCAGTTATTTCATTTTTTTTTTCATTCAGTTATCAATATTTTATTATTTACATTTCATCACCATTGATTATAAGATTACACATTTTATTTTCTATTATTATAAATTCTTATATCATCACTTTTATTGTCACTATTCTTATTTTACAAGTCATTTTTGCTCTTTTACCCTCTCATGCTTTCTAACTCTTCTGATACATCTACTTTTATTATCGTTATTCCTGCCCACTAAGGGTTAATTACAGCATAAATAGTGTTACAAAAATGATCCCAGAGGCAGCTGTCAGACTGATGAAGAGGTGGCCTTGTTCCTTGAAACGCCTATCCCACAATCCCTTGCACCCGGTCACTTGAGGAGATCCGAGAGGTTTCCAGCGGCAGCCGAGACAAGAGCAGCTCTCTCCAGCACTAGACTTCAGTTTATCTCCATAAGTCAGCGATATCCCGTTCTCTCCTCTGCAGGTCACACCCAGGACAAGCACTCCATGCATGTTATATGCCCACTACGCCCCCTTCCTTTGTGAGTGGAATAGCTACGTTTGTTTTTATTTTATAATTTTATTAAAGACATGATTAAGCTTTGAGACTGTTGGCACCCCTCTCTTTCCCCTATTTTTAGCCCCAAAATGCGTTGGACATTTTATGTGATTTTGCAGGAGAGGCTGCAAATGAAAGGGGGACTGTGATGTAAAGGAAGATAATGGGCTATGACTGCAAGGGGCACGGTGATATGAAGAACTAAGGACACTGCTGGACTGCTTTAAAATGGGACTGTGGACACTGATGTAAAGGGGGGAGGACAGAGATGTAAAGAGGGCACTATGATGTGAAGGGTAGGCGAAAGAAACTAATGTAAAAGGGGGGCTGTGAAGTGTTATAGTGCAAACATGGGATACGGACCTCTGTCGGAACAAAATTTTACCAACTGGACCTCAGTAAATTTAAATTCAAGACCCCTGCTTTAAAGTGTAACTAGCATTTTTTATTACCCATTCATCCTGCAATAGATCCAATATTTTTCCACTGCTTTTAAAAAGAAGATGTCGTCCAGCAAAAATTGGGACAAAACATTAAAGGGGTTGTAAAGTTTCACGTTTTATCACCCTAATGCATCCTATGCATTAAGGTGAAAAAACATCCAACCATACCGGCCCCCCCATTTTACTTACCTGAGTCCGTTCACCTGCTGCGCTCGCCTCCGATTTCCTCTTCGCCGCTCAGCCTGGCCGTTGATTGGCTAGAGTGGATGGATTGAAAGCAGCGCAACCATTGGCTCGCGCTGCTGTCAATCACATCCAATGACACGGTGTGCCGGGGAGCGGGGCCGAGTGATACAGCCGCCGGCTGTATCACGGGAGCGCGCCCACAAGAACTAAACACCATGTGAGAGAGCTTGCATGAAGGTGTTTAGTTCTTGTGGGGGAGGAGCTGAGACAGCCGCCGAGGGACCCCAGAAGACCAGGTTCAGGAACACATTGTGCAAAACGAGCTGCACAGTGGAGGTAAGTATAACAGGTTTGTTATTTTAAAAAATAAATAAATAAATCAAAAAATTACCTTTACAACCCCTTTAAACTGACAGGGGTGCTTACTGTCATCTTTTATAAATATGGTTTAATCTTCATTTCCCAAAAGAAAAAAAAAAAAAAAACTGTTGATAGACAGTATCTCACAAAAGTGAGTACACCCCTCACATGTTTGTAAATATTTTATTATATCTTTTCATGTGATAACACTGAAGAAATGACACTTTGCTACAATGTAAAGTAGTGAGTGTACAGCTTGTATAACAGTGTAAATTTGCTGTCCCCTCAAAATAACTCGCCATTAATGTCTAAACCGCTGGCAACAAAAGTGAGTACACCCCTAAGAGCCCTTTCACCACGGGCCGCCCATAGCGGCGGCGTTTTACCGTCGGATTAGCGGCGCATTTCGGCCGCTAACGGGGCGCTTTTACCCCCCGCTAGTGGCCGAGAAAGGGTTAAAACCACCCGCAATGCGCCGCAATATCGGCATTTTGCCGGCGGTATCCCAGTGCTGCCCCATTGATTTCAATGGGGAGCAGCGGTAAACACACCGCTCCTTCACCGCTCCAAAGAAGCTGCTGGCAGGACTTTTTTTCCCGTCCTGCCAGCGCAGCGCAACCTGTGAAGCTCTGGTGAACGCCATGTCCAAGAGGGTTAAGAAAGTGCTGAAAAATAATGGTAGCCACACAAAATAGACACTTTGAGCCCAATTTAGACATTTTCACTTGTGTACTCACTTTTGTTGCCAGCGGTTTAGACATTATTGGCTGTGTGTTGAGTTATTTTGAGGGGACAGCAAATTTACACTGTTATACAAGCTGTACACTCACTACTTTACATTGTAGCAAAGTGAAATTTTTTTCAGTGTTTACACGTGAAAAGATATAATAAAATATTTACAAAAATGTGAGGGGTGTACTCACTTTTGTGAGATACTGTACATATTTAAAGCTTTAGTTTGGGTCAGGCTCTATAAAAAGGTAGAAGGGATCCAAACAGCTGCTCTCCAAAAAAAACAAAAACATATTTATTGAGAGTAGTTATGAGTAAGTGCTAATTCAGAGCGAAACACGTTGACTTTTTCTCTGTTCTCAGTGTTTTTTTCTGCCGAATCTTGGCATTTTCATACTCTTAATAAAGATGGATGATTTTTCAGAGTGCAGCTGTTTGGATCCCTTCTAACTTTTATTGTGCACAGCTAGATGAGCAGAGCTGGCACCTGATCCCATGAGAGGTATAGAGGACTGAAGTGGCGGACCCACCTGGAGAAGCGGCATATTTTCATTGGGTCAGGCTCTAGTTTGTCGTTTACTCTAAATGTTGTTGCCTAACCAAAGTTGCTTAAATACCCTCACCCTGTAAAAGAATAGTAAATACGGACCTCGAATGCTGCCAGCAAAACTGAACACCACTCTACTGTGCACAACTTGTCATCTGAGTCGTCTTCTGAAACCACCACTACCAGGAGTATTGACTTCCAGCCAATCCCTACATCACCGCAGAACACAGAAGGTGGATGAGAGGAACCACCGAGCACTGCAAGGAACACAGTGAACTGAAATACCCAGGAGTGTCAGTTTCTCAGGGCACTTCAGAGGAGAATTTCTTTAAAGCAGATTGAAGCTCAGCGGTACAGGCAGCAAACTTTTTTTTTTTCTTCTTTAAAGTGGTAGTAAACCTATGCGGTCTATTTTCTGCCATATAAAACATTAGTAAGCACCTAGCAGATGGCTGTATGTGCAATCTTTCCTACATTGTTCGTTTGCTTACAATCTGTCATTTTTTGTATTCGATCATTGGTGCATGTGCATTTTGGCCTCTTTTTATGGCTCACTCCTAGGTCCTTTAATGACATGTCGGGGCACTGTCCACGGCATAGCTACAAGATCCCATGAGACTTCCCATTCACAAGCTCTGGCAAAAACCCCTTGTAACTTGCTATGTCACAGGGGTTGCAAACACTTCCTGCACAGCACAGAGTAAGAGCATGGCAAACGGCTGAATAATTACTGCGCATGATTATAGACTAGGAGAAGAAAGGGTGGAAGTTAAGCACGCATCTGGACGCAGAAGACCGTACTTAGGATGGCGGCAGCTGCACCTCGAGGTCCACGAGGAAATGAAATAAGAAAAAAAAAGTAAGCAACACACGATGGGGCTTCAATTTCATGCGCATTTGTTTAAAATGCTTTACTCTACCTCCTTCTCTGAAATTTAGCTCAGGAGGATCCGAGTTTACTACTGCTTTAAAAAGGGGACTGACAAGCTCCCTATTAGATAGCAACTTTCAGGAGACAAAGTTCTCTTTAAAGCGATAATAAAAAGGCAAAAAAATTAAATATAACAAAACATGTTATTACTTACCTGCCCTGTGCAGTGGTTTTGCACAGAGCAGCCCAGATCCTCTTCTCGGGTCCCCCGCCAGCACACCTTGCCCCTCCCTCCTGTCGAGTGTCCCCAGAGCAAGCAGCTTGCAATGGAGGATCCCAAGCAGGCGCGCTCCCGAGCTGCTGGCCATTCACACACAGAGCCGCGGCTCGGCCACTACAATCAGCTTTAATACTATGCTGCTAAACAGACTGAGATCATACAGGGTACTTCATCCTCTTCGGATCAGCACTAGCGTTGAGCTGAACCCATGCACAACATACACCTGTTCGAGCCGCCACAATTTTAAGTAGCATAGCCTTTCACCCATCCAAGGAATTGAATTGCACAATACGGACTTGTAATGCAGACCTGGAGGCTGCCATCTTTTGGACATTGTATGAGTACATGCTGCCCACAACTCGGAGAGGGATAGGAGCACAGCATATGCTGATTTGACAAGATGAAGAGGCTTGCCTATTCCTATTACATGCTGCCTGATATAGGTTTTCACTAGAAGCATATAAAGGAGAGCTGAGAGTCAATTGGTTATAACATATACAGGGGCATCTCAAAAAATTAGAAATGTCTTTCAAAAGTTAATTTCAGTAATTCAATTCAAGAAGTGAAACTCATATTATATATTTTATATAGATGCGCTACGCACAAAGTGATATATTTTGAGCATTTCTTTCTTTTAAATGTTGACAATTATGGTTTACAGCTAGTGAAAACCCAAAATTCAGTATCTCAGAAAATTAGATTACAGAAGACCAATTTAAAAAAAAAAAAGGATTGTTAATATAGAAATGTTGGTTTACTGAAAAGTATGTCCATGTACCTTATAGTATGCACACAATACTTGGTCGGGACTCCTTTTGCATGAATTACTGCATCAATGCAGCGTGGCATGGAGGCGATCAGCCTGTGACACCGCTGAGGTGTTATGGAAGCCCAGGTTGCTTTGATAGCGGCCTTCAGCTCATCTGCATTGATGGGTCTGGTGTCTCATCTTCCTCTTGACAATACCCCACAGTTTCTCTACAGGGTTTAGGTCAGGCGAGTTTGCTGGCCAATCAAGCACAGTGATACCATGATCATTAAACCAGGTATTGGTACTTTTGGCAGTGTGGGCAGGTGCCAAGTCCTGCTGTAAAATTAAATAAGCATTTAGATAAAGCTGGTCAGCAGAGGGAAACATGAAGTGCTCTAGAATATCCTTGTAGAGGGCTGCACTGACTTTGGAATTGATAAAACACAGTGGACCAACACCAGCAGATGACATGGCTCCCCAAATCATCACGTACTGTGGAAACTTCACACTGGACCTCATGCAACTTGGATTCTGTGCCTTTCCACTCTTCCTTCAGACTCTGGGACCTTGATTTCCAAATGAAATGCAAAATTTACTTTCATCCGAAAAGAGGACTTTGGACCACTGAGCAGCAGTCCAGTCCTTTTTCTCCTTAGCCCAGGTAAGATGCTTCTGATGTTGTCTCTGGTTCAGAAATGGCTTGACACAAGGAATGCGACAGTTGTAGCCCATGTCCTGGATACATCTGTGTGTGCCGGCTCTTGAAGCACTGACACCAGCCGTAGTCCAATCCTTCCCTAAATTCTTGAATGGCCTCTGCTTCAAAATCCTCTCAAGGCTGCGGTTATCCCTGTTGCTTGTGCATCTTTTTTTTACACTTTTTTTCCTCTCAAATTTCCATTAATATGCTTGGATACAGCACTCTGAACATCCACCTTCTATAGCAATGACCTTTTGTGACTTACCCTGTGTCAATGACCGTCTTCTGGACAACTGTCAAGACAGCAGTCTTCCCCATGATTGTGTAACCTACTGAACCAGACTGAGAGACCATTTAATGGCTCAGGAAACCTTTACAGGTGTTTTGAGTTAATTAGCTGATTAGAGTGCGACACAGTGAGTCTGTAGTATTGAACTTTTTTTACGATATTCTCATTTTCTGAGATACTGAATTTTGGGTTTTCACTAGCTGTAAGCCATAATCATCTAAATTAAAATAAAGAAATGCTTGAAATATATCACTGTGTGTAATGAACCTATATAATATACAAGTTTCACTTTTTGAATTGAATTACTGAAATAAATTTACTTTTTGATGATATTCACATTTTGTGAGATGCACCTGTATATTCTGACTTAGGTACCGTTACACAGGACCTGACCTATTAGATCCTAGAGGGGGGGGGGGGGGGCAGGGGTAGATTTGGGAGGTGGAAGATAGAGTCCCTGGGTATAGGGAGTGGGGGGTTGGCTTCTGTGCTGTAGTTTTGATCATATATGTCCATTAAAATAATTTTTGTGTTTGGTAGCCTTTGTAAGTTCTTTGTGGCGTTTTTGCTAGTTTGGTTTTTGGAAGCACTTCCCCTGATATTGGGTTTAGGCACCACTTACAGACCAGTCCCAGCACCTGACACAATGTGTGGGGTTTTTCTAAAAGGTGTCATTATAATTATCTCAACTACGTTCTGCTTGTTTTAACCCCTAAAAACCCACACTGTTTGTAGCGTGGCCCCATTCAGTTCAGCTGGTCACATTCGGTAGGCAGCACTGTCTGCCACACATGACGTGGGAGGAATAATTTTGATGCACCACGATTCAAAGCATATGTAAACCACCATACACTGCCCTAGCCACTTAAAATGGAACTTCACTCTCTCAATCAGAGACTATTTTACATTTCTTTAGTTACTTCCTGGTTTCCAGGCCTAGACAAATGATGTTATACATACCAGAATTCATCAGCAGGGGTTTTCTCAGCTAAGGACGCCCTCCCGCCTGCATGCCTGAGTTAAAGACAAGTGGATTCCAGGAAGTAAATACTAAATGAATCATCTGTCCTTTCTCAAGGTGGCCACAGCCAGAAATGTTTGGGGGGTGTTTTTCAAAGTGATTTCTCAGCAAAAAAAAAAAGCATTGAGACATGGATGGATGTATGAGTTTGCTTTGAATATTAAAGCAGTTGTATACCCACAAAAAAAACCCTGTAAGGCAAAGGCATAATGAGCTAGTATGCACCGCATACTAGCTCATTATGAAATACTTACCTTAGAACGAAGCGTCGGCATCGCATCCTGGTCACCGCGCCAAGGGAGCTAACATTTTCCCCTCAGCGTTTCTTCAGGGTTCGCGGGTCCGACGCTGTGAGTGGCCAGAGCCGGGATGACGTCACTCCCGTACATGCGTGTGGCAGTCTAATTTCCAACAAGGAGCTCTGATTTTCCGACAGCATCCGCCGGACCTTCAGAGCGCAGGCGCCGCTGATGTCAGCGACTGCATGCAAGGTGAACATCTCCTAAACCGTACAAGTTTAGGAGATATTCATTTTACCTACAGGTAAGCCTTATTATAGGCTTACCTGTAGGTAAAAATGTGCTAAAGGGGTATAAAACCGCATTAAAAATGAATTAAATAGCACTTTTGGTTTGTGGTTCTCATATACAGTGTAGTTCTGCTTTAAGGGAAAGAGGTTGGAGGGCAGTACAAATGCAGCTCAATCACATGTTTTACCGCCTCCAATCACAAGTGTAATTGAGACCTTAATGTCATCTCTGCACTGCATCAGCGGCATCCCCAACCAGTAGAGTCTGACAGCTTTTGGGTACATACTACACAGGGGAGAACTGTGAATGGATCTATCCTGGATGAGAGGTGAAAAAACTAAATTTGGAATGGGTTTTTAGTTCCCTTTACTGATGAAATGCAACACACTGACCAGCAGCAACACAGATAAAGTCTACACTGCTCCTACCTCTTGGTGGTCGGTCTCTGTTCTTCTCTCGGACAGTCACGCGTTCTCTCTCTTCCAGCTCCCTCCTGAAGTCCCGGCTTCTCACCTCCTCAGGTGCATCCTGGGTGGTTTGCCTAGCCATGCCAAAAAAAGAGCGAAAATTATATATTTCCCTGCTGTACAGCACAACTACTGTTTCCCTCGGTATATAGCAAGAAACAAAAAATGCATATCCCGAAAATACAGCGGATATACAAGGGGTGTCTAAAAAGTTTGGTGAATGGTTTCAGAAAGCAAACTACCTTTATTGGCCTTCAAAATAATCACCATCCTTCACAACACACTTTTGGCCACATTCATAAAGCTTCTGGAAACTGTCAGCAAAGGCCTCCTTAGAAATCGATCGCAGAACCGCCGTCACACATTCTTGGATTGCCGCCATGTCCGCCTTTCATGACGCTCTTGAGGTGGGAAAACAGAAAGAAATCTGCAGGCGCCAGATCAGGGGAGTACGGTGGATGATCGAGAACAGGTACGCTGAACCGAGCCAAGAATGGTCTCACACAGTGCGCAGGCGTCATCGTGCAGCAACATACACTGTCCAATCCTGTGCAACTCTGGTCGAACATGGCGGACGTCCGTCTGTCAGCTTATGCGGCACAAACTGGGAATAGATCTTCCGCTTACCCAAATTTTCACAGACGATGGTATGCATAGTGTCCTTGCCAATGCCCAATTTCTCTGCCATCAAAGCAAAAGTTGCCAATCTCCTGCCAGCATTTGCCATTGTCTGGGGTTCTGCTTGTTGACAGCCAACCTGAAAATGGCTCATCCTCAGTTGTTTCCTTCCCATCGCGAAAGCGTTGGAACCAGTCATAAACACATTTTCTGCTCATGGATTCCGTTCCGTACACTTGCACCAACATTTCATGTGTCTCCCTTTTCCCCGATTTGTAGCAGAACGTGATGTTCACTCTTTGTTTCATTGCACTGTGACCCTCCCTTCTCACACTGACTACGTTTGACTACCCGCAGCAGGTTTACCCTGACGGTCACGTGTACTCCACGCTAGGTGGCACTTCTCGATGTGTCTCTACATAGCCGTGTGCATGCACACGCACCTGGCCCATGTTGCAATTGAGTTATCGGACCATTCACCAAACTTAATTAGGACAACACTATAATTGTTTTGACTTTGCACAATTTAAGTCACTCACATACAACTTGATTTTAAGCCTTTGCAAAAGAGAACATTATCACATGGTTTGATTTTGACCAAGCAGTGTGCTCATCTCTGCTGGACTATAGAACACCTTCCCCTTTCCATAATATAAGTGATGGTGTTCTGTGGTCCAGCAGGTGAGAACTGGGCAGTGCTGAAAATGCGAGTGCATTTCAGATATGTATTGAATAGGATTCTTTTTTTTTTCTTCCCCCAATTTCAAAGGCTCAATATCCTCCATTAGAAAGAGTTGCCAGGTTTGCAATATTACCTGTATTTGATCTTCGTGTGTGAAGGAAGGTCTCTGCTGGAATATTGTTTGGAAAGCTGACTTAGATCTCCTTCTCCTTTCCCTCTGCCGCCCCTGGCTGGCTCAAACGTTGGCCTGGCCGCGGTGGTCATCTTCTAAACCGCTGACACAGACAACAGACAAGATCCAGACAATTATTTTAGAGCTTTATCGCAAGTAAATATGCAAACAGAAATCAGCTTTATTTTAGAAAATAAAAGCCTTCTGGAAAAAGCAGTATAAAGTTTTTAACAAAATACTGAAGCACATGGACAGAAGTTAAAAAAGGTTTTCAAATTAAATATGAAGACGACACTCAGGCGATCTTTGCATGTCAGCTCTCCAATAACTAAAGATGATGAGGTCAGCATAGCTGTTAGCAGTCCCTAAGCCCACGTTTAGTCAACCTTTTAGCCCACTTTTAGGGCTCGTTTACACTTTCTTCAAAACAAAGCTTTGGACAAGCTTTGTTAAAGCTCATCGAATGCCAGTCAAAGCTCCTGTCAACAAATAAAATGGTTAGCTTACAGTCCTGTGTACACCTTGCGTTTCCTTTGCTTCAGCTTCGCTACAAAAATGATACCCCATGTCGTTTTAGTGGTGCTTCAAAGAGTCTTCAAAGGCTCTATAGAACTCTATGACAAAGCTCACCTCAAGAACCTGTGGCTTTTGAGAGGCTTTAATTCAGCTTTAGCTTCGCTTTGATTTGGAGAAATTGCAGGTATGAGATATCCACACACACACGGCATCTGCCAAGCTTTAACAAAGCTTCAAAAGAGCATCACAGAAGCAGCACAGACGCTTCATCAAAGCACCGCCGACTCGCTTCATCAAAGCACCGCCGACTCGCTTCATCAAAGCACCGCCGACTCGCTTCATCAAAAACACATCAAAGCACGTTAAAGCTGTAGGCAGTTTAATATGTGTTGAAGCCAAAACAAGTGTAAAGGAGCCCTCGGCCAACTTACACTGAGTTACCGGTGCTACTTTAGCGCGATTTCAAGGCCGCACATGAGCGCAATTTGTACATCCGATTTCACTGCGAAATCAGAGTACTGCATGAACCTTTTTCAAAGTCACGGCGACAAGAGTCATGGCTAATTGAACAGTTCCATTGCCGGCAATAAGGTGCGACTTGTCATGCGATTTGGTACTGTCACATCGCACCAGTATGAACGGGGGCTTAATCTGACCATACATGGCTTTGTAGGCATCCGCCCATACGACATCCTTGAAAATGAAGAAGCCAGACAAAAGATTTTTGGCCAAATAGTAGCTGCATCTGATGCAGCCACTGTTCATGTATTCTAAAAGCCAATGGTGCTTCCGCTGTCAATAGCCTTGTTTAAGGTCTAAAAAAAAAAAAGTCGAAGCACCACATTGAGATTTTGGAGTCCAAAAGGGGATTTTATCCAAACTTATGTTAATTTAAAAAAACCAACGCATTTCTGGAGCCACGCAGCTCCCACTTTTCCCACTTTGATAATAAGAATGTTGATCTGGACCCTGACTGATAATAAAAGAGTACCAAGACTCCACAGGTTTAAGTTTAGTCTCAACCAGCAGATGAACGTGTCTCCTCTGTAGAGTCCTAGAGCTGCACGATTAATTGTTAAAAAATACCGATCTCGATTCAACCCCCCCCCCCCCCCCCTCACAATGCTAATCAGCCATTTCCGCGATTCTATGTAAACCGTGCAGAGCCGAGCTGTCAAAAACAAAAAAAACCCACACACATGTTTATCAACATTCCGCAGCGCTGAGAACTAGAGAAGAGAAGTGGCGGTGCGCCTGCGGGACGTTAGGAAAAGTCCTGCAAGCAGCATCTTTGGGGCGGTTTGGGAGCGCTGTATTTAGCGCTCCTAAAATGTCTGCCCTTTGCAATGAATGGGCAGCGCCTTAAAAGTGTTGCAAAAACGGGAATCTTTACCATTTTTTTTTCCGAAAAAAGCGCCCCGCTAGGGGCCAAAAAGCGCAGCTAAAACGCTGCAAAAACTAGCCGCGCTTTAGCGTTAACAGCTGGGCGTCTCAGTGTGAAAGTAGCCTAAATGAGGGCAGTTTAACCACTCAAAGATTAAGCCTTTTTGGACACTTGTTGCTTACAAGTTAAAATCCGTATTTTTTCATCACTCAGTGTCCATATCAACAATCTTACAGCCTTGATGAAGGGGGACCTGTGTGGCCCCCCCAAAACATGCTGGCTTATTTATTCCTCATAAGTTTTGAATAAATTCCCTTTTTTTTAAACTCTAAAATGTTAGTGTTTAGTGCTTTGCTTCCGCTGCTGTCAATCAAATCCAGTGACACAGGGGCGAGTCCGACTGTCTGTGTCAATGGATGCAGCAGCGGGGCTCAGAAACAAGGCCACACGGATGACCCCCAGGAAAAGCGGTTTTGCGTGGGGGGGCATCCGATGAAGAGGAGGGACCCGGAGCACCGCCGGGGGACCCCAAAGGAAGAGGAATCGGGCTGCTCTGTGCAAAATGTTGGCACAGAGCAGGCAAGTATAACATTTTTTTTTTTTAAAAACAAAACAAACAAAAAAAAAAAAAAAAAAAAAAAAAACAACAAGGATTTACATCACATAACAAGGAAGTTCCACTTTATCTGCTCCTTTACCAACACCTTTGAGGTATTTTTTTAATCTTGGTTGCGGGTACTTAATTCTGAATAGATGGTCATGGACGTTTGGCTCACCTGCAACCTTCCGGGACACTTCATACATCCCAGGAGGCTGCGGATGCAGAGCCACTCCTGCATGCGTAGCAGGGGGCTGGCCGCGAAGCCGCAGCCGGCTTCCTACATCCAAGATGGAGGCAACCAGGGACCCGAAAAATGTCAAAAAAATCAGCCCAGGGGAGGACAGCACTGAATCCGTGGACTGGAAAGTGTCCTAAAATTCAGCAGCTACAGTATTTGTAAGGGGGGTCAAAGTGATTTCTTAGCAGAATAAAGCATTGAGACATGGATGGATGGGGGGAGTTTTCTTTGAATATTACAAATTAAATAGTGTTTTTGGATTGTGGTGCCCAGATATGTTGTAGTTCCACTTTAAAAAAGTAGTATTTTTTTTATTCATACTTACCTAGGTGGATGCTGCATCTGTCCCCCGGCACCTTGAACACTGAGAACCGAACGATCGAACATCGCTGATCGCTCGGTTCTCACAGCTCCCCGAGCGGAGAGATGCAGACTGTCAGTCACAGCTCTCCGCTCTTCTCCCTCCACGCTCACTGGAGCGCCGGGCAGTGGAGGGGCAGGGATAGGGTTGCCACCTCATCCCTTTAAACTCGAACACATATTAATTACACAGGTTCTGTGGCTGATTAACCACTTAAGGACCAGCCTCGTTTTGGATTTTAGGTATTTACATGTTTAAAACAGGTTTTTTTTTTTTTTCTAGAAAATTACTTAGAACCCCCAAACATTATATATATTTTTTTTCTAACACCCTAGAGAATAAAATGGCGGTCAATGCAATACTTTTTTTCACAGTGGTCTTATAAGCGCACTTTTTTTGGAAAAAATTCACTTTTTTGAATAAAAAAATAAGACAACAGTAAAGTTAGCCAATTTTTTTTTTTTATATTGTGAAAGATAATGTTACGCCAAGTAAATTGATACCCAACATGTCAAGCTTCAAAATTGCGCCCGCTCGTGGAATGGCGCCAAACTTTTACCCTTAAAAAGAGGTTTAAAAAATTCTATAGGTTGCATGTTTTGAGTTACAGAGGAGGTCTAGAATTATTGCTCTCGCTCTACCGATCGCGGCGATATATCACATGTGTGGTTTGACCGCCGTTTTCATATGTGGGCGCTACTCACGTATGCGTTCGCTTCTGCGTGCGAGCTCTTCGGAACCGGCCGATTATAAAAAAAAAAATTTTTGTTTTCTTATTTATTTTACTTTAGTTTGTTTTTTTTTTGTTTTTTTTTAAAAAGCAGTGAAAAAGAAAGTTGGATCACTTTTATTCCTATTACAAGGAATGTAAACATTCCTTGTAATAGAAAAAAGCCTGACAGGACCTTAAATATGAGATCCGGGGTCAAAAAGTCCTCAGATCTCATATTTGGAATTACATGCAAAAAAAAAAAAAAAAAGTCATTTGAAAAAAATTACAACAAAAAAAATATGCCTTTAAGACGTATGGGCGGAGCTAACGTTATGAGGTTGCTTCCGCCCTCCTATGGTAAGGAGAAGGGTGGGGGGGGCAGCTTCCCCTCACTCGTCTCCATAGCACGGACGTGACAGGTCCCGATCGCCTCCGCCGCTACTGACGGCTTCGGTAAGCGGCGGGAGGGGTGGTGGCACCTCTCCCTCCGCCGATAACGGTGATCTCACGGCGAGTCCGCCACAGAGGCCACCATTATCGTACACAGAACCGCCGAGCCCTAAAGATGGATACTTCGGTTGTGGCAGCAGCTGCTGCCGTTACCGAGATATCCACCTTCAAACAAATGACGTATATACACAGTGGCCGGTCGGTAAGTGGTTAAGGTGGTAATTAAACTCACTTGGTGCTTTTATCTGCATTAAATTAGCCTCAGAACCTGTGTAATTCCGATGTGTTCGGGTTTAAAGGGCTGAGGTGGCAACCCTAGGTGGGGAGCGGCTGGCTTGGGCTCTCAGCGGCTCGCTGTGAGGCTGAGCCGGGTGTCGATCCGGGGATCTGGGCTCCGTGGTCATGACGACGCCGAGCCTGGAACGACTTCTGTGACTTCAGCCTGCTGTGTGCTGAGAACTGGTCACAGGAAAGCGGAGAGCATTCCTGTGATCCACAGAAGTGCAGCCAAACAAGCTTTGTGTGTACTTCTCCTTTACTATAAAGGGCAGCCCGGTGTGTTGGCGGTCACACTCCGCCATGCAGCACCGGGGTCCCTGGTTACAATACAAGGCAGGACGCTCTCTGCATGGAGTTTGCATGTTCTCCCAATGCAGCTTTCCTCCCTGTACTATATACAGGGCCCCAGTATATGTATAGGGGTCTTAGAATGTAAGCTCCTTGGAGCAGGGACTGATGGTCAGCAGCCATAGTCTCTGCACACACCAGCTTTGGACATGGAAGCTGCTTCATCATCTATGTCAGTGACTACACACACACAGGGGATCCCATGTACTGGTGTCTGGACCACTGTACATCCCCACACTGACCCGTCCCTCCAATGTATGAGGAGAACAACACGACCCACTTCTTACCCCCGGAGGATCCCGACCCTCCTCCAATCCGGAACTGCCCGATCCCAGCACCGGAAACGCACAGTGTCGTCACACGCTGCTTTCCCTGCGGGCACATCCGGCGCACGGCGATGGCGTCAGTCTACGCGGCGCCATATTTAATATTGGCATTTTCTTTTTTTTTTCTTTTTTTTTTTACAACGATCTCAATGTACAGGAAATACAGATTTCTATTATGTTGGGTCCAAAAATCTGCTCTGCGTGGCAGGAAAATGATTCACCTGGAGTCCTGGGGGGAAAAGTTAAATGAAGCTACAGATACCAGCTAGGAGCAGGTTATAGAGACTGTTCCTTATCAGGATAATATCCACACCCTCCAACCTTCTGGGGTGGGAATGAATGAGGGCCCCATATTGTAGTGTTTCTCAACCAGGCTGCTGCAAGCACAGGACCCGGTTTATCCTGGATCAGTGTCATGACTTGCTATGGCGAGGGTGGGCTGTGTATGATTGGGGGGCTCATATATATATAGAGAGAGAGGGTTTTTATGTAAAGGGGGGCTCTGATACAATAAGAGGACCCTGACATCAAGGGGGGGGGGTTCTGACGTGACGGGGGGGCTCTGATGTGAAGGGAGGACTCTAATGATGAGGGGACGCTGACATGAAGGGGGAGGGGGTTTTGAGGTAATGGGGGACTCTGAAGGGGCGCTGTGATGTAATGGGGCGACTCTGATGTGAATGGAGTACTCTGATGCAAAGGGGGGACTCTGACATGAAAGGAGCACTCTGATGCAAAAGAGGGACCCTAAAGTGATGGGGGACGCTGACGTGAAGGAGAGACTCTGATGCGAAGGGGGGGGGGGGACTCTGAAGTGATTGAGGTACTCTGACGTGAAGGGGGGGTTCTGTTCATGATGGGGGCTCTGAAGTGAAGGGGGGACTCTGAAGTGAAAGGGGTGAATCTGATGCAAAGAGGGCTCTGATGTGAGGGAAGGGTTGTGATGCAATGGGAGGACTTTAAAATGATGAGGGGATGCTGATGTGAAGGGGTGGGGTTTTGAGGTGATGGGGGGAATCTGATACAAAGGGGGGGCTGTGATGTAATGGGGGCCCTCTGATTGAATGGGGTGACTCTTATGTGAAGGGAGCCTTCTGATACAATGGACAGACTCTGAAGTGATGGGGGACTTAAAGGGGGGGACTCTGATGACAGGGGGGCTTGTATGTGAAGGGCAGACTCTGATTGAATGGGGTGACTCTGACATGAAGGGAGCACTCTGATGCAAAGAGGGGACTCTGGCATGATAGGGGCACTCTGAAGTGAAGGGAGGATTCTGATGTAAAGAGGGGACTTTGTTGTAAAGGGGGATTCTGATGGAATGGGGGGGGGGGAACTCTGATTTGAAGATAATGTCATCAGGGTGTGGTGTGTGCATTGTCCTAGGCTCAGGTTTCCCGTTGATAAATTACATCTATATTTTAGACTGGGTGCATAACTTTTAATCACGTATCGACCTCCAACATTACAATTACTGCTGGTGGGTGGCTCCCCAGGCACCTTAATGTACCTGTATATATTCATATGAATAGGTTGCAAAAGACACTGGGGACCCCACACTGTTATTTTTCATTTTTTTTCTTTTTTGTATTGCCGGGTGCAGGCAATAGCTTGCAGCCGCAAAGTACATTTGCATGCATTTTTTTTTTTAAAGTCTGTAAGTTTTGCTGCAGCAGGTTCTATACATGGTACAGATGCGCTGCGCATGCCATCTGACATACAAAATTGAAACACCCACTATTATATTTTATAGGGCCTATGCTATATATATATATATATATATATATATATATATATATATATATATATATATATATATATATATAATGTCTGGGGGTTCTAAGTAATTTTCTAGTAAAAAAAACAAAACAGATTTTTACATGTAGAACAGAAGTGTCAGAATTGGTCCGGTTGTGAAGTGGTTAAAGGAATTGTGTTTTTTTTAATGATGCCAAAGAGCTGCTACCTGCCAGTAGCTGCGTTTGATGGGCACAGTGGCTGCAACCAGGGGCGTCGCTAGGTGGTGGCTTTAGGGGCTATAGCCCCGAATCTGGGGGCCAATAGCCCCGAGTCTCTGCAGGGGTCCCCAAGGGGAGGGGAGGCTCTCTGGGGACCCTTATGTAAGTGGGGGGCTCTCTGGGGACCCTGATGCAAGGGAGAGGCTCTCTGGGAACCCAGATTTTAAGGCAGAGGCTCTCTAGGGACCTAGATTTAAGGGGGAGGCTCTCTGGGGACCCTAATGTAAGGGGGGCTCTCTGAGAACCCTGATGTAAGTGGGGGGGCCCTCTGGGTACCCTGATGAAAGGGGGAGGCTCTCTGAGGACCCAGATGTAAGGGGGGCTCTCTGGGCACCGTTTTTTAAGGAGGAGGCTCTCTGGGGACCCAGAGGTAAGGGGGGGCTCTCTGGGGACTGTTATGTAAGGGGGGCTCTCTGGGGACCCTGATGTAAGGGGGGCTCTCTGGGGACCCTGATGTAAGGGGGCTCTCTGGGGACCCTGATGTAAGGGGAGGCTCTCTGGGGACCCTGATGTAAGGAGGCTCTCTGGGGACCCTGATGTAAGCGGGGGGCTCTCTGGGGATATATATACACACACACACATATATTACTGTATATACATGTGTATGCCCGCCCAAGCGTATGACTTTCTTTACTACGCTGCTATGGGCTCTAGCCCCAGATCTTTTGTAGAAAGATCTAGCAAGATTTTGTACCTAGCAACGCCCCTGGCTGCAACTGATGTTTTTTTTTTCAGTTTGTTTGAGCCCCCCCCAAAAATTTTAAAAACCAGCCGCCACTGTACAGTATACACACACACAATTACACATACACACACCAGTACATTTCACCCAAAATCAGCCTGAGTGAACACACTGCTGCCCCCATCTCCTGGTATGCTGGGACTTGTAGTGCCCCAGCAGCACACAGACACATTAGTTGGAAATACAGGAGAGGAGGGGACTGTGCCTGTGTAGTGGTGGGCAGCTAATGAGTAGGGAGATGTAGTAGAGATTGGGGGGAGACATTCAGGACATGTTCTTCCTCCAGGAGCATTGCACTTCTCACACACAAAATTGATCTAATAGCCTCAGAGACAGGAGGAGCTCTGCTAGAGGTAACACATCCTCCCTCTCTGCTCACCAGGGTAATCCACTGACCAGAATCCATTTTGTAACGCTCAGCCAGCTTACCTTATCAGGCAGCAGCCCCTCCCACACTGCAAGCTGACCCCGCCTCCCTCTCCTCCAGCAGTCGGCATCGCCTGCTCCTGTGTCAAAAAAGCCGCGCTGTGGAAGGGGGCGTGTACAGTGTGTTCCTATTGGCTGAGGGGGCAGTGCAGAGACGGAGCAGATATCATCTCGGAATTTTCACATCAAATTGATGTCGGTGTCAGACATTTCAGGGTCAAATGTAAAAATACACAGATTTTTACATACTGTCCCTAGTTTTACTGAGGCTGGCCACCTTGATGGTGCCCCCTAGTGGCATGGGGCCCTCGGTCAGTGCCCGAGTGCCCGAATGGCCAGTCCGCCTCACGGCTCGAACCACTCACTAGCACATTAAGCTATTGTCTTGCAGGTTTGTTTCTTTTTCTGCGGTTTACTACTGCTTTAAGCTGCAAAGGCAACAGAGGAGGATGTACACAAACCACAGCCAAAATGCTTTGCATCACTGTGCGGCAAAAATTTTCGCACTGTTGGGTTCAGCAAGCTGTAATGCCTGCAAACGTGGCCCATCCAAGTAAATAGGGGCTTCCCGCATCCATGTGCAATGCATTCAGTTGCGACTCGGTGCGCTGCTGTGGGGTTTAAACAGGAGGTGAGGAGGTGACATAACAACTCCTCACTGCCTGTCAAATGCCCCCTGAAGAGCGATCCAAATGTGGATTGCTTTTCATAGGGCACCACACGTGTAAATGAGCCCTAAGGCCCCTTTCACACAGGGCGGATCCATTTTGACGGACTCCGCTAGCTCAGCATATGATCGCTCTGTTGATCCCCGCTGAGCAGGTGGATAACAGGTCCGTCTCTGCTCACTGTGCTGAGACGGACCTATGAGAGCCCCGCTCTCGTCTATGGGGCGATTGGATGAAAACAGAAGGTTGCAGCTACTATACACCTGTCCATTTTCATCAGATCCCATCCGATCCGCTGGACGTATCGCCCACGTCTGTTTTGAGCTGATATTGTAGGATCGGATAGCAGGCGGGTGTCAGCGGACACATATCCGCTGACACCCGCCTTCCCATAGAAGTCAATGGGTGACCCGATCGGAACCGCCTGAAAAACAGACAGGCGGACCGATGGTGTGAAAGGGGCCTAAGGCTGTTCATCAATTCAGGTATATTCTGAAATCAGCAGGGAACTGGGGAGTAACCTCTTGTCTGCAGCAATTACAAAAAACTTCTGGAAAAAAGGAGATGCAGCTCACAAACACTCTTGCTCTGGAATGACACCGCCCTAGTGAGAACTGGTTCCAGGTGCTGGCTTTGCTGGTTTGCAGTGAGGTAGAAAGAAATCCTGGATAGCCGCACTCTGGGATAAGGACATCTTTATTTCAATAAAAATTTTACGAATAAGCGTCCAAATGATGTGAAATGCATTAGCAGTCTACCACCCTGTACGTCTCTGCAATTGACTGTATTGTTGGATTTTATTGAAATAAAGATGTCTTTATCCCAGAGTGCGGCTATCCAGGATTTCTTTCTACCTCACTACAAAAAACTTCTGCTCAGCTGGGGAGAAGGAACAGGACTATTTAACCCCCTAAGTACTTACCTCTTGTGGTGATCCGGACCGGACTGTGGCTCTGGCCTCTATCTGCTCAGCTGGTGGCCGGGGAAGGAACATGACTAGTTAATGTTTATCAGGCACAAGTTCTTATCTTTATTCAGCAGTTCGGACAATGTAATCCAAGTCCCTATGTCCACTTCTATACCGATCAGCTGGGCAATGTAATTGCCGGGAATCGCAGAACAAGGATTTCTTCGCCGGGACTATTTGATGGTTTTCATGCTCAGGCAAAGTAATCCTTGTGCTGCATAGGGTTGCCACCTGTACGGGATTCACCCGGACAGTCCGGGTTCTGAATCATCTGCCCGGTTTTCAGACTTCCTGAAACCCGGACAGACCATTCTGGCAGAGGGGGAGCTTCATTAACATACTCCTCACTGTGGAGTCAGTTACAGCAGCAGTATCATTTCTTCTCTCTAAATACACACACTGTGCTGGTGTGTGTGTTGGGAATCTGAAACTGCCTTCTGTCTCCCCCCTCCAGGCTCCTACAGTCTCTGTTATCTCGGATCCCCCCTCTCCAATCACTAGTGCCCTGTTCTGAGAGAAGAGGGGGGCGGAGCTGAGGAGATCACTGGAGCTGCTGTCGGGCTGGCTGCTGCTCACTAGGAGGTGAGCTGATTTATTTATTTTTCTAAGGAAAGTTTCCTAGGGTGCAAAGTTCCAGGGGGATTTCTTTTGCACTGCATTGAAGGGTTAGGACAGGGAGAATCAGAAGAGACAGCAAGTGAGTGTGTGTGGGGGAGGTGGGGGAAGAGTCTGCAGCCCGATCACAGTATCTCCCAAGCAGCACACTTATCTACAGATACAAACATCCTCTGTCCAGATTATGTGATGTAATTTATGACCATTCACTTAACCCTGTGTGTATGTGGTGAGTCTACACCTCTGATTGCCCAGACTCAGAGCCTGGATAACACAGGGTTATATGAATGGTCATCAATTACCTTCACATATTCTGGACATACAGAGTTCTGGGGGCTGGCATCTTATAACAGATTGTTTTCATTGAGTAGTATTGTTGTATATTTTAGTAGATGACCACAAAAGCTTTTTTTTATTATAGGCATTACTATCTGACCACTTCTCAGCCCCCAACTCCCCCCAGCTTATATCACCCCCAGACCACTTCATACAGATCACTCAGAGCTGCTTCCTACCCCCCAACTGAGGGACATCATTCCATGGTCACCCCACAGACACTGCAAGTAATCCCTCCCCATTCTGCCCCCATCACACCCTCCGCACTCCTCTCCTGTACATACTGCCCCCATCACACCCTCCGCACTCCTCTCCTGTACATACTGCCCCCATCACACCCTCCGCACTCCTCTCCTGTACATACTGCCCCCATCACACCCTCCGCACTCCTCTCCTGTACATACTGCCCCCATCACACCCTCCGCACTCCTCTCCTGTACATACTGCCCCCGTCACACCCTCCGCACTTCTCTCCTGTACATACTGCCCCCGTCACACCCTCCACACTCTTCTCCTGTACATACTGCCCCCGTCACACCCTCCGCACTCCTCTCCTGTACATAGTGCCCCCGTCACACCCTCCGCACTCCTCTCCTGTACATACTGCCCCCGTCACACCCTCCGCACTCCTCTCCTGTACATACTGCCCCCGTCACACCCTCCGCACTCCTCTCCTTTGCATACTGCCCCCGTCACACCCTCCGCACTCCTCTCCTGTACATACTGCCCCCGTCACACCCTCCGCACTCCTCTCCTGTACATACTGCCCCCGTCACACCCTCCGCACTCCTCTCCTGTACATACTGCCCCCTTCACACCCTCCGCACTCCTCTCCTGTACATACTGCCCCCTTCACACCCTCCACACTCTTCTCCTGTACATACTGCCCCCGTCACACCCTCCGCACTCCTCTCCTGTACATAGTGCCCCCGTCACACCCTCCGCACTCCTCTCCTGTACATACTGCCCCCGTCACACCCTCCGCACTCCTCTCCTGTACATACTGCCCCCGTCACACCCTCCGCACTCCTCTCCTTTGCATACTGCCCCCGTCACACCCTCCGCACTCCTCTCCTGTACATACTGCCCCCGTCACACCGTCCGCACTCCTCTCCTGTACATACTGCCCCCGTCACACCCTCCGCACTCCTCTCCTGTACATACTGCCCCCGTCACACCCTCCGCACTCCTCTCCTGTACATACTGCCCCCGTCACACCCTCCGCACTCCTCTCCTGTACATACTGCCCCCTTCACACCCTCCGCACTCCTCTCCTGTACATACTGTCCCCATCACACCCTCCGCACTCCTCTCCTGTACATACTGCCCCCATCACACCCTCCGCACTCCTCTCCTGTACATACTGCCCCCGTCACACCCTCCGCACTCCTCTCCTGTACATACTGCCCCTGTCACACCCTCCGCACTCCTCTCCTGTACATACTGACCCCATCACACCCTCCGCACTCCTCTCCTGTACATACTGCCCCTGTCACACCCTCCGCACTCCTCTCCTGTACATACTGACCCCATCACACCCTCCGCACTCCTCTCCTGTACATACTGCCCCCATCACACCCTCCGCACTCCTCTCCTGTACATACTGCCCCCGTCACACCCTCCGCACTCCTCTCCTGTACATACTGCCCCTGTCATACCCCTCCAGAAATGTTAATTAATCACAAAACTATATATATATTGTATACTACATTAAAAAAATTGCCGTTCGTTGCATTGCACAGAGGTATTGAATTTAATGTGCTACACAAAAAAAAAATTGCCATGCCCTGCTAAAGTGTTCGGGTTTGGCTTGATGAAAAGGTGGCAACCCTAGTGCTGCAGTTCCCGGCAATTACATTGCCCGGCTGATCAGTATAGAAGTGGAGGTCGGGACTCGGATTACATTGTCCGAACTGCTGAATAAAGGTAAGAACCTGTGCCTGATAGACAGTAACTAGTCATGTTCCTCCCCCCGTCCACCAGAGGAGCAGATGAAGCCCAGAGTCACAGTCCGGTCTGGATCATGACGTGTCCGGGTACCAGGCAGAAGGAGACTCGGACACATGATTCAAAACGACTCAAAACCCGTACTGTCCGGGTGAATCCCAAACAGGTGGCAACCCTAGCCAAGAAACCTTAAGGATTTAGAGAAGATCTGTAAAGAAGAGTGGACCAAAATCCCTCCTGAGATGTGTGCAAACCTGGTAACCAACTACAAGAAACGTCCTACCTCTGTGCTTGCCAACAAGGGTTTCTCCACCAAGTACTGAGTCATGTTTTGCTTGGGGATCAAATTCTTATTTTACTCACTGAACTGCAACTCAATTTATAACATTTGTATTTTTTCTGGATTTTTGGTTGATATTCTGTCTCTATCATTTAAAATACAATTATGATAAAAATTATAGACCCTTCATCTCTTTGTAAGTGGGATCAAATAATGATTTTCCCCACTATATGTTCCCATCTTTGGTAAATTTCTATAAAAGCCTGGCGAAAATTAATAATAATAATGGCGCTCAGTATTAGCTACCTGTAGTTGTTGCTTTTGAACAGCAGAGGGCTCTCCAAACATCCAGATAATACTGTGAAGCTTATTAACTGAATGGCAGGGCAAAATAAAAAGACGTATGTGTGCAGTACATCTCTGCAATGCATGCATATTTCCTATGTTTTGTTCCTTTAATGACCTTGCAAGTACAGATAAGTACTTAATATTCTGCCAAAATGCTCTCCGCTTATATATATATATATATATATATATATATATTTTTTTTTTTTTTTTTTGTGGATTGGCACCACATGCCTTTTGTAGACTAAAATTTCAAGACTTGGTGTGAGTAAATCTAGAATTGATGCTGTGATTTAGAAACAGTCCAGAAACAAGTTTATTCATACGTAAAAATTAGAAAAAAGATAGAACATTTATACAACCAACATCTTTTGAGAGCAGAAGCCCTAAAGTGGAGCTCCAGCCAAAAGGGGAAGCTCCGCCTTTCTACCTCCACCCCCCCCCCCCTCTCCGCTGCCAATTTGGCACCTTTTGGGGGGGGAGTGGTTACCTGGTTTTGTCCCCTTCTTCCACCGCAGCCGGCCCATTCACAAATCTTAGCACGCTTCGTGCATACGCCGTGGGAAAGTGGCTGTGAAGCTGCAAGCTTCACTGTCGGTTTCCCTTATCAAGATGGCGGCGCTAGCACCCGATAGATGATTGAAACATTTTCTTGGGTGAGGATAGCGCTGGATTCCTGGACAGGTAAGTGTCATAATATTAAAAGTCAGCAGCTACAGAATTTGTAGCTGCCGACTTTTATTTTTTTTGCTGGGGGAGCTTGGAGCTCCTCTTGAAGCTGGCATCCTCCGGATAGAGGAACCTCCCCCAAGGGACATCCGGGTATTCTGACAACTGCACCCACCGCTGTCAAAATAGACTGATTAGCAACTGCTGTTGATTGGCTGCAGCCACTGATCAAGGAAATTTTTCAAACATGTCCCTTCAACAAAAGTCGATCAAACGACTGATAAACTTGCCAAATTTCATTCAGTGTATTGTCATCTTTACCCCCTTAATCATTGCTTGAGAGATAGGGAACAATATATGCAATTGTTGCTTCAACCAGCTTCTAACAAAAACTGTACAAAACAGTCACCATACCTAACAATTACTACCCAGTCTGTATACATTGTTCCCTATCTTCCCTACCCAATTAATTTACTACTCAGTCTGCATACATTGTTCCTCATCTTTCAAGCTATAATGAAGGGTTGACTTTATGTACAGTCTGCCATCACAGAACAATAAACTTGGATCTGAATCATAATTAGTGTGGCAGTTCAATTTCATATTTATTCTGGAACTGCAGTCTACACTCATTCCAGTCTGTTACTCATTTCAGTCACAGCCCAAAGTGATTATGGAGGCCCCTTGGTGTCCAATCCAGTGTCAAGAGATTGTATACTAATCCTACCTCCACTGATAATTAAAAAAAAGTGAAAAACTCAAGGATCCATTGCTGTCTATTCACTCCCTCACTGCAAGACTTGGTGTCAGCCCTGTCCATTTGTCTTTTGTTAAAGCTGAACTCCAGCCCTACCTTCCATCTTGCTTCCAGCCCTACCTTCCATCTTACACAGCTATGCGGGATCCTCTACTGTACTGATTTTTTAAATTCTGATTTCACTGCTATCACATACCTGGTTAGAGGCTGAAGTATGAGAGAGCTTCCCTTACAGCTCTGTTACAAACAACCCTGGAATAGTGACAGAGGGTGAAAGAGAAAAAAGTGGCTAAGAGTCCAGTCCACAAATGATTAATTCTGGTAGGAGACTTGGCATAGACATGTTCTTATAGACAGACAAGATCACTGGGCAACCAGGTGAAGATACTACAGAGTAGCAGACTGGAACTACAGCTAACAGGAACACCAGAACCTAAGACATCCTGAAGGCAGGATCTGAAACGGCCAGTGGCTGACAACCTAAAAGATAGGTATTAAGCAGGAGAGAAGGCAGACGGCATGGTCGGGATGCAAGCCAAGGTCAGCAATGTACAGTCAGCAGGATCATGGTCAGGAAGGAAGACAAGGTTATTAACAGGTAATCAGGCTTCATAGTCAGGAAGCAAGCTGAGGTCATCATAGGGTAATCAGTAGGATCATAGTCAGGAAACAAGCCCAGGCCATCAACAGGTATTCGGCAGGATCATTATCAGGAAGCAAGCCGAGGTCAACAGGTAATCAGTAGGATCATACTCAGGAAGAAAGCCAAGGTCATCAACAGGTAATCAGCAGATTCAAAGTCATGAAGCAAGCTGAGGTAACCTACAGGATTGTAATCAGGAAGTATGTTAAGGTCATCAAGGGGAAATCAGCAGGATTATAGTCAGGAAGCAAGCCAAGATCAGCAACAAGTAGAGTGGTCAGAACTGAGCTGGGTCACAGCAAGAGGACAGAGCATAGAAGAATCCAGAAACAAGACAGGTCAGCCATGGAAAATAGAAAACAAACACAGATTCTTGAAACTAGGAACAGCTAAAGGTCATACAGCAATCTCCTGTTTCAGTACTCTTCTTTAACCACTTCACTACCCGGGCCATGGTAAAATGACGTCCACAGATGGGATCTCCCATCCTGGGTGGACGTCATGTGACGGCCTGGGTTTCCCGGCCGTCTAGGGGGCGAGAGCGTGCGCCCGCCGCGTTGCTCGGGACCCGGTGCGTGTGCCCAGCGGCCGCGATGTCCGCCGCGCACCCGCGATTGCCCGTTAACCGAGCCGGACCGTGGATCTGTGTGTGTAAACACACAGATCCACGTCCTGTCAGTTGAGAGGAGACCGATCTGTGTTCCCAGTACACAGGAACACCAATCGGTCTCCTCCCCTTGTGCGTCCCCTTGCCCTACAGTTATAATCACTCCCCTAGGAAACATTTAACCCCTCTTCTCCCCCTAGTGGTTAACCCCTTCCCTGCCTGTCACATTTATACAGTAATCAATGCAATTTTATAGCATTGATCGCTGTATAAATGTGAATGGTCCCAAAAATGTGTCAAAAGTGTCCGATGCGTCCTCCATAATGTCGCAGCCACGAAAAAAAATCAAGACTATTACTAGTAAAAAAAATAAATAAATAATTTTTTTTTTAAAATGCCATAAATCTATCCCGTATTTTGTAGACGCTATAAACCAATCAATATACGCTTATTGCGACTTATTGCGATTTTTTTTTACCAAAAATATGTAGAAGAATACATATCGGCCGAAACTGAGGAAAAAATTTGTTTGTTTTTTTTTAAATTGGGATATTTATTATAGCAAAAAGTAAAAAATATTGTGTTTTTTTCAAAATTGTAGCTCTTCTTTTGTTTATAGCGCAAAAAAATAAAAACCGCAGAGGTGATCAAATACCACCAAAAGAAACAGAGCAAAATCTGGACTTGAGTTCCCAGCTCACCAACCAACAAATCTAGTAGTCCTTAGCTGAGGTTCTGTTTTCTTTCACGTCGAACTGTAAGTAGCAAAAATGAAAGTCTATTATGAGTGGTGAGTAAGAGTTGGAATAATTTTGTAATTGTACATGGTGTAAACCTCATGGGGACATTCTAATGCCCCGTACACATGGTCGGATTTTCCGACGGAAAATGTGTGATAGGACCTTGTTGTCGGAAATTCCGACCATGTATGGGCTCCATCACACATTTTCCATCGGAATTTCCGACACACAAAGTTTGAGAGCAGGCTATAAAATTTTCCGACAACAAAATCCGTTATCGGAAATTCCGATCGTGTACACAAATCCGACGCACAAAGTGCCACGCATGCTCAGAAAAAAATTAAGAGACGAAAGCTATTGGCTACTGTCCCGTTTATAGTCCCGACGTACGTGTTTTACATCACCGCGTTCAGAATGATCGGATTTTCCGACAACTTTGTGTGACCGTGTGTACGCAAGACAAGTTTGAGCCAACATCTGTCGGAAAAAATCCTAGGATTTTGTTGTCGGAATTTCCGATCAATGTCCGACCGTGTGTACGGGGCATAAGAAGCCAGAGGGTGATCTAAAATATAATTTTGAGTTGACAGATCCTATGATACATAGTTAAAATGAAAAAGGAAGATCAGGGTACATGTGCTGGCAGATTGCTCCTGGTATTTATTTTTATAGATGATAAATATAAATGGTGAATTTAGGCTGTATTTGCAGAGTAGAAAATGAGTCAAAGAGTAAGCAAGCATGGTGGCACTCTATATGAATCAATGACAAGGTGTTGATAGAATCAACAATGTGTTATCTGTAATCCATGAAAGTTAAAAACATACCAGGGTTGTTGGCCGCAAAATATTACTATATGGTGAATGAGGCAGCTGTACTTACAGTGCATGCTCTAAACTACATGAAACATCCTATGGGCATTTAGGGGACTATAAATACAAAGATGTCCCTATGTAGAAAAGTTATCTACAACATATATAAAGCAAAAATGTATTTATCAACTATTTCTATACATATAGGACATTTGACATACTCTCTCCTATGTGACACAAAAATGTCTGTGAATTTATCTGCTTGTCCATTTTGTGTATTTTCCATGCAGTCTGTTTATTAAGTGCAAAACGAATAATAGTAGGACCTAACACCAAGACAAAGTGGTTCAGCTTTTTATTGAGCAGTCATGAGGTTTATGGCACAGAGTCTGTGCCGGACTTCTGTAAACATAGTCCCCTTCACATACATCAGTCTGTACATTAAAATGCAGAACCATGGCTCTGTATTATCTCCAATATGACAGTATTTTGGATGGAGGCTTTGTTAATACAGCCAATCTGGTTTACTACTTTCCATAGGTTATGTCAGCTCTATTCCGGGATGTGAAACAAAGCACTGGGATGTCTAATTTTCCAATCGGCAATGCATATTGTGAATAATCTCATATTGCAGAAGTTAAACCTTTGTATCTTGTGAATAGATTGATATATAAAGTGATTGTCAATTATGAATGTCCCTGCTTTCACAAACTAAACAAACACTGCAGCCTTTTTGAACCTTTTTGCCACAGGGGAACCCTTGAAATGATTTTCCGGTCTCTGAGGAATCCTTGCTAATTTATTGGTGGTCAGTGAAAAAATTTTCCTTGCATTGATGGTCAGTAGAAAAAAATGCAACCCCTATGGACAGCTAAAAAGTCCTTCGCTTCATACAACTGGGTCTACCAAGTAGTGTTGACGCCGGTAATATGCAGGTACCATGAAATGGGAATTTAATCAGCCACAGCTTAAGGAACCCCTAACAACTCCTGAAGGAACCCTAGTTGAGAATAGCTGAACTACTATATATATTTTCTGTCTATAGGATTGAACTTTGGTGCAAGAGTATATGTCTAAACAAGAGTTTATTCTAACCAACATTACAATGGATCACAGTCCATCTTTGTCAAGGTCAAGCGCCTTGACAAAGATGGATTGCATCGGGAGCTCCTCAAGACCATTATGATTCAACACACCGCCCACCAGAAAGGACCCTGCAAACGAGGCTACTGGAAATCAAAAATCAAAAAAGTCCATTCCAAAGTTAGGGGTCTAGACAGGACTAATCTATTAATCAGCCAACTTCCACAACAAACCAAAGCATCTGATCCACCTGTGTTCTCCACCAATTACAGTTGACAATTCAAAAATATAAAATGTATCATAGCCAGACATCTTCCTGCTTTATACAGTGATGACAGCTATAGGAATGTAGCACCCTGGTGTTTAGGCAGGGTTGCTAGTAAATTGTTGTTTTTTTATTTTTTTTTTAACAGTAAATAGGTTTTTATTTTAAAAGTATTGAAGTTAACGCTAGGTAGTTGCCCTGGTTAAATGTTAGTAGATCCACTGATTCCTCTCTAGTTCTGGACTTGCTGCACCTCCTCTCTTCTGTCGCCCGGTGGCATTATGCTGGTGACATTAGATAGACAAGGGCTTAGCAAGGTCAGGTTATGAACTGATGGGGTGTCTCAGCCTATTGGCGGGGTGTTACTTTAACCCTTGGTCTGCTGGGAGAGCCTATTTATTTGGGTGGAATCAGGTGATCAGGGTTTTGTGCTACCTGGATGGCTGTCTGGGTGGACGTGTGTTATGTTGCCTCGGGCTGCTGGGCCAGAAGCCTGAGGCCTATCCCGGGGACATCCGGCTGCTAGGATGTCTGAGAGCCTATCCGGAAGCAGGAGAAGCAGTGCAAGGTTGGGACTGCCGGATTGGAGTCCAACCAAGAGTAGTGGTTCAGCCGGACGGGGGACCAGTTGTGGTCGGAGGTAGAGGGGAAGCTGTCGCCACTAAGGGACTAAGGGACCATCCACCTTATTACCGGAGACCACTGCGAGTAAGCTGGAGCCAGTACCAAAGCAGTCTTTTCACTAGCTGGGGACGGTGAAGAAGTGGGAAATCTTCAGCAAGTGCCAAGCCACGGACCCAGTGGGACAGCAGAGGTGACGCCAGGGACCCAGCAGGTAAGCGGGGGTGACACTTGAGGAAGATACCCAGTTATGGAAGTGGAAGAGCTCAGGGGATCCAGTGGCTATTGCATCTGGAAGTCTAGTGAGAGACTGGGAGCTCAGTAAGTAAAAGTCTACAGTGAGAGACTGTAGTGTAAGAGAAGAACTATACTGTGTTGCCAAAGGTTAAGTACAACTACCGTTAGTGACTGTTACAAGATTTGTTGCCATAGGAGACAGCGGTCCTACCTATACAGAAGTGGTATTTGGCTGTCTCTGAGAAGTCTCGGAGTCTGCCAATTATAATTGCATCTACTTAAAGAGGAGTTCCACCCAGGGGGTCCATTAAAAAAAAAAAAAAAAAAAAAAATGAAAAGTCAGCAGCTACAAATACTGCAGCTGCTGACTTTTAATTGGACACTTACCTCTCCAAGGGTCCAGCGATGCGGGGGATCGAAGCCCCGCTCGTCCCCCCCCTCCGCTCGTCGGTGCCGGCATTTCAACTGTGGGCGCCGGGCTGTGACTTCACAGCCTGGCACCCACTGCGCATGCGCGAGCGGCGCCACGCGCCGTGATTGGCCGCTCAATCACCTGGGACCTGTAATGGGTCCCAGATGATTGACAGGAGGGAGGGAGCAGAGCCGAGCCCTTCCTGTGCGGAGGGGGAAGTGATGTCACCAGCCCAGGCAAAGGAAGAGGCAGACTACGAGGGACCACCTAGCAACAGGCATTTAGAGGTAAGTGAAAAAAAAAATATCCAAATTTTTTTGGGTTTTTTTTTTAGAATTTTTCAGGTATTTTTGTTTTTTTGGGTGGAACCCCACTTTAAGGGTGTCCTGACCCTAACCCACTCTCCCACAATTCTGTTAAGAGACAAGAAATCTCTTTTGCATTCAAAAAGTGTCTGGCGCCCATCACTACATCTTGCATCACACCCACCATGCCTTGTAACCCACTCTACAAAGACTGATGTCAGCTAATAAGAACACAAATCTGGCCAGACATTTTAACCAATTTCACCAACAAAACACAGTTCAAATAGTTGAAAGAATAAATTGTCCAGTCCGTAGTGGAGACTGCTTCTTCTTTCTTTGTAGAAGGGATGGGACGCTTATTGGATATTTAGGGTGGACACCAGAATCCCTAAAGACTTCATGATTGGGACATCACTCACTACTATGAATAAATACATAAGATCATCTTTATCTTTATTTCAATTTCAACACTAAATATGCAATTAGATATGGGCCTTCTATATTTATTAGTATATTCTAGAATGTTTTCCATTGTTTTGGAGATTACATTCAATTTTTATTTATTAGTGATATAAAAAGCTTTTTTCACTTTCTATAAAACAGAGAACAAGAAAAATGTTTTTTTTCTTTTTCCTTGAACATTTTTTAATGATAGAACAATAAAGATTTGTTTTTAATGGGTTTTGGGAGGGAGCATAGGGAGGGGTAAATCCTTCCGGTCCTTAAGTGGTTAGAGGGGAACTTTACCCTTATCTTAAAGGTTACAATAAAGGCACCTTTAGAAATGTTTATTAATGGCAATCTACAAAATAATACTTATAGATATTTGCAGGTTTTTATTCTTTAAATACCTTACCTTTCTTTTCCTCCCCACTCTTCTCAATGTGGCCATTTCCACTCAGGTCAGATGTATCCATGTCTCTCTCTCTCTCTTTTTTGTTTTGTTTTAAAAAACAGGAGTTTTTTGTTTTTCTTTATTCAAAAATAGTCCAAAATAAATCCAAACAAAATTGTTTGACATGGTGAGCATAGTCCAGATAAGCATATAAAACTCACAATGGAGACGTCATCCAACAAAAAAGAAGTGTGGTCGAATATACCTGGTTCAACACATAAGGGTTGATTTAATAAAGGCAAATAGGCACCTTGCAAGTGCAGTTTCTCCAGACCTTAATAAATGAGCAGAAGCCCTGCTGACTTCCGTCATCCAATCATGTGCAAGCAAAAATGCATTCTTAAAAATTTTCCTAGCACGTAATTGGTTACTCTTTGCAAAGTGAAGCCTTACCTCATTTACTAAACTCTGAAGCTGCACTTGCAGAGGGCATCTTGCCTTTAGTAAATTAACCCCATAATGAGCATTACTGCGTCAGATGCGATTTTAAGGATAAGCACAGGACACAGGAAATGGACAAAATGGGATATAATTGGGGGGGGGGGGGTGGCGCAAAGGGGGTAGGGGGGAATCCATCTATCTTCACTTCATGAAATTCTGCTTCCTGGAACTCTGGGTCAGCTTCCTGGAACATATGACAGAAACCTCCCAAGATGCATCTGTAAGGTCCTGGTTACATCACCAGTGCCTCACTCAGCCAGGAAGTGGAAAAACAGTATCTGTAAGTAAATGCAAAAAAAAATATTTAAATGAATGAATGTAAGATGATTTCCTATCAGCATGTATGCTGCTGTGATTTTTAGTGAAGGGGGTAAAGGTCCAATTTAAGTGTATGTCAGATGGGGTGATCTGAACAGAGAACCCACCATCACCAGTGGCTCCTGCGGGGGTAAGCGATACAGCTGTATGCAAAGCTGTCTATGAAGCTACTACTTGAAAAGCTGGCACACTGAAAACAATAAAAATACCCGTATGTATCGGCGTATAACACGCTCATTCAATTTAAGAGGGAAGTTTCAGGAAAAAAACTTAAAATTTAAATAAGGAACTTTGAAACAAAATAAGGGTCAATGCCCATCTGCAGCCTCACCATTGCCATCAATGCAGCCTTAACAATGCCCATCTGCAGCCTCACCATTGCCATCAATGCAGCCTTAACAATACCCATCTGCAGCCTCACAAGTGCCATCAATGCAGCCTCATCAGTCCACATCAATGCAGCCTCACCATTGCCATCAATGCAGCAGCCTCACCATTGCCATCAATGCAGCGGCCAAACCATTGCCATCATAGCAGCAGCCTCACCATTGCCATCAATGCAGCAGCCTCACCATTGACATCAGTGCAGCAGCCTCACCATTGCCATCAATGCAGCAGCCTCACCATTGCCATCAATGCAGCAGCCTCACCATTGCCTTCAGTGCAGCCTGATCGATGCCCATCTGCAGCCTAGAGGGGACAGGGAGGGGGGCGGGACGAGCGCCGACAGATTACATACAGTGAGAATCTCATATGATAGACAGAACAGTGGTCCAATGGCGGCCCAGGAGACGGGACTTCCTATTACAGAGACCGCCAAGTAAACAGGAGATTCTCACTGCATGTAATTTGACGGCGCTCATCCCAACCCCCTCCCTGTCCCCTCCAAGGCAGCTAAAATTGAAGTATTGGCGTATAACACGCACACGCTATTTGCACCTGATTTTCAGGGTGAAAAAGTGAGTGTTATACGCCAATAAATACAGTACTTCTTTTTCCATGGAGTGAGGAAAGGTTGGAACCTTGTTACATTTTTTTTGTTGTCCTCTTGGAGAAGATTCCTTCTTACTTTCTTGTTGTTCAGGACAGTGAAATCATCCAAATGGAACACAGATAGCTGTAAAAACCTTACAAAGGTTCTAACCCTTTCCTACTCTATTCAAAAATGAAAAACATTTTGAGTGAAGTACCACCTTATGGCTGAACATGATATACTGTAGATATGTAATTTGTTACATTTTAATATGTAATAGATGATTTGTCTGTTTCTCTATTGTTGTGTTCTTATCACTGGGGTACTTGCCAATAATGATTCACAGTTAGGTTCTTCAACTCTGAAATAAGTCATTCTTTAAAAACATGAAATTGTGACAAAAGTAGGAGAGCAAGTTAACGAGCGTGTATATTTGGCATTAAGCCCAGGAAAGATTTTTATCACCATCTCCTAAGAGGCCTGAATGTAAATTATGGCTCGGTTTATCTTGTGCGCCACACTGCAATGTTTCCGAGAGACTCTCATATGGCAGAGTGTTGAGATTATTTAACCTTGTTCTGAAATGAATTAATTTACTTTCCTTTCTTGGGCTTTGAATAAGAAGGAACTACATCCTAATTAAAATCTAGGGAATTATTTTAAATAAAGTGGATGTAAAAATCTCTAAATATGTTCAAAAATAGGAAAATTCAATCTTTAAAGTGTTACTAAACCAAGGACCATGCCTTCACTATATATGGTCTCCCACAGTATACAGAAATGCAATTATTTTAGTAAATATAAACTGCTAAATACCTTTTCTCATCAGCACTATATAGCAGTCTTGTGACTTCTATCAGTGTCCGGCCGAGCACTGGTTAAAGAAGGAGAAGTTTTCATTCTCCTCTGACTGTCCCATAAGGGTGCATGACCCCTGACTTTCTGTCTGGACAGTGCTGATTGGCCCTGTGCTGATCACATGCACCCCCCCCTCAAAAAAAACTCTAGCAATACATGCCAAACTGAGCATGTGCAGAGTGACTCCTAGGGCTCCATTCTATAAGGAGATGGATAGGGGACAGTGAAAGAGGGGGAGGATCAGAAAAGACAGGATCAAACAGTCTTTTTGCCCAATGCGGAGGGTTAACCCCTTAGGTTCCACAGTGAGTATAACAAGCATGCTTTACTGCATGCTTTACTGGTTTTAATAACACAAAAGTCATTATAATTGTGCAGACCTATTTATTTATTACTGGCATTTATATGGCGCTAGCAATTTATGCAGTGTTTTCAAGGAGTTTACAATCTAATGTCCCTGTTTGCCATGCATACATATACATACTAGGGCCATTTAAGACAGGAGCCCTATAACATACCAGCATGTGTATGGGGTGTGGAAGGAAACCAGAGTACCCGGAGGAAACCAATGCAGGCACAAGGAGAACATGCAGGTAGTGTCCTGGTTGGTATTCAAACCAAAGACCCCTAGTGCTGCAAGGCAGGGGTGCTACCCACAGCCTCTTGCTCTCCCCTATGCCTAGATTGTCCTCTCCAGTACCCGTGCAGAGTAGACAGAAGCCAGGGAGTGCTCAGTAGCTTCTCCCAAGCAGCCAGAGGGGCTGGGCAAGGAGTGTGAGCACTTCCTCCCCTCGTCCCACAGGGGGGGCAAAGATAGTAGCCCTGCAAGTGATTTATTTTCGGGGTAAGTGAATGACCTACCAATACATACTGCTCACTGACTGCAAAGCTACTAAATCCTGCTCACTGACCACCCTGCAACTGCATACTGCTCACTGATCCGCTGCAACTGCATACTGCTCACTGATCCGCTGCAACTGCATACTGCTCACTGATTCGCTGCAACTGCATACTGCTCACTGACCCCCCCCCCCCGTCATTACATACCGCTCACTGACCACCCTTTCACTTCAGACTGCTCACTGACCACCCTGGCACAACATACTACTCACTGACCCCATGCAACTGCATACTGCTCACTGACACCCCCCCCCACCGTCATTACATACCGCTCACTCACTACCCTGCCACTACATCCTGCTCACTAACCACCCTGCCACTACATACTGCTTACTGACCGCCTTGCCACCACATACTACTCACTGATCCCCCTGCCAGTAAATACTGCTTACTGACCACCCCGTCACTACATACTGCTCACTGATCACCCTGTCATTACATACCACTCATTGATCACCTTTCCACCACATACTACTCACTGATCCCCCTGCCAGTAAATACTGCTTACTGACCACCCCGTCACTACATACTGCTCACTGACCACCCTGTCATTACATACCACTCATTGATCACCTTTCCACTACATGCTGCTCACTAATCACCCTGCCACTACAAACTGATACTACCCTGTCACTGCATACTGCTCATTGAATGTCTTGCCACTACCTACTAATTACTGACTGCTCTACAACTGCATACTGCTCACTGACTGCCTTGCCACTACACACCGCTCACTGACTGCCCTGCCACTACATACTGGTCACTGATTGCCCCACAGCTCCATACTGCTCACTGGCTGCCCTGCTCATAGGTGTGCGTAGCCCATTGCATTAGGGTGTGCACCCCAAAGCTCAAACACACGTGTGTGTGTGTGTTTGTATGTATACATTGTCAGTAGGGCATTGGATGGTGTCACTAGAGCAGTGGATGTATCAGTAGGACAGAGGTCGGTGTCAGTAGGACACTGGATGGTGCCAGTCAGTAGAGCAATGGATGTGTCAGTAGCACAGTGGATGTGTCAGTAGGGCAGAGCTCAATGTTAGTAGAGCAGTGAATGGTGTCAGTAGAGCAGAGATTGGTGTCAGTAGGGCAGTGGATGGTGTCATTAGGGCAGTGGATGGTGTCAGTAGTTTTTTATTTGTATAATTGTATTTATTTATTTTTTTCTACAATATTTTTGTTTCCCTGGGGGTCCACAAAGGAAAATTTACGGTCTACCTTTCACCTGCCCATGATTAATGGGTAGATCATGATCAATGGGTTATCAAGCCCCAAACTAGGGTGTGCCCAGGCACACCCGACACACCCTGTGCACCTGCCTATGGCCCTGCCACTGCATACTGCTCACCGACTGCTCCACCACTCCATTCTGCCCACTGAACAGTGAACACCCTACCACTACATACTGCTCACTGACTGCCTTACCACTCAATACTGCTCACTGACTTCCCTGCCACTACATAGTGCTCACTGACTTCCCTGCCACTACATTACGCTCTCTGTCTGCCCTGCACTTTCCATGTACTTCACAACTCTACTTGCTACCATTTCTTACTGTCCTGCGCTCCATACTGCTCATTGCACTTTTCTATGTACTGCTCTGCACTTATACTACAGTTACACCAAGCAGAACAAGGGAGGGGGGTCCTGTCTGGTAGGCTGTATGGGATCCCATGATTTCTAAAGGTAGCCCTGTTTAGACACAGTAAATGGTCATAAATCAATCATAACTAAACCTTTGCAAACATATTAATTTGGGACCTAGGGCTCATTCAGCAAGCCACACTGAAGGCACGACTGTTGGTTTTACACTGGGAGGAACAGTGCCAATGTAGTGATCCTGGCGCATTGCACAGTTTACTTAATTGACATGTCACAAGCGACATTTCATTCTGTTCTAATCGCTGTGGCAGCATTGCAATGGGGTACTTTTCAGCGCAACACACTGTGCTAAACAAAGTAGTGCATACAATATTTCTTCACAGTGCAGTGATGGAAACTTACGTTCCATGTCTTTGCATTGCGACTGAGCTGATCAGCCAGCCCTGTGCAATTGTTGTGGAGGAGCCCATAATACGGAACCTTACAGTAAAATGCAAGATATGCTTTCAATACCCAGGCCCCCTCTCTTTTCACAAATCACCTACTATTAGTAGATGTAATGTACTTATAAAGAAAAAAGTATGGGTTTACACTTACCTCACCTGCATCTTCTGCCTGTGGTGCCATAGATGACATCACACTCCTTTCAGGTGGATCCTGTGGAATTCAAAGCAGCCAAAGTCTCATGGAAATCTCTCTTGGACTGCAGGGTCTTTTTTTGAAATTGTGCTGTTCTGCATTTTCCTGGAATCTTTCCAAAAGGATGGTGACGTCGTGCCCAGCAATTCAGGAGAGGGGGGTAAGGTAAGTACATATCTAAATTTTTTTCTTTACAGCTACATTTTATATCTGCTAACAGGGGGTTAGGCGGTCTTACAATTTGAGTGGACCTTGCATTTCACTGCCCAAATGGTTCTCTTTAGGACTGTTGTTGCGCTGCCCCCCCTCCCACATGAGCCACTGAATAGATGCCCAGGGTTCTTTTCCCAATAATTGCCCCGCAGCCAGGCACACAATTCCAGTCACTCTTCAGACTCATTAACCAGTCTAGGGGTATGCCTTTTGCTGCTTTAATGAAAACTTGAACTTGGGAAGGAGGGTAATTGTAGGATACTGCAGTAACTCCTAGCAACAAACTTGAGAATATTAATCATCCTCTTAGGGAAGTGACTCCTTGCTTGCAGCAAAAGTTGGACTAAGCTTGTCAGGGACACTATAATGGTGTGTAGTGGTGTAGTTGCCACTAGTAACAAACATCGACCAATTCACCCCGCTGCCAGACTCCCATATCACTTGCAGAGACAATGAACAGTCCTTTGCTGGTTTTGTTTTTGTTTGTTGGGTGGTACAACTTGGTTGGGGGAAAGGGGTATATGGGATGCCCATAGAATAGTTTATTTCGCCATCATACTTAGAGATTTTACAGATTAGCACATAGTTTGAGCCTGAAGAAATGATGTGCATGTTTAACAGATATGATCTTTCTCCTGCATCACTATGCAGATTATTGCTCCCCCTCTGCGTAACTCCTGCAGACTATCACTTCCAGAATTTCCTCACCCATGACCGTGTAAGAATGAGGACATCACTCTTGACCGTGTAAGGGTGATGTTCCCAGAAAACCTCTCCTCCTGCACAAACTTATCCTGTAGATATCAATGTAATGTCACATCTTCTTCTGTAAGCAAGAAGGACCCACTCTGGATAGTTCCTCAAGCTGGCGCTGGTTGCTCGCTGCTACTAGGCCAGAGACCAGCAACACCTCTCCCCGGAGGCCTAGTATTTTAAAAGCACATATTGAGCGGTGGACTACTGTTCCCAGCTAGCCCAGCTTGCAAATCCTGTGCCCTCAGGCCACATCGATTTGACAAAACTGCCCACAGTCTCTCCTTTGATCCAGGACTCTTCATCATTGACCGTGTAATGATGAGGACTTCACTAATGACTGTGTAGAACAGACTTCCTGGCACATCCAGCCCTCCACTGTGGTACACTCACCAACCTTTCTCTGCCCCGAGTCCTTGATGGAGAACTTGACCGGACTGTATGTTCCGACAGCTTCACCTGCCCCTCTGCTCCAGGTGTTCCTCATCAATGACCGTGTAATGATGAGGACATTGCCAATGACCGTGTAAAGGCAAAGTTCCTTCACAGTTGTTCCCGGGCCTCCCCCTGCGATCGGCGCACCCCTCCAGATGGGGGTGCCCTCTTGCTGCTGTCTAGTACTCCATTGTCCACTTCACCCGGCCGACAACTCCCCCCAGTGGCACGTTACCTCAGCTTATATAGGAGGCTCGTCCCCTGCCAATTCCAGTTGGGGAGCTTGCAGCATAGGCCTGCCTAAATTTATCTGTGCTGACTAGTCTAGTTAGTAAAAATTATATTACTAGCACCTACCTATTGGTAGAGGGTGCTACAGGTGCATCCCCTTTAGGGAGAACTGACTCTGTTACAAGAGATTTACCAGCAGCAGTAATATGAGCAAAAGTCCTTGTATAAATACCGTATTTATCGGTGTATAACACGCGCCGGCGTATAACACGCACCCCAAGTTTAGGAGAGAATTTTAAGGAAAAAAACTTTTAGGAGGGAAGTTTAAGGAAAAGAAACTTACATTAAAATGCCCATCAATGCAGCCTCATCAGTGTTCATCTGCAGCCTTTTCAGTGTCAGTGCAGCCTTGTCCCCAGTGCAGCCTTGTCAATGCAGCCTTGTCAATGCAGCCTTATTAATGCAGCCTTGTCCCCAGTGCAGCCTTATTAATGCAGCCTTGTCCCCAGTGCAGCCTTGTCAATGCAGCCTTGTCAATGCAGCCTTGTCCCCAGTGCAGCCTTATTAATGCAGCCTTGTCCCCAGTGCAGCCTTATTAATGCAGCCTTGTCCCCAGTGCAGCCTTATCAATGCAGCCTTGTCCCTGCAGCCTTGTCCCCAGTGCAGCCTAGTGTCCATGCCTCCTCCTGCCGCCGCCGCCGCCATACACATAGTAGTTGTTTTAAATATGGCGCCGCGGAGTTCGGAGAGACTCGGCGCCGGCGGAAGTGAACGAACGCCGCCGAGATACACATAGCCGAGGATTCTCGGCTCTTTCCGGCGCCGCTCACAGTCCCGCCCAGCGTGGGCGTGACAGTGAGCGGCGCCGGAAAGAGCCGAATACACCCGACTATGTGTATCTCGGCTCTGTGATTTCGGCAGCGCTCGTTCAGCACCGCCGAGTCTTTCCGAAGTCCGCGGCGCCATATTTGAAACTACTCGCTATGTAAATGTCGGCGGCGATCGCCGACATTCACATAGCGATAGCGGGGATCGGCGTATAACACGCACCCACGACTTTCCCCTGATTTTAAGGGGAAAAAAGTGCGTGTTATACGCCGATAAATACGGTAGTTAATGGAGTGAGCTCTTCAGGACACCACAGGCAATGTCCTCTTTGAATGACAATGCCTTTAGCACAAGAGGGTTGGCAAAAGCACTCAGTCTCTAAGATCTTTCACATTAGCGTGTACTCACTACTGTCCTTGGATAATTGGTTACTTCCTTCCAATATCTTCCAGACATTCTCCCATTGATCGCAGACTAGATCCCCAGACCATAAAAAAAATCCCTCAGTCAGCTTGAGCAAAAATTGCAGTAGTATCTTAGCTGGATCTCCGATAAACCCAGACACATGACAGGCTTGCCCCCCCCCCCCCCCACAGGCTGTGATCTCCTCCTCAAGGACAAGACTCCTCTGTTCCAGGTCTCAGAGTATTTATACACAGTCCTAGCCACCACCCGGGCAACCCTTCCCAGGGACCGGCCAGGGCTGCATAAATATTCAGCTGCCAATTTGACTTTCCCAGCCCTCTATCTTCCAGAACATTTCCAACCAAGCAGGGGGAACAGTCGACCCTGCAGCCAGTGAACCACAGAACAGACCTAACTAATCACATACAGCTACACTGACTACAGTAAGCCAGAACTACATTTTTTAAAAATGAAATGCAGATCCACCGAATATAGTGAGCCATAACTAAATTTACCTAACCTATCTAGGAGGGTTCTACACTGTGTTTACAGAAATTGTTCCAGATGGTTTATTTGAAAATGTATAATTTATCATGTTTGGCATATACTGTATATATAGTAATGTTGTGGCAATGTTATAAGTTCATTTGACTTATACACTCAGGCATGTTTTTTTTTGGAGCGTGCCAAGTAAACAGTAAAGGAATGTCAGTGATATTATTCAGTTATGTCAGGATTCCTCCGCTAAGTTCCATGTCCATTCCCTCACCAGGAATGCAGCTGGGTGTGCAGATGGGGACTCTTGCTTCTCTCCAATACATGTAAAAAAAAAGACCTGTCTGGCTTTTGTAACTAATGGATGAAGATCTCACTAACAACCCCTCTGCATCTGGAATCCAGCACCTCCTGGTGACAGATTTGAGGGAAGGGGCATTGTATTTTTTTCCCTATTAAAAGAACAGCTTTGTGATTGGCATGCTGGCTGGTGTCTAATCCTTCTCTTATGGGCATTCTAGTAGGTATGGCAGAAGCCCTGGGCTGGTAGACCATTGGGTAGCACAGTGTGTCTTATAACCAAGTTATAAGCAAAATGACAAGTCCTTTAAGCTGGGCACATACTAGTAGTAGTAGTATTTTTAAACGGATGTCCTTTTAGCATACCCCATGTAGGAGCTGCAAGAAAAATGGGATCCCCACCCCTGCACAGCCTGGCACATTGCATGTCCACAGTCACACTTGAGTCAGAAAACAATCCAGTGCTTTTTTTTTTGTATTTTATTGAGGGGATAAAACTTGGATAGGGATAAGGGTATTATGGGATGCCCACTTGACTTTAGAAAACACTTCAGGGACAACTCTTCCTATATACAGTATACAGGTATATACAGTCTCACTCCTCTTCTTCCTCCAGCACTCACTTGCTTTCAAAAAACAGACTCAGCTGGGACACTTTTAGTGAATCTGGCAAAGCACTCAGCCAGATCAAAGCAAAAGCCCTTTACAGGCAGGAACCCGAGGCTCCCTTTAAGTGTGTAGCAAACAGTCAGTATCCAGCTCTACATCCCTGTGGCTACTGATCCCAGCACCAGCTCTTCAGGCATTGCCAGTCCGCCTAACTACAGCTCCCCCTTTCACTAGCCCTCCTGGCTACTTCTCCTCAGTCTTCCCAGACTGACTCCACAGTTTCCGGACTGCTCACACACCAGCCCACCCGGCTGACTCTCCTGGAGAACTCCTGGATGTGCTGTCCTGTTCCTTCTGTCTTCTCCTTGATCCCGTGACTCCAGGAAGGATATCCTCCATGTGTTATAGAGTGCCCTCCAGCACCCAAGCCCATGGCCTGAGGTCACCCCCCTCCAGACTAGGGGGCACAGTCAAGGGCCACTGACAGCCTCCTCAGCACTCCTCCATCTTCCACCCGACTGCCCTTTCTAGCATGACCCATGAGTATTTAAGCCAGCCCACTTTGCTGGGGATTTGCTGGGGATTGGCTGGGGCCCTCATCAATACTTCAAGCAACCCTTCCTAAACTCCACCCTCTATTTCTGGATACTTCTTCGAGGTTCCAGAGAGCCAGGGGAGTCACCAGTGGTGCTTTCCTACACTAACAACTATGTACACTAGTACCTAGCTAGAGGGTGCTACAGTCCATATGTATGAAATTTTGTACAAAAATTCTCAGAACATTCGTAAGCTTGACTGACAAGTATTTGACGAAAGTAGTTCAAGATTTTGCTTGCTTTTTACATTCTATTTTGGAGTGATTGGACTTTACTGAACAAAACACACATACACTGTTAAAAATGTGTTTGCGTAAGAAAAATTTTCAGTCCTGCTCCTTCGAAATGTTCTCATCACTGCAGTCAAAAGCGAACATCGATGTGACCCTACTAAGGATTAGAAAATTGAACAAATGTTCTTCAAATTAATTTTTTTTACCAAAACTCTAGTAGTGTATACCCAGCTTTAGCAGGGGAGAAGGCTTTGCCAGCTGAGTGGGGAGCATTGGGGGGCAGGAGAGAGGAGCCCAGATTTAAGATGGCAGTAGATGGATCCAAATTCAGCTAGCTCAGACTCGTGTGGCCTCTACTGCTGGACAGAAGTCAGAAGTCAATCTAACAATCAACTTCCATGGAATTTGCTTTTTGGAAAATGTTCTTGATTAACGGCTGCAGCCTCTGATCAGTGTATACTGACAGCAGAAAATTCCCAGCAGTTAGTATACGTTTTGATTGTGTGGATGGACAAAAAAAAAGATCCATCTATGGCTAACTCTGAAGTTTTAAAGTGTATCTAAATGTCCTTTGGCGGTGCTCCTGGCCCCGCCCTTCTGCCATGTGCCCCCACAGCAAACAGCTTGCTGTGGGGGCACCCAAGCAGGCTTGCTCCCAAGCCTCAGCCCTGCGTTTCCATTCACACTCAGAGCCTCGACTCAGCCCCGCCCCCTCTCTCTTCTCATTGGCTCACTGGCTGTGATTGACAGCAGTGGGAACCAAAGACCAAGGTCTCTGCTTTCAGATATTTAAGTGTATTTCTCCAGAGGATGCGATTCTATACATAAGCATCTTGTCCTTGAATCACCAGTCATGTTATGATTCATGTAACTATTGAATCTTATGTATGTCTATCTTGAAAAATGTCCTAAGATTTTAAATGTGTAAAATAAAAAAGATATTGTTTTTGAATAAAGTTTTTATTTTTTATAAAGAATTTTTGCATGTCTCTTAAAGTCCTTTGGGTACCCTTGTCCTGTATTATGTTAGGAACATGGATTGGTATGAGTGCTTCACAGCATGTGTGTGACCCCGCATGTCTGGTATTCATGTATTCTTGCGCACATCCAGTGCTGAACAGGCTTTTTAAGATTCTCCCCAACCTAGCATTCTTGCTGAGTGGTTATAAAATTGATCCACCTTGACCTGACCTGTTTTTCCTGTATATAGTGTCTGTGGCCTGGCTTTCATTCCTGACTCATTTTTGGACTGTCCTTCTGCTACTGCTCCCATTGCTGTTCTTGGCTTCACCTTTCACTGTACATGCTGCAATTGTACCTCACTGTCGGTTGCCCTTGTGCTTGCTATTGTCACTACCGGGCACACTCGGTCCAGAGACAGAAGAGGGGCTACCTTGCCCCCTCACTCGCAACCCCCCCCCCCCCCCCAGGCATGCTCTTGCACTACATAGTAGTTGGCAGATCTATAGGAGATTGCACAGACTGTATTGTGTATGGTCTGCTGAAAAAGGGGATTGGACAGAGTATGGTCAGCTTTAAGAAAATACCAAGAAACAAACTGCTTTCATATAGGAAAGAGGAGGAATAGCCAGGATATACACAACCAACAGGAAGGGGTGTGCAGGGATGGATGGACAGGTAGGTGAGTGGATGGATTTATGGATGGATGGATGGATGTATGGATAGGTGGGTGGATGGATGGGTAGGTGGATGGATGGATGGGTGGATGGATGGGTGGGTGGATGGGTGGGTGGATGGATAGGTGGATGGATGGATGGGTGGATGGATGGATGGATGGATGGATAGATGGATGGGTGGATGGATGGAGGGGTGAATGTATTTGTGGGTGGATGGATGGGTAGGTGGGTGGATGGATGGGTGGCTGGATGGATAGGTGGATGGATGGTTTGATTGATGGGTGGGTGGATAGATGGGTAGATGGATGGGTAGGTGGATGGATAGATGGGTGGATGGATGGGTGGATGGATGGATGCATGGATGGATAGGTGGGTGGATGGATAGGTAGGTGGGTGGATGGATGGATAGGTGGATGGGTGAATGGATGGGTGGGTGGATGGATTGATGGATGGATGGGTGGATGGGTGGATGGATGGATGGATGGATGCAGCGAGGAAGGAGATATTTAATGATCAGGAGATGGTAGATTTGCCTGTCAGTATTCTGATCCAGCACAGATCAGTGTACAGTGAAGGAAGCTTGTCTTCCCCCCCTGCTGTCATCTCCTGTCCTCCCAGCACAATGTCACCATACCACCCAGTATGATCAGATCCCCCTTGCCAGGGAGAAGCTCTAATCTCTGCTCTCAGACTGGGAGTAAATGCAGCTGGGTGAGAGGAGAGGAGAACTTGAACAACTAGCATAACATTACCCACTGTGTGCTTGGCTGCCCCTCCCCCTACCTGCCACAAATTTAACCCAGCAGCCCCATCCAGATGTACTGTCCCAGAAATGCCTAAAAGCTTTTCAACCCTTCACTGCCTCTACACTCCCCCCTCCTCCTCCCCAGATCCACTACACAGGCAGCTGCTGCGATCACACTGCAGGTCTGAGAGTACAACACAATTGTGCTCTGTTTAATCTTACCTCCTAGCATCCTCTTCAGTGATATGCCCCGATCACCGGCTGACTCCCTTGCTCATGTCCTGTGTTCCATCGGACCAGCCAGGATGAGTCACTCAAAAAAAACGGAAGTGGTTGGCAGGTTCGATAAAAGTACCGCCCTACGTCCTACGGACCCGCCAATCACTAACCACCACAGGACACATAATGCCAGAGTGGGAGTGCAGAGATCGCAGAGCTTTGCGCTCCATGGGCAGTCTAAAAGGCGGCCGATAGATTTGCTTGCCCGCAATCACATGATTGTAGAAGACATAATGCTTTCCAAAGCACCTCTGTGTCCGGCGCCATGCCCCCCCCCCCCCCCCCCCCCGGCAAACACTTATACTGTATATGCAACTGCAGGCATAGCCTAATGTCCCTTTCATAAAGGTGCTCAAATAATTTTTTATTTAAAAAAAGGAATGGAAGCTTTTGTTATATTTTGTGTTTTTTTATATGGTGGTACAAAAACAAACAACAAAATGTGTGAAAACCTGTGTATTGATCCTTACTAATACTACAGCAATGTCATTATTCTGTAAATAAAAAGAATGGAATTAATAATGGGAGTCATCTCAAGAAATGTCAGTTGGTCACCAGATATGAGTCTATATTTATGTTTCCTTCCTTTGTTATGCTTTCCGTGATCTTAAATGACATGACTCCTTGTTGTCCTTCCACTGGAAAATCCCTGGGTGAAAAAAAGACTGCAGACATTTGTGGTACAGGGGTGTTGCAATTTAATATTGGAGTCTCAAGATTATTACATAGTTACATAGTAGGTAAGGTTGAATAAAGACACCAGTCCATCCAGTTCAACCTCAGTGAGTGTGTATTTGCTTATGTCACTACCATTTTCTAGACCCCTGTACATTACATTCGCTAAAAAACACATCTAGAAGTTTTTTGAATTTATCTACCCTCTCTGCTGACACCAACTGTGGAAGGGATTTCCACATCCTCACTACTCTTATGCCGCATACACAGGATCGGACTTTCTGACGGGAAATGTTGGATGTGAGCTTGTTGGCTGAAAGTCCGACCGTGTGTATGCTCCATTGAACATTTCTTGTCGGACTTTCCGCCAACAAATGTTGGCTAGTAGGTTCTCAAATTTTCCGCCAACAAAACTTTGTTGTCGGACTTTCCGATCGTGTGTACACAAGTCGGTCGCACAAAAGTTCACACATGCTCGGAATCAAGTACGAGCCGGAAGCGCTCAAACTAGCGTTCGTAATGGAGATATCACATGACTATTAAATTTCTTTTTTATCGGCTCGTCATACGTCTTGTACGTCACCATGTTCCCACTTTCGTAATTGTTGGCCAACATTTGTGTGACCGTGTGTATGCAAGACAAGTTGGAGCCAACAACCTTCGAACAAAAATCCACGGTTTTGTTGTCGGAAAGTCTGATCGTGTGTACGGGGCATAACAGTAATAACTGTTAATAACAGTAATAACAGTAATAACAGGCATAACTGCTTCTTGTCCAACTTCATTGTGTGGACACGTGTCTTCTTTGGAGACCTAAGATTAAATAGTTTACTCCCAATGCTAGAGTCCCCATTTTAAGATTTGTTTATTGTAATTTTTTCCCCTCCTAAGCTGGCCATAAATGAGTTATGCCGCGTACACACGAGCGGACTTTACGACAGACTTTGCCCGGCGGACTTTTCCACGGACTTTACAACGGACTTTCTGAATGAATGGACTTGCCTACACACAATCCACCAAAGTCTGTCGAATTCGTACGTGATGACGTACGACCGGACTAAAACAAGGAAGTTCATAGCCAGTAGCCAATAGCTGCCCTAGCGTGGCTTTTTGTCAGTCGAACTAGCATACAGACGAGCGGACTTTTCGACCGGACTCGATTTCGACAGATTGATTTAAAAAATGTTTCAAATCTAAGTCCGTCCAACTTTTGAGAAAACAAAGTCCGCTGGAGCCCACACACGATCGAATTGTCTGACGAAATCCCGTCCGCCGGGCAAAGTCTGCCGTAAAGTCCACTCGTGTGTACGCGGCATTAGTGTTGTTATTCAACCAGCGGGTTGAGCGAAAAAAATAAAAACCTGATTCCCCCATCCACACATTCAAGGTGTATGGGGGAATCTTTCTGCTTTGTCATTGTATTCTGACAGAGAGTTCCCCACTGTCGGAATACAGACTGTAGCCTGCAGCGCGGATGGAGTGGAAATTTTTGTAGCGTGGAGGTTGAACAGAAATTAGTCAGTAGACTGACTTCTGTTCAACCACAGTGCCCATACATGGATCAGAATTCAGCTGGTCCTTGTTGAACTGGACAAATATCAATCTATCTATGCCCAGCTTTAAATGTCTCTTCTTCAGGGCGACTTTTTTGTAGTCATTTCTGATAACTGAGGTTCTCCAGCCTGCTTATTGGCTTTGTTGCCCTTTTCTGGACTCTCTCCAGTTCAATCCCATGCTTTCTTGGAATTGGTGACCAGAACTAGACATCTTACTCAAGATGTGGTGAACCAGAGTTTTGTAAAGTTATAAAACTATAGTTTTATCACTTGAGTAAATACCCTTTTTGATGCATGTTAGCAATCTGTTGGCCTTGCTTGCTGCAGTTTGGCATTACATGCTTTCGAGGAGTCTGTCATCTACTAGAGCCCCCAGATCCTTTTCCATCCATGATTCCCCCAGAGGTTCCCCCCAAGAATTTTACTTGCATTCATACTTTTAGTTTCGAAATGCATTACTTTACATTTTTCAACATTAACCACTTGCCGACCGTCGCACGCCAATGTACGTCCAAAGTTTGGTGGCGGATATCGTTGTTATGGCAGCAGCTAGCTGTCATAACCCTGGTATCCCCGTTTTCGTGCGGCGGTCGGCTTTCAGATAAAAGTGATCTCTGCGGCGGATTCGCTGCGAGATCACTTTTATCGGTGGCGGGAGGCCCCCCCCTCCCGCCGCGATCTGGTGCCCTCCGCCTCTTACTGGAGCCGTCGGTAGCAGGGGAGTCGATCGCGTCTGTCTCCCTGCTGTGCCTGGAGACGAGTGAAGGTAAGATGGTGCCCACTCATCTCCATGACACTGCTGGGCAGAAGCGACGTCAAAATGCCACTTCCGCCCATACGTCTTAAAGGGACATTTTTTTCAATGTCATTTTTTTAAATGACTTTTTTTTTTTTTTTTATTGCATTTTAGTGTAAATATGAGATCTGAGGTCTTTTTGACCCCAGAGCTCATATTTAAGAGGTCCTGTCATGCTTTTTTCTATTACAAGGGATGTTTACTTTCCTTGTAATAGGAATAAAAGTGACACATTTTTTTTTTTAAAACAGTGTAAAAATAAATAAAATCATGTAAAATAAATAATAAAAATAAATGAAAAAAAAAAAAAACCCCCCGTCCCGCCGAACTCGCGCGCAGAAGCGAACGCATACATGAGTAGCGCCCGCATATGAAAACGGTGGTCAAACCACACATGTGAGGTATCGCCGCAATCTTTAGAGCGAGAGCAATAATTCTAGCCCTGGACCTCCTCTGTAACGCCAAACATGCAACCTGTAGAATTTTTTAAACGTCGCCTATGGAGATTTTTGAGGGTAAAAGTTTGACGCCATTCCACGAGCGGGCTCAATTTTAAAGCGTGACATGTTGGGTATCAATTTACTCGGCGTAACATTATCTTTCACAATATTAAAAAAATTGGCCTAACTTTACTATTGTCTTATTAAAAAAAGTGAAATTTTTCCCCAAAAAAACCACGCTTGTAAGACCGCCGCGCAAATACGGTGTGAAAAAAAGTATTGCATGACCGCCATTTTATTCTCTAGGGTGTTAGAAAAAAAGAATATATAATGTTTGGGGGTTCTAAGTAATTTTCTAGAAAAAAAAAACTGTTTTAAACATGTAAACACCTAAAATACAAAACGAGGCTGGTCCTTAAGTGGTTAAACCTCATCTGCTTTTTTAGCTTCTTACCACTCAATGTTCTTCTTGTAAAGTTTCTATATTTCTCCTATTGTGAAGTAGTTAGCTTTGTATCATCAGAAAACATTGAGATAGAACTATTTATTTCAACCTCTATATCATTTATAAACAAATTAAACAGAACTAGTCCCAGGACCCCACTCACAACTCCAGACAATTCAAAAAATATGCCATCAATCATCACTCTCTGGACTTGCTGCTGTAACCAATTTTCTCTACAGGTACATATGATCACATCAATGCCAAAAGACCTTAATTTCTAAATTAAGCATTTGTCATGTACAGTACCAAATGCCTTAGGTAAATTCAGAAACACTGCATCCACTGGCCTTCCTCTATCCAATTTCCACCTTAACTCCTCATAGAATGTTAAATGTTAGCATTCTTCATAAAACCACACTGGTTGCTACTAATTCTTGGATATGGTCCTTCATCATTCCTTTCAATAGTTTACATACTATTTATGTTAGGCTGACTGGTCTGTAGTTTCCAGGTATACAGTTTATCGCATCCCTTTTTTGAATATTGCTACTAATCTTGATATATGCCAATCAGCTGGTACCATTCCAGTTCCTAAGATTTTCTTAAAAACTAGGAAGAATGGTCTGCTATACATTGGCTAAGATCTTTAAGGACTCTCCAGTGTAAGCCTTATGGTCCTGGTGATTTATTCACATTAGGTTTTTCCAGTCTTTTTTGAACACTAGTCTCTGTCAGACACAAGGGTACATTGAATACAATGTTATAAACATTACAGTCTTGTTTATTATACCACTCCTCTTCATTTGTATAGACTGAGGAGAAGAATGTATTTAATACAGTTGCCTTCTCCCTGTCAGTTGTTACCAACTTCCCATGATCGTCTTTTATGGGGCCAATATGTTCTGACCTTGCCGTTTTACTGTTAATATATTTAAAAACTTTTGGTAATTTTGTTTTACTCTCGTCCACAATGTGTGTTTTTATCATCTATTTTAGCTGCCCTGATGGCGCTCTTGCATTTCTTATTGCATTCTTTCGTAGTTTTAGAATGCTGATATTCACTGATTTTCAAAGGGCATTTTTTTCCTCATTTATAGTGATATCTCGGTTCTTGAACACTTTTGTTCACGAACAACTCGGTTCGTGAACAAGAGCTGCAGCCATCTTCCCTGCTCTGACACGTTCATATTGATAAGAGCAGTGCAAGATGAGGGTCCTAGGCAAACCAGTCCACTCAGATAGGGGTTTCTCCCCATGACTACCATGAGGGTGGGCTCGGGAATCATGTTTTCTGGCCCCTAGATTAGTCACTTAAATTGGGGTTTAGGATTGTTTCAAACAAGGATTAAAGAGGAGCTATTGTTGTTTTTTTCAGCTTAATGTAAAAGACTGTATGTAATATATGTTTAAAATCCTTTTTTTGTACATACATTTCATAATTTTACTGCATACATATATATATATACAGAAAAAAATTTCAGAACAGATTAACCTGATGTACATTGATCCCTTGGGAAAATTTGCCTCGGTTCACAACCAATTCGGCTCGCGACCAGAGTCGTTTCACAAAGTAAGTTCGTAAACCGAGGTACCACTGTATATGCCTTTTTACGTTCATATTTAGCCACCTTAAAGCACTCTCACTTCTCTTCGGTGTTCTTTGTTTCAAGAATTTGATCCAATTTAGTGTTCTTTTTCTTCCCCCGTGTCTCCCTTTCATAAAATTGATAACAAATATATTTACTCGGTATTCACTGTTTTCTAAGTTATCCCAACTTCCACATTTGTAATCTGCTCTGTTTTGCTTGTAATTGGTAGGTCTAGCAGAGCATTATATTTAGTTGGGGCTTTCACCATTTGACTCGTGAAATTGTCTTGCATCATTTTCGAGAAAGAAATTTGCCTATTAAAGTGGAGCTCCACTCAAAATAGGAAGCTCTGTTTGTCTGCCTCCTCCCCCTCCGCTGCCACATTTGGCACCTTTCGGGTGGGGATAGGGTACCTGATCTTGACAGGTACCCGCTCCCACTTCTGGGTGAGTTTGCCGCGGCGAACTCAGCAAACTCAGCCGGAAGCTTCCCTCCTCCTTCCCCCGTCTCCAGGCTATTCACAAAGCGCAGGGAGCTGGCTGTGAAGCCGCAAGGCGGCGACAGCACCCGAGAGCCTATTGAAAAATCGGCTAGGATGAGGACACCGCTTGATCCATGGACAGGTAAGTATCCTAATATTAAAAGTCAGCAGCTAGAGTATTTGTAGCTGCTGACTTTAAATTTTTTTCTGAAGGAGCCTGGAGCTCAGCTTTAAAAGTGTTAGGATCCATACCTTTATGCCCGTGTGATTATTTATAGTACAAGTCCACTGTGACTATTAATACTTCCTTCGCTATACAGAACACTTTCTTTTTTTTTTTCAGATATAATGCAGTGGCTATCTTTTTTCTGCCTCTTGTCTCAGCAATAAATGATTATTTGGTTCTTATGATGGTTGTCTATTGCTCTTTTTGTCTATTTCACATGGATTTCTCCTACTGGCCTGCAAGTTCACTTCTCTCCAGTCACATGAAAAGCAGATAAAATTGTTAATCAGATCTCAGGGGCTTATTTTAAAATAAATATCGCATTTCCTGTAGACCAGAAGGCTTGTCAAAGTAAGCCAGAGGTCCACTTTAATTGTGAATAAAAGAGTGCAAATGCTGGGTGTACACACTATGCGGCCATGCAGCTTTCATCGTATGAATTATTCATTGTGAACATGATGACCCCAGGTTATATTGGTAAGCAGTAACTCAGCGGCTGCCTATTTCATCCTAAGTGCCTCTAGCAGAAGACCAATTTTCGGCTAGCCAGCAGCATTTTTCTTATTCCCTGCCATAGTAGCATGTCTGCATGGTCATTAGCCTTATGTCTGCATGTCTCCCAGAACCTGAGAGCTAGCTTCTCCTAATCACATTCATGCTTCATTTCCACAAAGGATCGGTGTGTCCTGTACACTGCTGATGTGTATGTCATGTGATGACAAGGAAATCATGTATTCTGTAACAGCTACACCACCACATTCATGTCTAAATAATTCCTGACAAGTGTAATTGTTCTATACGGCATACATTACGAGACATTGGGGGTTATTTACGAAAGGCAAATCCACTTTTCACTACAAGTGCAAAGTGCACTTGAAATTGCACTGAAAGTGCACTTGGAAGTGCAGTCACTGTAAATCTGAAGGGTAGATCTGAAATGAGGGGAAGCTCTGCTGATTTTATCATCCAATCATGTGCAAGCTAAAATGCTGCTTTTTATTTTCCTTGCATGTCCCTCTCGGATCTACAGCGACTGCACTTCCAAGTGCACTTGCAGTGCAATTTCAAGTGCGCTTTGCACTTGTAGTTTGCACTTGTAGTGCAAAGTGGATTTGCCTTTCGTAAATAACCCCCATTGTACTTTATTACCAAGTATGTGTTATGGGACAAGAGAAATAAACATATATTGTTGGTAATGGTCTTTGTTTTCAAATTTTCTAAATCTGCAGCTTTCTTTTAAAAGGATACCTGGCGATCTTGCCATAAATTGTTGTTCCTGTGTTGTCGCCCTGTCACATGTGCCCCTGGTGGGGACTAGAAGCCGCAGTGCCAACAAGAGTTGTCACCATCAAGAAGCTGGACCAAAGCATTGAGTGTGAAGCTGATGCACGTAGACAGCAATTGGCTGAAAAGAGGCTAAGGGCTCATGCACACGGACACATTGAGCCATTCAACGTAAAATATGGTTACAGGTGTTGCGTATAGCCACCTGTACAAATAAATTACAGGATACGGCTTTACGCAGGTATAGGCAGCTACGAGCATAAATGTGCTTTCATGTAAGGATGTACGACTCTAAACACATCTTGTCTGTGTCCATTGGCATACGCCTGTATGTGTATGCATGCTTACGCTTAAAGTTAATGTAATTCATTTGTACAGTCGCTATAAACAACACCTGTGGCTCCCAAGCGCTGTAATACAGCTGCATTTTATGCAAGAGCCCTAAACAGCGACACTATGGGGTTAATTTATTAAAGGCAAATCCACTTTGCACTACAAGTGCACTGCAAGTGCACTTGGAAGTGCAGACGCTGTAGATCCAAGGGGAACATACAAGGAAAATAAAAAACAGCATTTTTGCTTGTACATGATTGGATAATAAAAACAGCAGAGCTTCCTCTGATTTCAGATCTTCCCCTCAGATTTACAGTGACTGCACTTTCAAGTGCACTTGCAGTGCAGTGTGGATTTGCCTTTAGTAAATCAACCCCTATGATACAAAAAAAAAAAATATTTAACCAAAATATTTTCTTTGGGGGGTGTCATTTGTTAATGATGCTCAGTGCTTTAGCAAATTAAATGTCATTCAGTTATGGTTTTAATGTACTTTAAAGTAGGCCTTCGCCCTAAAACAAATCTCTTGCCCTGCACCCCTCCTCTCCCTCTATTCAAATTTGATGTGTTTATTTATATATTTTTTTATTTGTTTTGCTGCAGATCAGCACTTTTGCAACTCTAATCTAGGCAAGAATGATGTCTAGGCCCCCTGCTGGATTCTGCATGTGCGCAGATGTGTCGTAGGGCTTTGGGTCCCAACAGCCCTGCAGCACATCTGCGCAGGTCTCTCCATAGATCCAGGCATGCACGGGCTTTACTGCACATGCGCAAGGGACACGTAGCATGTAACTGATAAAACGTCCCCGTCTTTAAGCACATGCATCCCTTCAGAATATCTACGCTTGTGCCATAATAGCAGCGTGTGTGTGTGTGGGGGGAGAGGGTACTAGCCAGGAAGAACAAGGGCTGAAGTTTTACTTTAACCACAGTAAACTCTCCTATACGCATGCATGCAAATAATAATATATATTAACTTTGCGGCAGAGGGAGGCTGGAAAAGTCCCATTCACCTAGACAACTGTTGTATACATTGTGCAGTCTGCAATCTACCCCCGGTATGCACTATTCCCGGACAAGCAATCAAGCAGTAGGTGAGTTCTTCATATAAGAGGTGGGCAGATGCACATTCGGTGCTCTTGTGGGGCTAAAAGTGTGAGTATTGGAAAAGTGCAAGTGGTGTTTGGCAAGCTCCATGCTTGTATAGCCTGTTACCAAGGTCTGTTAATGCATGCCCGGACACAGCCAGGCGTTGTCTTTGGAAGCTTTCCTTTTATACTTATTTAGAGCAGTGGTTCTCAACCCTGTCCTCAAGTACCCCCAGCAGGCCATGTTTTGGGAATTTCTCTTAGATAAAATAGTTGTCCAAAATACCAAGCCATTGACTCTGATATTATGCACCTGTGCAGGATAAAGGAAAACCTGCAAACATGGCCTGTTGGGGGTACTTGAGAACAAGGTTGAGAACAACTGATTTAGAGCACTATACAGCATGATTGTACAATACTTGTGAATAGCACCAATTAACACAAACCAATTACCTGAACTTGATGCTATGGACTGGTAGGTAGTGGGGGGACACTTATTTCTGATCCAAAGTTTTACATTTCTACATAGTTTAATTCCCCCCACCCAATACTCCAAGGAACTTTTAAAGACAACTTTCGCAGCATCTCTTAAAACCTGCCTAGCTGGACTGGTGCCTGACTCAACCCCAACTACATTGAAAAGGTCCATTACTGATTAGAGCCTCTTTCATACGGGTGCTGTTTGGTCCATTCAGTGGGGGGCTCCGTCACCAGATCCTCTGCTCAATCAAAGCAGAATGGGACAGACCTTTTGTAGTGTTTAGCTTCATTTTAAAAAAGATACTTCAGTGAATGATGTTAAAAGTTCTACCAGTCCTGTCCAAAAGATCAGTATGCCGTTGATGTACCTGCGCCACAGAAGCATGTGGCGCAGGTACATCGACAACCACTCAGATGCGAACAGTTCCCGCTCCCACCCCCCTGGTACAGGTTCTCCTATGACAGGGCACATTTGGTCCCTATCGCCACCCTCTGCACCTGGAGGAAGTGGGAGCCATTGAAGATGAACGCATTATGAGTTAGGATGAAATGTAACATCTCAAGTATGAAAGTGTTGTATGGGGCCGCTCCCATGTACCTCTTACTCAGGAATGTTGCTGTAACAGAGATTCCCCTAGTATGGGGGATGCTTGAATACAAGGCCTCCACATCAATGGAGGCCAAAATTGCATTCGTGGGGACCGATAGTCCCTCCAAGATAGTAAGTAGATGAATTATATCTTTGAGATATGTCGAAAGGCTCTCCACATGTGGTCGTAGGTAATCAATGAGGGAGCTGACTTTGTATGTTACACAGCCAATGCCTGAAATTATGGGTCTCTCTGGTGAATCTGATAGCGATTTGTGGGTTTTTAGTAGGCCATAGAACAAGGGGTTTACTGGGTAATTTACCTTTAAAAATTATTTGGTATTTTTGGAATTAGAGTAACTAAAGCCCTGTCTATGATATTGAAAAATTCCTTTTGATAGTCTACAATAGTGGAAGCTGGTATTTTCTGGTACCATGATGGATTTTTTTTTAAATTCTGTGACACATTATCATATAGCCATCAATTATGTGTGACAAGGTTGCCACCCTTATCTGAAAGTTTTATAATTATGTCTTGCCTGGCTCAATTGATTGAAGGCTACTCTGTGTGTGTGTGTTAGGTTAGAATTATTTTGTGTTGGATGTACTTTCTGGATATCTTGGGTTACTCTTTCCACAAAGAGTTTTACATTGGAGTTGGAGAAGGAAAGAAATGTACTTGATTTGTTTTTATATTCATTTCTTGGGGGTTTTTCCAGACTCCTCCTTACTTTTCCAACTGATCTAGAATAGCAGTGGCCTCCAAACTGTGGCCTGAGGGACAGATGTGGCCCTTTTCTAGCCTTTATCCGGCCCTTGGGGTACTATTCCTCCCACTGATATGGGGCACTATTTCTCCCACTGACACCAACAGGGAGGCACTATTTCTTCCACTGATACCAAAGACTATACTATATAATACTATTCCTCATACTAATAGGGGCACTACTCCTCCTCCTACTGACCACGAACCCTATGGCCATAAGCTTGCCGTGGGGGCACCTGAGCCGAATCACAGCTCCGTCTGTCCATTCAGACATGGAGACCCACCCCGGCCCCTACCCTCTCTCTCCTGATTGGCTAGCTGACTTTGATTGATAGCAGCGGCAGCCAATGTCTCAGCCAATCAGGGAGGGAGAATCTCGGACGGCTAAGACACTCGTGGATATCACTGGACAGAGAGGAACCTCATGTAAGTATTAGGGGGGTTGCTGCACACAGAAGGCTTTTTATCTTAATGCATAGAATGCATTGTAACCATCATGTTCCTGTTTTGTAATTATTTCATGCTGTATTTATATTTTTTATTCTTTTTTTATGATAATTACAAATATTTATGGCCCTTTATATACACCAAAAACATTTTTTAATCCCCCTTTCCCCTATAGGATCCTTCAGGGTTGTGTGTGCTTGGTGGCGGTCTTGATGTGGTCTAGAATAGCAGTGGCCTCCAACCTTCTGTGGTCTAGAATAGAAGTGGCACACACAACCTTCAGGATTGTGTGTGCTTGGTGGCAGTCTTGATGTGGTCTATGCTGTCCCTGTCTTGGTTTTCCTCTGGTCCGGGAACTGCGCCGCGCACTGCGGGCGTTCCCTCCCCGTCTTCCTGCGGGGAGTGGGTGCATGCGCACTGCGTGCTGACATCACACTTTCTATGCCGGGCAGGCGGCGTTAGCTTCTGTGGCGCTGCATTTGCCAAAGATTATTCTACCTACGAGCGCTAGTAATAAAAGCCCTGTCTATGATATGAAAAATTCCTTTCGATAGTCTACAATGATGGAAGCTGGTATTTTCTGGTACCATGATGGATTTTTTTTAAATTCTGTGACACGTTGTCATATAGCCATCAATTGTGTGTGACAAGGTTGCCACCCTTATCTGACAGTTTTATAATTATGCCTTGCCTGGCTTTCAATTGATTGAAGGCTACTCTTTGTGTGTGTGTTAGGTTAGAATTATTTTGTGTTGGATGTACTTTCTGGATATCTTGGGTTACTCTTTCCACAAAGAGTTTTACATTGGAGTTGGAGAAGGAAAGAAATTTACTTGATTTGTTTTTATTTTCAGGGGGGGAGGGGGGTAAAATCAGACTCAGTTACATCCTCTGATTCAGTGAGGACCCAAAACATTTCTTGGGGGTTTTTCCAGACTCCTCCTTACTTTTCCAACTGATCTAGAATAGCAGTGGCCTCCAAACTGTGGCCTGAGGGACAGATGTGGCCCTTTTCTAGCCTTTATCCAGCCCTTGGGGTACAATTCCTCCCACTGATATGGGGCACTATTCCTCCCACTGACACCAACAGGGAGGCACTATTTCTTCCACTGATACCAATGACTATACTATAATACTGTTCCTCATACTAATAGGGGCACTACTCCTCCTCCTACTGACCACGAACCCTATGGCCATAAGCTTGCCGTGGGGGCACCTGAGCTGAGTCACAGCTCTGTGTGTCCATTCAGACATGGAGACCCACCCCGGCCCGACCCTCTCTCTCCTGATTGGCTAGCTGACTTTGATTGACAGCAGCGGAAGCCAATGTCTCAGCCAATCAGGGAGGGAGAATCTCGGATGGCTAAGAAACTCATAGACATCACTGGACAGAGAGGATCCTCAGGTAAGTATTAGGGGGGTTGCTGCACACAGAAGGCTTTTTATCTTAATGCATAGAATGCATTGTAACCATCATGTTCCTGCTTTGTAATTAGTTCATGCTGTATTTATATTTTTTATTATTTTTTTATGATAATTAAAAATATTTATGGCCCTTTATATACACCAATTAATGCGGTCTATGCTGTCCCTGTCTTGGTTTTCCTCTGGTCCGGGAGCTGTGCCGCGCACTGCGGGCGTTCCCTCCCCGTGTTCCTGCGGGGGGTGGGTGCACACGCACTGCGTGTCGACATCAAACTTTCTACACCGGGCGGGCGGCGTTAGTTTCTGTGGCACTGCATTTGCCAAAGATTATTCTACTTACGAGAGCTATGGGACCCGGTTTGGCGTCAAACCACCAGGTGGCTCTTCCGCATTGGTGATGGCGTCTCCCCTTCCCTTTGCTCGCATATGTGTGACGTTGATGGGACTTTCGCGGCGGTGCCCCTATAGGCGCCATCTTTGGATGGTTCTAGCATTTGGCTCCTGCTTCTTCCCTTAGACACCATACACAGCCTACCTCCCTTTTTTGTTGGTAGGTTACCTTTCCCCCATATCATTCCTTCTGCATCCCACTTTTCACTTTCTGGTCCTGTTAGTCCACTTTTGTGGGTGCTCTTTTACCTCTCGCACACTCCCCTGCTTTTTATCACCCTTCTCTTTTTTTTGTGAAATTGCATGACCCCCATGCGATTTTTCACCTTTCTATTTTTTCTCCCTTTATGGTGTGTTTTCTTTCTCTTTGAACTTACCACACCCTTTACTTTTCCAGGTAACAATTAATGCTGGTTTCCTATCCATGATTATATATGGGTGGAGCCTAGGGAGTGTTGGGTGTTACTTATACCCCCACTGGGAGTCTTGTTCACATTCTGGCTTTTCTCTTCACACATGCACTTAATGGTTCAGAGCGTGTCTCTGTACGATATCACCAGGTAACTATTTCTGATTTTCTCTCCATCACATAGACTGCACATTTTTTTTCCTCTCACTCTTTTCCCCTCGGGGTATTGCATGATTTTCATGCGATTTTTCCCATTTTTTAAAATCTTTTTCTTATGATTTGCTTCATTTTCACGCACCTTCTTGCACTTAATTTTCTTATTTAGTTTATTCAATACTCATCACTCACCTTTATAATTCTATTTATTTTCTACAGCCCCAATATGTTTTTTGTGATCATACATGCTTACTCACACATTAAAGCCTGATGCATGACCGTGCCTTGGAGGGTTGCCTGTTGGGCATGCTGTCGCTTAACATACCATCTCAGCTCCTGGAGGAGATGTTCCCCATCTGGGGATATTCGTGACCCTCAATACCGTACCAATTGCACATGGATGCCCTGTAAGTATGATATAGGTGTTTTACCCCCATTTCTTTTTATATTTTTCACACCTGTGATTATATTAGACCAACTAGAAATGCACAACATATCATTACAGAGATATCTGGCACGTGTACACGCTTGCTCCTGATGAGTGACATCAAGTCACGAAACGCGTTGAGCTAACAGATGTCGTGTTCAAATTGCATACTTCATCCTACCACGTCATTGTGGACTCTGTTCATGCATTATGTATTTGACTATATTCCAATCATGTGCTATCCAATTTGGGCTTTTCTATATGTATTATGTGCCATCCATTTTTTGGATTATTTATGTATTATGTATTGCTGTATGAAATAAAGTCTTTCATTTAATATCTTACTCCATACAGGTATTTAATTATATGTGTAGTATATCAATTTTCTATCGAATATGAATTATGAGACAAATGTCCAATTCCTTTACATATATTATAGATATGTCAATTATAATGCCACACAACATTTGACCCTCCGCGTACTTCTTTTAAAGTCCCGCCCCCCGTTCTATTTTGTACATTAAGATAAAAAACCTTCTGCCTTTACAACCCCTTTATGCATGGCAGCTCATAGTAAAAAAATTAAAAATACCCTAGCACACTTACCTGCTAGCCAGCAAAATAAAACAAGTCTAAACTGTTTCAACAATTTGTATTAGGTTTACATTGTATGTATATTTGCAAATATATGTGAAGCCACACTGCCACGTCAAGGCCCCTCTGCAAAGTGCAGTCCCTAACTCTACTCTAATGTCATTTCCAAATTGAGACATTTATGGCAATAAATACATTTAGCAGCTAAACTAGTGCAAAAATGTTGATACAACAGAGGTTTTTGTTGCATATATTTGCAAACATATGTGAACGTACACAGCTTTCCCACAGCAGAGCGCGTGGATCTACTTTATGGCTTGTACTTGATCACAGTGACACCTCGCATAATCTATTCTAAGTCTTGGGTGCTTGTAGTGATACAACGGATGGTGTTAATAAAGTTTGGAAAGTCACTAGCACTTGAAAGGATTATTTTTACCATTTATTGTGAGAGTAACGTTATAATATTCCAGTCAATATATTGCTGGTTTGCACACATCTAGTGCCAAATGGCAAAAAGCCTCCAACCTCCCCCTATAGCCAGTCAACACATGCCTAAAAAAAGTACCGTCCTCCAACCTCCCCCTATAGCTGGTCCAAAGCACGCCTGGAAAAAATATTACCTGTCTCCAACCTCCCCTTTTAGCTGATCCACCACACGTCTGAAAACAAAAAAACTGGCCTCCGGCCTCCCCTATAGCCAGTCACACACACGCCTTAAAAAAGTACCATCCTCCAACCTCCCCTATAGCTGGTCCAAAACACGCCTGCAAAAAAAATTACCAGCCTCCAACCTACCCCTATAGCTGGCCCATTACATGCTTGAAAAAAGTACCAACCTCTAACCTCACCTTTTAGCTGGTCCAACACACATCTGAAAAAAACACTAGCATCCGACCTCCCCTTATACTGGCCTCCAACCTCCCATTATAGCCAGTCCTACACACACCTAAAAAAAGTACCATCCTCCAACCTCCCCCTATAGCTGATCCAAAACACGCCTGCAAAAAATATTACCTGTCTCCAACCTCCCTTTTTAGCTGATCCAGCACATGTCTGAAAAGAAAAAAACTGGCCTCCGGTCTCCCCTATAGCCAGTCCAACACATGCCTAAAAAAAGTACTGTCCTCCAACCTCCCCCTATAGCTGGCCCATTAAGTGCTTGAAAAAAAGTACCAACCTCTAACCTCTCCTTTTAGCTGGTCCCACACACATCTGAAAAAAACACTAGCCTCTGACCTCCCCTTATACTGGCCTCCAACCTCCCCTTATAGCCAGTCCAACACACGCCTAAAAAAAGTACTGTCCTCCAACCTCTCCCTATAGCTGGCCCATTAAGTGCTTGAAAAAAGTACCAACCTCTAACCTCTCCTTTTAGCTGGTCCAACACACATCTGAAAAAAACACTAGCCTCCGACCTCCCCTTATACTGGCCTCCAACCTCCCCTTATAGCCAGTCCAACACACGCCTAAAAAAAGTACTGTCCTCCAATCTCCCCCTATAGCTGGCCCATTAAATGCTTGAAAAAAAGTACCAACCTCTAACCTCTCCTTTTAGCTGGTCCAACACACATCTGAAAAAAACACTAGCCTCCGACCTCCCCTTATACTGGCCTCCAACCTCCCCTTATAGCCAGTCCAACACACGCCTAAAAAAAGTACCGTCCTCCAACCTCTCCCTATAGCTGGTCCAAAACACGCCTGCAAAAAATATTACCTGTCTTCAACCTCCCTTTTTAGCTGATCCAACACATGTCTGAAAAGAAAAAACTGGCCTTCGGCCTCCCCTATAGGTTGGTACTTTTTTTCAAGCATTTAATGAGCTAGCTATAGGGGGAGGTTGGAGGACAGCAGAGGCGGCTCCCTAATTAGGCGAAATAGGCGGTAGCCTCAGGCCTCACAGTCACAGGGGCCTCGCGCAGCTGGCCAGTTTACCTAATTATAGAGCCGCCTCTTCCAGCAGCAGAGATCTCCGCCATCACACAGTCCTGAGTCCCCTCGCTCTGCTACAGGGAGAGATACAGGCTGCGAGTGAGACGTGTGATCGGAGCTCACGTACATCTCCGGATCACAGACAGGGAGAGCCGCTCAGTAGAGCCTGCTCTGAGAGATCTTCCCCCTCCCCCTGCTGCCCGCACAGGCAGACAGAAGAGGAGAGAGAGCTTCTGCTCCTCCTCCCCCCGCCCTCTCCTCCTGTGTCTGCCCCGCCCACTCTCCTCGGCAGTGTTCTCTGTTCTGCCTCAGAGAAGGGGATGTGTGGGCAAGAAGATTCAAGCTGAAGCCCACCAAACAGAAAAGGACAAGGGGAGTCTGATCCATCCAGTCCCTCCTGCCTCCCAGTGAGTACACTGATGTAGGGGATGCTCTTCCTTCCCTTCTTCCTCCACCCCCCTAGCTTTCTTTTTATCTTTCCATTCTTTCTCTTTCTTCTTCCTTCCTTCCTTCCTTCCTTCCTTCCTTCCTTCCTTCCTTCCTTCCTTCCTTCCTTCCTTCCTTCCTTCCTTCCTTCCTTCTTTCTTTCTTTTTTTTTCCTTTCATCTCTCCTTTCTTCTTTCTTTCCTTCCTTCTTTCTCCATCCCCCCTCTCTTTCTTTTCTTTCTTTTCTCTTTCTTTTTTTCCTTTCATCTCTCTGTAGCGCTAAAACAATCTTAAATGTCCAACATAGAGACAATGTAGTCCAAGAGATGGTGAAAACATCTTAAGTGAGACTTAGAAGAAAGTCCTCCATGTTTATAAGATGCATAATAACTGATAGTCCATAGAATTTACGTGACTTTATGTGAGGAACAAATCAATAAGTGCGTGACATCTGGAGTGAAGACAAAAGAAGCACACCACCACCGACAATAAGAAGGCTTACCGGATCTATTGGACCGAAAGAGACATACGCCCAATTGGGTCAAAACAGGCTTGGGTGGTGGGTGGTTGTAGGTAATCCAGAGGGGTTTGTGAAGATGGAGGTCCTGGAATGAACCGTGGACTGGTGTGTCCCTCAGGATGATGTTAGGAAGCAGATGGTAATAGTATAAGGTGGAGAGGAAAAAAGGAAGGCCACATAGTGTAAATCCATAAAACAAGTATCAAATTTATTAAAAATGAGAGATACACTCACATGTAAATCTTTCAAAATCAGCGCTGTAAATGTGTGGCGGCAGTGGGGTCCTACCCGACGCGTTTCGTCCTCTTAGATGTTGACCCCCCCCAGACGACGTCTAAGAGGACGAAATGCGTTGGGTAGGACCCCACTGCCACCACACATTTACAGCGCTGATTTTTAAAGATTTATATGTGAGTGTATCTCTCATTTTTAATAAATTTGATACTTGTTTTATGGATTTACACTATGTGGCCATCCTTTTTTCCTCTCCACCTTATGCTATTACCATCTGCTTCCTAACATCATACTGAGGGACACACCAGTCCATGGTTCATTCCAGGACCTCCATCTTCACAAACCCCTCTGGATTACCTACAACCACCCACCACCCAAGCCTGTTTTGACCCAATTGGACGTATGTCTCTTTGGGTCCAATAGATCCAGTAAGCCTCCTTATTGTTGGTGGTGGTGTGCTTCTTTTGTCTTCACTCCAGATGTCACGCACTTATTGATTTGTTCCTCACATAAAGTCACGTAATTTCTATGGACTATCAGTTATTATGCGTCTTATAAACATGGAGGACTTTCTTCTAAGTCTCACTTAAGATGTTTTCACCAACTCTTGGACTACATTGTCTCTATGTTGGACATTTAAGATTGTTTTAGCGCTACACTTATTCTGTTTTCCTTCCATATGCATATATCCTATTGGCCGTGTTAGCTGCTTATTCGTTTTGTTTTTCTGGGCAGCGCAGAATTATTTGACATATTTCCTTCCTTTCCATTCTTTTTGTCTTTCTTTCTTTCTCCATCCCCTCTCTTTCTTTTCTTCCTTTCTTCCTTACCATTCTTTTTGTCGTTCTTTCTTTCTCCATCCCCCTCTCTTTCTTTTCTCCCTTCCATTCTTTTTGTCTTTCTTTCTTTCTCCATCCCCCTCTCTTTCTTTTCTCCTTTCCATTCTTTTTGTCTTTCTTTCTTTCTCCATCCCCCTCTCTTTCTTTTCTCCCTTCCATTCTTTTTGTCTTTCTTTCTTTCTCCATCCCCCTCTCTTTCTTTTCTTCTTTCCATTCTTTTTGTCTTTCTTTCTTTCTCCATCCCCCTCTCTTTCTTTCCTTCTTTCTTGTCTTTGCCAAATCAGCACTGTAAATGTGTGGTGGCAGTGGGGTCCTACATGACGCGTTTCGTCCTCTTAGACGTTGACCCCCCCAGACGACGTCTAAGAGGACGAAACGCGTCAGGTAGGACCCCACTGCCGCCACACATTTACAGCGCTGATTTCCTTTCTTCCTATAAAAATCTACGTTGGAGCTGATGGCACCTATGGTCGTTGTATTTCTCCCCATCTGCTGCTGGTGAAAGAGAACCCACAATAAAGCTCTTGGTCCTCTCCTGATACTTCAGCATCCAGTTCTTCTTGTTTTTCCTCAATCATCAGCTCTGTGATCTGGTCCTGTGAAGAGAAGAAACATTATTACTGAAAAATATGTACAATGATAGCCTTTCTATTTGAAATGGCTATGCAGAATATAGAAGGACCAATGGGTGGTTTATATACTTACTGTCTCCATGTCGAATGGTGGGCTTACTTTCCCAGTCTTCAGTTTCACCCAGTCTACGCCGCTAAAAAATGGGTGGCTTTGTAGATCTTTAACATGCATCTCTCTTGCGTTTGGACATTTGCATAGAAGCTGTAATAATATAAAAAAACAAAGGTTAACATTGGTACAAAGGCAATAACTATGCCATTCTTCTTTAATAAATATTAATAAAATAGACATTTTCTGGCTGGCTACAGATGGTGTTTACTTACTTTGTCCGCTATGAGGTCCTTGAGATCTGTGTTGAAATCCTCAGGGAAACTTGGAAAATCGTTGCAGATTGAGTCTTTGAGCACCTGATCGATGTCTGAGTCAGTGCCCAAGTCGGTGGCCCAGTCGCTGTCCGAGTCGTTGTCTGAACCGGTCTCTGAGCTGGTGTCTGCAACGGTATCTGAGTTGGAGTAGGCGAATGGATATTTTCCAGTCGCCATCTCATAGACCATAACTCCCAGGGAGAAATAGTCAGCAGCAAATCCGTGTGGCATTTTTAAATGGACCTGTAGAAATATCAAAAAAAGAGTAGAATAGTCATTACTGGTTGCTTTACTGACAAGAAGAAGGGAAAAGCAAAATGATTCAATACTCACTTCTGGTGCCATGTAGAATGAAGTGCCGACATAGGACGTCAGGGCCTGGGAGGAATGCACATCCGTTTCTGATACGCCAAAATCAGCGATTCTGACATGTCCACTGCTATCCAGCAGAATGTTTTCTGGTTTGATATCCTGATGTACAATTCCCTGGTTATGAAAGGACTGCAGGCCACAAATGATCTCGGCGGTGAGGAATCTAATGGAGAGATAGAAAAGGTTGATATGAAGCATTTTTTTAATGGTAACTTAAGCCAGAAAATAGGAAATCATTGATTCTAACAAACCAATTATCAGGCATAGTCATGCACACTTGCAATAACTAAATTGTGTTGAAAGAAAATATTATGATACTGGCCAGTGGCGGCTGGTAGTCAAAATTTTGAAGGGGGCAGCAAACCAACACCCCCCCCCCGACGGGAGACGGATAGGAAGGCGGCGATCCCCCACACGTGGGAGACGGATATGCAGGTGGAGATCCCCCCCACAGTAGGCGGACGGGAAGGTGTCGATCAACCTCCCCCTCCGCGGGAGACGGATGGGAAGGAGGTGATCAGAGGCCTCCTTATCTTAGGAGGCAGATGAGGAGGATTCGGGGTAGGGCTGCTGTTCCTCGCTCCGGGGCCGTTGTTTGTCCTCCCGGGCCGAACAGGAAGTGGGTCCTAAGACCCCCTGTATGTATATAAAGAAGTAGGTGGCACTGCCCTATATCTATACCGTCCCTAAAAAGTGAATCACACTACTCTTTAGTGTGCTGAGTGTAGATGACAAAGTGAGAAAAATGTGTATAGGTGTATATCAAGGCGAAAATCAAGCTAGGTCTTCAAAAAAACGCATCATAAACAAAACTCTATAGATGCAGTGTGCAATCAACATAAGTAAAAATAATAAAAAATAAAGTGTACCACACCTATTTGTGCACTGCAAGTGCAAATTAGTTCAAGTGTAAACCAATGTAATATGATAATGAACCTTGAATTATATATAGTGAAAACTTAAAAGTCCTTAAATTAGTAAAACGTGCTAATGCAAAGTATCCTTGTGTGCAATATTCCAAAAGTGACTTGTGCAGATATCCAAAGTGACTGGTGCATACACTTTATCACAACTCCTGTGCAAAAAGTGAGGCGACACTCGTGCTCCCCTTCGGGTCCATGCTAACCAGATCTCTGCACCCCTGCAGGGGTAAAGCACATGTAGTCAGGTCTGTCTTTGGTCTCGATATCGTGGTGTTTTTTGCACTTTATTTTTTATTTCTATTTATGTTGATTGCACACTGCATCTATAGAATTTGGTTTATGATGCGGTTTTTTGAAGATCTATCTTGATTTTCGCCTTGATGCACCTATACACATTTTTTTTACTTTGTCATCTACACTCAGCACACTAAAGAGTAGTGTGATTCACTTTTTTGGGTCGGTTTAGATATAGGGCAGCGCCACCTACCTCTTTATATACATACTACTACATACTTCACTTTGTGGGTTTTTTTTAGGGGAGGCAGCAGCCCTTTTCACTCCTAAGCGCAGAATCTTAACCAATTATATATTCCTAAGACCCCCTGGCCAATTGGGTCTCAGGACCAGCTTCCTGATTGGCCAGGAGGAGAATCAGGAAGACAATAGCGAACATTAATTTGCTATTGTCACACAACTGGGTGGGCTCAGGGCGCAGTGCTCTGGACCCCGAGCCCACCCTTTTTGAAGCCAATTAGAGCCTTGGGCTCTAATCAGGTGCTTAAAAAAACAAAAAAAAACCCACATTGAAATCCATGCATCTGGCGCCCTGCATGTAAACTAGGGGCTGAGCGCATGGACTGGGGGATGGCGCCCTGCGCCCCGTATGGATGGACCGCCACTGATAATGGCAGAATTTAGCACGATACATAGAAGTGTTTTATAGGGATATTTGACATCGTTGATAAATATTTAACAAATATGCTTTGTGAAATCTCATGAATTTTTTTTTTTTTTAATGATAGTAAAAGTGTTCAGATATGATTGAATGAAATTGTACAGTCTTTCCTAAAGTGTATGTAAAGCCTAAACAGAAAGCATTCAAAAAGCTTCCACGTTCCATCCAAAACTACAAAAAAAGTTTAACATTTACAAACTAACTTTATTGTACGGAATCAGTCTCACTAGATGCTTGCTATGATATGTCTGGTGCCTGGGACGTCTGCTCAGTGTGTGATTGTACATGTATGGACAGAGCTTTGGTAGGACAGATGTACTGAAAGTCAGACCTTCCTGCCACAATCTTGTATCTAAGACAAGCCTACACTTTGATGTCATCTATGTACAGTACTATGTTCTACCTCCATCCCTATTATGATGGTACACTATTGTCTTATCTATCTCATATCTAGAACAATGCTACACATTGATGTGCTCTATATACAGTACTATGTTATACCCCCATTCCTATTATTTTAGTACCCCACTGCCTTACCTTATCATCTCAATAGTTAATGGTGCCCTTTTCTTTAAGAAGTTCTCCAGGTCTCCACCACTCAGGTATTCCATGACAAAGAATAAGAGATCCTGTGCAGAGGAAAGAAAGATCCAGGTTATAGAAATGATTCGCTTTTTTAATCACTATGCAGCTTTGGGTAGATTGTGAGAATGGTAGGTGTCACAGTTATATTCTGAGAGTATAACCATTTAACACCAACCTCTTTCACAAAATAAATATAAGATAGTCACTTACCTTTGTCTGGAAGGTACCGTATGCACGAACGCAGAATGGACTGGTACAAACTTCCTTCAGTATGCGGCTCTCCTTGAGGACTTCTTCGTAGTCTTCCCTGTTCTTAATCAGAATTTTGACAGCCAGCGGTTCATCAGTGGAGGTGTGTGATGCCAAAACCACCTGGGGGAAACAGAAGGAGAGAAATTATAGCTGAAAATTAGAGATATTCATTGCCATTTAATACTTTATTTATGGGTCCACAATAATGGTAGAATTATTATAATGGCATTTTTATCATCACAGGGTCTACAATGGTGAAACAGCTGAAATTATGGGACATTCTCTGACTCCTGGCTGAAGATAAGTCAATGAAGAATCCACCAAGAAAGGTGAGTTTATCTCATTTCACTACAACTCATTCCTTCGTGAAGAAGTTGTTCTTGAAACTAAGTTTCACCACCCTGATTCCTTCTCTACGCCTAAACATTGAGATGAAATCAGCTAAATACACTACAGATGCATCAAAACAAAATATGTTTAATATAAGTCTTACAATTTGTTTTAATTAAAAAGCAGCAGAAGCAACCTGAATAGAATAGAAAAGCCTGCCCCCTGTCCCCCTGAAGCAGTGATCTCTCTACAGAACTTTGGCACTTCTTTCTGAAGCAGAACCCAGAGCTCTCCAATCCGCTTGCAATGTGAGCTTTGATGATTGGAGAGCTCTAGCGCTGTCTCATCAGGGGCCATGCTGAACCACTGTAGAGAGACCACTGCTTTCCAAGAGGCTCTGCTCTGTAAAATGCTGGCAAACAACAGGCTTTTATACTTAGCTGCTAAAGAAAAAAATAACTATAAACACCTTTTATGTTAATGCACCTGGAATGGAATTATCTGAATAAAATGAAAGGTTTATTTTGGGCTTTAAAGTGTATGTCCAGCTCTGCAACAGCCACGCAGACAGAAATAAAAATATTTTCTTTAGTAGAGTAGAGGGAGGGGATAGCTGTCTGTGTCCTTATTGCAGATTTTACATCACTTCCTGCCTGGTGAAATCATTGTCAGCAGGTCAGGAAGTGAGGGGAAGTCCTTTCACACTATATCTGAACATTTTAAACCAGAGAAAATATCTGACCACTTACCTTTCCATAACTCCCCTTTCCGAGAAGGCTAAAGAATCTGAAGCCATCCAATGACATTGGGATTATCTCCTTAGTGCTGGGGCACTGACTGTCACTTTTTGTTGGCTTCTCAATGTGAATATCACTTTTTGGTGGAGCATCAATGTGAACTTCACATGTTGGTTGAGTCTCCATGTGGACTTCACATGTTGGTGGAGTCTCAACGTGGACTTCACATGTTGGTGGAGTCTCAATGTGGACTTCACATGTTGGTGGAGTCTCAGCGTGGACTTCACATGTTGGTGGAGTCTCAGCGTGGACTTCACATGTTGGTGGAGTCTCAGCGTGTACTTCACATGTTGGTGGAGTCTCAGCGTGGACTTCACATGTTGGTGGAGTCTCAGCGTGGACTTCACATGTTGGTGGAGTCTCAGCGTGGACGTCACATGTTGGTGGAGTCTCAGCGTGGACTTCACATGTTGGTAGAGTCTCAGCCTGGACTTCACATGTTGGTGGAGTCTCAGCGTGGACTTCACATGTTGGTAGAGTCTCAGCGTGGACTTCACATGTTGGTGGAGTCTCAGCGTGGACTTCACATGTTGGTGGAGTCTCAGCGTGGTCTTCACATGTTGGTGGAGTCTCAGCGTGGACTTCACATGTTGGTCTTTGTATTTCTCCCCATCTGCTGCTGGTGAAAGAGAACCCACAATAAAGCTCCTGGTCCTCTTCTGATACTTCAGCATCCAGTTCTTTTTTGTTTTCCTCAATCATCAGCTCTGTGATCTGGTTCTGTGAAGAGAAGAAACATTATTACTGAAGTATATGTACAATGATAGCCTTTCTATTTGAAATGGTTATGCACACTCAGGTTCTGGGAGAATATAGAAGGATCAATGTGTGGTTTGTATACTTACTGTCTCCATGTTGAATGGTGGGCTTACTTCCCCAGCCTTCAATTTCACCCAGTCTACGCCGCTAAAAAATGGGTGGCTTTGTAGATCTTTAACATGCATCTCTCTTGCGTTTGGACATTTGCATAGAAGCTGTAATAATATAAAAAAAAACAAAGGTTAACATTGGTACAAAGGCAATAACTATGCCATTCTTCTTTAATAAATATTAATAAAATAGACATTTTCTGGCTGGCTACAGATGGTGTTTACTTACTTTGTCCGCTATGAGGTCCTTGAGATCTGTGTTGAAATCCTCAGGGAAACTTGGAAAATCGTTGCAGATTGAGTCTTTGAGCACCTGATCGATGTCTGAGTCAGTGCCCAAGTCGGTGGCCCAGTCGCTGTCCGAGTCGTTGTCTGAACCGGTCTCTGAGCTGGTGTCTGCAACGGTATCTGAGTTGGAGTAGGCGAATGGATATTTTCCAGTCGCCATCTCATAGACCATAACTCCCAGGGAGAAATAGTCAGCAGCAAATCCGTGTGGCATTTTTAAATGGACCTGTAGAAATATCAAAAAAAGAGTAGAATAGTCATTACTGGTTGCTTTACTGACAAGAAGAAGGGAAAAGCAAAATGATTCAATACTCACTTCTGGTGCCATGTAGAATGAAGTGCCGACATAGGACGTCAGGGCCTGGGAGGAATGCACATCCATTTCTGATACGCCAAAATCAGCGATTCTGACATGTCCACTGCTATCCAGCAGAATGTTTTCTGGTTTGATATCCTGATGTACAATTCCCTGGTTATGAAAGGACTGCAGGCCACAAATAATCTCGGCGGTGAGGAATCTAATGGAGAGATAGTAAAGGTTGATATGAAGCATTTTTTTTATGGTAACCTAAGCCAGAAAATAGGAAATCATTGATTCTAACAAACCAATTATCAGGCATGGTCATGCATACTTGCAATAACTAAATTGTGTTGAAAGAAAATATTATGATACTGGCCAGTGGTGGCTGGTGGTCAAAATTTTGAAGGGGGCAGCAAACCAACACCCCACCCCCTGACGGGAGACGGATAGGAAGGCGGCGATCCCCCACACGTGGGAGACGGATATGCAGGTGGAGATCCCCCCCACAGTAGGCGGACGGGAAGGTGTCGATCAACCTCCCCCTCCGCGGGAGACGGATGGGAAGGAGGTGATCAGAGGCCTCATTACCTTAGGAGGCAGATGAGGAGGATTCGGGGTAGGGCTGCTGTTCCTCGCTCCGGGGCCGTTGTTTCTCCTCCCGGGCCGAACAGGAAGTGGGTCCTAAGACCCCCTGTATGTATATAAAGAAGTAGGTGGCGCTGCCCTATATCTATACCGTCCCTAAAAAGTGAATCACACTACTCTTTAGTGTGCTGAGTGTAGATGACAAAGTGAGAAAAATATGTATAGGTGTATATCAAGGCGAAAATCAAGCTAGGTCTTCAAAAAAACGCATCATAAACAAAACTCTATAGATGCAATGTGCAATTAACATAAATAAAAATAATAAAAAATAAAGTGTACCACACCTATTTGTGCACTGCAAGTGCAAATTAGTTCAAGTGTAAACCAATGTAATATGATAATGAACCTTGAATTATATATAGTGAAAACCTAAAAGTCCTTAAATTAGTAAAACGTGCTAATGCAAAGTGTCCTTGTATGCAATATTCCAAAAGTGACTTGTGCAGATATCCAAAGTGACTGGTGCATACACTTTATCACACCTCCTGTGCAGAAAGTGAGGTGACACTTGTGCTCCCCTTCGGGTCCACGCTAACCAGATCTCTGCACCCCTGCAGGGGTAAAGCACATGTAGTCAGGTCTGTCTTTGGTCTCGATATCCTGGTGTTCAAAGTGGTCACATCCTCCGTGGTGTGTCAGAACGTGGGATATCCACATATGGACAATAAGAACAGGCACTCATAGTGTGAATCCGAATGGGTAAATTTATTTAAAACGAATGCTAAAAACAGTGCATTCCATATGCTCAGTTAAAAATGTATGGGACCTATGGACTTGGTCCCATACATTTTTAACTGAGCATATGGAGTGCTCTGTTTTAAGCACTTACAGTGCACCAATAGGTGTGGTACATATTAGTCATTGGGATTTTTTTGCACTTTATTTTTTATTTCTATTTATGTTGATTACACACTGCATCTATAGAATTTGGTTTATGATGCGGTTTTTTGAAGATCTATCTTGATTTTCGCCTTGATGCACCTATACACATTTTTTTTACTTTGTCATCTACACTCAGCACACTAAAGAGTAGTGTGATTCACTTTTTTGGGTCGGTTTAGATATAGGGCAGCGCCACCTACCTCTTTATATACATACTACTACATACTTCACTTTGTGGGTTTTTTTTTAGGGGAGGCAGCAGCCCTTTTCACTCCTAAGCGCAGAATCTTAACCAATTATATACTCCTAAGACCCCCTGGCCAATTAGGTCTCAGGACCAGCTTCCTGATTGGCCAGGAGGAGAATCAGGAAGACAATAGCGAATATTAATTTGCTATTGTCACACAACTGGGTGGGCTCAGGGCGCAGTGCTCTGGACCCCGAGCCAACCCCTTTTGAAGCCAATTAGAGCCTTGGGCTCTAATCAGGTGCTTAAAAAAAAACAAAAAAAAAACATTGAAATCCATGCATCCGGCGCCCTGCATGTAAATTAGGGGCTGAGCACATGGATTGGGGGATGGCGCCCTGCGCCCCGTATGGATGGACCGCCACTGATAATGGCAGAATTTAGCATGATACATAGAAGTGTTTTATAGGGATATTTGACATCGCTGATAAATATTTAACAAATATGCTTTGTAAAATCTCATGATTTTTTTTTTTTTTTATGATAGTAAAAGTGTTCAAATCTGATTGAATGAAATTGTACAGTCTTTCCTAAAGTGTATGTAAGGCCTAAACAGAAAGCATTCAAAAAGCTTCCACGTTCCATCCAAAACTACAAAAAAAGTTTAACATTTACAAACTAACTTTATTGTCCGGAATCAGTCTCTCTAGATGCTTGCTATGATATGTCTGGTGCCTGGGACGTCTGCTCAGTGTGTGATTGTACATGTATGGACAGAGCTTTGGTAGGATAGATGTACTGAAAGTCAGACCTTCCTGCCACAATCTTGTATCTAAGACAAGCCTACACTTTGATGTCATCTATGTACAGTACTATGTTCTACCTCCATCCCTATTATGATGGTACCCTATTGTCTTATCTATCTCATATCTAGAACAATGCTACACATTGATGTGCTCTATATACAGTAATTTGTTATACCCCCATTCCTATTATTTTAGTACCCCACTGCCTTACCTTATCATCTCAATAGTTAATGGTGCCCTTTTCTTTAAGAAGTTCTCCAGGTCTCCACCACTCAGGTATTCCATGACAAAGAATAAGAGATCCTGTGCAGAGGAAAGAAAGATCCAGGTTATAGAAATGATTTGCATTTTAATCACTATGCAGCTTTGAGTAGATTGTGAGAAAGGTAGGTGTCACAGTTGTATTCTGAGAGGATAACCATTTAACACCAACCTCTTTCACAAAATAAATATAAGATAGTCACTTACCTTTGTCTGGAAGGTACCGTATGCACGAATGCAGAATGGACTCGTACAAACTTCCTTCAGTATGCGGCTCTCCTTGAGGACTTCTTCGTAGTCTTCCCTGTTCTTAATCAGAATTTTGACAGCCAGCGGTTCATCAGTGGAGGTGTGTGATGCCAAAACCACCTGGAGGAAACAGAAGGAGAGAAATTATAGCTGAAAATTAGAGATATTCATTGCCATTTAATACTTTATTTATGGGTCCACAATAATGGTAGAATTATTATAATGGCATTTTTATCATCACAGGGTCTACAATGGTGAAACAGCTGAAATTATGGGACATTCTCTCACTCCTGGCTGGAGATAAGTCAATGAAGAATCCACCAAGAAAGGTGAGATCATCTCATTTCACTACAACTCATTCCTTCGTGAAGAAGTTGTTCTTGAAACTAAGTTTCACCACCCTGATTCCTTCTCTACGCCTAAACATTGAGATGAAATCAGCTAAATACACTACAGATGCATCAAAACAAAATATGTTTGATATAAGTCTTACAATTTGTTTTAATTAAAAAGCAGCAGCAGCAACCTGAATAGAATAGAAAAGCCTGCGCCCTGTCCCCCTGAAGCAGTGATCTCTCTACAGAACTTTGGCACTTCTTTCTGAAGCAGAACCCAGAGCTCTCCAATCCGCTTGGAATGTGAGCTTTGATGATTGGAGAGCTCTAGCGCTGACTCATCGGGGGCCATGCTGAACCACTGTAGAGAGACCACTGCTTTCCAAGAGGCTCTGCTCTGTAAAATGCTGGCAAACAACAGGCTTTTATACTTAGCTGCTAAAGAAAAAAAATAACTATAAACACCTTTTATGTTAATGCACCTGGAATGGAATTATCTAAATAAAATAAAAGGTTTATTTTGGGCTTTAAAGTTTATGTCCAGCTCTGCAACAGCCACACAGACAGAAATAAAAATATTTTCTTTAGTAGAGTAAAGGGAGGGGATAGATATCTGTGTCCTTGTTGCAGATTTTCCATCACTTCCTGCCTGGTGAAATCATTGTCAGCAGGTCAGGAAGTGAGGGGAAATCCTTTCACACTATATCTGAACATTTTAAACCAGAGAAAATATCTGACCACTTACCATTCCATAACTCCCCTTCCCGAGAAGGCTAAAGAATCTGAAGCCATCCAATGACATTGGGATTATCTCCTTAGTGCTGGGGCACTGACTGTCACTTTTTGTTGGCGTCTCAATGTGAATATCACTTTTAGGTGGAGCCTCAATGTGAACTTCACATGTTGGTGGAGTCTCAACGTGGACTTCACATGTTGGTGGAGTCTCAGCGTGGACTTCACATGTTGGTGGAGTCTCAGCGTGGACTTCACATGTTGGTGGAGTCTCAGCGTGGACTTCACATGTTGGTGGAGTCTCAGCGTGGACTTCACATGTTGGTGGAGTCTCAATGTGGACTTCACATGTTGGTGGAGTCTCAGCGTGGACGTCACATGTTGGTGGAGTCTCAGCGTGGACTTCACATGTTGGTGGAGTCTCAGCGTGGACTTCACATGTTGGTGGAGTCTCAGCGTGGACTTCACATGTTGGTGGAGTCTCAATGTGGACTTCACATGTTGGTGGAGTCTCAGCGTGGACTTCACATGTTGGTGGAGTCTCAGCGTGGACTTCACATGTTGGTGGAGTCTCAGCGTGGACTTCACATGTTGGTGGAGTCTCAGCGTGGACTTCACATGTTGGTGGAGTCTCAGCGTGGACTTCACATGTTGGTGGAGTCTCAGCGTGGACTTCACTTGTTGGTGGAGTCTCAGCGTGGACTTCACTTGTTGGTGGAGTCTCAGCGTGGACTTCACATGTTGGTGGAGTCTCAGCGTGGACTTCACATGTTGGTGGAGTCTCAGCGTGGACTTCACATGTTGGTGGAGTCTCAGCGTGGACTTCACATGTTGGTGGAGTCTCAACGTGGTCTTCACATGTTGGTGGAGTCTCAATGTGGACTTCACTTGTTGGTGGCATCTCGATGTGGATTTCACGTTGGGTCTCGCTCACTAAGGCAGGCCTGCCGTGTGAGCTGCATCTGCGGTAAATACCGCGTACATCTGCAATAAAAAAAAATTGGATTTAAAACCTTCATCTACATTTGATACATTTTTCTTTGTAGAACATACAATTATAGGAAGTAAAGGTCAAAACTCAATTGCCAGGGACAATTAATAAACCCACCATGACAGGGACTACTATTTTTCTTCTTCTTATAAAAATGCCGGTTGGCAATTATCCTGGCCCACTAGATGTTATACTTTCTACAAGTCAGTGAGTCAAGAAGCCGCCAACAAGTATTTTGAGTGGTGTGATAATTTAGAGTTAAATTAGAAGGCAGGTCACAAATAAAGTTGCAAAGCTGCATCAGGAAGTAGTTGTGTCACCTGCTTGGCTGTGCATTGTGGCAGGGGTTGGTAAATCATCAGACCAGCTAAGAAAAATAACAAATGTGTTTTAAAAGAAAAGGAAAGGCTTTATTAACTGATAATATTGCTCAGAAAGTGTGTATGTTATCCCTAAGATCAGACAGGAGATGGGTCACAGTAACTGTTTAAATGCAGTGTGATGTGGAGTTTGGCTTCAATGTGTTGGTGTATCTAAATCTGAAAGTATATCTAACACTCCCCTCCCCCTAGACTGACAGTGCTGCTGTCTGCTGTGCCCCTGTGCTCCTTTTATCAGACTGGAGGCACTCTAGTACAGGAGATATATTACTGGCCGGATCACCAGGTAAAAACAGTAGGAAGAAGGCTAAAAAAAACGAATGCAGCTGCATTACATCACATTATTGGTTATGGGTGTAATACTGCTTTAATTTTTTTTAAAGATTGCATTGTATGTGGGGTTTCTTTTATGTCCAAGTTGCATGTTACTGGTGGCTGGTTGGCTCCACCATCTTGTTGGTTGGCACTGAGGTCTTCAGCCCACCCCGTAGTAAGGGGCATGCAATGCTTGTTAAAAAATAAAGAGAGAGGTGGGGGTGAGTGGAGGGATTGAGACTTGGCTCCCTGTATACAGCTCTGATCGATGATACCCGGGACTTCAATGACACCCAACATCAGGAATTGAGTGTAATTCTCAGCGCCATATCACACACAGACTGTCATCAGTGAGGATATAGAAATCATGGAAGACACAAATATCCACCAATGAGAGTCCAGTTACTGAGCCACCTAACTGACAACTCCCCGTCCCCCACTGACAGTGACTGTTGATGTTCCGTGGAAGAGGCTTTCATTGTTAGAAATGAACAGAGACATCATTCTACAGTCCAAGGAGACCGGAGAGCTGCTAACAGTTCTAAACCTGTCCAAATGAAAAGGGATCTGCAGGGATTAGACTGCAGGGTTGTGTTTTGTAAGATTTACTATTTGCTTCACTAAAAGCGGTGTTCCGGCCCGAAATGTTACTTTTTAGAAAAAAATACTCCATAATCCTCATGCTTAATGTATTCTAGTAAAGGTATGCTGTAAACTAAGGTCCGTTTTGTATTTTTGCACCATTGATTTCTTTCTTTTGTAAGTTCCAGCAGACTGCGGCCATCTCATGTGTGGGCATCTGAAGCCAGACTGTATCAGTTCCTGTATTCCATGCATGCTGGTTACCCAGCATGCACCTCCAGATCTCGCACATGCTCAGAGCAGCACGAGCAGTGTAATAGGTTGTAGGTTGGGTTTCCATAGCAACAGCAGTTTCAGAGGAAGTTGTTGCCCCTTAGCTATGAAAACCTCTCCTCCCCCTCCAGGGACCAGGAAGTTTATCTACATTTACAAAGATTATAAATCTAGAAATATAAAAAGCTCCTGCAAAAGGTAATTACTTTTTTAAAAGATAATATTTGTAAATGATATGAAATGATGATTTTGTGCAGATTTTATATATAAGACAGGGAGCCCACCTTGACATTGTTGACATTGCTCCAGCTGAAACCAGGACTAAAGAGAAGGCAGTAACCCACCCGAAGTTTATATATATATATATATATATATATATATATATATATATATATATATATAATATATATATTTATATATATATATTAGGGGTGCAGCATTCCCACGCATTTTCTCCAGGAAATGCATTTTCTAGTTGTAAATGATATCCCTTGTTTCTGTGTATATATATATATATATATATATATATATATATAAAATCTCTTGTTATGTGTGTGTATATATATATATATATATATATATATATATATATATATATATATATATATATATAATATAAAATCTCTTGTTATGTGTGTGTATATATATATATATATATATATATATATATATATATATATACACACACAGAAACAAGGGATATCATTTACAACTAGAAAATGCATTTCCTGGAGAAAATGCGTGGGAATGCTGACAGCCCCAATCAAAACACTGCCCCATCATATTGCCACCATCAAAACTGCCCCTTTAGAATTGCCCCATCAAAACTGCCCCATCATATTCCTCTATTATAAATCAGTACATGGTGTGTCTGTCCCCTCCCCCGGGCTCTGTAATCATAGCTGAGATGCTCCAGCCATCTCCCCCAGCGCCCATCACTATGTATAACAGAAGCTTTGGTAACCATGGCAACAAAAGCCGTTAAGATGAAATTTTCTGAAATGATCACTAAACTTAAACAGCTTTTTCACAAAAACTGTAAAAGATATCAAACTGAAAAGATACAGCCAGATAGCTGAATATTTTGTGAACATTTTAAAGTTTGTTTGGCGTCTGTAGGTGAAAGTATGAAGGAGCTGAAACTTTTGGGAGCGGAAGAAGATTTTAAGGATTTGAAGTACTTTCATTGACTTCAATGTTAAAAAAAAAGTGTTAAAAAGCTTAATATTTTAAAAAGTATAAATAGTAGAAAAAAAGTTTAAAAAAAAGTCCCATCATTAGCTGAAAGAGATGAATATTTTAAAAGTTGAATGGTTTTAATAATTGAAAGTATGCAGAAGTTACGCAGAGCCAAAAAACGTACAGAATAATAAAATTGAAATGAAAAATAAATAAAAACGAATAACAATAGTGGGACTGCTGAAGCAATCCCACTAATTAGCATCTTTTAAAAAAGTAATTAGCTTTTGCAGAAGCTGCCCTAAATTGCCCCCATCAAAATTGGCACATCATACTGCCACCATCAAAATTGCCCCATCAAAACGGCACAATCATACTGCCCCATCAAATTTCCCCCATTAAAATTGCCCCATCAAAATTGTCCCCATCAAAACTGTCCAATCAAACTGCCCCCATCAAAAATGCCCCATCATACTGCCACCATCAAAATTGCCCTCATCAAATTGCCCCATCATACTACCCATATCAAAATTGCCCCATCAAAATTGCTTCCATCATACTGCCCCCATCAAAACTGCCCCATCAAAACAATATCTATGTGACTTCAAAGTAGTCACTGCACTACTTTGGTCTGACTTTGTTGCGACTTAAGGTCCACAGACCTCAAGATTACACAGGCATCAATTCGTATCAAAATCACAGCAAAAAAAGAGGGCGAATCGCCTTAATGGGGGTACATACAGCAATTAAAATTGACAGGGGCTCTAATCCCTTTCCACTCAATCCAAAACTAAAAAAAAAAAAAAGTTTTGCCTTTAGTTATAATTTAATTTAAAAAAATCTGCAGATTGGTGTTTACAAGACACAACACAGCAACTCAAATGTGGACCAGGCTTGTCTTCTTCCCACCCCACTATGTGATTTACTCCCCACACTGCTTGTTCCAATGCATGTCTATCTAGGATCATGTGTGCCAGTCACTGTGCCCTGTCCATGGCCATCCCTATACATATATACACATGGGAATGTCACCTGTCATCAATGGGGAAAAGTAGAAAATGAATCTATCAATATTCACAGTACTCACCATTCCAATCCTTGATCTCCTGGGTTGGGCCATAGACTTTATAGCCGAGACCAAAGCATCCAGCTGCGGCTCTAAAGCAGCCGCGCATAAAATCTCGTGCCCGCTTCATTTTTGCGGGCTTCTTCATTGGGGTATCTGCAAGCTGTTCAATGATACCTCCTTCCATAGATGGTCTTCCAGTGGTCTGTTTATCATTGGTGTTAATATGATAAACACCTTTTTTACACCGAAAAAAATTCATTCTGAAGAATAATCCAAGCACGCTCTAAGCGCGGGAGAATGAAATTAAAATACAATAGAATCAAACGAAATCACTAGAATGAAATCGCAAGCAAAAGGTCGCCAGAAACAAAACAGCACGTCTGCACCGTTCAGCAATCACTCTGGGACTGGCAGGATCCTGCTGAGAGCTGTGTTATATGTTGGCAGTTGATGACATCATCATCCCTGGCACTGAGCCAAGACTAACTGACGTTCTATCTGGCACTGAGCCAGGACTAACGGACGTTCTATCTGGCACTGAGCCAGGACTAACTGACGTTCTATCTGGCACTGAGCCAGGACTAACTGACGTTCTATCTGGCACTGAGCCAGGAATAACTGACGTTCTATCTGGCACTGAGCCAGGACTAACTGACGTTCTATCTGGCACTGAGCCAGGAATAACTGACGTTTCTCCTGGTGTGGTAGCTTTGTGAATTCAGCCTCTAGGCTCAGTATACAGATCTCATATACCAAATGATTATTTTTTTTAATTAAAGTGACAGCTATTTTGATCGATATTTAAAATTTACAGTCCCATGGCTTAAATAAAGATCTTTATTCCTATGTTATCACTGTGAATTGAGTCTTATCACTTCATATAAAAGCTTTCCTGTAGGTCGGATATTTTAATTTCTGTCCTGCTTTTATTTATTTAATTTTTTTAAATCATCTTTTAACCCTTTCATGCCTAAGGGTCGGTTCACACTGGGGCGACTTGGGATCCGACTTGTACGCCCTCAAGTCGCCCCAAGTCGCTTTGCATTTAGGTTAACATGGTAGGCAATGGGAGCGTCTTAATTGACACTACTGAAGTCGCTCCGACTTCAGAAAAGACTCCTGTACTACTTCTATCCGACTTGTAGGCGACTTGTACCCATTCAACTCAATGTAAGTCGCCTGCAAGTCGGATCTCTCTGTAAAGTCAAGCGACTTTGCAGAGAAAACCCCTCCCTCCCCCCCTCCCTCCCAGAGAGGTGATTGGCCACAGGCGAAGTCGCCTGTCATGGAGGCGACTTCAAGTCGCCTCGTAATTTGCCGAAGTCGCGCTGAAGTCGCGCTAAAGTCGCGCTGAAGCCGCGTTGAAGTCACGGTACAAAGTCGCGCTAAAGTCGTGTTGCCCATGTGTGAACCGACCCTAAACCTTTTTCTGACATTTGTTGTTTACACGTTAAAATCAGTATTCTTTGCTAAAAACTTACTTAGAACCCCCAAACATTATATATATTTTTTAAGCAAAGACTCTGGAGAATAAAATGGTGGTCGTTGCAATATTTCATGTCACATGATATTTGCGCAGCCCTCTTTCAAGCGCAATTGTTTGGAAAATAATACACTTTACTGAATTTTAAAAAAAAAACTAAAAAATAAAGTTAGCCCAATTTGTTTTGTATATTGTGAAAGATGATGTTGCGCCGAGTAAATAGATACCTAACATGTCATGCTTTAAAATTGCACGCGCTCGTGGAATGGCGACAAACTACGGTACTTAAAAATCCCCATAGGCGATGTTTTAAAAAAATTTAACAGTTACCTGTTTAGAGTTACAGAGGAGGTCTTTTGCTAGAATTATTGCTCTTGCTCTAACGATCGTGGTGATCTCTCACATGGGTGATTTTACAACTGTTTACATTTGTAGGCGTGACTTATGTATGCGTTTTCTTTGGCACATGAGCCCGCGTTTTTTTTAAATTGGTGCCATTGGCTGCAAAGTAAATCGGAAGTGACGTTGTGACATTGCTTCCAGGTTACTATATCGGAGACCCCATCGAAGCCAATTCCGGATTTGTTCGGGTCTCCGGCCAGCTGGTGGACGCACCAGCTAGTTGCTCGGGTCTCCCGGTGGGGCGGAAGACACGGGCAGAGCGGTGGAAGGCAGTGGGGGACACTCCCTCCCGCTGCTTGTGATAAAGGCCGAAAGGCTATTTAGCTGCATCAGTTGTTATCACAATTTATCATTATTACCCAAAATAATGATAGACTGCATCTATGAAAAATGGACATGTAACTCATGAAACGCACCAAAAATGCAAACGCAGTGCATTTTTGATGCTTTTTTGCAGCAGTTTTCATTCAATTCAATGGGAAGCTGCGGTTTTGAAAACTGCACCAAAGATGCAGCATACAGGACTTTTCAAAATGCACCGCACCCAGTGGTGTGAAGAGTCCCAAAGGGTTTAAAAGGAAACAATTTTATTGCGTTTTTCTTGCAAGGTAGAAACGCAGGAAATTTCATCAGTGTGAAAGGGCCCTAAACTTCAAACAAACCAGCAATAATTAACCAACAGTGTCTGCAATATGACACTATCAGAGCTGCAGACAGGAAAGGCTGATGATTTAATGTTGTATAAATAATTTTTCAATTTACAATTGCGCTGTCAAGAAACACTGTACCCATTTGAAATTTTTATATTTTTTTCACACAAATAGTGCTTTCTTTTGGTGGTATTTAATCCACATTGCCCAACATGATGCACCTTGGACAGAGTCCTAGTGATGGATCAATCACCTTTTACCTCTATATCATGTCTAGTTTCAACATGACAGTAGATCCTTGCAATTTTCTTCTAGCGCCCACTGGGAGTGAACACACCATCCCTCGTTATGGTAGCAGCTGTAGGTGGTGCCTGGGCGGTAACCACACTATTTCCACCTTCTCTGGTTGAAGGTTATCCTTCCAGCATTGAGCTTAAAGCGGAGTTCCGCCTGCAAATAAAACATTAAAAGTCAGCAGCTACAAATACTGCAGCTGCTGACTTTTAAAATAAGGACACTTACCTGTCATGGGCGCCCGCAATGTCCTCACCCGAAGCCGACCCGTCCCTCGGCTCTCGGGGGAGGCACCGGCATCTTAAGTAAGGGAATCAGGAAGTGAAGCCTTGTGGCGTCACAGCCTGTTTCCCTACTGTGCATACACGATTCGCTCTGCACGTTCTGACTGGTCCCTGTGTTTCTCCCAGGAGACAGCGGGTGGGATGGAGGAGGGGCCGGACATGGCGTAGATCGCCGCAGATTCTGCTGCGATCTTTCGCTGGAGGTGGGAACAAATACCTGTATTAGACAGGTTCTACTCCCCCCTCCCCCCTGAAGGGGTGCCAAATGTGACACCGGAGGGGTGGGGAGGAATGTACAAGGCTCTCTGGGGAGGATGGGCCCCTATGTACAAGGCCAGGGCCATCTTAATAGCATCATGGGCCCCTGGGCAAATTAATGCTCTGGGGCCACTACAATGGAGACATGGCAGGTAAACAGACATCAAGTAGGTAGGAGGCAGACAAGCGGAGCTTCCTCTTTTGGGTGGAGCTCCGCATTAACTACATGAACAATCATTCTGTACAGCAAAGAAGCAGTGGGGAAAATACTACATACATAAAGTAACAAAGCTGTCTTGTACATATAATATATCTGCTAAATTGATGCCTCCCCAGCACTATGGCCCCTCTACACCCTAAATATTCCCCCTGCACTCTGACCCCTCTACACCCCAGATATCCCCCCAGCACTCTGACCCCTCTACACCCCGGATATCCCCCCCAGCACTGTGACCCCTCTACACCCTAAATATTCTCCCTGCACTCTGACCCCTTTACACCCCAGATATCCCCCCAAAACTGTGACCCCTCTACACCACAGAAATCCCCCCCCCCACTCTCTGACCCCTCTACACCCTAGATATCCCCCTAGCACTCTGACCCCTCTACATCCCAGATATCCCCCTAGCACTCTGACCCCTCTACATCCCAGATATCCCCCCAGCACTCTGACCCCTCTACATCCCAGATATCCCCCCAGCACTCTGACCCTTCTACATCCTAAATATCCCCCCAGCACCCTGACCCTTTTACACCCCAGATATCCCCCCAACACTGTGACCCCTCTATACCACAGAAATCCCCCCCCCCACTCTCTGACTCCTCTACACCCTAGATATCCCCCTAGCACTCTGACCCCTCTACACCCCAGATATCTCCCCAGCACAGTGACCCCTCTACACCACAGAAATCCCCCCCCCCCACTCTCTGACCCCTCTACACTCTAGATATCCCCCCAGCACTCTGACCCCTCTACACCCCAGATATCCCCCCAGCACTCTGACCCCTCTACACCCCAGATATTCCCCCAGCACTCTGACCCCTCTACACCCCAGAGACCCACAGCACTCTGACCTCTCTACATCCCAGATAACTCCCCAGCACTCTGACCCCTCAACACCCCAGATATCCCCCCCAGCACTCTGACCCCTCAACACCCCAGATATCCCCCCCAGCACTCTAACCCCTCTACACCCCAGATATCCCCCCAGCACTCCGACCCCTCTACATCCCAGATATCCCCCCAGCACTCTGACCCCTCTATACCCCCAGATATCCCCCCAGCACTCTGATCCCTCTACACACCAGATATCCCCCCCCCAGCACTCTGACCCCTCTACACCTCAGATATCCCCCCAACACTCTGACCCCTCTACACCCCAGATATCCCCCCAGCACTCTGATCCCTCTACACACCAGATATCCCCCCCACAGCACTCTGACCCCTCTACACCCTAGATATTCGCCCCAGCACTGTTACCATATACCATAAGATACCCCTTGTATTGTGACCCCACTACATCCCTGATACCCCCTACACTGTGGCCTCTCTACATCCCTGATACCTCTAGCGCTATATCCACCCAAGCTACCCCAAACACTGCTACCCCCTATACACACCAGATCCCCCCTCAGAATTTTTTTCCCCCATACACCCTTGATATCCCCCAGCACCATTATTCCATTCATGTAGTACCCCCTTCTCCAGTGGAGATACAGTGCATGTAAACTTTTGGCTATGTGCCAACCTCAAGCACTGGACTCACCTATACCAATCAAGCAGACAGAAGGAGGGGCGGAGGAGGGAGCATCCCTCCGGGCATTCCAAGCCCTTCGGTGAAAACAGTGCTGGAGAGCTGGGCTCCCCATGACACCATCCACAATGCTACTTTGTCAGGTGGGCTCTCAGTGCTGCTGACTCAGCAGCTCCCACTTCAGCTCCTACCCCGTGGCCTCCGAGTCCTGAGCATTCAAGTTGCATGGGGTGGGGTTAGAGCATCACTGGCGCTCCGGCCCTGCTGGCTGTGAAATAATAGGTATCGTTTTGCACAGCACAGTGCACCGTTGCCAGCCTCACCCCCCCCCAGGTGCAGCTGGGGCCCCTGTGCAGTGCCCAGGTGTGCCCACTCATTAAGACAGCCCTGTACAAGGTTCTCTGGGGAGGACAGGTCCCTATGTACAAGGCTCTCTGGGGAGGACAGATACCTATGTACAGGATTCTCTGGGGAGGACTGGTCCCTATGCACAAGACTCTCTGGGAGGACAAGTCCATATGTACAAGACTCTCTAGGAGGACAAGTCCATATGTACAAAGCTTTCTGGGGAGGACAGGTCCCTATGTACAGGACTCTCTGGGTGGGCAGGTCCCTATGTACAGGACTCTCTGGGGGGGCAGGTCCCTACATACAGGACTCTCTGGGTGGGCAGGTCCCTATGTAGAGGACTCTCTGGGGGGCAGGTCCCTACATACAGGATTCTCTGGGTGGGCAGGTCCCTACGTACAATACTCTCTGGGGGAGGCAGGTACAGGATTTATACAGGACAGGTCCCTATTTACAAGGCTTTCTGGGGAGGACTGGCCCCTATGTACAGCCATGGCCAAAAGTTTTAAGAATTACACAAATATTAATTTTCACAAAGTCTGTTGCTTCAGTGTTTTTAGATCTTTTTGTTAGATGTTACTATGGTATACTAAAGTATAATTACAAACATTTCATAATGGATTTTATTGACAATTACATTAAGTTTATGCAAAGAGTCAATATTTGCAGTGTTGGTACTTCTTTTTCAAGACCTCTGCAGTTCTTCCTGGCATGCGGTCAATCAACTTCTGGGCCACATCCTAACTGAACCACAAGTTCTCAATGGGATTAAGGTCTGGGGAGTTTTCTGGCCATGGACCCAAAATGTTGATGTTTTGTTCCCCGGGCCACTTAATTATCACTTTTGCCTTATGACAAATTGCTCCATCATGCTGGAAAAGGCATTGTTCGTCACTAAACTGTTCTTGGATGGTTGGGAGAAGTTGCTCTGGGAAGATGTTTTTGTACAATTTTTTATTCATGGCTGTGTTCTTAGACAAAATTGTGAGTGAGCCCACTCCCTTGGCTGAGAAGCAACCCCACACATGAATGGTCTCAGGATGCCCTACTGTTGGTATGACACAGGACTGATGGTAGCGCTCACCCTTTCTTCTCCGGACAAGGTTTTTTCTGGATGCCCCAAACAATCAGAAAGGGGATTCATCAGAGAAAATGACTTTACCCCCAGTCCTCAGCAGTCCAATCCCTGTATCTTTTGCAGAATATCAGTCTGTCCTCCCTGATGTTTTTCCTGGAGAAAAGTGGCTTCTTTGCTGCCCTTCTTGATACCAGGCCATCCTCCAAAAGTCTTCTCCTCACTCTGCGTGCAGATGTACTCACACCTGCCTGCTGCCATTCCTGAGCAAGCTCTGCACTGGTGGTGCCCCGATCCGGCAGCTGAATCAACTGTAATACCGCGTACACACGGTCCGACTTTTCAGCTACAAGAGTCCGACAGCCGTCCGACAGACTTTCGACGGACTTTTGGCGGACTTTCTAACGACCGGACTTGCCTACACATGATCACACCAAACTCCAACGGATTCGTACGTGATGACGTACAACGGACTACAATAAGGAAGTTGATAGCCAGTAGCCAATAGCTGCCCTAGCGTGGGTTTTTGTCCGTCGGACTAGCATACAGACGAGCGGATTTCTGGGTCCGGCGGAGTTACGGCGTAAAGATTTGAAGCATGTTCCAAATCTGAAGTCCGTCAGATTTGCGACTGGAAAAGTCCGCTGAAGGTCCGGTGAAGCCCACACACGATCGGATTGTCCGCCGGATTTGGTCCGTCGGCCAAGTCCGGTCGAAAAGTCCGACCGTGTGTACGCGGCATAAGAGACGGTCCTGGTGCTTACTGGACTTTTTTGGGTGGCATGAAGCCTTCACAAATGCAGTGGAAATTTTTTTTTACGGGATTAAGTTCATGTTCATGGCAAAGAGGGACTTTGCAATTAACTGCAATTTATCTGATCGCTCTTTATTACATTCTAGAGCATATGCAAATTGCATCATAAAAAAACTGAGGCAGCAGACTTTGTGAAAATTACTATTTGTGTCATTCTCAAAATGTTTGGCCATGGTTGTACAAGGCTCAATAGGGAGGACATGTCCCTATATACAAGGCTCTCTGGGGAGGACATGTCCCTATGTACAAGGCTCTCTGGGGAGGACATGTCCCTATGTACAGGACTCTCTGGGGAGGACGGGAGGACAGGTCCCTATGTACAAGGCTCTTTGGGGAGGACATGTCCCTATGTACAAGGCTCTCTGGGGAGGACAGGTCCCTATGTACAGGACTCTCCGGGGAGGACAGGTCCCTATATACAAGGCTCTCTGGGGCGGACATGTCCCTATGTACAGGACTCTCTGGGGAGGACAGGTCCCTATGTACAAGGCTCTCTGGAGAGGACAGGTCCCTATGTACAGGACTCTCTGGGGATGACAGGTCCCTATGTACAGGACTCTCCGGGGAGGACAGGTCCCTATATACAAGACTCTCTGGGGAGGACAGGTCCCTATGTACAGGACTCTCCGGGGAGGACAGGTCCCTATGTACAGGACTCTCTGGGGAGGACATGTCCCTATGTACAAGGCTGTCTGGGGAGGACAGGTCCCTATGTACAGGACTCTCTGGGGAGGACAGGTCCCTATGTACAGGACTCTCTGGGGAGGACAGGTCCCTATGTACAGGACTCTCTGGGAAGGACAGGTCCCTATGTACAGGACTCTCTGGGAAGGACAGGTCCCTATGTACAGGACTCTCTGGGGAGGACAGGTCCCTATGTACAGGACTCTCTGGGAAGGACAGGTCCCTATATACAAGGCTGTCTGGGGAGGACAGGTCCCTATGTACAGGACTCTCTGGGAAGGACAGGTCCCTATGTACAGGACTCTCTGGGGAGGACAGGTCCCTATGTACAGGACTCTCTGGGAAGGACAGGTCCCTATGTACAAAGCTGTCTGGGGAGGACAGGTCCCTATGTACAGGACTCTCTGGGAAGGACAGGTCCCTATGTACAAGGCTGTCTGGGGAGGACAGGTCCCTATGTACAGGACTCTCTGGGAAGGACAGGTCCCTATATACAAGGCTGTCTGGGGAGAACAGGTCCCTATATACAAGGCTGTCTGGGGAGAACAGGTCCCTATATACAAGGCTCTCTGCGGAGGACATGTCCCTATGTACAGGACTCTCTCTGGGGAGGACAAGTCCCTATGTACAGGACTCTCTCTGGGGAGGACAAGTCCCTATGTAAAGGAAACTCTCTGGGGAGGACATGTCCCTATGTAAAGGGCCCTCTGGGGAGGACAAGTCCCTATGTAAAGGGCCCTCTCCCTTCCACTGGCACAACGCCCTACATATAGGGACCTGACACCACACATCCCTCCCTCTCCCTATATGTAGGACTGTATGGTGTCAGGTCCCTGTGTATAGGACTGTATGGTGTCAGGTCCCTGTGTATAGGACTGTGTGGTGTCAGGTCCCTGTGTATAGGACTGTGTGGTGTCAAGTCCCTGTATATAGGACTGTATGGTGTCAGGTCCCTGTGTATAGGACTGTATGGTGTCAGGTCCCTGTGTATAGGACTGTATGGTGTCAGGTCCCTGTGTATAGGACTGTATGGTGTCAGTAGAAGGCTGGGATGTGTATGGCATCAGGTCCCTAGGACTGTGTGGTAGAAGGGAGGAATCTCCCGGCAGGCAGTGCGCGGTGTCTGCAGTCGGTCACACTGCGGAGTTGGGTGTATAGTGGGCGGAGTTGGGTGTATAGTGGGCGGAGTTGGGTGTAGAGTGGGCGGAGTTGGGTGTAGAGTGGGCGGGGAGCGGCTCTTCTCCTCCCGCATTCCTCTCCTCCTCCTCGCCCGGCAGGTAGTGTGAGCGGTGCGGGAGGACGATGTCGGTTGGGATGCTGGTGACGATCTTGGCGGCTCTGCCCTGCGTGCTGTACGGCCGGGTGGTGCAGGAAGGGGAGGATGGCTTCGCGGAGTGTAACCGCTTCTTCTACCGGGAGAGCCCGCCGGAGGGATTCACCCACCCGGGACAGGTCCGCATCTGCCAGAAGTACCGGGGGGACCCGCACTCCGCCACCCTGTACAGCACCGAGCACCGGATCCCCCTCTACTCCGCATTCATCTACCGGGGGGAGGAGGGGGCCACCCCGGGGGCGGAGGAATGGATGCTGGAGCCGCAGGTAAGAGGAGCATCTCCGGGATCACCGACCATAGACCAGGGGTGACTATTGGGGGCCATGGATAGGCTGATCCCTGCCCATGTGTGACCACTGACCATAGATCAGGAGGTGATCATTGGAGACCATGGAGGACCACTGGAGGGTGGAGACCATGGAGGACCACTGACCATAGATCAATAGAGATCATGGAGGATCAATGGTCACTGCCCATAGATCAGGTGTGATCCCTAGGAACAATGGAGGATCACTGTCCATAGGCCAGGTATGACCACTGTGCCCATAGATCACTGGAGACCATGGAGGACCACTGGAGGGTGGAGACCATGGAGGACCACTGACCATAGATCAGGGGTGATCACTGCCCATAGATCAATAGAGATCATGGAGGATCAATGGTCACTGCCCATAGATCAGGTGTGATCCCTAGGAACAATGGAGGATCACTGTCCATAGGCCAGGTATGACCACTGTGCCCATAGATCACTGGAGACCATGGAGGACCACTGGAGGGTGGAGACCATGGAGGACCACTGACCATAGATCAGGGGTGATCACTGCCCATAGATCAATAGAGATCATGGAGGATCAATGGTCACTGCCCATAGATCAGGTGTGATCCCTGGAGACAATGGAGGATCACTATCCATAGGCCAGGTATGAGCACTGTGCCCATAGATCACTGGAGACCATGGAGGATCACTGTAGACCATGGAGAGGCCAATCATTTACTGCTGGTCTTTGGAAACAATGGAGGATCGTTGCCCATCGATCACCGGAGATGGAGGAGGGGGTGATCTTTGCCCATAGTCCAGGTGTGATCAGTGGAGGGTGCTCAATGGAGGATCATTGACCATGGAGCTCTGAAAACAACGGATATGTTACCATCACTGCCCAGGTCAATGGTCACTGCCTTTTAGACCAGGTGTGATCACTGGGAACGACGGATAGGCTGGTCACTAGAAACCGCATATGGGCTGATCACTGCCCATAGATTAGCAGAGACAATGAAGGATCATTGTCCATAGGTCAACTGTCTATATATCGCTGGATAATGTGGAAGGGGGGTGATTACTGCCCATAGTATCGCTGGAGACATTAGATGAGGGGCCGTGTGAGCAATGCCAATAGACAAGGTGTCATCACTGGAGACCATGTATGGGCGTCCTATGATCCCTGGAGATAAGGGATGGGTGAGGGTTCAGTGACCACAGATCCAATGGAGACAATAGTGTTGAGTCCTGTGGTCACTATTAATAGACCAGGTGTTCTCACTGCCCATAGACCTGCTGCACACTATTTATATGGCAACATTGCCGTCAGTTTAAATGGCCATTCAGGCAGCGTATGAGGTTGGTAGTCATTGACATAAGTGGGTCATCACAGGATCTGTCCAATGACTCTCCACCTTGTGAATGTTCATGTATACCCATGCACCTGCCGCAAAGTCCTCAGGGGAAGGTTGATTGCCCAGGATGGGTGTTCCTGGATGGTCACTCTTGTTTCCCAAAGATGAGGCCAGTACTGTGGTTAGGAATACGCACCGTGCCTCATGTGTCCATGCATGCTTATTCCAAGACAGGAGGATCCTGCTGTGGTCAGGTCTTCCAGCCAACATCTTATGCCCATGGGTACCCAAGTGGTAATGATGTAACCATACAGCAATTGTGCCTATATCTCCAAAAAAGTTATGTCCTTCTAGTCCATATGCATTCAGTCATTGGCCCAGATGGTCAGCAAAGTGGAGGCCAATCTGGCCGTTAATAATTTTGGAGGCAAATGGGTAGACTTCCTAATGTTTTCTTTGTTGGTGAGATCTGTCTGTCATCAAGAAGATCAAAGACCTGGTAGACCTGCCAAGTTTTTTACCTTTTTTTTATGATTGGATTTGTGGAAAATAGATCAATAATTGCTGATCTGGTAACCCCAGGGATTGGCACGTTTCGTGGGGCTCCCCAGGAATCAGCGAGGTACGCAGGGATCATCGCGGGGCACCCAGTGGTATAGCATGGTACACGGGGGCACCCCATGGATCAGTATGGTGCACAGGGCACCCCAGGGATCAGTCCTGGGGAGCCCTGTGCTGCAATTTTCTTAAACCCTTATAGCATTACTAAACTCACAACCGTAATATCAATCTGTATATGCAGCATAGCATGTTTGTTCTACTCACTGCAGAACTTAAGGGGTTTTTCCTTTGCATTGTGTAAAAGGGCTGTTATATCCTGTATGCACAGATCCTCCCCTCCCTGCACTGTCTATCTGGGGAAAGCCAGCTAACACATGCAGGATAGCCAACCTGCACATGCTCAGTTGTGTCTTTTATGCTGGAGAGAACATTTAGGCTGGGTTCACACAATTGCGAATTGGATGCAGGTTATCTGCATCCAATTTGTAATAGCAGATTTTGACCGGCTCTCTATGGAGCCGGTTCACATATCTCTGCAGCAGGTCAGGTGCGTTTTGCAGAAAAACGCTGTGCGTCTTTTTGTCCGTTTCAGGTCCAAATTCAGGCTGAAATTGCACCTGAAATGGTGAACGGGGCGCATCAGACCCCTGCTGTGAGACGGATGTGGGGATGGTGTGAAGCCAGCCTTGTTCTCGGAGATGGCCAGGTCACATGATATTGACATCACACATGTGGGCGTGTATACAGGTTGCGGTGAAAATCTCCTCCTTCCTGAACTCTCAGCATTGGAGAAACTGCAGTTTATCATGTAATCACGGTATACAGATCATCCAAAAAGGTATATAGTGGCAGTATTTTGATGTTTGAAGATTTATAAGCGGTGGGCAATGTGGTGGAGGGCGGATGAAGGATTTTAATATTATTGGGTTTACTAACACTTTAACCTCAAATGGCTTGTGGATCCCTTGCGACACTAGTTTTTACATGCCAGGCTGCTATTGCATTACTTACACACTTATATATAATATTTATATATTTTTTTCGTTTATTAAAGTAGATATTTAAGGGTACAAACAGTGTACTTTGTACAAGTTGACAGAGACATACCGTATATACTCGAGTATAAGTCGAATTTTTCAGCACATTTTTTTGTGCTGAATGTGCCCCCCTCGACTTATACTCGAGTCAAGCACTTTTCTGCAGCAAAAAATTTCATTTTCGGAACCGAATTTGGGGCCCCGTATCTCAGGGCCACTTGGTGCTAGGAACCCCAAATCTGGTATGCAAACCCAGTGGAACTGGTACCACAACATATCCAAAGCTGAAGTTCCTAGCACTAAGTGGCCCCGAGATACGGGGCCCCAAAGTCGGTTCAGAAAATGTAATTCTCTGCTGCAGAAAAGTGCTTGACATTTTCTGAACCGATTTTGGGGCCCCGTATCTCAGGGCCACTTAGTGTTAGAAACCCCAACTTTGGAAATTTTATGGTGCTAGTTCCACTGGGTTTGCACACCAAATTTGGAGCTCCTAGCACTAAGTGGCCCCGAGATATGGGGCCCCAAATTCGGTCAACTGTGTCCATCTGCAGCAATGTCATTTCGGGACCCTTTGGGTTCAGAGACCCCAAATTTTGGCTGCAGCTAGGGGGCATCTAGGAACCCTTAACTACTGAGTTTGAAGTTCAGGGGACCTATGGCTGCAAATGGGCACAGTGAGGCATGCAAATGGGCACAGTGAGGCTGCAAATGGGCATTGTTGACCCTCTTTTCCACTTACAGTAGCTGTGCATTTCTCACCCTCGTCTTATACTCGGGTCAATAAGTTTTTTTCCCTTTTTTTTTTTTTTTTTTTTGTGGTAAATTAGGGCCTCGACTTATACTCGGAACGACTTATACTCGAGTATATACGGTATATGCATAAATTGGAGAAATTTTCGTCCCTTACCAGATTAAATAGGACTGTTTATGAATTTTTAAATGACCGGTAAACGCTATCGTATTTTTAAAATATATTTTTTTTTATTCAAAATTTTTTTTTAATTTACATTTTTTTTATTACACTGCAATTTACTTTGTTTTTGTATATTTACATTTTTAATGTATTTTTATTTGCTTTTTATTTTTTTTTATTTATTCTGATGGCAGCCAGTATTTTATACTTGATGGCCCCAAGCTGGTTTTTTTTTTTTTTTTTTTTTTTTATGTTGAATAACTACCATACTCAGCAAGCCCTGTCAGTTGAGTCACTGTCTTGGAATGCAGTTGACACTGAACAGATGCAGATTACGCATATCTGCAGGTTTGGCAGCAGTTCCTAATTTCTGTCCGGTCCCTGGATTGTAAAGCTTTGTCCCTGGAAATGACACAGATTTTTTTTTTTTTTTATTTTTTTTTATACTGTATAATATATTTAATATATTTCGCATAGGAATGTTAGATTTAGTTCCTGTGATGTATTCACATCTATCTACTCAGCATTTAGTTAATTTATTATACAGAATTTATAGAGCGCCAACCGTTTTCAATTCATTGAAAGGACAATATTATTATTATTATTATGCAGGATTTATGTAGCACCAACAGTTTGTAATTCATATAAAGGACAAGTCATATAAAGCTTATTATTATTCAGGATTTATATAGCGCCAACAGTTTGTAATTCATAAAAGGACATTATTATTATACAGTATTTAGTGCCAACAGTTTGTAATTCATAAAAGGACATTATTATTATACAGTATTTATATAGCGCCAACAGTTTGCGCAGTGCTTTTCAACAATATTATTATAAAGGAATATCTTGCACTCCCTGGCAGTACTGTGTTGAATTATGTGGATATATTAGATTATATAATTAGTTAAATCTTTCAAATCTTGCATTTATACCCTTTCCTAGGTGTATAATGGAGTGCTTTGTGTAAGGGATTCTTTGATATCGGTATACAGAATATACAGGTCTCTGTGAATCCTTCGCAGTTGATCTGCAGTCCCTGCACTGAGCCTGATTATTCTCTTGTAAAATATATTCGATTCATGATTGTAGCCGTTTGCATATTTCATCGCAGCGTTGCGGGTTCTCTGCGCGTCGCTGGAATAATCAGCGTTTTGTTGCACGCCCCACCTCTCGCCTTTCAGCCAGCCTTCATTACACAGACATGTGGGTTTGACAACCACTTTCACTGACAGCACAGGACGGGCTTTTCAAATAATCGGTCTATTTTGCATGGCTTTCCGCTATTTATGGAAATCCAGCCGACGGCCGCGCCGGGCAGCTTTAATGTGACACAGCATATTGTGACAACTGCGGATTGGGGGGGGGGGGGGGGGGGGAGAAGGAATCTTGGTGGATCAGCTGAAAAGAATTAAGTCCTTGTATTTACTGTAGCAGAACGGGGTGACGTCAGCTGTGAACAAGGGGTATTGTCACCACGCCTCGCTTCCCTGCCGGTTGTGTTTGTGACTGGTGCCGGTGTCATTGTGTCAGTATAAGTGACACATTGCTAGGCACATCGCATCAAAGAATGAATTTTACAGGGATAACCATTACAGCTTTGTTTGGAAAAATAAACCCTGTTCTCTCCACCTTGTAAAAGCCATAGGAACACATACAAGCTTTGGAAATCTGATCAAAGGGAATGTGGAATGTTAACTGCACTTAATTGCAAAGGGAATGGATGCTGCATAGCTGGGGGCAGGCACAGGACGGACGCATTTAGCGACTGTAAAAGCCTTTTGTAGAAACATAAACTGTCTTTTGGTTACCTGATTAGAAAGACAAAGGCCTCCATATATTGTTTTTTGGCAGTGGTTACGATGTGTGACGCGATTACCTGGTTGGATATGCAAAGGCCTCCTGGGCAGTGGTTCCATTGTGTGGTTTTAGAGGAATGTTACCTGCTCAGGTGATGATTCAGCTAAGCAGGTCTTCAGCTGGGTATAGACACTAAAGGGGCAGTGCTATGTGTCTGCATAATGATACCAGTGTATGCCAACAGCCTTCTGGTGGCTTGTGTTTAGGCTGATCGAAAGAAGCACGTTAGAGGAACAACATTGGTTGGACAAGATTTTCTAACCTGGTGAGCTTCATTATCTGCGGGTGGCTAATAGACGTTTGAGGTTATCAGTGGGTGCCTTAAAGTGGAAGTAAACCCTCCTATCGTTTTCAGCCAAGGAAGCTGCCATCTTGGCCTCTGTTTTAATCTACAGCTGCCATGATGCTGCACATGTGATCAGTTAAGACACTAGCCAATGGGATGGTTTGACAGTCTGATTGAGAGCACAACCAATGGGAAGGTTTCATTCCTGGCACGTGCTGGAAATATAACTTATTTGAAATGGTTAAATGGATGGGTTTACTTCCAACTTAAAGTGGAGTTCCACCCAAAAATGGAAGCTCCGCTTATCTGCCTCCTTCCCTCTTCCGGTGCATAGGTTGAAATCGAAGGCTTGGTCGGTCAAATTTCAAAATCAATGGAAGCACCATCAGATCACAAAACTTCTGATTATTTTTTTTTTTTTTGTTAGAAAATTTTTTTGGTGTTTGACTCGTGTATGGCCTGCATTAGACTGTGAAAGGAAGTACACTAAAGCAATGGTCATCAACCCTGTCCTCAGGGCCCACTAACAGGCCAGGTTTGCAGGATAACTGAAATACATCACAGGTGATATCATTTTCTGGTCAGTGATTGCAGTATTCTAGTCTGCATCTCCCCAAGGTAATACATAAAACCTGGCCTGTTAGTGGGTCCTGAGGACCGGGTAGATGACCACTGCACTAAAGACTCCTCTCCCTATAGGTTTGTCAGAGGGACAACGTTGGTTGAACAAGGGTTTTCTAACCTGTGAGCTTATGCTACCATTATCAGCAGGTGGCTAATAGATATTGGAATTCGATTATCGGTGGGCATCTTGGGAAAAGGTGGCAAGATTGAATTGCCTGATGTACAGTTTCATAGATGGTTGCTTTTGGAGGAAAGAAGGGTTGTGGTGCTAAATGCCTTCCTGTTTTGACATCTTATGCCAAAATAATCCAACTCGATAACTCCAGTTTCCTTCACCCAAGATCAGTTGGACAGCGTTGTTTAATGGGAGGGGTGATGATGGCGCACTGAAGTTGAGCACCAGGAGACACCAGAGGTGGACCAGTCTCTGGAAGTAGCGTTCAACTATTCTGAGTAGTTTTGTCCGGTTGCTGCTTCCCCCTGAGCTAAGTTGGCCTTGGAGTGCCTGGTAGTGACTCCTCATGTTGTATTGACTCGGAGGGATTTCAATCCCCTGTGTTTGGATTTTTTTTTTTTTTTTGCTTATTGCTTGACTTCCTGTACTCACACGTCCAGATAATCCAGTGTTTGTCCTCCTGTAATTTGTGGTAGGCCGTCACATACCGGCCCTGTGCCTTTATCTTTGAAGTCATTGGAGCTGGCTATCTCTTCTGGGGCCTAGCCCTTCAAGATGTGGCAGTACGTATGTGCAGTGTGTTCTACATTGCCTCAAAGCCTCTTGCTGTGCTTGATTTGGGTATCGCAGGAATCTTCGGGGAGGGGGAGAAGGAATGTCATTCTTGTCTAGGCGAGAAAGGCAGAAGTCTGAGCTGTGCTCCCAAGAAAATATATTTCCTCCTTAAAGTAGAACATGCGTGTAAGTCCAGTTTATACAGTAAGGCCTCATGTACACTGCTGCTGGTAAACTGACGTTTAGGAGCAGTTGCGCATATTTATTTATTTTTTTTCTTTTTAGCTGCACCTGAATTTTCCTGTTATCTTATTGGCACATGTACACTGAGTCGTTTATAGTTAGTCGTTTATAGGCAGTTGAGTTTAGAAGCATTTTTTAGAAAGCAAAAAAAATGCGTTCAGGACAAATTTTCAGAGGCATTTTGAACGCCAAATGCTTGTAAACGCGGTAACTCACATTTTAGACGCGTTTTTAACGGCGATACATTTCTGACCGTTTGCAATGCAAAAACCACTTCTAAACGCGGCATGTAAACGTGGCACAATGGACATTTTTAACTACTTCAGTACCGGAAGATAGTAATATGACGTCCACAGATTGGATCTCCCATCCTGGGCGGGCGTCATATGACTTCCTCGGCTTCGGGCCGACATAGGGGGCGCGCGCAGCGTCACTGAAGAGCCGATGCGCGTGTCCGCCGGTCACCCGCGATCATTCGTGACAGAGCAGGAACATGGATCTGTGTGTGTAAACGCACAGATCCACGTCCTGTCAGATGAGAGGAGACCGATGGTGTGTTCCCAGTACAGAGGAACACCGATCGGTCTATTTCTCCAGTCAGTCCCATCCCCCCCCCCACAGTTAGAATCACTCCCCTAGGTAACACATTTAACCGCTTGATCGCCCCCTAGTGTTAAATCCTTCCCTGCCACTGACATTTATACAGTAACCAATGGCTGTTTATCTGAACGCTGTATAAATGTCAATGGTCCCAAAATAGTGTCAAGTGTCCAATCTGTCCACCGCAATGTCAGTGCTGAAAAAAAAATCGCAGAAATCGATTAACCTATTTTGTAGGCGCTATAACTTTTGCACAAACCAATATACGGTTATTGCAATATTATTTTTTTACCAAAAATATGTAGAATACATATCCGCCTAAACTGAGGTAAAAATGTTTTTGTTTATAGCGCAAAAAAATAAACTGCAGAGGTGATCAAATGCCACGAAAGAGCTCCATTTGTGTGAAAAAAATTATCAATTTAATTTGGGTACAGTGTAGCATGACCGCACAATTATTCAAAATGTTACAGCGCTGAAAATTGGCCTAGGCAGGAAGGGGGCGAAGGTCCCCGCTATTGAAGTGGTAAAACGTTGGTTACTAGCTGTCAAGTTCCATTGTTAAGGAGAGGTTTTAAAATGTCCCGTGTACATGAAGCCTAAAGGTGTAGACAGGGTCGGCGCTCCTACTAGGCAATCTAGGCAGTTGCCTAGGGCGCACTGCCACAGCTGCTGGGTCACCTCCAGAGGATCGGTTCCCGGCGGGTGGTAGCTGGTGCAGAGTGTAGCGGGAGGTGGCTGCATATGGCTGGCTGCAGAGTCGCGGGGAGGAGGAGCATGCAGATCTCCCCCCCTTCTCTGGACTAAGCCAGGGGGGACCATGCTGATGTCCAGAAGCCATGGGTTACAGCTCTCTGCCAGCCCCGCCCCCCTCCCTGGGTGATGCGAAGCCATCACTGGAGGAGCAGGGCAGGCGGCATTGTGCATAGACAGCCAGGATGGATCCACCCAGGCCTGGACTGGCCACAGGACACACTCTGGGCCGAGGCCGCCGGGCCACTTGTCCTGGAGGAGCGAGGAGCCAAAAGAAAAGCTGCTCCTGCAGCTTATCCAGCCTCTCCGTGGCCGGCCGCCGGAGCCCGGGGGGAACCGATTGATCAGCTGAATGGGGGTGGAGCTGGAGGATGTCTCCCGTTTGTGACTGGTGACACAGACTGCCGCCCGCTGTCTCACATGTGGAGGGAGCTGGAAAGAAGCGCCCAAAGGTAAGAACTTGTCAGGTGGTGGGGGGAAGCACTGGGGATGAAGGCTACCAGTCAGACCTTTATCCTTGGTGTGTGACCCCCTCCACTTGTCTGCACCCGCCCTCCTTTCAACCTGGCTCCATCCCTCCACCTGGCTACCCCCCCTCTCCTGTATACTTTGCTATAACCTCCCTCCACCTGGCTGCACCTCTCCTCTCCCGTCCACCTGACTCCATTCCTCTACCTGGATATATTCTCCCTCCAGCTGGCTGCACCCCCCTCTCTTGTCCACCTAGCTCCATCCTTCCCCCACCTGGCTGCACCCCCTCTCCTGTCCACCTGGCTGCACCCCCCTCTCCTGTCCACCTGGCTCCATCCTCCCCCCACCTGGCTGCACCCCCGTCTCCTGTCCACCTGGCTCCATCCTCCCCCCACCTGGCTGCACCCCCTCTCCTGTCCACCTGGCTCCATCCTCCCCCCACCTGGCTGCACCCCCTGCCCTGTCCACCTGGACCAGTTCTAGTGCTAAAGTTATTGAATGAATTTAAGTTTTTTTTTTGGGGGGGGGCGCGCGCGAAGTGGCTGGTCTCGCCTAGGGTGAAAAATAGTCTAGCAATAAAAAAAATTGTCTAGCACCGGCCCTGGGTGTAAATGTTTACATTTTCAGTCGGAGAAGTTTCTTTCTGCTTCTCATATTCTCCATTCAGGGAAACAAGCCATGCACAAAGGTCTTCACAGCTGCTCTAAAAAAAAAAAAAGTTGTTTGTAGTTCCTGCACTTAACAGCATTGAGCTTCCAATTCCTGGCCTTGGAACCCATTGCAATATCGGTATTAAGGAGGTTGGTTATTTGCCCCTGGATTCTATATAGAGCTTGGCCCAAATTTGTAACTGATAAGGCTCTAATACACACAACCATTAAGGAGGAATTCCAGGTATGGCTATTTAATAGTTACATTGGTTTAGCTTGGACCAACATACCTGGCTGATTCCCCTGGAAGTAGACAGCGCTACTCCAGTGATCTTCACTTGGTTTCGGGTCCCGTGTCAAGCGGCTGTCCTGCTGCATTCTGAACACTGGAGGCTGGTCACTCAGCGTGGGTGTCATTCAGAGAATGCTTTGCATTGTGATGTCATCACCCACCTCTCCACCTCATCCAAGCAAAGCATTCGCTGAATGGCGCCCATGTGGAGCATCTAACCTCCTGTGTTCAGAACAGTGTAGCTGCTTGGCACGGGACCTGGAAGCCAGTGAGGATCACTGGAGTAACAGTGTATACGTCACTGATTTTGATTTTTTTTTTTTTTTTCAGCTTCCAGGGACTTCAGCCAGATATGGTGTATATACTTAGTTACATTGGTTCATCTTGGAGCAATGTAACTACAGTATGTAAATATTCACACACGTGTGGCGCACAAAAGTCAACGCTTATTGTGCTATATCAGAATTTTTAATAATGATTCTCATAGGAGTCATGATTAAGTGCTGATGTAGAGTGAAACGCGTAGACTTTTCTCATGCTCCAGTGTCTTGCTGCGGGGAGGTGTGTGTTTGTTGTTGTTTTTTTTTTTTTTAGTGCGGCTGTCCAAACTCTTGTTTTTATTACATATGCTTCCGATACTTGTAAGAATTTCTCATCTCCGTATTAACACCTGCTTGCAGCAAGCAGTGCTGGAATCAGACATGGTGAAGCCATTCCTTTGTTGATTTGGATGTATGCTTTGGGTCGTTGTCATGCCGAAAGATGAAGTTCCTCTTCATGTTCAGCTTTCTAGCAGAAGCCTGAAGGTTTTGTGCCAATATTGACAGGTATTTGGAACTGTTCATAATTTCCTCTACCTTCCCCTGTTCCAGCTGAAGAAAAACAGGCTCAAAGCATGATGCTGCCACCACCATGCTTCACTGTTTGTATAGTGTTCTTTTGGTGATGTGCAGTTTGTTTTTTTTGTTTTTTTTTGCGCCAAACATCTCTTGGAATTATTGCCAAAAAGTTAAACCTTGGTTTCATCAGACCATAATGCATTTTCCCACACGCTTTTGGGAGCCTTCAGATGTGTTTTTGCAAAATTTAGCAGGGCTTGAAAGGTTTTTCTTAAGAAAAGGCTTCCGTCTTGCCACTCTACCCCATAGCCCAGACATATGAAGAATATGGGAGATTCTTGTCACATGTACCACACAGCCAGTACTTTCCAGATATTCCTGCAGCTCCTATAATGTTACTGTAGGCCTCTTGGCAGCCTCCCTGACCAGTTTTCTTCTTGTCTTTTCATCAATTTTGGAGGGATGTCCAGTTCTTGGTAATGTAACTGTTGTGCCATATTTTCTCCACTTGATGACTGTCTTTACTGTGTTCCCTGATGTATCTAATGCCTTGGAAATTCTTTTGTTCCCTTCTCCTGACTGATACCTTTTTAAAGCGGTAGTAAACCCGCTGACTTTTTTTTTTTTTTTTTTCTTTACCCTACATCTGTAAGGGAAAAGGCATAACTCATTATGAGATACTTAATTGCCTTAGAACGAGGCGCTGGCATCTCACCCGGTCCACGCCGAGGGAGCTGACATTTCCCCTTGGCGTGTCTTCCGGGTATCGTGGCTCCGGCGCTGTGAGTGGCCGGAGCTGCGATGTCGTCACTCCCGCGCATGAGCGCGGGAGACTTTTTTCCGGCAAGGTCCGGCGGCTGCCGGGCTTTCAGCCGAGAATCCCCGGAGCGCATGCGCCGCTGCAGTCAGCGGCTCATTGCAAGGGGAATATTTTTTTTTTACCTACAGGTAAGCCTTTTTATAGGCTTACCTGTAGGTAAAAGTTTAAAAAATAGGTATACAACCGCTTTAAACAATGAGATCCCTCTGATGCTTTGGAAGCTGTCTGCTGACCATGGCTTTTTCTGTAGGATGCTGTAGGACTAGGACAATGTCAGGAAAGACCTACTAGAACAGCTAAACTTTATTTGGTGTTAATCGGAGGCACTTTAAATGATGATGTGTGTACTGACTTCTATTTAACATGAGTTTGAATGTAATTGCTTAATTCTGAACACGGCTACATCCCCAGTTATAAGAGGGTGTGCACACTTATGCAACCACATTGTTTTAGTTTTTTAATTTTGTCACATTTAAAGGTGGAAACATTTCTGAAATTTTCCTTTTTTTTTTTATTTTATTTTTTTATTTTTTTTATATATCCACTGCATATGAACACCCAAAGTTTTTTTGGCACAAGTTACCTCGCATGACAGGATTTTAAGATTACCTGTCAAGGTAATGAGTCATCTATAGCAGACCTTGCAAAACTATGTCATTCAAATGTATAAAACGCCTTTTTTAATTTTTCTTAATGCGTCATTTTGAAGGAGTTGTAAAACCTTTAATCAGATGACATTTAGGCCTCATTCACACTGGCACTGACAAACCTGTGATTATATGTGTTTATAGAACATTTCTAAATACATATAAATACATGTAATGATTTTAAATGGTATTATTCACTGCACTTCACTTATCTGCTTTTAGATGCAAATTTAAATAAATTCTGTGTATTCAGGAGCAGATCAGATGTGAACGTGGCTAAACGGAGGTGATATGCATATAAAGGCAAGTAAAATCAAGTGAGGATAGGTATACCATAGACCACGTTCACACTGCGTGTTTAGCCCCTGTGCGTCTATACTGGGTGTTTAGCCCCTGTGCGTCTATACTGGGTGTTTAGCCCCTGTGCGTCTATACTGCGTGTTTAGCCCCTGTGTGTCTATACTGGGTGTTTAGCCCCTGTGCGTCTATACTGGGTGTTTAGCCCCTGTGCGTCTATACTGGGTGTTTAGCCCCTGTGCGTCTATACTGGGTGTTTAGCACCTGTGCGTCTATACTGGGTGTTTAGCCCCTGTGCGTCTATACTGGGTGTTTTCATGCACCCCGGAGGCACAGGTGTAGCCTGTCAAGGTCTATGACAGGCTGAAAAATGCTGCAGCTGGACATTTTACAGAGTGGTGTTCATGTTTAGGACTTTTGTGTACATTCTAGGCATTTGCATCTGAATGTATGTGACACAAGCGTAAATACCGCTCGATACTGTCCTACCACAGCATATTCCAGCCTGTATTAAGACTTTGGCAGACTGCAGTTCTGCACGCTGCACCTGTGTCTCCTGAGTGCACAAACGCCTGGATTGGTTGCACGGTGGCTAAACGCACATTGTGCATGTGGCCTACACACATACTTGTACTTCCTTCTGCATTAAGAAATTAGCAGCAGTGCCAGTGTGAATGTGTCCGTATGCCGGCCATACACAGATCAATTGTTGGCTGAGATGCGTTCTGTGGGTTGGCTTGTCTGCACCACCTGGCTCGACAAAGGTGTGTGGTGGTTTTTTTTTTTTTTTTTTTTTTTCCCCATACTGTCTCAATTATCACAAACATCTCATCACTACTGATCTCTTTCAGCTTCTTTTAGCTACTTCCTGTAAAACGCATTTAAAACGTATCGCACGGTTTACTTTTTCCTAACTTTATTGAAATGTTTCATTTTAACTTTGTGCCCCCCAGTGCATCGTCCTCTGTAAACGATAGGGCAGTTTTAGTTTGTTTTAAGTGAATGTGGCAAGTTTGGTCTTTCTCCACATTCCTGTTATTCCTGCTTTTTAATTCAGTCCTAGAACATGACTCCACCCTGACATATGGTGAACCGCAGCAAACCTCACCCTCCGGGCGTTCTCTGATCACTGAGCTTGTCTAAGTTGTAGTCTCTTTTTATTTTCAGGTGTTGCTAGTGCAATCGTGTGTTTGGGTTTTTTTTTTTTTTATGTATTATTTATTTAGTTTTAACCTTCAAGTGATAGAGTCCACCAGCTCAGCAGGAGATCTCTCCGTTGATCTCCCCTGAGCCGGCGGATGACAGGTCCCTCTCTGTTCACTAAGCGGGGAGGGGCTTATTGAGCGCCACTGCTTTCTATGGAGAGATCGGACGAAAACGGACAGTGTGTCCATTTTCATCAGATCCCATCCGATCCGCCTGGGACGGAATGTGAACGTAGGGCCATCTGTCTGATTTTTAGCGGATCAGACCAGGTTGGATGTCAGCGGACATGTCACCGCTGACATCCGTTGCTCCATAGACTAACGTGGAGCACCCGTTCAGGTCCGCCAACAAAACTGACAGGCGGACCTGAACGGTCCGACATTGTGAAAGGGGCCTAAAGGCTTTTTATATATATATATATATATATATATATATATATATATATATATATATATATATATATATATATATATATATATATATATATATATATATATATATATATATATATATATATATATATATATATATATATATATATATACATACATACATACATACATACATACATACATACATACATACATACATACATACATACACTGTGCAGTTCGTTTTGCACAGTCGCCCTGATCCCCGACTTCTGGGGTCCCTCGCGGCTCCTCCCCACATCAGATAACCCCCTAGGAGAAGCGCTATCCTGGGGGGGGGGGGCGGGCTATGTTGCTGGCACGCTCCCAAGTCCAGCATTTGTGTCCATAGACACGAATAATACTGGACTCAGCCCCGCCGCTCACATTATTGGATTTGATTGACAGCAGCAGGAGCCAATGGCTGCGCGCTGCTTTCAATCTATCCAATCAAGAGCCGGGACACCGTGGAGAGAGGGAGAGCGGGTCCCCGCTGACAGAAATACGAGGCTCGGGTAAGTAAAATGGGGGGGGCTAGGGGCCGGTCACTGCCAGGTGTTTTTTTTTTTTTTTTTTTTCTCCCCCTTGCATTAAGGTGAAAAACATGAGGTTTTACAACCCCTCTAATGCATTGAATGCATTAAGATAAAAAACCTTGAGGCTTTAGAACCACTTTAATTCAGAGCTGTCTTCTGTTCACCTGTTATTTTATTGGAACTCTACCCCGAGCTTGCCATACAGTAGATTTTTAGACAAACAGTCGTATTAAATTCTCAGTGCATTCGATGGTGTGGCGTAGAAAAACCAACGCCAATTTGACCCCACTAACAGAACATAAAGAGAGCCTTCTTGTAATGCAAGTTTTCTGATGAGATTCTACTAGTGTATGGCCAGTTTTAGGCTTCATGCGTGTGGCCGTACAGGGATCAGACAATGTACATAGCTTGCGTAATGCCTCTGTAATGAATGAGAAAAGGCGGCTGTATACTGTCTTGTGTCAAGCGTTTCACAAAGCACCCCTCTGCACTTTCTATCTACATTCAGAGCATACTTCCATGCACATGTTGTTGCTTTACAAAACTCTCTTGGTGCAAGACCGGCATACAGTCGCCTCTTCCTATTCATTTCAGTGGGCCACTGAACGTGGCTGCAGCAGGTCTTGGGGCAGGCATTATGCAAGTTCCGCATGCTGTACAGCCCCTGTATGGCCGTGTACATGTAGGCCACAGATTATGCCACTTTCTTTCCTGCAACCATGGGAAGCTGTCCCTGCCGGGAGAACACAATGATCTTTGCTATAAAATACCAACAATCACATGCTGGTTGTACCCAAGTTATTCCAATCCGCTTGCCCATAAATAGATTGAATCACGGCTGGTCTCTACTGACTTGGTCGAGATTCAAACCATCTATGGCTGGCTTGGGCACACATAGGTCCTGCCAAATGGCACATTAAGACTGAAGTGGTTTTCAGCATGTGGGTTACTGTTGATGCTGTATACTTATTAAAGCCCAACACAAGGCTGGCAACAATATAATGCTTGTGGTGTGTGGTGGTGGTTTGCACACCAAATTTGGGGTTCCTAGCACCAAGTAGCCCTGAGATATGGGGCCCCAAAGTCGGTTCAGAAAATGTCAAGCACTTTTCTGCAGCAGAGAATGACATTTTCCGAACCGATTTTGTGGCCCTGAGATACGGGGCCCCAAAGTCGGTACGGAAAATGCAATTTTTTGCTGCAGAAAAGTGCTTGACTCAAGTATAAGTCGAGGGGGGCACTTTCAGCACAAAAAAATGTGCTGAAAAATTCGACTTATACTCGAGTATATACGGTAATTGGTTTTGCAGGCCCCACTCTTCTGGTTTCCACTATGGCGGCTCTCCCTCTGCAGTCGTGTTGGTGCCCCTCTTGCCAATATCATCATGTACAGTGCAGAGCCAATGGTCACCGCTCCAGGTTTGCAGTGTATGTGATGACATCAGGGGCTTACCCAATTATCCGTGCCAGCTGTCTCAGGACCATGGGTATTCTTCAGTTGGATCACCACCCCCCCCCCCCCCCCCCCCAGTAGTCTCCAAACTGTGGTCCTTTGCATGCCTTTATCTGCCTCTTGGGAATTCCTCCTGCAGATATGAAGCGCTATTCCTGCCGCCAGTGGTGGGGCGCTATTCCTCCCACTACCGCCAGTGGTTGGGCCCCATTCCTCTCCCTGCTGCCGCCAATGGTGCTATGTCATTTTAAAAAAAAATTTCACTCCCCCTGACCACAGTCCAGCCCCCCTAAAGTCTGAAGGACCGTAAACTGGCCCTTTTTGTTTTAAAAGTTTGGGGACCCCCTGCCTTAGACAAAAGCATATAATGAAGGGTGGAAATTTTTTAATTTTATTGGCCAGCATGGCGTTCAGTTTTAACAAACATTGCTGCTTCTAAGGAGTATGTGGAGATCAAGAAGAATCGCTTATCGTTACCCCCGACAATTTTCACTTTGCTTTCTCTTGGAACCGTAGGAGATGGTGAGAGGTTATACTTGAAGGCCTATTTTCTTCAACCTAAGTAATTATGGATTCTTTGCAGTGATTCAATTAAGCAGAAAGACTTTTTGAGGTTGCAGACTCTATTAAGTATGATGTCATCTCCTGGATGACTGTAATGCATTAGGCTTTGTCATAACCACCAAATTAATGTACATTGCATGATGTGATGAAGGTTCTTTTTCTGCTGAAATTATAAATTAATCAAAAACGGTCTGAAAATATTGTCTGACAAAGCATTACCATTCAGCATTGTTGACAGGATAATAAAATAAATTCTGCATCTAGAAAGACGAGGCTTAATACAAAATGCTTCTAGAGACAATATTTCATAGTATATCTCCATGCTTCTCCTAGTAGTCTATGGATGTGACGTGAGTTAGATGTCTTGGCAGTAGAGAGCTTTATTATTATATATTTATTATTTAAACGGATTATGGATTTTTTTTGTTTTGTTACAATTAACAAACGGTACAGGAAAGAACACAAGGCAGTATAGATTATCTACGATAATGAAAGGGATATCATACAGCTTCATATAGAAAGTACACCTAAGATTGGCATATTTTTATATCCTTTTTAAACCTCATGTTGAAAAGTAGACTTGAATCTGCAAGGTGTTGCACCTAAGGCAGTTCTTTACTAATTTGATGAGTTTTTTTTCTGCTGTGATGTGTATAGCCTGGTGTTAATTGATCTCCTTCACAACACACAAGCTGAATGAGACAGTATAATAGCCGGCAGGCTCTGCTGGGTTTTAATAAAAGAAGCCCAGTATAACCAAGCTACGTATGATTAACCCTAGGTTCACGTCTATGCGGTCGTAGTTGATGCGGTTTTGCAGTGCATTTTGTGTTTTTTTTTTTTTTTGTTTTTTTTTTATTATTTAGCAAACTGTTTTATAGCTGGTTGTTAAGGCTGCCACGTCCTTAACAGTCATCAGCGCCCCCCATGCCTTTTTTTTTTTTTTTTTTTTAATAGGGCCCCCCACCCCCCCCAAAAAAAAAATTCATACCAGACCCTTATCTGTTCATGCAGCCCGATGGGTCAGGAAGGGGAGGGGGAAGCCCGCTGACTGTTTGGTTTATAAGTATGCGGTGACTGGTTTTCCCACCCGCTCTTTAACAACCAGCTATATAAAGTGTTTATGGATAATAAAAAAAAAAAAGCCATCAAAAATGCAACACTTGCGGTTTTGGATGCGGGTCTATTGAAGTTCTCTCACTCTCATAAAGTCCCTGAGCCTTTCCAAGAATGCATAGATGTGAAATGTACCATAGGAAACTAAATGAGTTGTAGTGCATTTCTAAAAAATGCATAATGCACTAAAAAACACATAGGTAGGAACCTTGCACTAAAAAGCGCATAGGTAGGAACCACTTGAGGTCCGGGCCATAGCCGAATGACGGCTACAGCGCGGACCTCAATCTCCGGGAGGACATCATATGACGTCCTCCCCTATGCACGCGCACCGCGCACACCCTGCAGGGTGTGCGCGCTGTGATCACCGAGTCACGGAGACTTGGATGATCACAGATCCGAGTAAGGGGCCAATGACAGCTGGTCACATGATGTAAACAAAAGCTCGGTGATCGGTTTCGTGTTCTCCTCGCGCTGACAGCGTGAGGAGGGAAAAAAAAGCCGATCGCCGGCTTATGTTAAAGGGACATCGGTCCCGAAGAGGAAGGAGGCACAGATGCCTCATCTGTGCCTCCAAGTGCCACCTATTAGTGCCACCAAGCAGTGCTGCCATCAATCAGTGCCCAATCAGTGCCCAACACTGCCACCCATCAGTGCCCATCACTGCCACCTATCGGTGCCCATCAGTGCCGCCTCATCAGCGTACATCAATGAAGGAGAAAAATTAACTGTTTGCAAAAATTGATAACAAAATATAAAAAAATATTATTTTTTTTAAAAAAATTCTGGCTTTTTCAATTTTTTTAACAAAAAATAAAAACCGTAGAGGTGATCAAATACCATCAAAAGAAAGCTCTATTTGTGGGGAAAAAATGATAAAAATTTCATTTGGGTACCGTGTTGTATGACCGCGCAATTGTCATTCAAAGTGCGTCAGCACTGAAAGCTGAAAATTGGTCTGGACAGGAGGGGGGTTTAAGTGCCCAGTAAGCAAGTGGTTAAAGCTGAACTCTTAAGTCCTTTCTTGCAGTGGGAATGCATCTACACGCCAATGCTTGTTTATACCCAGGGTGCCATGAAAAGCACTTTTACTTTTCTGCTCTCGCGGGCTCCTCTTGCCCTTCTAAATTGGTCCCTGCAGCCTCCTCTTTACTATGCTCCAACAGACCTCTGATGTCTTCAAAACTGATGCAGGTGCCATAGCCCTGCATTGGTTGCAAGGACGCCAAGGGATAGTCTACTGCCAGAGCAAAGGGAAGCTCCGTCTGCTGGTGGAGTTGATGGAGACAACAGTGGACATGTCTGCATAATGATTAGTTGGGAAAGTCGCTTGTTGACTCCGCTGGAAGTGCATGCATCAGGAAGGCAGTTACGAGAGAGGGACAACACATACCGTATATACTGGAGTATAAGTCGTTCCGAGTATAAGTCGAGGCCCTAATTTACCACAAAAAAATGGGAAAAACTTATTGACCCGAGTATAAGACGAGGGTGAGAAATGCACAGCTACTGTAAGTGGAAAAGAGGGTCAACAATGCCCATTTGCAGCCTCACTGTGCCCATTTGCATGCCTCACTGTGCCTATTTGCAGCCGTAGGTCCCCTGAACTTCAAACTCGTAGTTAAGGGTTCCTAGATGCCCCCTAGCTGCAGCCAAAATTTGGGGTCTCTGAACCCAAAGGGTCCCAAAATGACATTGCTGCAGATGGACACAGTTGACGAATTTGGGGCCCCGTATCTCGGGGCCACTTAGTGCTAAGAACCCCAAATTTTGTGTGCAAACCCAGTGGAACTAGCACCATAACATTTCCAAAGCTGGGGTTTCTAGCTCCAAGTGACCCCGAGATACAGGGCCCCAAAAATCAGTTCAGAAAATGTCAAGCACTTTTTTGCAGCAGAGAATGACATTTTCTGAATCGGTTTTGGGGCCCCGTATCTCAGGGTCACTTAGTGCTAAGAACCCCAACTTTGGATATGTTATGGTACCAGTCCACTGGGTTTGCACACCAAATTTGGGGTTTCTAGCACCAAGTGGCCCTGAGATTTGGGGCCCCAAAGTCGGTTCAGAAAATGTCAAGCACTTTTCTGCAGCAGAGAATGACATTTTCCGAACCGATTTTGGGGCCCCGTATCTCGGGGCCACTTAGTGCTAGGAACTTCAGCTTTGGATATGTTGTGGTACCAGTTCCACTGGGTTTGCACACCAAATTTGGGGTTTCTAGCACTAAGTGGCCCTGAGATACAGGGCCCCAAAGTCGGTTCAGAAAATACATTTTTTTGCTGCAGAAAAGTGCTTGACTCGAGTATAAGTCGAGGGGGGCACTTTCAGCACAAAAAAAGTGCTGAAAAATTCGACTTATACTCGAGTATATACGGTAGTGGTCACACTATAACAGGAAGTGCCTTATCAAAGTCTGTCCTGGTAGGATCACCAGGTATTAATGTAAGCTGCAGATTTAAAAAGAAATGGATTTTAATTGTGCATTAACATGTTTTAGATTATGAGATTTTGTTCACATCTAATTTACTTGTTCACAATCTTTAAGAATGAACACAGACCATACACTGCTCGAATTTCGGCCAATCCCTGCTGACATTGGACATTTTTCCCATTAAATCTGAACTAGGAGAAAATCCAGAGAGCACTATGATTTAATGCAGTTATGTAGTCACCAAAAACTTTTTTTTTTTTTTTTCCCTCCTGCATCTAAATGCCCCATCCATGTTAGTCTATGTACCTATACACACACATAGGTGCTTAAAGGAAAAAAAAAGAAGAAAAAAAGGCCTAAACACATCTAAACATTGAGCACATTTAGCTCTTGAGTATTATAAATTAATATTCTGGCCAGTGGAGTGAATGAACGCCCAATTGCTTGATTCTCCTTGACGCATTTACAAAACGTGGCTTTAGGCGCATTTTTATGCTTCTTTTCTCTTGTCAGCAGAGTAGGTGTTCAGAAGCGCTGGGCAAATGGCCTAATGTAATATTAAATGCAGCCAGCAGAAGTAGACTAGACTCGCACTTTTCTGATGCGCTTTATGTAAATGTATATCATGTTCATTAGCATGTTGTGGTGTCCTTCATTATAAATGGCACCTCAGTGCCCTAAGGGAACATAGCCCCAAGGAGCGGCGGGGGAGCATGAGTGAGGGTAGTATCGGGGATGTTCGGGGCTCATGTTGGCCTGAATGGACATATACATTATATTACCAAAAGTATTAGGACACCTGCCTTTCCACACACACGAACTTTAATGGCATCCCAGTCTTGGTTCGTAGGATTCAATATTGAGTTGGCCCACCCTTTGCAGCTATAACAGCTTCAACTCTTCTGGGAAGGCTGTCCACAAGGTTTAGGAGTGTGTCTATGGGAATGTTTGACCATTCTTCCAGAAGTGCATTTGTGAGGTCAGGCACTGATGCTGGATAAGAAGGCCTGGCTCGCAGTCTGCGCTCTAATTCATCCCAAACGTGTTCTATCGGGTTGAGGTCAGGACTATGTGCAGGCCAGTCAAGTTCCTCCACCCCAAACTCGCTCACCCATGTCTTTATGGACCTTGCTTTGTGCACTGGTCTAAATCATTTGGTGGAGGGGGGATTATGGTGTGGGGTTATTTTTCAGGGATTGGGCTTGGCCCCTTAGTTCCATTGAAGGGAACTCTTAAGACATCAGCATACCAAGACATTTTGGACAATTTCATGCTCCCGACTTTGTGGGAACAGTTTGGGGATGGCTCCTTCCTGTTCCAACATGACTGCACACCAGTGCACAAAGCAAGGTCCATAAAGACATGGATGAGCAAGTTTGGGGTGGAGGATATTGACTGGCCTGCAGAGTCCTGATCTCAACCCGATTAAAACAGTGGTTCTCAACTCCAGTCCTCAGGACCCACCAACAGGCCAGATTTTAAGTATTACCTTGGGGAGATGCAGACTAGAATACTGCTATCACTGAGCAGCAAATAATATCGCCTGTGATGCATTTCAGTTATCTTGCAAACCTGGCCTGTTAGTGGGTCCTGAGGGCAGGACCTGAGAACCACTGCGATAAAACATCTTTGGGATAAATTGGAGTGGAGACTGCGAGCCAGGCCTTCCCGTCCAACATCAATGCCTGACCTAGCAAATGTACCTCTGGAAGAATGGTCAAACCTTCCAGTGGACAGCCTTCCCAGAAGAATTGAAACTGTTATATTATATTATATATTTTTTTTTATAGCTGCAAAGAGTTGGCCAACTCAATATTGAACCCTATGGACTGAGACTGGGATGCCATTAAAGTGTGTGTATGTGTGTGTATGTGTGTGTGTGTATATATATATATATATATATATATATATATATATATATATATATATATATATATATATATATATATATAAATTTTTTTTGCATGCATCCCAATACTTTTGGTAATGTGTAGAATTTTAGAGGGTTTAGCAGTAGCAACATATATATTTTCCTTTTTTAAAGGACGGCTACGTTTATGTGCCTGTTTACCCCAGATGCGGTGGGGTTGTGTTGGCTGCTATTTCCAGGCGCAGCCCCATCACAACCGCAAATGCCTTGTTTCCAATCATGGAAGAAAGGAAAAAATCCTGGCCTGCTGCACACCGCTAAACCTCTTTATTTAAACGATTAAAATCCAAAAACGGTCAAATCTTGTGCATAGAAGACAGGGGAAACCAGATAATGCATTTTCACACCATGGTTAGATGCTTAGTCATGTTTCCAATCATGTCAGTTCACTGTGGTTACATAGTAGGTGAGGTTGGAAAAAGACACAAGTCCATCAAGTCCAATCATCTATGTGCGATTTATGTGTCAGTATTACATTGTATATCCCTGTATGTTGGGGTCGTTCATGTGTTTATCTAATAGTTTTTTGAAAATCTCAATGCCCCCCCGCTGAGACCACCGCCTGTGGAAGGGAATTCCACATCCTTGCGGCTCTTACAGTAAAGAACCCTCTACGTAGTTTAAGGTTAAACCTCTTTTCTTCTAATTTTATTGAGTGGCCACGAGTCTTATTAAACTCACTTCCGCAAAAAATGTTTTTACCAGTACGGTATTTGTATATTGAAATCATATCCCCTCTCAAGCGTCTCTTCTCCAGAGAGAATAAGTTCAGTGCTCGCAACCTTTCCTCATAACTAAGATCCTCCAGACCCTTTATTAGCTTAGTTGCCCTTCTTTGTACTCGCTCCATTTCCAGTACATCCTTCCTGAGGACTGGTGCCCAGAACTGGACAGCATACTCCAGGTGCGGCAGGACCAGAGTCTTGTAGAGCGGGAGAATTATCGTTTTATCTCTGGAGTTGATCCCCTTTTGAATGCATGGCATTATAGTTGCATAGTAGAAATGGTGTGTGATGAAAGACCGTACTACTTGCTCTTTTTTGCACAGTGGTCTGCAAGGCAAATTACTGCATTGCAATGCCGCCATGGTGCATAGAGCTGGAGTGAAATGTCACTCTTCACATTTTGTTAAAGTTTGGTGAAATAAAAGTACGCAATGTGATGTGCCCAAATCGGAGTCATGGCAATATATATCGCACAGCGCACGCCAGTGGCCATGCGTTCAGGGGCTCGCTCGTGTGAACAGGCCCCCTAACACTTCTGTATTTTGATGCAGTGGCTTGTTGCGTCTTTGGTGCACTTTCCTTAGGAATAAATAGTAAAACGTGAAATGATCCTAAAAAAAATTCACTAAAGCGTGCAAACCCTGGTGCAGCTCTGCATTATAACTAGTAATCAGCTTGTTCAAATAAGCTTTGACAATTAAACCTGGAAGCTGATTGATTTCTCTGTAGAGATGCATCGGAGTTTGCACTCCTGTTTTAGTAAATGAACCCTACCCCTCCCCACTCTCTTCACATCTTGGTATCGAGAGCTTGGTTCACAAAACTTGCAGGACATAATTACAAAACATTTGGCAGCATAAAATGTCAAAATAACAATATCAGAATACCATAGAAAATTTAAGCTTCTAAGGGGGTCATTCTAAAATGCTCACATAAGCCCTTCGATGTACTTAGGAGATCAAACCTTTGTAAAGAAATCCAACAAATGAAAATTCGGGATGAAATGTGGGCTCCAATCCCCGTCATTCAAAGAGCTGGAATGTGGTTTCTCGGCCTGGAATAGTTTGAATTGGTGTGAGGTATGTGCCTCTCCCCAACTGTACAAACATTAGGAGTGCTACACTTAAGATTCGTGTAAACAGAGGCTTATTGCTTCATCTCCAGCACGTTGACACCTTAGCACACCACAAATAATGCTTTTAACGGCTGTCAACCACATGTATAGGAAGAATTTCTTTGGACATTCTCTGGAATTGCTTCCGTCACTTTGCTTGCTTAAGGCAAAATGACTGGTTCTCTTGAAGGAGAAGCCTTACCCCGTCTCCATCTCCTGAGTCTCGCCTTCAGTGTTCTGCCCTGCTGCTGTTTTCCAAGAGTTGTGTTCTGGTGGCCTATTTGATGCGTGAACTTGCATCATCTTGTAATGCAGACCACCACAACATATGGTAGTGCATTTTTGTGCAGCGTGGGTGTGTTGGGAGTGCAATAAGGAATGAATGGCACAGCAGTACATCAGAACACAAAACTAATGTGTTGCACATTACTGTAATGCAGGAGTGTGAATCCAGCCCTTTGGACATGGACCCAAGTTGAATATTTATTTATTTATTTTTTTTGTAACATGTTGAAATCTCTTGATTTTAGAAATCTGGGTTTGCATCCACTGAAACCTCTTGCTTTCCCATCTAATTGTACCTGTGCATAGAGGCTGTTCTAGGTTCTTTATCGATCCTTCTCTAGTATCGCAGCTCTAGCCTTCCCTATAATCTCATGGGGTTCCTACACACTGGTCAGTCAAGGCTCTGAGAGGATGAAAAGCCAGACAGAGCTCTGCAGCAGATTTGGGCATGTGCCAGACTAACAAAGATGATGGCACCAGAGTTGGGGTGAGGCCAAAGCTAAAGGGGGCTGAAGTTCCTCTTTAAGTACTTCACAATGTGTTATTTGTCGTGTGGTAATCCTCAGTAGGAGCTGTGGCAGAGGTGGAGAGATATGTAATCTTCTGGCAAAGATGAAGAGCTCTTACATTTGGTAAGGTTGCAAGTAAACACAACCTTACCTTTTGGCATGTGGAGAATATCCCTGACTCCACGCGAGAAGTGGGCGGTCACACACAATGACTCTGGGGGACCCAGCTCTAGGTCTTCTGAAGAGTTGGTTGGTCGAAGTCCTGGGCACAGAAAAGAAAACTCTTGGGTTTAATGCGGCAGAGGCCCTATTGGGAGTATGGGGTGGTGGTCTTGCAAGGGTCAACATAATCCAAAGTACTGAATAGACATTTATTGGCAACACCAAAGGCATTTTTTGTGGCCAATACACCACTTCATCAGTTTGTGGTGTTTCACAGAGGTTTAGCAATTCCCTGTCTTTGATGTTACCAGTAAATGTCTAGTCGGTACTTCTGATGACTTTGACCCTTCCATGACCACCACCCCACACTGCCAAGGGCGCCTCTGCCGCATAGCCCCTAAGGGTTGTTTCTCTCCACCCTTGAGTTCACAATATGTTGCCACCCTATGGAAAAGGAAAAGCGTAAATGTACAAATCCTTACCATATGTTCATGGAGTATAAACTCCAAGTATGGATTTGCAATTTGCTGTCTTTTTTCTCTCTTCTTGTGTCTGTGTGGAAGCCAAGCATTCTCCATTGTCCCAGATCAATATCTGTGCTGCACAGTCAGCTGTTGAGACCTCCCTGATGAAATAAGAGATTCTGAAAGCTTGCATTGCAGGACATTATCTAATAGTGGTGTTAAACAGACATCAATCATTGGATCCTCTTAATGGGCATGCTTTTCCTAATTGATGCCATAAGCTTAATTCATTGCTCAGACCGACGAGTCGGGATTTTTTTTATTTTTTTATTTTTCCTAGGCTAGTATTGACTGTGCTGACACACAGAAGAGCAATAAACACGATCTATCATTCTATCAAGGTCATTATCTAGGGACAAGAGCAAAAATATATTTCATTTTTTATTCTTTAATGTGTTTCCAATTGATGCCTTTAAAGGAGCAGTTCAGGAAAAAAAGATTAGAAATATTGCCAGTAAATTGCTAATGGTTATTACTATAGACAGGGCTGCGTAGTTTCGTCAATAAAATGTCCTACATTTTAGTTTTGCAGGGCCTGCTGTTATCCTGCATTCTGTCTGTCAGTGGCTGGACTGGTTTGCTATCAGTCTTGCCTGCGGCAACTGTATGAAATGACTCAGATGTGGAGAGGAGTCCTGAGAACATAAAGATTCTGTCTGTAGCAGAGAAGATGGGGGGGGGGGGGAGCAAACTAATGGTGCCGATTTTTAATGCTGAAGAATAAAGGAGAATGCTGCGACTTTTTAAGTGTGCTTGTTTTCAGTGACCAACTGGATTCTGGTTCTAAAAAAAAAAAAAAAAAATTGCGTGCAGACAAAATTCTTGCAGAGGTGACCTGCTGTCTCCTCTGCAATTAATCAAACTTACTTGCCTGTTCTTCTTTGCTGGGGAGCTTTTACCCCCCCCCCCCCCCCCATTTGTCTTGGTAACCATTGATATTGGAGCAGAAAATGATGGGAATACACAATTTTACAGTTGTCACTATACTAGGAGCTCAGAGTTTATCTTTCAATGGGGAAACCTTTTTCCAGTGATGGGGAATTTGCCTTCTTTATAGAAATTTCATCTCCCTTTCTGTTACATAGTAAGGCTGCAAAAAAGACCTCAGTCCATCCAGTTAAATCTGGGGTGTGTGAACGTGCTTGCATTTATCAACAGTACATCGTATACCTCTGTATGTTGTGATCGTTAAGGTGCCCATCTAATAGTTTTTTGACACTATCAATGCTCCCTGCTGATACCACTGCTTGTGGAAGAGAATTCCACATCCTTACCACTCCGACAGTAAAGAACCCTCTAAACACTTTATGGGTAAACCGCTTCACTGAATGGCCACGTGTCCTTTTTAAACTCCCTCTCATTGAAAAGTTTTTTTTTTTTTTTTTTTGTTTTTGTTCCCCCCGCCCTATGCTAGGCTCACCAGTATGGTAATTTGTACATTGAAATCATATCCCCTCTCAAGCGTCTCTTCTCCAGAGAAAAAAACGTTTTAATGCTTGCAGTCCATAGCGGAGATCCTCCAGTCCTTATTAGCTTTGTTACTCTTCTCTGGACCGTCTCCACATCCAGCACATCCTTCCTGGGGACTGGTGCCCTGAACTGGACAGCATACTCCAGGTGTGGCCGGACAAGTTTTGTAGAGCGGGAGAATTATCGTTTTATCTCTGGAGTGAATCCCCTTTTTAATTCATGTTCTGTTGGCTTTGCTTGCAGTAGCCTGGCATTGCATGCCATTGCTGAGCCTGTCATCTACTAGGACCCTCAGGTCCTTTTTTTCCATCCTAGATTCCCCCAGATTTTCCCTCCTCTAGTGAGTAACTTGCGTTCATATTTTTAGCACCCAAATGCATTACTTTGCATTTTTCAATATTAAACCTCATTTGCCATGTAGTTGCCCAACCTGTTAGTTTACTTAGGCCTTCTTGTAAAGTTTCCACATACTACGCAGAAGTTATTTCCCTGCTTAACTTTGTATCATCTGCAAATCTGCATCTCCAAAATAAGTGAGATCTCAATGAGACTACTTGACAATACATGCACTTTTATACAGATTTGACATGCATTAAAAGTGGCACTAAACCCACATCAAAAAAAAACTATCAAGTGGTGTATTACATGCTGTATATACTCAGTCACTATGAGATTAGTTTTCTGTATTCTGCAAAAAACCTGTTTTGATCCTGCTATTTTCTATCTCTACCTTCTGCTCAGGTCCCCAATTCAGCTAGGGATTTTGCAACTGTGGTGGAAACTCTGCACATGCTCAGTTTTCAGGGAGTTTCTCTGCTGAACATTTCCTCCCTCCCTCTCACATCTGAGCAGGCCATGTGACTATAGAGTCACATGTGGGCGTATACACAGTGGTAAATGACAGCCAGCTCCCCTCCTCCTCCTCCTCCATGTCCACTAACCAGTTAAACACAATGTGGGTGGGATATTATATGTAGATTAATGGTGGCTTCACCTCCCAGCAAAGTGGTGTAGTGGGTAGCACTCCTAGCAGTAAAAAGGGTCGCTGGTTCGAATCCCAACTACGACACTACCTGCCTGGAGTTTGCATGTTCTCCCTGTGCCTGCGTGGGTTTTCTCCGGGTACTCCGGTTTCCTCCAAAGACATGCTGGTAGGTTAATTGGCTTCTGTCTAAAATTGGCCCTAGTATATGAATGTGAGTTAGGGACCTTAGATTGTAAGCTCCTTGAGGGTAGGGACTGATGTATGTACAATGTATATGTAAAGCGCTGCGTTTTTTTTTTTTTTCTTGAACATGTGACCAGCAGCAGATAATTACAAGCTCCCTCTGATTATGTTTCCCTGCAGACAGGCTGGGAGAGACCTGGGCCATGAGACGGCTGTATATTGATTAGGAAAAATGTACTTTCTATGGTGGTTTATTTTTCAATACAATAATTACAGTGCCATCATCCATATACAGAAATAGAAAGGATAATGTAAATTAAACAGTGTGTTTAGTATCAGAAGAAAAGGGCACCAGATCAGAATGGGTTAAAAAGCAGCATAAATTTATTGCAGGTGGCAATAAATTTGTTACTTTTAACCCATTCTGATCTGGTGCCCTTTTTCATTTCTTCATATTCTCATGAGGGATTCCCAGACATTAATTAGGAGCTGCCGGTGATCGTATGTGTTTATCATACCTGAATTTAACATCCAGACATTCCACCCCCGCTGTCTTCTCTGCTAACTTATGGACTTTTATATCATTTTGCAATCTGTATGTCAGTGAAGTGCTAAATCAATTGCTATTTTTAGTTTGTTTGGTTTTTGTGTTTTAGTTTTACTTTTAAGCGAGATCTAGTTTTTTCTGTATATATTTTTTGTAAGTTCTCAAAAGCTGGTATTGCCATTTTTTTAAATGCATTATGTATGTATATTAAGCAAATTCTTAGAAATTTTTGTTCTTATTTCTGCAGCTGGATGATTCAAAGAGCAGTTTGGATGAAGCCACCAAAGGCTCGGAGCAGACCGAAGGCCTTGGTACTAACCAGGCCTTAGAGGAAGATTACGCCTCAACGGATTACCAGCCAGGACTGCTCTTTCACAGAGCTCCAGCCATGCTTACTAATGCTGTGCCACTCCCTCAGAACTTCAAGGAGAAATGGGCCGCGGATGTGGATGAGCTGATTAAGGAGAAGTTAGTGCCTCAATGCGGCAGCGAAGGAAACGTGCACATTATTGCCGGTGCTGTTCCGTCTAGTAATCAAATGAAAGAAAAAGTGAACATTCCAGAATATGTCTGGCTTGCAGCTTATTGCAGTGTTCCTGAGGCATGGTCTTTAGGAGTCATCAAGACAGTTGGAGATGTAGATCGTGTGGAACAGGTCACTTTGGAAGAACTGGAAAGTAGGTTGCCTGGTGATGTAAAGTTGTTCTCCAGCCAGGATGGTGGAGGAGCTATGCCTCCTGAACAAAGAACATCTGAATCCGCCACCCAAACAGAAGACGAGGGTCCCGCTGAGCCAGGAGCCTTTTCTAGGTGCTTCCAGCTCCTTTTCTGCATTGTCTATGAGGTTGTGAAGAACGTCTTTGGCTTAGTGTGGTTCCTGGTCAAACAAGTCCTTAATTTCGTTTTTGGAAGACTGTACTGGATCTGGACTGCGGCCACCACTTACATTTTTGCTCTGAGCAAAGTTTTGTTGAACATCCCATGTGACATCTTCAGAGTTCTCGCAAATATCCTCTGTGGTTTTTTCCGCATTCTTAACAATGTGTTTTCTGCTGTTTGCCTCGTACTTAGGCTGCCGACAAGATTCCTGTGTGACATGGCCTGCTTTCCATATTATACAATTTGTGCCATCCCAGATGTGGGCATTGACATACTAAGTGGTATCTGGGGTGTGATCGGTTTGGGGTTCCATGCTGTGTTTGGCACATTTGGGAGTTCATTCTCTGTGGCTTCCTTTGCAGGCAACAGTTTTTTCTCAAAGTTAATTGGACAGTCCGAGGGTTATGAAAACTAACTAATCTCACTAACCTAGAACCGTGACCATACTGCTGATTGATGTGCTAGCACTTTCCTGCAAGTCATTTGAATTTCCTGTGGAAACTAGATCAAATTTGCTTTTTTTTTTCTTTTAATCCTATCAGAATATTGTACTTCCGCAGGAGTTAAACATGTTTAGGCGCCAGGAATACTCTGGCTTTTTTTAGTATATTTAATAGAAACAACCAGCTAGCTTTGGAGCTCATCAGATTTAGAGATGTCACCTGTATGACTGAGTTTCTGTTTATTCATAGACAGAGACTGGCTGTAAAAATTGGCTTGTGCAATGGTAGTTTGAAATACACTGTTTGAGCTCTGAGTAATAATAAAATACATATGTGTATATATGGTACATGCATAGGAAAAGCCAGGTTCAGCTAATATTGGCAGGTGGATCAATGAGACAGAAAACTTTGATTGTTTTTATGAGAGAGGATTTTGACATGACTTTGCATCGCCTGTTTAATTTATTTTTTAGAAAAAAAACAAAAACTTGTGCAATTGTTTTGTAAGTTAATGTCATATGGGTGTTCTCTTTATTAATGTTAGTTTTAGGAAATTTTTTTAAATTTGCATCACCTTCATGTTACAAGTACTTCTCCTGTGAAGATTGCCTCTGTGGAGCAAATTTGCAGTTTTAGTGCTGCCTTGCTCGGCTACACAGATACAAAATGTACTTAAGTGTTATGTTTTTATACATTCATCTGATGGTCATAGTTTAGCAGTTCTTTCATGATATAGTTAAAGGACCAGTCCATGTATACTGGTATTACAGTTAAGTGTCTTTTCTGGAGGGGTAAAATGGCCGCTGGATTCCAGAGCGAAGGTTATCTGGGGTGTGGGCACCTTTTTAGTCTGGGGAAGGAGTAGAGGGGTCAGTTTGTCTTTTATGGGGGTGGAACAGGATTTGGGAGAGCTTTCATCTTTCTTCTTAGAGAGGTCCTAATGGAGGGGGATCGACTTTTTTTATTTAAAGGAAGCCTGTAGTGGCATTTGTTGATCTTTTTAGATCTGAAAATACAGGCTCCCTGGCTGTATGCTGATCCTACAGCTTCAGTACTTTCTGTATCATTGACTATGGATAATGCAGATTTCCAGTTCTAAAGTCTCTTGACTTTCCTGACCTGTCTGCATGTGTCCAAAAGTATTGACTATCATCCAGGTAACTAGCATTTTTAGAAGATGATCAGCAGCGGTGGCTTCAATATTGCTCTGTGTACAGGTTTCTTTTAAAATTGCAGAACCCTTTTTTTTTTTTTTTTTTAACTAAATGTGATCTTGAACCTTGTACATCTGAGAGGGCTTTTTTCTCTTCCCACAATGGCTCATGGGGTACAGCACATTCAGCTTTGTGTATTTGAACTCTCCCTGGCCTGGCTTCTGCATTCCATGCAGCGAGTCTCAAGAATGAGGACTAAAGATTTTGTAGCCTGCATTAACTGTAGTGCATTGTAACATACAGTGGACTAAAAGCTTTTAAGCATTGAGGCATGATCTGTACCCCACCCGGGTCAGGGAACATTGAGGGTTTTGTAAAACACTCCAGGCTTCCAGTTTTGGCCTTCCTCTGGGGACAAGGCATGCTCTCTACCCAACCTGGGTCAGGGAAGATTCAAGAGGGTTTAGTAAAGCACTTTAGCCCTTCTTTGGGGACAAGGTATGCTCTCTACCCAACTTGGATCAAGGAATATTCAAGAGGGTTTGGTAAGGCACTTGAGACTTCCAGTTTTTATCCTGTGGGGACATGACCACAAGGCCATCAAGCTTTCTGTGAATGGGAAAAAATGTATATTACCTCAGCAGACAAAAAGACTAATTCAGGTTAGCTGAATTAAAGGGTCAATCCACCAAGAAATGTTCCAATTACTGAGCCTGGTTGGCAGCAATACCAGCTAATTTCTTGTATCTTTTGGGGACTCCCTTGCTGAAAACGGTTGGAATCCCCTTTTTGTAGTTGCCGAAGGCCCAGACACTTGGTCACCGAGATCCTTCCAACAGAGTACCATTAAAAAAACAAGATATTACATTAAATTTTTCCCGCTACCGACCAAAAAGTGCCTGGAAACATTTGGCTGAAGTGGCTTTTTAAAGATTCGTTTTAGATGGGTGTGCCTTTTTTCTTTTGGCACAGAAATGGTTCATGGGAGTTGCTAGGTTGGATCAAACCATATTCATATGACCTATAAATTGCTTTGTCAACTGTTTATGCATGGCCTTTGCAGCTAGTGAAATAGTCGTATTGTGCTGGGAAAGTTTGTGAAACGTTGCTGGAGCCAGCCTGTTCCTTAGTCTGCATTTCTTGTTGCTAAAGGCTCTTGCCAAAAAAAATTGCTTGCTCAGTAATGCAACCAAGGGGGAATAGATTATGCCATTTTGAACAGACACGCAAAAAGACAAGCAAATTATTGTAAATTATTTAAATATGAATGTGAGCTGACAACGAACAAAATGACTTCTTTTGGCAGCCTCACCCTAATGAGGAATGAGAAAACAAGTCCAGTCTCCATATTGGCATTTGTTTTGCAACGCACCCTTTTTGACACACATCCTCCTCCTTTTGTGTACTCACAAGCAGATGGAGTTTACTTGCGTTTCCCTTAAGGCCTCTTGCACACAGGCGTTTGTAGTGCGGTGGGTTGTTTGTTTTTGTTTTTTTTTACAGATTTAAACACAGGCGCATTGTTGTCTATGGGAAAAATGAACACCGCTGGTTAACCACTTGCCTACTGAGCACTTTCACCCCCTTCCTGCCCAGGCCAATTTTCAGCTTTCAGTGCATTGTGCGGTCACGCAACACTGTACCCAAACAAAATGTTTATCTTTTTTTTTTAATTTTTTTTTTTTTTTTTTTTTTTTTTTACGCAGAGAGCGCTTTCATTCGGTAGCATTTAGTTGCAACTGAGTCTATTTTTTTTGCTAAGAAAATTCTGAAAACATTCGGTCCGGACGTACAGATGGGTACACTCATGAAAATGAGGCCCATATGCACGTATAGTGGGGATGGAAAGTATTCAGACCCCCCTTAAATTTTTCACTCTGTTATATTGCAGCCATTTGCTAAAATCATTTAAGTTCATTTTTTTCCTCATTAATGTACACACAGCACCCCTTATTGACAGAAAAACACAGAATTGTTGACATTTTTTCAGATTTATTTAAAAAGAAAAACTGAAATATCACATGGTCCTAAGTATTCAGACCCTTTGCTGTGACACTCATATATTTAACTCAGGTGCTGTTAATTTCTTCTGATCAACCCTGAGATGGTTCTACACCTTCATTTGAGTCCAGCTGTGTTTGATTATACTGATTGGACTTGATTAGGAAAGCCACACACCTGTCTATATAAGACCTTATAGCTCACAGTGCATGTCAGAGCAAATGAGAATCATGAGGTCAAAGGAACTGCCTGAAGAGCTCAGACAGAATTGTGGCAAGGCACAGATCTGGCCAAGGTTACAAAAAAAATTCTGCTGCACTTAAGGTTCCTAAGAGCACAGTGGCCTCCATAATCCTTAAATGGAAGACATTTGGGACGACCAGAACCCTTCCTAGAGCCTTGGTGAGAGAGGTAAAGAGGAACCCAAAGATCACTGTGGCTGAGCTCCAGAGATGCAGTCGGGAGATGGAAGAAAGTTGTAGAAAGTCAACCATCACTGCAGCCCTCCACCAGTCGGGGCTTTATGGCAGAGTGGCCCAACGGAAGCCTCTCCTCGGTGCAAGACACATGAAAGCCCGCATGGAGTTTGCTAAAGAAAAACACCTGAAGGACTCCAAGATGGTGAGAAATAAGATTCTTTGGTCTGATGAGACCAAGATAGACCTTTTTGGCCTTAATTCTAAGCCGTATGTGTGGAGAAAACCAGGCACTGCTCATTACCTGTCCATTACAGTCCCAACAGTGAAGCATGGTGGTGGCAGCATCATGCTGTGGGGGTGTTTTTCAGCTGCAGGGACAGAACGACTGGTTGCAATCGAGAGAAAGATTAATGCAGCCAAGTACAGGGATATCCTGGACGAAAACCTTCTCCAGAGTGCTCAGGACCTCAGACTGGGCCGATGGTTTACCATTCAACAAGACAATGACCCTAAGCACACAGCTAAAATAATGGAGTGGCTTCACAACAACTCTGTGACTGTTCTTGAATGGCCCAGCCAGACCCCTGACTTAAACCCAATTGAGCATCTCTGGAGAGACCTAAAAATGTCTGTCCACCAACGTTTACCATCCAACCTGACAGAACTGGAGAGGATCTGCAAGGAGGAATGGCAGAGGATCCCCAAATCCAGGTGTGAAAAACTTGTTGCATCTTTCCCAAAAAGACTCATGGCTGTATTAGATCAAAAGGGGGCTTCTACTAAATACTGAGCAAAGGGTCTGAATACTTAGGACCATGTGATATTTCAGTTTTTTTCTTTTTTAATCTGCAAAAATGCCAACAATTCTGTGTTTTTCTGTCAATATGGGGTGCTGTGTGTACATTAATGAGGGGAAAAAAATGAACTTAAATGTTTCACTCTGTTATATTGCAGCCATTTGCTAAAATCATTTTAAGGGGGTCTGAATACTTTCCGTCCCCACTGTATGTGTGTAAACTGCAACATGATTTACTTTTTTGTTTTGTGTTTTTTTACTATGAAACTTTCTGCCCGGAAAATCCTGAATGTAAATAGCAGTAAATTATTATGCCTGTGTGCAAGAGTCCTAAAAGCAGGAGGGGAAACTGCAGCATTACAGTTTTTTTATTTTATATTTTGCCTATTTTACTCTTAAGTTGCTATTTTTTTTTTTTTTTTCTGCATGCCAGAGCACATAGAAAAGTGTTTTCTTTGTGCCCTGTTCACACCATACATGCGCAAAGGGGGTGAACAAGGCCTCCATGCTTTACCTGCTTTTATAAAGCTGTTTTTATCTTGTTCAAAATTTTTGTTACTTTGTTCTGTATTCTGTTCATTAATTTTTTTTAGATTTGTTTTAAAAAGCGTTGCAAACTGAATGAAGACTGAGTGAAAATATAAACACTGTACAAAGAGGGATTACGGCTGCATTCACACCCGATCGTATCATTTTCAGTACCGTGATTTTGTACAGGTCAAAAGGTCACCAATGTAAAAAGCAGAAAAACCGCCTGTAATCTGCGTAAAAAGAAGCTTGTGTACTTTTTTGAGCTTCAGGCATTTTGCTTCAGATGACAGAACACTCAGATGTGAACAGGGGCCATTGAAATGGATGGGATTTTGCTTGTTGGGCGTTTTGGAACTTTTGAGCATTTTACGAGCTGAAAACGCTCAGGTGTGAATGCCGCCTAAATACTTTCTAAAATTTATTGAGAATGGCATCTTCTGAAAGTTGTGGTTGTTGTTTGTTTTTTTTTTTTTTTGTTTTTTTTTTTCCCCTCCTCCCTGCTTTTGGTGGCAGTATGCGCCTTCATTAATAGAAGCATCTCATATTGATGAAGTATGCGCCTGAGTTCATTCTTGGTACATTGACAGGTGCATTTGATTTGCTTCAAAAGGGATTTGTTTTCTCGTAGACATGTATGGAATTAAAAACCACTTCAAGTCAACAAAAGCCTGTTAACACGTGTGCGAAGACTTGTATGCATTGCCTTTTTTAAGGCCGGGTTCACACATGTGTGGCTGCGGGTTCATCCCTGGGGTCCAGTGTGTTTTTGTTTACCGGTTCAGGTGTGAATCTGGTCCGACACTTTTACCTGAATCGGACTCAAGCATGCACCGGCCTCTTTAGATTTTTTATTTATTTTTTTTTAAATCCGCACCGCGGCCGTCCCGGACATGTGTGAACCGGCTCCATTGAGAACCGGTCACACTTGCCTGTCATCCAGTTTGGTTGCAGGGAAACACGCATCCAATTCACACATGTGAGAACCCAGCCTAAAGGATTAGTCCTCGGGCACTAAAAGATCATCAAAAACCCTTTAGAGCAAGAACGAAAACTTCCAGTATGCATTGCCAGAAAACTTACTGTGTGTATTATCTTAAAGGGTTAATTCGCCTTTTTTTTTTTGAAAAAATGAACTCTCAGCACCCTCCCCTCCTCAGTCCTGGGTCCCAGTTTCACCACCTTCATTGATTATCTTCTGATGCCCGCATCGGCCATTGTAATGGTCTGGAGGTGTAGTATTTTATAAAGCTCACAATGGTAAGCGTGCATTCATCAGCGCCGGCACGTGACCATGTAGAAAAACAAGACTCCTCTGAGCTGTCCTGGAAAAAGAGGGTGAGGAGCTAGGCTTTCAAATGGCTGGACCGCCGTTACATCAGCTACCGTGGGCAGTAAAAGATAATCGTCCAAGGATAAACTGGACTTGGGGGTATGAAAAATGTGTTTTGCGTTTGTTCATCTATCATGTTTTGTGAAAAGGTGAACTAACCCTTTAACCAAAAACACCTGGCCATTTGGGAGATGCATTAAAAAAGCCTGGGGTTCATGACGTAAATTTAAGGTAAATTGGTGTATCCCATCTTTTGTGACAGAATGTTTTTATACTCCGCACAAATGCTCCGTTTCTGTCACCAAGCAATATTGCTACCAGTTTGCAGCTGTGGCTGAATTGAATTAAAAAAAAAAAAAAAATCCGCCCCATGTGAGGGCAGCCAACCGCAGCCAGGTAATTGGTTCCTCCATGTGCTGTTTAGTCAGTGTTAAATCGTTCTAGTAATTGAAGCTGACCTGACGATAACCGCTCCCTGTCTGTCTAGTTTATAGGTTTAGTGTCCTTTCTCGTCCTGTGCTTTTTACCCGTTCTAGTTTATACGCAGCAAGTGTAGCACGGGGAGCTAGTTACAAAGGGAGGGGATCCTGGGAGGATTATGGCTGTAAATAACTTGTAAAGTTTGTCATGTAAACTTTTTTTATATTCCACCATTTCCGGACCTAGGAGTCCTTTTCTTAGAAGGTGTTTTTTTTTTTTTTTTTTTTTTTTTCCTCGTGTTTAAAGTAGGCCTCTGGCACGGACAGCCATTTATTAAGCCAATGCAGTATTCTGCTTAAGGCAGCCATTTTCTAGCTGGAGTCATTTTGTAATGAAAAGTGTTCTTTAAAGGGTGAGAGGGTTCATATTTAGATTTTTGTTGTCTGTGTTTTAGGGGAAATCTCCCTAATGGAGGATAGACTGCAGTGAAAAGGTATAGTTTTCCTCACACGCCGAACCAGCTATTTCTGACTGTATTGTCTATAGTAAAGGATCACGAGCAGGAATGGGATTCCAGGCCCAGAATTCAAACTTTTATTCACAATTGCTCAACTGATCACAAAACACATTCCTCCTCTGTGTATTAAGTCAAAAAGTCTACACACAGCATTGTTCTTTCCGAATCATCTTTGCTGCTGGAAAGGGCAAAACTTCTCAATCATTTCATTGGCCTCATATGTTGAACCTGCTGCGTTTTCATTACCTAGACCTTCTTCAGGTTGATTGGTAGATTTCTCAATGGATTCTAATAGTTCAAGCAGCTTTGACTGCCCCTTCAGCTTCTTCTTTCAATTTGGCCATGTAATCTAACCACTCTTGCCTCATTAGCTGTTTTCTCAGTAGCTTCTCATAGTTCTACATGCTTTGACTGCCCCTTCGGCTTCTTTTTTTGTAATTTGGCCATGTGACCCTCCAACTCTTGCCTCATTAGCCATTTTCTCAGTGGATTCAGAGTTTTGACCACCTGTTAAATATTTTCTTGAGTAAGCCCATCTGACCTCCAAGCTCCTGCTGTATAAGCTGAACCCACTGCATTCTCATGAACTGGATCCTCAGATTAAAGCAAAACTACACTGCATCCGAGCACCACAAACCCGATTGAATTCATTTTTAATAAAGAAAACAAACCCATCCATCCATCCATTCATGTCTCCATGCTTTATTTGGTCAGGAAAAACATCTCCTTAGCATTTCTGGCTGTGGTCATCTTGAGTAAGGACAGATGAAGAGAATTACTTCCTGAAATCCATCTGCTTAGGCATGCAGGCAAGAGGTTGTGCTTGGCTGAGAACTTTTTTCATTCTTCCTCCAGCTTTGTAACAAAGTCCTACGGAGGTATGGGCACAAAGATGCAGGGCATGCCTGCAGCAACCTGCCATTGCACCCATGATCTGCTGATTGCAAATGCAACGTTCTGCCGACTTTCCTGCAAAAACGTGCATTTATTCACTTTTAAAAAAAAAAAAAGAACTTTAGTCTTTACGTTTGCTGTTTTGTCTGTGAATTTTGAGTTTCAGCAACTTTGACTGCTTGTTTGACACTTGCTTGATTTCATCCATCTGACCCTCAACTCTTGCAAAATTTCATCTGCCTCATGAGCTGAACCGGCTGCATTTTCATGGCCTGGATTTTCAGGTTAGGTTTCCTGCTTTCCCAGTGGATTCTCCGGGTCAGTAGCTTTTAAAGGCTTGTTCTGCTTTTCCTTGCGTTCAACCATCTGACCTTTTCAACTCTTGCTTTGTTTGTTGGTCGCTTGCTTGGCTTTGTTTTCTAATTTTTTTTTTTTTTTTGAAGAGCCATACTCGGCTCATGCTCCTACTTTTCGCACGTCCTCTACCTTTTTTAATTTCCAGGTTCTTTATCTTATCCCCCCTGTTTCTCTCCTCACTTGCAGGAGCCACCAAATGCATTGATGACTTGTAGACCAAGGTATGATTCCAGGTCCAAAATTTAATTTTCACAAACGCCCAGCTGATGATCGGAAAACGCATTCCTCATGAATACATCAAAGTCTATATACAGCATGTCTTTCTGAATCACCACCCAAAACACGACTGTTTCAACAAGGTCATAATATTACTTTATTGAAAAGACCTAGCCTGGCTGTTTTTACAGCGTTTGTACATGTCTTTTCAATAAAGGAATACTATTTTTTTTTTGGATGTCATCATGAGTGCCGACCATCTTTCCTTATTCTGGTATGTTGGAGGTGGCAGGAGCCTCGAGGTCTGAGCCTTGGGGCGGAGATGTTATGTGGGAAGGTTGTAGCACCTACACACCTGTGTACACTACACTGTCTCCCTCCGGTCATTTAAATTCCACAAGAAGACACCTGTGAGGACAGGACTTTTTAAATGTTTAGGCCACACACACCTATTTCCCCCTTCCCCCAGCCAGGTAATAAATCAGGACTGGCTTCTCTAAAAACACTGCAATAGCTTCCCAACACAACTGTACAATATTTTATAAAAATCAAGCTTCATTGTGCCCACATTATTTCATTCCCCAATGGATTTTGGTTCCGGCCTTTAGTGTATTTGTTTCGCTCCTCTTCAAGGGTTCACGCCTGGCAGGTTGTAACCTTTCCCTTCTATCCAAAATAAAAGCAATGTTTTGCCTGGGGTTGGGCTTTAGAGGCTAAGGCTGGTCATATACTGATTGAAATTCGGGTAGTTCAGCAGGGACTGGCCAAAGTGGCACCATATTATCCCCGAAATACGTATTAGTGTAGCATTCTCTAAAAGGTGGGGTTAACCTTGTTCAGAACAATTGATGGTGTCTTTTTTTTTTTTTTTTTTATTTGCCAATTCTTAAGCTGTATTCTAGCTGACAAAATGGCTCCCCAGCATAAAAAATGGCTGCTTTAATACATGGGCCAGAGGCCCACTCTAAAATACTAGCACCATCTTGGCACCAGAACTGCTGCAGTGGCTAGCTAGTGACTTAAGCATCTTTTATACAGTCATAGCAATGACATCGATGCATACTAATCTTGTGTGTTGCTAGTAGATGAGCAATATAATAGTGTTCACTATCCAGTCACCTCATAGGTTGCTTTTTAATGGGATGGTGCAAATGTAGACTGCAATCTGCTGCAGAGCAATTAAATAGACCTCACTGAATAGACCGGTGTGCTTGTGCTATATATCCCTCCCCTGGTGAAACCTGTCATGTGGTCATTTACTATGTCCTGTATGTAAAAATATATGTTTCTGTTCTACTTTTTCATATGTATGACTACAAGAAAAATAAACAACTTAAGACACTGTCTCCTTCTTCGTCTTCTTTTTTTTTTTTTTTTTATTTTCTTATTGGGTTTGGTCTGTGTGTTGGCCTTGGCCATTTAAAGATGTGTGTTTCATGTCACTCAAAGTTTGATCTGATTGGCTGTCTGAGAGCGTGGCATCAGCCTGCCTCTCCCACTCAGCCAATCAAAGGAAGCTTTGTAGTCACAGAATACAAAACTGCCTATGAATGGCTGAGCGCCTTTCAGTCGGACTGTTTTTTTATTCTGGGGTGAGACGGGAAGTCTCCTATCACGCATCCGGAACCCGGGTACTGTCTACTGTATGTAGCTGAAGTTACATGCAGTACATACAGTGCTTGGAGACACTGCAGTACTTGGCGAAGGAAATAGTTTGCAGCAGCAGCTTGGTCTAAGCAAACTATTTTAAAGTGACATGAGACATGGACGTCCGCTTTAAATTATGTTTGGATAGTGGTAAGGGGTTACAACCCCAGTCAGGTTTTATTTATTGCTGTCTGGGGTGCTTCATCTTTTATTTGTACTGGTGACTATTCTCAAAGTGACAAAGGACAAAGTGAAGGTAATCTAAAATATTAAAGTTGTCCTCGGATTAGAAATAAATGGGAAATCTCCCAATGGGGACACCTGTGCAGGTGAGGGGACTTCCCTCACCTTGGTGGGATTTATTCTCACTTCCTTTTGTGTGTCTGGCACAGGCAGTGAAGGGAAATCTCCCCAAAGGGACACAGCTGGCAATAAAATAGATTGTCGAATGTTAACTGTTTGGGGTGCCTTGAGGCCTAAGTTAGCCTAACCTTAAGACTATCTTTGAATGGAGGACGAGTAGTATGGCTTCTATGAATGGAAGAGGCGACAGAAGGGGAGGACAGAGTCTGCACTCTTATAAAGCATATGGATGGGTTGCTTGGCTTTAGTGAACCCCCACCGCACTGGAAGATTGCGGGGGTGGGGATCTGAGGAAGAAAATTTAAACCTAAAGCAAGAGCCGTAAGCACAAAGACACATGGCATTGATAGTAAAGCAAGGCCATACACGGAACAAATTTCTTTTCTGCAAGCATGGGTTGCAGGAAAGAAATTAAATCCCCCCCCCCATCAACACAGACCATGTTAACAGAGGCATCCCTCCCTCCGAGCCATTGTATTCTCCCTGCGGGGTAAGCCAATAGTTATTGCTAGCGGCTATACCAGCTCCTAGCAATAATTGCATGTAAAATCCAGCCGGATAGTTGTACCCAAGTTGATAGATCAACTTGGTACATTCAGCCTGTCCACACATGGTTCCAATCTCAGCCGCTTCCTGCTGAACCGACTGAGCTTTGAACCATCTTTGATGGTTTACGACTTGCAGCGCGACTGCCTCAGGCGACCTGGACACGACAGGGGCGGCGACTTGCAAAACTACTTCTATATAGAAGTCTATGCAAGTCACCTCAAGTCGCCCCAAAGTAGTACAGGAACCTTTTTCTAAGTCGGAGCGACTTGCGTCGCTCCGATTTAGAACGGTTCCATTGTACAGAACGGGACGCTGCTTGTCAGGCGGCTAGGTCGCCTGACAAGTCGTCCTAGTGTGAACCGACCCTAAAAGTATGATCGTAATGCTACTGTACTAAACAGATGTGGGCAGCAAATGCCACCAGAGGGGCCTTGCTGACCCATGTGATGACCATCTGAATTCATCCATTAAAGTGGAAGAAAAGCTTAACTATATCTATTCTTAAAAGTGTTGAGGGTAGAGGTCAGGGGGATATTGGGTGCTATGTGTGTACAGATGTGTATTGGAGGAGTTTTGTGTATACAGGTGGCAGCTGTAAGTGTGCAAGAGGGATGGGGCCAGATAGGCTATATAGGTCCTTGTGATCTCTTATGGCAGTCCTGCTTATCCCACCTGGGCAACTCTGACTCCCAGGTAAAATTATGGAGGGATGCACTGTAATGTGGAGGGAGTCTTTGAATAAAAGACTATGGATTGTGACTCTCCAAGTGTTGGGGTACTGTATTTGGGAGGGGAAGGGGGCAGGAAGAGCTTTGCTGGACACCCAGAGGCAATCATCCAAACTCGGGAGAAGTCTGACCAACAAACAAGAGGAATGGAGATGAAGACCACCTTAGGGGAAGAGATCCTGCAGATCCTCCCCAATCAGAAGGTAAGTGTGTAATACAGCACAGTCTATGGGAAGAGCCCAGTTTCCCTATGTATAGGAAGGCTTTCTGCAATGGTACATTGATAATATGTGTAATGTGACACTGAGTATTTCCTCTGGGTGCAATGACACTGACGTGTGACCACAAATTTATTCTTTCAGGACATTCTTCTCCAGCTGTATGTAGAGTGTGCATTCTATATCTATACAAGCGCAGCTCCGGGAAGTATTGGAACCCTTCGCTAACTTGCAGCTTCCAGACACAAATACCTGCAACAAGTCAGAAGTACAATCTAATGCCGCATACACACGATCGGACATTCCGACAACAAAATCCTGCATTTCTTTCCGATAGATATTGGCTCAAACTTGTCTTGCATACACAGGGTCGCACAAATGTCAAATTCCAAACGTCACGAACGTGGTGACGTACAACACGTACGACAAGCTGAGAAAAATTAAGTTCAATAGCCTGTGCGGCTCTTCTGCTTGATTCCAAGCATGCGTGGAATTTTGTGCGTTGGAATTGTGTACACACGATCGGAATTTACAACGGATTTTGTTGTCGGAAAATTTGAGAACCAGCTTTCAAATTTTTGCTGGAAATTCCGACAACAAATGTCTGATGGAGCCTACACACGGTCAAAGTTTCCGACAATGTGCTCACATCAAACATTTGTTGTCGGAAATTCCGACCGTGTGTACGCGGCATTGGGGTACATGCACACAGTACTGATGTATGAACATCACATTCCTGGCAGAAAATTCCTGTATAAAAACGCAAGGATGAGCAGTATAGTAATTGCAAAGTATCTGTGTACGTGTGCATAAAAATTTATTTTAGCTTTTTATTGGGATGTGTCATGTGCGTAAAATGCTGTCTAGCCTAGCAGATGTTTTGTATTTTTTTTTTTTTGTTGATCTATTTGCAGCCCAAGTTTCTGCGCCTGTGTGTACAGGCTCAGTAAAAACGATGTGCTGCATTTAGATCAGTAAAAAAAAGATACCCGTTCCCACCCTGCCTGCAGCCTCATGAGACACGTCACAGGTCCCATAAGAGTGAGGGACCATTCACAAAAGTGCAGCACGGCTCACTCATGCACAGTGGGAAGTCAGCTGTGATGCCGCATGAAGTCGCATAAAAGGGTGTCACAGCCGTCTTCCCACACTAAAGATGCCGGGGACCCAAAGACCGGTGAAGAACTGGCTTGGGTGAGGATGGCACTGGATCCCTGGACAGGTAAGTGTCCTTTTTATTAAAAGTCAGCAGCTACAGTATTTCTAGTTCGACTGAGGACCCGCTTTAATACTCATCTGTGAGTATAATGATTTGTTACTTCTATTTCCATAAATGGTGCCACTGTTAATGCATTAGGTCAGTGTGGCCCCTTTTTGATTTTTCCAATGTCTAGGAAGCATTGGGAGACCTGACCTATGCCAACTGTAGGAGGTCATTAAAAGGAATAAAATGTATTATCCCCAGATATGTAATAAAATTCTGTCCAAAAAAGAACCGGTATAAAATAATTCTAGACATATCTATAAAACATACATTGACTTCATTTTACAGGAGCATGTTGAAGCGTTATCTTTTATACACAATACTCCACATTTGTTGGGTGTGGCAGCATACAACGTGACCATAATGTGTTCCTACTAAGGTTATTACATTTCCTGTCGACCCACAATTTATTTATTTCTTGCTTCTACTGCTTCTAGGTGCAGGGCATGAAGATGGGGACTACCTGTGCCATGTTATGCACAACCTGTACCTGAATTTTGACCCATCTATGGCCAGCCCATGAGTTACGTGGCTGTATGTACTTTAGTAAAAGCTAATGGTTTTTACAACATTTTAGATGGCAATAGATGATTGTAATATGACCAGGTTCAACAGGGACCTGGATGAATTTTGAATGTAAGTAAAAAATATATAATTTTATTACAAAATTCAAAAGTACAACAAAAAATATATACAAAAATACAAATCAAACACAAACAATATATACAATGGGATACATCAAAAAGCAAGGACATGTAATTTGGACACAACTGCATCACATTGAGAGGAAAACCAAGTGGAAATGTAATAAGTCTCACTGAACCAACGCGTTTCGGGGAATCCTTCATCAGGGTTCATTAAGTGAGAGTTACCATCTAAGAAATTACTAAATTAAAAAGAAACATTAACATCACACACAAAAAACAGATAACAATCCCCCCGCATCCAGTGAAGGTATGTGTGAGAGTAATACTCACTTCCAAAACACATGTGCTATAGAAGTATCCAAAGCAAAAAATCAGCTTCACAACGGTCTCCCAGGCCATGTGCATACAAAGAGTTCTGTTCACTGGTTCAGGTGCAAATCGGGTCCCAATTTTTGCCTAAATTCGCACCTGAACCGGACCTATAGATGCACAGGACCCTTTTGGAATGCGGCCCGAGGCCGCCCCGGACCTGTGTGAACCGGGCACACTTGCATGTCATGCGAAATGGATGCAGATTTTCCGCATCCAATTTGCACATACTGTATGAGAACCCAGCCTATATCTGGTTTCAGAAACGAACCTCTCATCCATTTTTTTTAAATTTTTTTATTTTTTATTTTGTTGCATGCTAGTCTCATATCGAAAGTGAAGAGGTTACTGAACTTACGAAAATTCTCACACGACAGAATTCAACTTCAGAATTGATGTATTGTGAATTGTTTTGAAATGTATTCTTTTGTTTCCGAGAATGCGTAGTCTTCACTTTTTTCAGACGAAAACTACTAAGTGAATGAAAATCGAATGTTGTGTTCACTTGTGATTAAAATTTTTTAAAACATGCACCTTCATTTTTTTTTGTCATTCGAAAGGTCAAAATTGGCTATTTAAAGCGATCAGATAATCGGCCGATCATATAAAATTTTACTTCCGATTTTCTTATCGCGTTTATGGCTTTTAGTGTGCAAAGACTAAAGCCTCATGCACACTGGACATTATAAAAACACCAGTAGCTTTGTTATGAGTTTTTCAATGTTTTTTTTTTTCAATAGCGTTTTAGCGGGGGCGGGGGGGGGGGGCGGGGGGTTCAATGGATTCAAAACGTTAAACACTGGTAAGCCCCATTTGTGAGCGTTTATTTGCGTTTTTTGGCATTTTTACAGCTGAAAACTGCCTCTCAGAACCCACTAGTTGTGGGATTATTTTTAGGGTTGCCAATACCAAGTATTTGCAGAAGTATCAGTACTCGTGCAAATGCACCGATACCTGAAACCGATACTTTCAGGCTTGGTTCTTTGAGTTATTAGTGGGTCTCCCCAGTGTTGAGTCCGGTAATTGGAGCTGTCAAAAAAGCAGCCGGAAATGTTTATTAAGACCTGAAACACTAGAATAAAAGAAACATTGTTTGTTTTTTTGTATATTTCTGTTTCTTCATCTGCAGATCAAAGGGATGAACAAATGTTCCTCTGTTTAACCCCTTAATAACCCTTATTTACTCTAATCAGCCTTAATTAACTCCCTATTCTCCTCCATTTAACTACCTGGCATCCGCGCTATAGCCGAATGACGGCTACAGCGCGGACCTACATTCCCGGGAGGCCGTCATATGACGGCCTCCCTTGTGCACGCTCCCTGCGCGCGCCCTGGAGGGCGCGCGCCTGGGCGCGTTGTGATCACCGAGTCACTGAGATTCGGCTGATCACCGATCTGTGTAAGGGGCCGGTCCCGGTCCCTTACCATGTGATCAGCTGTCAGCCAATGACAGCTGATCACATGATGTAAACAAAAGATCGGTAATCGTTTTTTTTTTTTTTTTACTCACGCTGACAGCGCGAGTAGAAAAAAAAGCCGATCACCGGATCGGATGTGAGGGACATCGGTCCCCAAGTGGAAGAGGCACATCTGCCTCATCAGTGCCCAATAAAAGTGCCACCTAACAGTGCCCACAGTGCCACCTATCAGTGCCCACAAGTACCACCTATCAATGCCCACCTGTAGTGCCAATCAGTGCCACCTGCCAGTGCTGCCCATCACTGCCACCCATCAGTGCCCATCACTGCCGCCTATCAGTGCCCATCACTGCCGCCTCATCAGCGTACATTAATGAAGGAGAAAAATTACCCGTTTTAAAATTTTTTATAACAAAATATAAAAAAATAAACTTTTTAAAAAAAAATTCTGTTTTTTACATTTTTTTTAATAAAAAGTAAAAACCGCAGAGGTGATCAAATACCACCAAAAGAAAGCTCTATTTGTGGTGAAAAAATGATAAAAATGTCATTTGGGTACAGTGTTGTATGACCGCGCAATTGTCATTCAAATTGCGTTAGCGCCGAAAGCTGAAAATTGGTCTGGATAGGAGGGGGGTTTAAGTGCCCGGTAAGCAAGTGGTTAATCTTTTTTTTTTCCTGCTTTTTTTTTTTTTTCGTGTCTTTTTTAAACGATAAACAACTAAAACTTTTTTTTTTGTTTGCTTTGTTAGTGAATATTTTTACACATATATATTAACATATATTTACACATTTCACATTGAAAAAGCGCTAAATTTAAAAAAAGAAAGAAAATTTCATTTGTAAATAACGTTTCAGTGCATTGTACCATTGCTGACAACTGAAGTTAAGCAAACAGTTGCGGTAGGTATCGGTAATTGGTATCGGCGAGTACTAAAAAAAAAAAAAAAAGGTATCTGTACTTGTACTCATTGTAAAAAAAAAATAAAAATAGTATTGGTGCATCCCTAGTTATTTTAGAGCCAAAAAACGCCCCAACTGAAAACAGTTGATAACAGCCTATGTGTGCATAGACACATAGGATAACATGCTGAAGAGTTTGACTAGAAAAAAACATCTGACGCCAAAAAACAGCAACTGTAAAAGCGTCCAGTGTGCATGAGGTCTAATAGTAATGATGCTGTGAAACCTTCATTAAACCTTTTGAACTTCATGGTATAAATGTTTGGAGGTTGATAAAAACAGACTTCATGAAGGCGTTGATGGATTAAATTAACTTTTGTTGACCCCAGATTTAAAACCTTATTACTCTTTTTTAGCTAATGCCACGATTTAACATTTACATCAAAAAATTGAGCCAACTACTTTGTTTATTGCAGTGTTCAGATTCTGGTTTTTAAGTGGTAGTAAACTTCACTTTGTGATTTTTACCTATAGTACAGGTAAGCTTTATAATATAGCATGCGCTATAAAGGAATGGCATACTCATGCCGTGGCCGTGACGAGGACTGGGTGAAGATGGAAGCCTTGTCAGCGTGCTGCTGGAGAGCTTTGTTTCAAGATAAGTCCCTCATAATGTGCGATGCATACTAGCACTTTATGATATTGCCTTGCAGGAGGTACTGCAAGTAACATGAGGAACAATTTTTTTTTTTTTTTTTTTTTTTCTTATTTTTTTCTTCAAAGGTTTACTACCACTTTGATACAGAAAGTCTAACACACGTTATGTCCATGGGAGAGCTATTGCTGAACTAGATCAGAATACAGGAATTACTAGGCTAGTGTTCCTATGATTAATAGTTTACTATTGTTGCCAGGAGAGGCCGGTCCATTAGGGGCGCAGGGGGCGCGGCCCCCTAGTTTGCACGTGGGGATGCATGCAGGGCGCCGGACTCGAAGCTTGCTATGAGTTGTGTGTGTTTAATTTTTTTTAACAAGCCACATGATTAGAGATTGAGGCTCTAATTGGCTTGAAAAAGGTTGAGCTTGTGGCGAACCCACCCACTTGTAACACTAGTGAATCAATATTCGCTATTGTCTTCTAGCTTATCCCCCCAGCCTATCTGGACAGGAGGCGGATCGGGTTGGCCAGGAGGAGAAGCCGAGGAAGCTGCGGAGGGGCTGAGTGCAGACCAGGGGGGTGTTTGCCCCCCCCCCAAAACGTTTAGCACCAGCCGCCACTGATTGTTGCTTATAGCTACTGGGAGTATAAATACTGTATATTATGTAGATCGAAAGACGGGTGACAGAAACATCTGTCCTATTGTTATTATCTCACATGCACAGTGCCAGATAGCTAGGTCTGTGGTAGATGTAGTTTTTTTTAGCAGGGGTTCCCGGTGACTTCAAAATTATTTCAAAGAGACTTATCTATTGCAAGCTCAAATATCTGTTATGGAATGAATGACCCAATAAAATCATCTTTAGAGTGGGTGGTGGGGGGATTTTTTTTTTTGAATTATGCACAAGACTCGGCCAATCAAACAAATTATTTGTTTATACTACAAGCACTTCTCTGCTGAAGGATTTTGGGATGATGGTAATGAGATTTTTATGTCTTTAATCTGAGGCTAGGATGCAGAGCACTTTTATTTCCAAGATGTTACTGAAGCAGTTTTGTAGCATTTTTTTTTTTTTTTTAAAGGAGTGCCATAGCAGTTTGTTTCCATGTACTGTCGGAAGTCAGTTATTTTGAAGGTAGGATGGGAAGCGCCATAATTTGGGACTCGGGTGTAATTCAGGGTTGTTGAGATAGGTGCGTGGTCAGATATAACAATGTCGTGGATGTCAGCATCAGATATCAGTTAGACAAGGTTGTCTGAGCAGAAGCGGTAGTCCATCTCTGGTGAAGACATTATGGGGGTTAGAGTAGAATGTGAATTCTCTATCAGCTGGGTGCCGGAGGAGCCAGATGTAGTGAAGATGGAGGGAGTCCATCGTGGAGGCCAGAAGTGTCGGAGAACTGGGGTCCGGGAGGGAACGTGGGCGTTTGGGAGAAGATCTATTGTCAATTAGGTGTAGCGTAGAATTAAAGTCCCCGCCCATTATGTGTGGGTTACGAAGGAGCCAGGTCGATAGTTCACTGAAAAACTGTTTTGTGGGGTTATTGGGTGTGTAGATGTTTGAGATTATTGGAACATGGGCTGATAAAAGGCGTCCCTGGGAGTCTGAGTCAACAGATAGGACTGTGCAGGGAAGGTTTTTATGTATGAGTATTAGAACTCCTGCTTTGCGTCTGTTTGAGTCGGAACCTAGGACCGTGCCCACCCATAGTTTTTTCATACGTTGGAAGTCAGGGATGGAAAGGTGGGTTTTCAGGAGTAGGGCAATATCTGTCTTAAGTCGCTTAAGGTGGCAAAGAATTTTCACTGTCTTATTGGGGGAACGAAGGCCTTTCACATTCCAGGAGACTATTTTCATATGGGGGGGGGGGGGCTGGTGTAGCATAAGTTGTGTGCAATAGCATTTGGTAGTGAACTGCAAATGTAATCGGGGATTGGAAGGAGCCTAAGCTGTCTGAAAGCATGGAGTTAAGGACAGGATGAGAGTGCATGGGGGGTGTTAAGAAGGAAGGAGGTAAAAGGTAGAAACAATAAAATTTGAGAAACTTCATTTTTTTTTTTCCGCATGGAGTCACTGAGTAGGCCAGCTCCCATTACAGGACCCATTAACTGCAGTATTTAAACCCATGTTTTGGAGGGTGGTGTATGCTGGCAGCTTAGGTTGTGCACAGGGAGAGTGGTCCGAACTACGTAGGGAGGCCAGGGGAGGAAATCGTGGCATAAGAGAAATCAATAAACAAGTTACAACATTTTAGCAGGATGTAAAACAGTAGAAAAAAGTTCGGCCTACCAGTAAGTGGAGTACCTGGTGAGGAGGAGAGAACAGAACTGATAAAAAAAAAAAAAATTGGTAAGAGTCATCTCGGCTAGGGTTGAGCTGGTAGGGCCGGCTGAAGAGCAATTGTAACTGAGACCAAAATGGCACTGTAAGAGCACTCTCAACGAGGTCTGGAGCGACGTTGGTCTGGGCCAGAGGATCTGAACCGTTTTGGAGAGTCTTTGTGTGGGCTCCTTTGGTCTAGAGCACGGTTGATGGGAGCTGTTCTGGAAGAGGGGCTGAGGTGCGCACCTGTGCGTAGTGATCTTAGGAAGGCCTCCGCCTCGGATGGATCATGGAAGGAGAGCTGGTCGCCATTAGGGGCTTTGAGCCGGAGGGCAGCTGGGAAGGCTAAGGTAAATTTGATTTGTTGCTGGTGTAGATCTGAGCAAATTTGTTGGAATGCTTTCCTTTTCTTGGATACCTCTATGGAGTAGTCTGCAAAAATCAGGATCTTTATTCCGTCGATCTGAAGAGATCTGGATTGCCTGAATTTCTGTAGATTGAAAGCTTTGTCTGAGTAATTGAGATATTTGGAGATTTTATAGGTCGGGGCGATTTGCGGTCGGAGTTAAAGGTTCCCATGCGGTGGGCACGCTCTACGGTGCAGGGGCCCAATTTCCCTAGAACAATGGTTCTCAACTCCTGTCCTCAGGACCCACTAACAGGCCAGATTTTAAGTATTACCTTGGGGAGATGCAGACTAGAATACTGCAACCACTGAGCAGCAAATGATATCACCTGTGATGTATTTCAGTTATCTTGAAAACCTGGCCTGTTAGTGGGTCTTGATAACCACTGCTCTAGAATGTATTTGTTCGTCTTGTCTTGGGCCTGTTCTGTGGATTGTGCCTGTTACAGTTCCTCCTCTGTTAGCTATGCGGTGCTCAGCCTCATTCAGTGTGAAGGCATGTTCCCCTAGCTGGGCCTGGAGCTGTTTCATGCCCGCGCTGGCAGCTTTCTCCATAAAGGCTGTTATCATTGGGAACAGGAGAGCTGCCACAGCCTGTGCAATAAGGTCTGTGTTGTGGTCCCCTGTGTGCTGTGTAATAGCAACATCAGCTTGTGAGGAGGAGGGGGCCGGACTGCCGCTTACGTCCATGTCAGGCGCCGTTTCTGTGGAGGGGTCCGTGTAGGCTGAAGCTGGGGGCCTCGATCTCGATTTGCGGCTGTGCCGATCCCACGGTTGTGTACGATCGCGAGCCATTTTTTTCCACAAACTGGTCCATATCATGGCCGGGTGATAGGTGGAGGTGCTGCCGGAATTTGTGGCGGGATTGCTGGTTTTATATGCCGTTTCAGAAGTCTAGCTGCGGGAGCTGAGGTGAAGGGCCGCTACTCAATGCGGCGCCGGAACCGGAAGTCAGTTTGTTTCCTAGAAATACATCTGCATGTAATCAGATTAATATAAACATATAAAGACCAACTTTTTTGTAAAGTTTTAAATAGCAAAGGGAAGGGTTGAGCTCTCTATTGTCTCGCTGAGGGGATTTCCCTTCATTTTCCTGTGCTGAAGACACAACAAGAAATGAGCAAAAATCCCTCCAAAGTCAACGGAATTCCCATTTTAGAGATCTGTCACAACGGGACAAATAAAGCGGTGAATATCCCCAAAATATGAACACTTCTGCACTCTATCCATAACGAATGGATAGACATTTCAAGTAAATACAAAACCATTTTTTGTTCATTTAAAATTTTAATTACAATTTCAATTTAGAAAAGAGTACAGGATGTTTTGTTTCCTTAACTAGAGAAATAATTTTCCCTGAAACAAGTGTCGCTATTGGGAATAGGGAATATGTGCTTTAATTTGTGAGAATAATCATAAAAGATAGAGGCAATTTCATGTTTTTTTGTCAGGCCCCCCCCCCCAATCCATGCGTCCAGCCCCTTGTAAGACAACAGGCACATGAATTCCTATGGCGGGGGTGTTTTTTCCAATATAGGGTGGGCTCGGGGCACAGAGTGCGCTCACAGCCCACCCTGGTGTGTTAACATGGCAAATGAATTTTTGCTATTGTAACACTGATCTTCCTCCCGGCCAATCAGGAAGTGGGTCTGAGACCCATTAGCTGAAAGGACAGGCGATCCTGTTGGACGCCTAGGAGGAGGGAAGGAGACGCGCGGCGGAAGCGAGGAGGAGAGGACACAGGAGTGGATACCTGCTGCCGGAATACACGGATGCTGCTGCCCAGATGCCCGCCACCTAGATGGGGTAATTGCCCGGACCGGCAGACAGCGAGCGGGCTGAGAGGGGGGGAGTTGTGGTGGGGAGGGGGTAGTTGTTTGCCGCCACCCCAAAAAAAATACCAGCCGCCACTGGTTTTTGTGATGTGCCTGCAAAATCCTTTACATTTCTGGGCAAATATTAAAGTGGTTCTAAAGGCTCAAGGTTTTCTTTTACCGTAATGCATTCTATGCACAGTTTTAAAACAATTCAATACAGGAGGAATCACTGCTTGATGGTGGTAATCAGGGACCAGAGAGGGAGAACTTATCAGTAGGTTCATTTTATTTCTGGTTATTACAAGAGTCATGAACAAGGAATCTATTTATAAAGATGGATGCTTGGCACAACACTGAAATACCAGTACTTAACAAAATTCTTGTGCCTGGCACATGTATGAACAAAGCTAGGGAGATCCGATTACTTTGCCACTCCAGCTGTTGTGGAACTACACCTTCCAGATGGCATTTGTAAATCCACATTAGTTAGAGAATTGCAGAAAGCCTAGACTCAAGGGATAAGTGGAATGATTTGGGCAAAAGTTTGCCAAAGCATAAATTCTTAATTTTACTCATTAAGCAGCTTTGACAAAATTTGTTGACTAAAGAAAAAATCTACTTTTTATTTATTTAGGTGTTTTTTGTGGTGTAGTTTAATTTTATTTAATTTAAGGATCTATTTATCAAGCAGTGAATCTGACATTTACCATACACCCCACTGCATGTGAATCTTCCAGGTGCATGTGTGAATGTGTGGTGAAAGTCACACTCGCTGCTTTTTAAATACGTCTTTATTGTATGTTTTTATTGGTTTTTTTTGTAATTTTTTTTTTTTCAATTAATTTTTTTCACGTATTTTGTGTAACTGATTGTATTCTCTCGCTTTGAAAATATTTGGTACTTTTTTTTGTCTTTTCCTGTGGAAAAAAAGAAAAGATTAAAATTGGCACAAAAACAAGTCCTGAATAATTAAAAGGAGCTTTAGTAACCTCTAAAAACTATTTAACACCTATTGCCCTGTAAAATAAATAAAAAAATATTTTTCGCAAATCACCAAAATAATTTTGTTATAATTCCCACTGTCTTTTGTAAACTGGGTGTCATGGATGCAATTTGTATTTGATGTTGTGTTTTATATTTTTTTTTTTTTTTTTTTTTTTTTTTGTTTAAAGCTGAATTTCCCCATAGCAAGGGTTGACTGCTTGTTTTGCCTGGGGAGGATGAAGAATAAGGGGATATACTGTACACACCATATTCCTTGTGCTTCCGCAGGCTTCCTCCTCTTTGTGTGACCGGTCGCCAAAGCCTCTGACGTCATCCCGTACAACGCAGATCTAGCAAATCCTACATTGTACGGGAGGATACCGAGGGCCCGTCCACATTCCAGACTGGAGGAGGAGAGCGTTGGCTGCCGAGGAAGCAAGAAACAAGGTATTACTTTATTCATCATCTCCTAGGTAAAACAAGCAGTTAACCCTCCCAGGGAGGAGGGCACTCTGAGTAAACATTCCTTTCCCCCCAATGTACAGCTTTAGTAAAGATTAACTACAAATAGTAAAACATAAAATTGACCAAGAACAATTATAGTTTTCAATTTATCAAACTTTATTGGGCTTTAGTAAGTTTCAAGCAGTAATGAGGTTGGTAAAAGCTGGAAAAGTGGACTGGTACTCAAAATGTGAAGGTTTGCTATGCTATAAGGCACATCTAGAAATGGTAATTGTGCTTAAGCAATACCCTAGAAAAAAAAACGACATTTGTATGGAAATGAAAAATAGTAGTGCACTTCTTGATGTGTGACTATGCCTAAGAACTATTCGGCCTACAGCCTTAAATCATTGATGTCAGTGGGATAGTTGCCCCACTTGGAAAAAAGGCCTCCAAATTATTGGTTTCAGTGGGATAGATAGTTGGACAATAGTCCCCCAAATCATTAGTGCCAGGGGGATAGTTGCCCCCCAGTCATTGAACAGTCCCCCAAATTAGTGCTAATTTCTTCAAAGAAAACATTTTAGGCCCCTTTCACACTGGGGCGGTAGGGGGCGTCGGCTGTAAAACAGCGATATTTTTAGCGCTGTTTTACCGCGGTATTCGGCCGCTAGCGGTGCGGTTTTAACCCCCCGCTGGCGGCCGAAAAAGGGTTAAAACCCCTCGTACAGCGCGGCTATAGCCGCGGTATTACCGCGGTATAGCCGCGCTGTCCCATTGATTTCAATGGGCAGGAGCGGTTTAGGAGCGGTGAATACACCGCTCCTTCACCGCTCCAAAGATGCGGCTCGCAGGACTTTTTTTACCGTCCTGCCAGCGCACCGCTTCAGTGTGACAGCCCGAGGGCTTTCACACTGAACAAACAGCGCAGTGGAATAGTTGCCTGCAGTGGGGAAATAGTACCCACAATACTTTGTGTCAGTGAAATAGTTGCCCCAGTGGAAGAATACCGTATATACTCGAGTATAAGTCGTTCCGAGTATAAGTCGAGGCCCTAATTTACCACAAAAAAATGGGAAAAACGTATTGACCCGAGTATAAGACGAAGGTGAGAAATGCACAGCTACTGTAAGTGGAAAAGAGGGTCAACAATGCCCATTTGCAGCATCACTGTGCCCATTTGCAGCCATAGGTCCCCCGAACTTCAAACTCAGTAGTTAAGGGTTCCTAGATGCCCCCTAGCTGCAGCCAAAATTTGGGGTCTCTGAACCCAAAGGGTCCCGAAATGACATTGCTGCAGATGGACACAGTTAACCGACTTTGGGGCCCCGTATCTCTGGGCTAGGAACCCCAAATTTGGTGTGCAAACCCAGTGGAACTAGCACCATAAAATATCCAAAGCTAGAGTTTCTAGCACCAAGTGGCCCCAAGATACAGGGCCCCAAAAATCGGTTCAGAAAATGTCAAGCACTTTTCTGCAGCAGAGAATGACATTTTCCGAACCTACTTTGGAGCCCCGTATCTCGGGGCCACTTTGTGCTAGGAACTTCAGCTTTGGATATGTTGTGGTACCTACTACTGGGTTTGCACACCAATTTTGGGGTTCCTAGCACCAAGTGGCCCTGAGATACGGGGCCTCAAATTCGGTTCGGAAAATGAAATTTTTTGCTGCAGAAAAGTGCTTGACTCGAGTATAAGTCGAGGGGGGCACTTTCAGCACAAAAAAAGTGCTGAAAAACTCGACTTATACTCGAGTATATACGGTAGTCCCTAAAATCATTGATGTCAGTGGGATAGTTACCACCTGTAAGAAAATAGCAAGAGAGAGAGAGGAGAGATAAAGTGTGGAGGCTGAGAGGGAGAGTGTGTGCCAACTCCAGACATTTTTTTGCCAAAATGTCGCTTTCCAGTTCTCTCCTTTCTATCTTTCCAATGGAAATTAGGCAGCAAATGTATTAATCTTTCTCACCATCACCCCAGACATTTTGTCCCAGCCGTTTTTTCACTTTCCACTGTAGTACTAGAGCTATTCTGCTATCAACAGAATTATCAATTAATTAAAGCAGTGGTTATTGATGGACTAGTAGATTTAGATGGGCTGTACTTTACTGTCTTACAATGTAAAGCCCAACTCCAGCTACCACTTTTTAAGCAGTTAGTTATATTTTCTTTCCTTTTGGGATACTTTTGTCAGTGTTGGCCTCCCTGACGGTATTCCCGAGTGTGGCTCGGGGTTTAATTTCAGTCCCATTATCGGTAACCCAGAGCCACACTCGGGATTACATTGCAGGATGCTGGTGCGGCGTTACTTACCTTGTCTCCAGGATCCTGCGATGTCCCCCGCTGTGTCCGTGGGCTGTCTCCTCCGAAGCCTCTCCGTGCCAGGCTCCGTTCCCTGCGAGCGGCGTGACGCACGGGGGCGGAGCCTGGCAGCAAATTACAAAAATTGTAAAAATCATAACGCATACAGTACTGTAATCTTACAGATTACAGCACTGTATGAAATTATTTCACATCCCTTTTGTCCCCAGTGCTTTGTCCAGTGCCCTGCATGCTGTTTTATATGATATACACTGTTCTTTCTGCCTGGAAACTGGAGATTGTCCATAGCAACCAAAAACTGCCCCTTTATGTCAAAAGTGGCTTTAGACCAGCTAGAAAACAGCGATAGTAAATTAGAACACTTGCAGAATTGAGCGATAGTGAATCGTGGGGAAATGTATTTTATTATATTATTATTTTTTTTAATTATCTATATTTATCTATTATATTATAATTTATGATTTTGTGTTTCAAACTTCATCATACCCGGGATATCTACTAGACTCTGGTTTGGACAGATTTAAGTGTGTTATTGCTAAGAATTACAGACCTACAATATAAAACGCCAAATTTCCATGCAAAATAATTGTACCGCTTTCAGCACCTAAAATCCGAAATAATCATACCGCCAGGGAGGTTAGAATATTTGTCTCAACCCTCTTACTGCTACATCTGCAGGACAACTTAGACTGTTAAAGGAAGTTGAAAAATAATAGACTAAAGCTTCGTGTACACGGTCTGATTGTCGCACAACCGAGCGTCTGCTTTTTGTCAAAAGGGCGTGTGCAGGATTTTGTCTTGCATACTAACTATGTGCAAATTGTCGTTTGACAAACAAGAACGTAGTGACGTACTATGGGAGTGTAAAGAGGGTGTTCATTTCTCAAGCGCCACCCTTTGGGCCCCTTCTGCTAATTTCATGTTAGTAGAAGTTTGAGCGTTGATTCGCGATTTGCAGATCGTACAAAACAAATGCATTTTTAAAATACATTTGGCATAACTACATGCAAAGCAGCTTCATTATTATCCCATTAAAGAAGGTGAGAATTTTGACATTTCATCAATTGCCGCGTCACGAATGTTAATTCTAGATTACGAGCGGTAGTTTACAAGACCGAACTCTTCCCAGTCCTTCCTTGAGTCCGAGCATGCGTGTTTGTAATTTCAACTTTTGTATGACGGATTTCTGTACTGACCATCCGAAAATCAGACATTGAGTTCAGATCAGACAATTTTATAGTCTGCACATCCAGCTTTTGTCTGATGTAAAAGTCAAATCGTCTGTCGAATGCTCCGTACTAACGATCCGAAAATCTGCAGGCAGCTCGTCTTATGAATTTTCCCTTCTGATTTTCGTACCGCGTGTACGAGGCCTTACAGGCAGGGTCACCATGTAGTAAAATTGTGTTTGTGGGGGAACTCAGAAAAACAAAGGTTGCTGTGTTGATGCTGCTGACAGACTAAATCCTATATGTCATTTTTTATTTTGGCCATAGTCACACTGGGGGTAAATAGGACCAATGTCATGTTGGGGTCATTTGTGCTGATTCTGACGCATGTTTGCAAGAAATGGATGTACATGTTTCTGAGTCTGTTACATGCACTGACTTTTGTCATACGGAAGCGACACACACTTCTAAAGTCTGTACATCTCTCTATGAATTCCAGGGAAGGTGCTCTCTGCTGTCAACTTTACTGAACTCCCTCCCTGGCTCCTGTCTCTGTCACCCATGTAAAGTGATTGCTGCATTCCTCTCCTGATTTTATCCCTGTCTGTATGTCCAGGGCTGAAGTTCCTCCTTTTGCAAAGGATAAGTTGTAGGAGAGGAGAAGACTGTGGGGGAGATCTAGGCAAAGTCAGTCCCAATTATTATGTGTTGCGGTGTCCCAGATGGACTCCACATACCTATACAGATTAGCCTTTTATGTTCTTCCTTCTTGTGAGTTTTGTTACCTTGACATTAAAGCTGCTTCTAATACTACAGTCAGGTGACGCATCCTGTGTTCTCCCTTTTGGCCCCCTTACATCAGGTGTCCCCATCTAGAGCACTCCCTTACATCAGGTGTCCCCATCAAGTGTGCCTCCTTACATCAGGTGTCCCCATCAAGTGTGCCTCCTTACATCAGGTGTCCCCATCAAGTGTGCCTCCTTACATCAGGTGTCCCCATCAAGTGTGCCTCCTTACATCAGGTGTCCCCATCAAGTGTGCCTCCTTACATCAGGTGTCCCCATCAAGTGTGCCTCCTTACATCAGGTGTCCCCATCAAGTGTGCCTCCTTACATCAGGTGTCCCCATCAAGTGTGCCTCCTTACATCAGGTGTCCCCATCAAGTGTGCCTCCTTACATCAGGTGTCCCCATCAAGTGTGCCTCCTTACATCAGGTGTCCCCATCAAGTGTGCCTCCTTACATCAGGTGTCCCCATCAAGTGTGCCTCCTTACATCAGGTGTCCCCATCAAGTGTGCCTCCTTACATCAGGTGTCCCCATCAAGTCTGTCTCCTTACATCAGGTGTCCCCATCTAGAGCACCCCCTTACATCAGGTGTCCCCATCTAGAGCACCCCCTTACATCAGGCGTCCCCATCAAGTTTGCCCCCTTACATCAGGCGTCCCTATCAAGTGTGCCCCCTTACATCAGGTGCCCCCTTACATCAGGTGTCCCCATCTAGAGCACCCCCTCACATCAGGTGTCCCCATCAAGTGTGCCCCCTTACATCAGGTGTCCTCTACATGGATTGTCCTCAGAGGGCCTCCTTACAGCAACTGTCTGTATCAGACAGGCTCATGGATTAATGGATGCATTCTCAGAGACCTGGGGGTGCGCAACTAAAAGACTCAGACCTGAAGGGGGAAAAAATAATTTGCAGGGAAACCACGGGCAATACTGGTGTCTAGTCATTTGCCCTATGGCTGATTTTTTTTTTTAGGCACAGTTTCCAAATTTACATTTCTCTTTAGATGCTTTGCAAATGTTTGCTGCAGTGCATGCTTCTCAGGCTTGCCTTTGATAGCTAAAATTTAAACAAAGTTCACATGTTCTTTTTTTTATTTATTTATTTTTTTTTTAAGCCAGCCATACATGGATCAAAATTCAGCCAGTTTAGCAGGGATCCATATCTGGGCAGAGAAGTTGTACAAATGTCGATCAACTTCTGTACAACCACCCTTAATTGTCTTGGCCTGCCTTAAACACATAGCCAAACACGATCTAGTTCATCAGTGGGATCTTTATATACTGATGCAAGATAAAGGCATTTCAGTTCTGTTAATTACTGTTAGGCTGGACATAGACTGTTCGATTTGAACCATGTATGTCAGTGGCAACTGGTGCTCAAAATTTTTTCTGGGGGGGAGGGCGCAAACAAACTGAAAAATTCTGAAAAAAAAAAAAAGCCCATCAATTGCACCCTCACTGTGCCCATCGAATGCTGCCACTGTGCCCATCGAATGCTGCCACTGTGCCATCAAATGCAGCCACTGTGACCCTCCTGCCCGCTCGCCATCTGCCCGGCCCTTACCCTGTTTTAAGAGGGGAAGCGGGAGACTGCACTGAGTGGTGTTATCCATGCGTCTCTTCTCGTCCTCTCCTCCCGATAGGCGTCCAATCACAGCGCCTGTCGTTTCAGCTGATCAGGTGATGGGTAACAGACCCGAGCATCTGATTGGCAGAGAGGCAGTTCAGTGTTGGAACAGCGAATGAATATTCACTTTCCTAACACACCTGGGTGAACTGCGAGCGCCAAGCATGGCGCTCGCAGGTCACCTTTTTTGACGCCTATTAGAGCCTATGGCTCTAATCGGGTGCTTCAAAAGCACCCCCCGCCGCTGTAATTCATGCGCCCGAAAAGGGGCCGGGCGCCTGAAAAAGGGGTGGCAGCGGCGGCCATGGATAGATTCATGTAATGCATGAATCTATCCATTGGTTATAGAGGGGGGTGGCAGGAGAGAGGGGGCGGCGCCCGTGCGCCGTTATGGACGCACCGCCACTGGTGTATGTACAGGCTGAATGTACCAAGTTGATCGATTTGATCAATTTGGGTTTAACAAGCCTGCTGGGTTTATCTGCGATTATTGTTAATGGCTGCTTTACTTGCCCGCCCCCCACCTCCCCATGGGGAAAACACAATTTCTCAGCAGGGTGGAATCCCCTGTCAACGCTGACTGCGTTGATGGGGGTCATCGTGCAAATTTCTTTCCTGCACAACGCGGTTGCAGAAAAGAAATTTGCACCGTCTATGGCCTGCCTGAGCCAGAATACGACAGGTGTTTAACCATATCTCTCAGAGTAATGTTGTCTTATTGATTGCTTGTGTAAGTACACTTGCTAATCCTCTCTCCTTTTTAGGCTTTATGCCTGGTCTGAAAAAAAATTGAAATATCTCAAGATGTGTCAGTAAGTGCTGGGTGAGCGAGGTGTGTCATCTTCAGGTGTGCAGAGAAATAACAAAACAATTAGTGGCTCCTCTGGAGGTAGAACTACACAACTGTAATGCCGCGTACACATGGTCGGACTTTTCGTCTACAAAAGTCCGACGGACGCCAACGGACCAAAGCCGGCGGACAATCCGATCGTGTGTGGGCTTCCCCGGACTTTCAGCGGACTTTTCCAGCCGCAAATCTGATGGACTTTAGATTTGGAACATGCTTCAAATCTTTACGTCGTAACTACACCGGACCCAGAAATCCGCTCGTCTGTATGCTAGTCCGACGGACAAAAATCCACGCTAGGGCAGCTATTGGCTACTGGCTATTGGCTATCAACTTCCTTAATTTAGTCTGGTGTACGTCATCACGTACGAATCCGTCGGACTTTTGTGTGATCGTATGTAGGCAAGTCCGCTCGTTAGAACGTCTGCCGCAAGTCCGTCGAAAGTCCGTCGGACGGGCTGTCAGACTTTTGTAGCTGAAAAGTCCGACCGTGTGTACGCGGCATTATAACCTCTACTTTTCAGAGAAGACTTTCCACAAGATTTTGGAATGTGTCTGTGGGAATTTGTGTCCATTTAGCCAAAATAGCACTTGCTAGGTCAGCTACTGATATTAGATGAGAAGACCTGGCTCACAATCGCAATTCTAATTCACCCCATAGGCGTTTCAGTAGGGTTGAGATCTGGGCTCTATGCAGATCACTCAAGTTCCTCCATGCAAAACTTATCAAACCAAGTGTTTTTATGCAGGCACAGTTATGTTATAACAGAAAAGAGCCTTCTCCAGCAACGTTGGAACAGGATGGGTGTCTACAATATATTTGTATATTGTAATATTAACAGTACCCTTCACTGGAAACACCTGAGCCCTATGATTTGGAGGGTGTCCAGTACTTTGGCGATAAATATATAGTAGGTGTGGTGGTGAGGTGTCCACAAGCCATTGTCCATATAGTGTATAATGAAGGTATGCATGACTATGCAGAAAAGGATTCTTTAACAGGTTCTCCCTCCTTTTATTTCTCATGAAGCTGTGGGATGATCAGTCGGGCTGCACCATGCAGTATGAGAAGCGTTCCTCTATTAGAACAGTCGTTGTGCACATAAGTACATGACTCAGCACTAGGCGTGGACGGTTATTGGCTGCTGCACCATATTGGCAGCATTCCAATTTCTTCTGAAAAATAATTTTTTTGTTTTTCAACCTACTGGAAAACTGATAATTTCATGTCCTGTTCAGCTATCTTTAGAACCTCATGGGATGTTTAATCAAATATGCAGCAGGAAAAAAATAGTTTTGTGCATCAGAAGCTTATTTTAGATGTAGAGGTTACAGCAATGTTTATTGTGAAATGTCCATAAACGGTCTGTCGTTTATAACTTCCTTTTATATAGCGGGTTCCAAGTGGGGCCTCTGACATCAACAAAGGGCCAAACATATTAATTAGTTAATGAAATGTTACAGAGACTGCAGATACACAACTGGAGATGGTGAAAACAGAGAGTGCACGGCTCAAAGAAGCACGAATGCCCTGCTGGAGGTTGCTTGCAGCAGAGTCCACCGGATAGCTGTCAACTTTAAAAAAAAAAAAAGGCCTGGATTCTTTCCTAAATGTATAACTGGGTAACTAACATTGATAGGTAAAGTTGATCCAGGGAATATCCCATTGCCTCTCGGGGAATCAGGAAGAATTTTATTTTCCCTGCTGTAGCAAATTGGATCATACTTCGCTGGGGTTTTTCACCTTCCTCTGGATCAACTGTGGGCATAGGATTGTGTATATGGGATTGTATGATTTTTTTTTTTTTTTTTCTCTTTTATTGGTTAAACTAGCTGTACTTGTGTCTTTTTTTCATCCTGACTATGTAACTGGTCTATCAGGACCTCTGCTGCCCTTGGAGATGCAGCGGTACCAAGGCAGTGACCACAAGCAAGATGGCACTGAGGTAGAAGCATCTCTAGGATGCTCTTTATATACAGTATCTCACAAAAGTGAGTACACCCGTCACATTTTTTGTAAATATTTTATTACCCGTATATACTCGAGTATAAGTCGTTCCGAGTATAAGTCGAGGCCCTAATTTACCACAAAAAAATGGGAAAAACGTATTGACCCGAGTATAAGACTAGGGTGAGAAATGCACAGCTACTGTAAGTGGAAAAGAGGGTCAACAATGCCCATTTGCATGCCTCACTGTGCCCATTTGCAGCCATAGGTCCCCTGAACTTCAAACTCGGTAGTTAAGGGTTCCTAGATGGCCCCTAGCTGCAGCCAAAATTTGGGGTCTCTGAACCCAAAGGGTCCCGAAATGACATTGCTGCAGATGGACACAGTTGACCAAATTTGGGGCCCTGTATCTTGGGGCCACTTAGTGCTAAGAACCCCAACTTTGATGTGCAAACTCAGTGGAACTAGCACCATAAAATTTCCAAAGCTGGGGTTTCTAGCACCAAGTGGCCCCGAGATACAGGGCCCCAAAAATCAGTTCAGAAAATGTCAAGCACTTTTCTGCAGCAGAGTGCCATTTTCCGAACCGGTTTTGGGGCCCCGTATCTCAGGGCCACTTAGTGCTAGGAACCCCAGCTTTGGATATGTTGTGGTACCAGTTCAAGTAGGTTTGCACACCAAATTTGGGGTTCCTAGCACCAAGTGGCCCTGAGATATGGGGCCCCAAATTCGGTTCAGAAAATGTCAAGCACTTTTCTGCAGCAGAGTGACATTTTCCGAACCGATTTTGGGGCCCTGTATCTCGGGGCCACTTAGTGCTAGGAACTTCAGCTATATTGTGGTACTAGTTCCACTGGGTTTGCACACCAAATTTGGGGTTCCTAGCTGTAAGTGGCCCTGAGATACGGGGCCCCAAAGTCGGGTCGGAAAATGAAATTTTTTGCTGCAGAAAAGTGCTTGACTCCAGTATAAGTCGAGGGGGGCACTTTCAGCACAAAAAAATGGGCTGAAAAATTCGACTTATACTCGAGTATATACGGTATATCTTTTCATGTGACAACATTAAAAAAATTACACTTTGCTACAATGTAAAGTAGTGAGTGTACAGCTTGTATAACAGTGTAAATTTGCTGTCCCCTCAAAATAACTCAACACACAGCCATTAATGTCTAAACCACTGGCAACAAGAGTGAGTACACCACTAAGTAAAAATTTCCAGATTGGGCCCAATTAGCCATTTTTTCTACCCGGTGTCATGTGACTCGTTAGTGTTACAAGGTCTCAGGTGTGAATGGGGAGCAGATGTGTTAAATTCAGTGTTATCGCTCTCACTCTCTCATACTGGTCACTGAAAGTTCAACATGGCACCTCGTGGCAAAGAACTTTCTGAGGATTTGAAAAAAAGAATTATTGCTCTACATAAAGATGGCCTAGGCTATAAGAAGATTGCCAAGACCCTGAAACTAAGTTGCAGCATGATGGCCAAGACCATACAGAGGTTTAACAGGACAGGTTCCATTCACAACAGGGCTTGCCATGGTTGACCAAAGAAGTTGAGTGTACATGCTCAGCGTCATATCCAGAGGTTGTCTTTGGGAAATAGACGTATGAGTGCTGCCAGCATTGCTGCACAGGTTTGAAGGGTTGGGGGGGTCAGTCTGTCAGTGCTCAGACCATACGCCACACACTGCATCAAATTGGTCTGCATGGCTATCGTCCCAGAACGAAGCCTCTTCTAAAGATAATCCACAAGAAAGCCTGCAAACAGTTTGCTGAAGACAAGCAGACTAAGGACATGGATTACTGGAACCATGTCCTGTGGTCTGATGAGACCAAGATAAACTTATTTGGTTCAGATGGTGACAAGCATGTGTGGCGGCAACCAGGTGAGGAGAACAAAGACAAGTGTGTCTTGCCTACAGTCAAGCATGGTGGTGGGAGTGTCATTGTCTGGGGCTGCATGAGTGCTGCCGGCACTGGGGAGCTACAGTTCATTGAGGGAACCATGAATGCCAACATGTACTGTGACATACTGAAGCAGAGCAATGATCCACACCTTTCGGAGACTGGGCTGTGGGGCAGTATTCCAAAATAATAAACGACCCCAAACACCTCCAAGACGACCACTGCCTTGCTAAAGAAGCTGAGGGTAAAGGTGATGGGCTGGCCAAGCATATCTCTAGACCAGTGGTTCTCAACTCCAGTCCTCGGGACCCACCAACAGGTCAGATTTTAAGTATTACCTTGGGGGCGTTGCAGACTAGAATACTGCAATCCCTGAGCAGCAAATTATATCACCTGTGATGTATTTCAGCTATCTTGCAAACCTGGCCTGTTGGTGGGTCCTGAGGACTGGAGTTGAGAACCACTGCTCTAGACCTAAACCCTATTGAGCATCTGTGGAGCATCCTCAAACGGAAGATGGAGGAGAACAAGGTCTCTAACATCCACCAGCTCTGTGATGTCGTGATGGAGGAGTGGAAGAGGACTCCAGTGGCAACCTGTGAAGTTCTGGTGATCTCCATACCCAAGAGGGTTAAGGCAGTGCTGGAAAATAATGGTGGCCACACAAAATATTGACACTTTGGGCCCAGTTTGGACATTTTCACTTAGGGGTGTACTCACTTTTGTTGCCAGTGGTCTAGACATTAATGGCTGTGTGTTGTTATTTTAGGGGATAGCAAATTTACACTGTTATACAAGCTGTACACTCACTACTTTACATTAATTTCTTCAGTGTTGTCACATGAAAAGATAGAAGAAAATATTTACAAACATTTGAGGGGTGTACTCACTTTTGTGAGATACTGTACCAATTATGTTACTGACCTGTTGACAATTAACCTAATTCGTTGCAAAATGTTCTTCCAGCTCTTCCTTGTTAGTACCATTTATTTTGCAAACTTTTTGCTACTGTGTCCCAACTTTTTTGAGATGTGTTGCTGCCACCAATTTCAGAATTGCCTTACTTTTTACTTATTAATTTTCTTAGTTTAAACATTTGAAATGTTTTGTGTTTTCTATTGTGAATAAAATATGGGTTGATGAGATTTGCAAACCATTGCATTCTGTCGTGTAGATTTTACACAGCGTGTACATATACACCCGGAATAAATAGCCAGGTGTGTCAATGTGTGGTGCTTTTTTGCAGAATCATGGGCATAGGAACAGGGAGCACTAAAAACAAATTACTAAAGTGAAAAAAAAAACAAAAAAAACTCTTTTACATTTTGTTACATCAGGGTTTTGTGTTTCTTAGCTTTGATGCCATCTAGTGGCAACTTTATATATGGCTGCTACTCATTTATTAGATTAGTGATGCTCATCTTTCTTTTGATATATACTGTATGTGTCTCCTGACATCACCAAAGAGACATCATATTCAGTCATATCATATTCAGCAAATTTAATCTAATTCTGCTACTAAAGCCCCACATTTTTGGCATATACATGAGCCACTTTTGATATTTCTTTAAGCAAACTTCATTAAAAAAAAGAAGTGAGGGAAAATAAAACTAAAAAAAAAAAGAAAAAGAAAATGGACTGACAGAGCAGAAAAAATCTAAAAAAGAGGGAAAAAAACAAACACAAGAGGGCGCCTCCATCTAGGTGTAGCGATTTATTAACCACTTCAATACCGGGCACTTTCACCCCCTTCCTGCCCAGTCCAATTTTCAGCTTTCAGTGCTGTTGCATTTTGAATGACAGTTTCACAGTCATGCGACGCTGTACCCAAGTGAAATGTTTATTAATTTTCCCCCACAAATATAACTTTCTTTTGGTGGTATTTGATCACCACTGGGGTTTTTATTTTTTGCGCTACAAATAATAAAAGAGACAGAGTTTAAAAAAAAAAAAAAAAAAAAGGTTTTCTTAGTTTCTGTTACAAAACTTTGTAAATAAGTATGAGTTTTTTTTCCCTTCAATGATTGAGGCTGCACTGATGGACACTGATGATGAGGCACTTATAGGCAGCACTGATCAGGAGGCACTGGCAGGCATCACTGATGGGCACAGAGTGCCATCCCTAATGAGCACTGATTGGCATCACTAGTGGGCTCTAGTGGGCATACCTGGTGGTCTGCAGTGGGCATCCTCGATGGGTCTGCATTGATAATCAATGCAATGATTATCAGCGTAGACCCCCCCCCCCCCGTCAGGAGAGCAGCCGATCGGCTCTCCTCTACTCGCGGCTATCAGCGCGAATAGAGGAAAAGTAGATAAACGGCACTTCCTGGTTACCATGTGATGAGCTGTGATTCGACACAGCTCATCACATGGTAAAGAGCCAACATCATAGGCTCTTTACCTAGATCGGAGATGCGGTGTGTCAAACTGACACACCACACCACTGATGGGCCCGTGCTGGCGGCTTATCCTGCTGGGCTTCATATGACGTCCAGTCTGGATAATGCAACCACTTTCTGGCCGTCATTTTGCTATAGGGCGGGCGGGAAGTGGTTAAAAAGAATAAAAGACAATAAAAATGCACTCACTAGTTAAAAGTGGATCAAGGCTTGTCATAAACCCATATAGACCCCCATAGGTTCACCGTGAGGCTGCAGAGCTCTACGTGTCACATGTCTAGCTGAAGCAGAGTTCTTAACAATTTACCCCCCTTCCTGACCAGAGCACTTTTTTTGATACGGCACTGGGTCACTTTAATTGACAATTGCGCAGTCGTGCAAAGTTGCACCCAAACAAAATTTACTTCCTTTTTTTTTACCACAAATAGAGCTTTCTTTTGGTGGTATTTGATCACCTCTGCGGTTTTTATTTTTTGCACTATAAACAAAAAAGGAGCGACAATTTTGAAAAAAAAAAAAAAACGCAATATTTTGTACTTTTTGCTATAATAAATATCCCCAAAAAATATATAAGAAAAACGAATGTCTTTCTCAGTTTAGGGCGATATGTATTCTTCTACATATTTTTGGTAAAAAAAAAATCACAATAAGTGTATATTGATTGGTTTGCGCAAAAGTTATTGCGTCTACAAAATAGGGTATAGATTTATGGCATTTTTATTATTATTATTTTATTTTTACTACAAATGGCAGCGATCTGCAATTTTTATCATGACTGCGACATTACGGCGGACACATCAGACACTTTTGACACTATTTTGGGACCATTGTCATTTATACAGCGATCAGTGCCAAAAAAATGCACTGATTACTGTGTAAATTACACTGGCAGGGAAGGGGTTAAACACTAGGTGGCGATCCAGGGGTTTAGTGTGTACACATAGGCATCTCCTCGTTCTGGCACTCCGTGACATGATCGCGGGCCCCCAGCAGACATCGAGTACGCGGGACCCGCGGGCATGGTCACAGAGTATGCCGCTTGCGCGTGTGCCCACAATGCCGGGATTTAAAGGGGACGGACGTACCTGTACGCCCATTTGCTCAGCCGTGCCATTGTGCCGACGTACATTGTCGTGCACTGGTCGGCATGTGGTTGAAGGAAGTACAACTGTCGGGCTTCAGGCTGGAACATAAGCAACAGCAGCTTTCAGAATAAGTTTTTTGTGCAGACTCACAGTGAACCTCTGGAGGTCTATATGAGTTTATGACAAGCCTTGATCCACTTCTAACTAGTGAGTGCATTTTTTTTTATAGTTTTTCCTATTCTTTTGAATAAATCAATACACCTAGTAGACATGTGCAATCCGTTTAGTAACAAATCGAAATTTGGCCGAATTTTGCATCTTTCGGACATTCAGATGCATCCGAATGTCCGAATAAAAAAAATTAACGAATTTCAACTAATACGAAAGAAATTATAGCGGATATAACGAATGAATTCAACATGATTCTGTAATTCGTTAAAGATCTAATGAAACAAAAGGTCAACTCAAACGAAATCTTACAGTCCGATTAGCTAATTAATTTTGTGCTGGAGGTTGGATTACTGGCAAAGTGCATTCCTGAGAACTGAGTGAGAAGGGTGTTGTATTGTATTTGAGCAGAGGAGAAGCAATACAGTGGAACCTCGGATTGCGAGTAACGTGGTTAACGAGCATTTCGCAATACAAGCACTGTATTTTTAAAAATCGTAACTCGGTTGGTGAGTGTTGTCTTGCAAAATGAGCACGATTCAGGCCAAAGCGTGTGCAGTACTTTGTTTGGCCTGAGGTAGGGGGGCGCTGGAGCCGAGTGGCGCCATTCGGAAATGCACGGAAAGGCCCGAGTACAGCTCGGCTGACTTTGGCAAACCTCGGGAACGGAGTGTTTCCGAGGTTTGCCGAGGTGTCCTTGGCAGTGGCGTCATTAGGGTTGGTGTCATCTAGTGCAGTAAAACATGGTGTCACCCCCCCCCCCTCCTGCCTAGGCTGCCCAGCACCCTGCAGGCAGCACACGGTCACGGGGCGCACCCAAAACCAGCCCCTGTAAATGATAGTATAGGGTGGTATAGTGACAGGTTAGGGTAGTATAGAGTGGTATAGTGGCAGGTTTGGGTGGCACAGGGCAGGTTAGGGTATTATAGAGTGGCATAGTGGCAGGTTGGGGTGTTATGGGGTAGGTTGGATTGGTATATTGGCAGGTTGCGGTGGCACAGGGCAGGTTTGGGGTGGTACAAGGCAGGTAGGGGTGATACAGGGCAGGTTTGGGGTGGTACAGGGCAGGTTTGGGGTGGTACAAGGCAGGTAGGGGTGATACAGGGCAGGTTTGGGGTGGTACAAGGCAGGTAGGGGTGATACAGGGCAGGTTTGGGGTGGTAAAAGGCAGGTAGGGGTGATACAGGGCAGGTTTGGGGTAGCACAGGGCAGTTTGGGTTGGTACAAGTCAGGTAGGGGTGTGTGACAGTGTGCTGTGCAGTAACTAACTTATAGCATACCTCATGCTTGCAGATGAAGACCCGGGAGGGTGGGCGGGACTGCTGTGTCCTCGGCTCTCTCTCCAAGGTTCCACTGTATTGTCATTGTGTGTGTTAATAGATTCAATAAACAAACGACTTTGCAAACTACGAATCATTATCACGAATATATATACATACAAATATCGGATTTCAACTAATACAGAAGAAATTATAGCAGATATAATGAATGAATTCGACATGATTCGAGATTCAGTATAACGAATATCGACACTCTACAGAAATAATGAATTATACGAAAACAAATTATCGTAACAGAACGAAACGAAATTATGCATTTTACGAATGACAACGAACCGAAACTAAACGAAATGTTCCGTTGTGCACAAGTCTAACACCTAGATGAAGGCGCCCTCTTGGGTTTGTTTTTTATATGTGCCTTAGGATCTCAAGACCTAATCTGAGAGGAGCTGCATCTACTTCACCTGGTGTTCCCTACCACTCTCCTGGCCCTCTTATGTGCCCCACTAAACGGCGCTTGGGTTCTAGTCATCGCAATAGCTTATTCATTTTCTTTGGAAGAAATAAACTATAGCGTAAAGAATATCTTCCTTTCACTGCTTTGAGTAAGTACCAAAACACAGACTACAGTCTGCAGGGGCTCCGACGGTCACATAATGAGTGCTAAAGGGCCACATGGCAGCCCCTGGGCCACAAGTCGAGCACCAGGCTACTAGATGACTAAAATTTAGTTTTTCCTCAAAATTATGGCAAAAATGTGGAACTTTTAGCGCAATTTCACCATTTTGGTAAAATGCTCTGAAGTTAATAAGGTGAATTTCATATTTTGATGGTTTTTAAGGGTGCAATAAGCGTTCAGCTATCCTGGAGTTGCTCTCGTGCCAAAAACCGACCCTTGTTTATGTTTTTTATGCAGAAGAAAACAGCAAAACAAAAGTAATTTTTTTTTTTTTAAATACAGTACACAAATATTGATCAATATTTTATACACCTAGGAATTTACACCTTACACATACAGCTTGTGTACAGATTTTATTACTACGGGTGGCTGTATGTTCCCACTATGTCTCCCACCTTCCCAAAAAAAACCATCTGAATAAAGAAAAGAAGAGCTCAGTGAGTGCAATTAAAGAACAAAATAGCTACAGATGTTTTTGTGTAATCCCATGCATTGTGTGTAGAGCACCCTGTGATTTGGAGCGCTTCAACATGACGTGTTTGCAGATGCATGGACGGTGTCATTGACAAATAGTGACACCGATGCGCGTTTGCTAAATAGCAACGTTTCTCTGCGTTTTCCCAACACACAATAATGTGAACTTAATGCTAGATTTCCCTATCCATGGACTACAGTCTGGACGGATCAATCTCCAAAGCCGGCTACTTTATTAGGACAGCCGGCACCCGCAGCTGTCTAACTACCTGAACAGTGACTGCGTCTGGACGCTTTTCGCCAAACAATTTTCTGCTCAGATAATTCAGTTTTCAGTTTAAAGAATGTCATGTGGGAGGCGGCGGACAGGGCCACCCACAGATCGAATTTTGTCTGGATCATCAGGAACTTGCTAAAATTTGTGTAGTGTATGGCTAGCTTAACCTTCTGCTGCCCATCTAACGCAGTGGTCATCAACCCTGTCCTCAGGGCCCACTAACAGGCCAGGTTTTATGTATTACCTTTGAGATGCTGACTAGAATACTGCAATCACTGAGCAGCAAATGATATCACCTGTGATGTATTTCAGTTATCTTGCAAACCTGGCCTGGTAGTGGGCCCTGAGGACAGGGTTGATGACCACTGATCTAACGCATATGTGTGACAGCAAAGAGGAATGGCTTTAACCCCCATGCACTGCACATATGGGTACATGGACAGCAAAGGTTAATTTGCTTTCAGTGTGCTCACTGCATGTTCCCAGCACAGTGACCGAGCTGTCAGACAGGTCCTAGTCTCTAAAATTGATTGGTAGCTCTCCGGACTAACTTCAGGTTACATGACCACTGTGATGGCTAAACACAGTGGTCAGGTGATTGGACAGTCCTTACCCTTGGTGTAAAGACCCAATTAAGGGAATTCTGGCACTGTAATTCACTAAGGTGCGAGAGTGGGGAGTGTTGGGTGTTTCAGGAGTGCATAGGGTTGACCTGTTCATTTCATCAGGAGGCACAGAACAGGCGACAATGGACACTAAGAGTTTCAGGCTTAGAAAATGGAGTCTCACCCTTCCTGTATCGCAACCACATAGTATGGGGTTGAGTGCAATGGATGCTGCTCTCCCAGCCAGCCAATATGAGATACAAATGAGAAACGGCCTCAGCTTACTCTTCTCCACAAACCCCACCACTGACGTGTTTCGTCCTGCCCACCAGGGCTTAGTTATAGAGGTATGGCTGGGAGAGCAGCATTCATTCCACCCCCTTACATGTGATTTCTTGGATGAATATAGCAAGATATCAGTACCCCGTATCCTAAGATCAAAAGGAAGGATTTCCTCTTTAGCTTGAGTGGTGCTCCAAGCTTTACACTTTGGTCACCTAGTATGGGGGCCATTGGACCAAAAAAAGCCAAGGACCACCAGCACAGGGAAGAAGCACATCTTCCAACGATCACCATTATAATACCCCAACAATCAAGTTTTTCTTTTGGGTTTCCACTTTGAGAAAAAAAACAAACAGAAACCTTTTCTTAAATTTGATTTTATTAAGTTTAAAAATTCTATTAATAACAAAATGCAGTTCAGCTTGTATGCAAATTCTGTCAAAATGTGCAAATTTTGTACTCACTTTTAATGTCACACACATCGGGATCTATGTTACACACACAACATCTCCCCATCCTGTCTATGAACACCATGAAGTTTTATATACATTTGGAACAATGAACATTTTAACCCCTTACCACCCAACCCTAGCATCTCTGTAAAAGGGTCTATATGTCTGGGGAATGGGACAGACCTGATGATGTAATTGGATTGTCACCGTGGTCACATGATTGGAAGTTGATCCCGCCGTCTCCCGATCATGACTAGAGACTGTCTATGCTAGCTTGGTCACTGTGCTGGGAGCTTGCTCCCAGCTCGGAAACCTTGGCCATCTATGGATGCAGATGTGCACTTTGTGGCTGCATATATGCGGACGGTAAAGTCATAGTGTTTATTAATCACGTTGCTACAGTTTTGGATAGAGTGGAGAGGGGTTAGAACGTCTGTCAATTTTTTTTTCTATTTTTTTTTTTTATACAGTGTCCCCATTACAGGGATTCACCCTCTGTATTTGAGAGTGAAAGTAAATCTCAAAACTTTGGTTGTACCAGAACAGGAATAGAGGGAAAATCATCCAATGGGGACACTTATTCTGGTGACAACCATGGATTCCCTCACTTCCTGTAGTGGCTGTGGGACAGGAAGTAGATAAAATCTCCCCACTGGGACACAGCTGGAAATAAAACTCACAAGGGTTATAACCCTCCCTTACTCTATCCAACATAAAAAAAAAAGTATTGCATTTAGTTCCGCTTTGAGTACTTTTCAACACAAGTCATGTTATCAAGAGGAATTCGTTACTCTTGGTTATGACAAATGCTATGCTCTTCATTGTCCAGAATGTGGCTGTCTGATGTGTCAAAGGAACAGAGACTAATGATCTGTGACTTGACTGTTAAAGTTGAAGTCTGGGCACAAAAATTGTAATTTAAAAATAGTCCACGTCACTAAGCACAAAGGATATAAATCCACTTTGTAAGCACCAAATGCCAAAATGACCCAGATATTAGTAGCAGTGGCATCATTACTGCGCTGTACATCAAGAAGAGCTTTAGGAGTGGCCCTGCAGGCTCCACCTACTACAGGCTGCCTACAGAAAACTACAAGAGGGGGCGGAGACAAGACCAGTCATCCTGCACAAGGAGAGAGATCAGCAGTGAGCGGTCTTTATTACAGGAAGCTCCTACACAGAAGTAAAGTCTCACACTGGATTACTGCACAGATCTGGAAGAAATACACAAAGCACACCAAGATTTAAGGAATATTTGCTTATCCTGGAGTTCAGCTTTAATGTTCGTTGTCCAACACCTTCAGATTCCATCCAGCACTGCAGTATACTATACTGAAATGTACACAGCTCTTTGTCAAATTTAAAAGCAACTGCAAGTTTAAAATGAAAAAAAAAATGGCTCCATATTTAACTGTTACAAAAGCCATATTGTAAATAAAATAGGTAAATGCAAACCCTAACAAAATGATCGTTTGCCAAATTGCATCTAAAGGAATACAGACCAGCTGATTGATAATTATAAAATTACTCCCATTCACATTCACTGAGCACATGGACACAGACAAACAGCTATTTCTTCAGAATAACAAAAGGTCAGAATCTGCAACAAAGTTTATTAAGGTCCTTGCAATGTAGATCACACGGGGGGATTTTCTCTTTCTCAAAAAATGCAGAGTTACTCTTTAACGTCTTGTGTGCGCAGGTACAGGTCCCCTTTTTTAGATAGAGTCTACAGCCACCAACATTTTAGATGTCAGTAATTTTTTATTTTTACTGCTCTAAATGTTAGAAAGAAACAGAGAGAATAGCATGAAGGAGCAACTTCTTTGTGTGTTCATTTCAACTTTAAAACTGCAGGACGCTGCCTGTTTGATTTGGCTGTTTTTATAACAACAACCTGACAAATACAGAGGCTGTCATTGCGGGCCTCCATCTGAAAATGTCCATTGCCTGGCCATCTCTGGCTTCAGTAGTTTCAGACGCTGACCCGGTACACTCCTAATAGGCAAATAGTGAGTGAATAAGAATGTACAAAAGCCACTGGATCATCATGGCAGCCAAGGAACAAGATGGGGGGGGGGGGGAGGGCAGCAATGACAGCCTCCATATTTCTTCATTATTGGCTTCCTTTAGGACTCCTGTGCTGGTCTCTAAAGAGTGATCCTTCAGAGGGAGTTTGACAGGTGGGGGCGAGGCTTTATGTCACCTCCTTGCTGTCTGTTTTAACCCAGTGAAACCCGTACCACAACTGTGTGCATTTCACACGGTCACAGGATGGTTGTGGCGGCGCAGCCCCCATTCAAATGAATGGGCTGCGTTCCCTCATTGTGATATTGGGCAATCGAGCAATATTTTTTAGTTTTTTGATGTTTGCTGTTGAGTTAGTTGCACACCTCACAAAACATGCATGTTGAGGAAGGACTAGCAAGCAAGCTCATGTAATCATTGATCTCAAGTATAAGACTAGCAATAACTTACTGGCATCTGTAAGGATTTACTTAGCAGGACAGTCAGGTGCAGAAGATGAATGTTAGAATCCAAATAAAAGCCATGCCACTGGCTGAGTGTGTTGATTGGAGCAACACTTAAAGTGTAAGTTCACCTTTACAGAAAAATCAGGACCCTCTCCTCTCCCCCCCTGTCCCGCAGAGTGGCGATCTCCCATTCTGAGCTCCGCTATCGTTGCCTCACCGGATCGGGGCTTAGAAACCCCCTTGGCATTCTCTCTTCTTCCCCGCTGACAAGACGGGCTATATGGGATCTGATTGGTCGGTGCAGACCTAATAGAATGCTCTGAAAAGTCCCTCCTGATGGGGTATGTTTTGGAGATTAAGCCGAGGGGATTTTTAAGCCCCGGTCCAGTGAGGCGGTGATAGCGGGGCTCATAACGGGAGATTGCCGTGCTGCAGGTCAGGGGGACGGGATGGGGGGGTCCTGTGTAAGTTCACCATACAGATTATTCTGTGAAGGTGAACTTACCCTTTAAGCTGGGCTTAGTCGGTTTGAATCTCAGTCAAGTCAGCAGAAACCAGTCAGGATTCAAACCATGTATGGGCAGGTTGAATGTATCCAAGTTGATAGATCAATCAACTTGGGTACAACCAGCCTTTCAGTTTTTACAAGCAGTTATTGCTAAGGGCTGTTATAGCCGCTAGCAATAGTCACTGTGTTCTCCCAGTGGGGACGGATTCCTCCCCAGAACACAATGACTCCAAGAGATGGATTCCTCCATCAACACTGTGTTGATTTAAGAATTGAGCGGTTTTCTTTCCTGCAACCCATTGTCTGCCTATGATCAGCCTTACGCATAATTAAACATAATTACAAGGCAGATCAATGACATAATCCGAGTTAGGAAATGTATTAATTGCCCTTCATGTTCTCTAAGGCTTGTACGGGATCTCGATGTATGTGATTGTTTCCAGTGGGAAATGTTTAGCTACTTGCCGCACGCCATATAGCAAAATGACGTCGGCAAAGTGGTTTCAATATCCTGACCGGACGTCATATGACGTTTTTCAGGATAACAAGCCGCTGAACGCCCCCCGGGGGCGCGCATCACGGCAATCGTTGTTGCGGGGTGTCAGTCTGACACACCGCAACTCATATCTGGGTAAAGAGTCTCTGACGGAGACTCTACCACATGATCAGCCGCGTCCAATCACGGCTGATCACAGTGTAAACAGGAAGAGCCGTTGATCGGCTTTTACTCGCATCTGTCAGACGCGAGTAGAGGAGAGCCGATCAGCTGCTCCTCTGACAGGGGGAGTCTGTGCTGATAATCAGCGCAGCCGCCCCCCCCTGAGGATGCCCACACTGGACCACCAGGGATGCCCACCACTAGTCACCACCATGTTTGCCACCCATGGCCACCAGGGATGCCAATCAGTGCCCACAATGGATGTCAATCAGTGCCAAACAATAATGCCTGCCAATCAGTGATGCCCATCACTACCATCTATTAGTGTACATCAGGGCCACCTATCAGTGCCCATCCATGCCACCTATCAGTTCACAGCAGTGCCGCCTTTCAGTGCCCATCAGTGCTGCATATCAGTGCCACATATTAGTGCCACCTCATTGGTGCCAATCAGTGCAGCCTTATCAGTGCCCGTCAGTGAAGGAGAAAACGTACTTATTTACAAAGTTTTGTAACAGAAACAAAAAAAACCTTTTTTTTCAAAATTTTTGGTCTTTTTTTTATTTGTTTAGCAGAAAATAAAAATCCCAGAGGTGATCAAATACCACCAAAAGAAAGCTCTATTTGTGGGAACAAAATGATAATAATTTAGTTTGGGTACAGTGTTGGATGACCGCGCAATTGTCATTCAAAGTGCGACAGCGCTGAAAGCTGAAAATTGGTCTGGGCAGGAAGGTGTATAAGTGCCCGGTATTGAAATGTTTCGATTTGCTCATAGTTTGATCCCCTCTGACATCAGCAGCATATCACCATTATGTCAAAAGTAGGGATGATTCCAGGATATCTAAGCCCAAGAACAAAAATGGAATATGTCGTAGCTTGCAGTCTTTAGATATGATGGTTGCATTAGTATTCTTTATTTATTCAAGCTAAAACATTTTCAACAAGTACAGAAAATAATAATAATAATCTTGCAAAAAATACTGTGTCCTTGTCACTTCCTGTGAGCCGGACAGAACAATATCTAGCTATCTTCTGTAAACCACTCATTTCCCTGCCCCCAAATAATGGAGATGAAGAGATATGGCCATGTTCAGAGTGCATAGTAGGAGAGCAACTTAAGCAGGTCATACATGGTCGAATTTCAAACTAATTTTCTTTTCAAAATCAGAAAGTTCGTTTTTTTTGTGATCCGATGATGCCACCATTGATTTTCGAAATTCGGCCAAGCCTTCACCTCATGTTGCTACAGAAAATTTTTTTCGTGGCCGGGAATCTTCTTTTCTCTCCGTAAATGTTCTTTTCCTATTACATTTCTCGCACAATTCTCCCATCATTGATTAGAAAATCGTTTGTTTTTCTAAAAATTTCCAGCATGTCCGATTCCTCAAATTTGATTGCCGCACGAAAATCGGCCGTTGCTGCAGGCCACTAATGGTGCGAAATTCGTACGAAAATTCTTTGATACGATTTTCGAAAAAAGAAAGTTCTTTCAAAATTCGAACCGTGTATGGCCGGCATTAGGGTGACAACCTTGGCTCCCTCCATAGATACAGTGAAGGAGTCACATAACCACCCATGGACAGCAAGTGTATTATTTGCTGGATTACCAGGTGAAAATAAAGCAAAAGAAAACAACTGCAGCCACCACACCAAGGACTAGTAATCTACAATATATAACATTTTTGGTGCTGTGTTTAGGTACCCTTTGATTTTGCAGAATATCTCAGTTGCACTCACTAAGCTGTTTAGGGTGCATTATGTTATTACCTATAATATTTTATTGTGTATTAGGTAACGTGCATTATGGGGCATGTCTAGTTGCATTGCAGTAAGGCAGCTGATCCATCTTGAATGGGTTTCCAATGAACTCAGCGATTCATCTAACACACATGCACCTTTTCCTTTTTCCCAGTACAGGAGGTCCCCGGGTTACAAACATCCGACTTACAAACGACTCCTACTTACAAACGGAGGGAGACAACAGGAAGTGAGATGAAATCTCCCCCTAGGAAGGGAAATTCTCTCCTGTAAGAGTTTTAATGGCAAAAAGATGTCTCCACTGAAGCTTTATCACCAATCCTTGTTTCCACAACAACCCAAAATTTTCAAAATCCAATTTTCATCTCACTTTCTGTCCCGATGACATCTTATGAACCAGAGCACAGACAGCAAAACAAATGTTACATGAGTGTTAACCCTTCCCTAATAGGGTAGCTCCTCCTTTTGGCCAATCAGTAAACAGGATTTTAGGACCCCCTTCCTGATTGGCTGGGAGGCAGAATCAGTGTTACATTAGCGAATTATTCATTTGCTGTTGTCACACAACTGTGTGGGCTCGGACAGCAGTACTCTGCACCCCAAGCCCACCCCTTTTTGAAGCCTATTAGAGCCCCTGGCTCTAATCACGTGCTTTAAACTACCCCCCCCCCATTGGAATCCATGCATTCAGCGCCCTGCATGTAGATTAGGGGGTCAGACGCATGGATGGGGAGGGCGGCGCCCGTCCCCCCCTTATGGACGGTCGGCGACTGATGGGACTGCAACCTGGTTAAAGCATTACTGTGCATTGTGGTAGTCTGTGGTCAGTGCCGGATTATCAAATAGGCAGAGTAGGCACCGGCCTATGGGCACTGCGCTGTTTAAGGGCCCTGCAACAACGGGTCAAAATAATATTGATTTGTTCCTGAAAGAAAATTACAATGAACTTTCCTTAATTGTTGCTAGAAAAAAATGAATCGACTCAAAGAAAATAAAATTTTACATTAAAGACGCTATAGAGAAAGCACTGTAGTAATGTACAACATATACACAATATAACAACTTAAAGTACATAATTCATAGACATCAGGTTGTCTCTTAAAAGCTCATCTTCTTTCAGCAGTCAGTTTGTAATAAATGTTGGTGCAGCCTACATCAGTATAATGTAGTGATGATCAGCGCCATCTAGTGGCAAACGTGCATACTACATAGTTCAATGGTACCCCACTAGAGCAAACATACAAGAAACCTCCAGAAAACTGCAGGGGGGTCCCCAAGACTTCGGCTGTCCAGGGGCCTCCACAGAATTAATTTCAGCCCTGTCTGTGGTAAAATGTAAGAGTGTAAATCTTTACTTGAACAAAAGTTCTTTTTTTTTTTTGTTTCTTATTTAGGGTTGCTTATATCATTTAGCGTTTTGTGTGTGTGTGTGTGTGTGTGTGTGTGTGTGGGGGGTCCTTTTTTTTCATGCATTTATGTGTGTCCTGTTGATTTAATTCCTTTTAATTCCCACTTTCTCTTAAAAAAACTAAAATTTAACAAGGGGCCCATTTTGGCACAAGAACAGTTCCAAGATCAATAAAAGGAGCTTCTGTAACCCTCACAAGTCATTAAAATCCCCTTGCACCCTACAAAAACAGCAAAAATCACCTTAAAGCAGTATTAAACCCCAAACTGTAATATAATCTGGGGGGGGGGGGAGTGTTCGATGTATTAGCATATTTACATATACTAACAATTTGAAACCAAACTCCAGCTCACACTGCAGTTCCACAAGTAGTTACAGCAACGGGTTTTTTTTTTCTTTTGGAATAAAGGTTTTACATGAATATATAAAAGCTGATCATTGTAAGCATCTGTGTAAGTGGTAAATGGCCTGTGTCAATGCTCGACATATGCAGGAGAGCTTGTTCTGTTGGATCACCAGGTGAAAATGAAGGAAAGAAAGCCTTAAAAAGAAAACAAATGCAGCCATTATATGTAAGAATTAGTAAGCTGCAAAAAAAAAAAAAAAAAAAAAAATTGCTTTTGGGTTTAATACTGCTTTAATTCCAGTCTCCCCATTGAGTTCAATGTATACTGCAGAAATTGGGATATTTTACTGACATTTCTGAGAAATGAGAACTCCTAATTTCAATCATCACCAGTCGATGGAAATTGAAGGTGAGAGGAAAGCACTTCCAAGTATCTCAGAAGGAAATAGTTGGATTTTTAAGCTGTCCTATCAATGTAACCCAGTAGAGCAGCCAGGAGTCATACATTGATTTGCTCTGTCAATTCTATGTCCAAGTAATCTTTTGATCAATTGGTTTTAAAGGGTAATACGGAACATATTATCAAGAGGACTAGGGTCTAGTGTATTAAAGTATAATTAAAACCTAATTAAGAATTTACAATCAGAATTATGTTATAGGGACAGAATGTGCATTTAAATTTTTTAAAAATCCTTTTGGGCTTGACATGAACGACCCTCTGGCTCTGTGCTCCAGGTGAAACGCGTCAACGTGACGTCAGTACGTCAATGGGGAACCGTTTGTTAGCTGTCTGAGTGAATTGCTCTGGATTTTACGAGACGTTCGTTACTTCTGGCCGGTACCGGTCCCTTCGGTGTGGTAGCGGGTCTATGAACGTGGAGCCTCACCCCGACCACTGAGTAAACTGCACAGGATTCCACAAGCGGTTCGTTAGTTACAGCCGGTATCCATTCTTTCGGCGTTGCAACAACTACACGGGCGTGGAGCCTCATCCCTATCACACAGCAATAGACTAATACCGAGCCGGTCTCCTAGCTGAAGACACTGGGGGTAGAGAGTGATCAGAAGAACGACCGCAACCCTCAATGTGGTGAGAGTATCTTTAACCCACCTGTTTTACTTATATACGGATGCGCCCAGTATGTTCCTGTATTACCTCCCCTGCTGATATTTCCAGGAGACTTGTCTGCAGTGTCTATAGTCTATGATTTGGAAACGTTCGTATCATGTTTCATTACATTGTTTGGCTCTAGTGCAATCCTTTCTGGCTACTAACTGGACATTCTGAGGGCTTTCTTTACTAATCTAATTCATGGACTTCCTATCCTTAATTTAATACCCCCAGCTACCCTATTTCCCCCGAAAATAAGACCTAGCGTGATTGTTGGTGATGGCTGCAATATAAGCCCTACCCCCCAAATAAGCCCTACCCTGTTTCCCCGAAAATAAGCCCTACCCTGAAAAGAAGACCTACAAGGACTTTAACTAGGGCTTATTTGGGGGGGTAGGGCTTATATTCGGGGAAACAGGGTAGGGCTTATTTGAGGGTTAGGGCTTATATTGCAGCCATTACCGACAATCACACTAGGTCTTATTTTCGGGGAAACAGGGTAGACCAGAACAGCAATTCACCCCTACATCCACCCAGTCTATTCCACCTTTGCCATTTGACTGAGCATATTTATTAACAGGAGTTCTCTACAGATATCTTCATTTTGATTCTGACTCTGTTGCTGAACGAACATGCCTAAACAACATTAATGCTTGAAAGTGGTGATTGGGGTGTGTATGTGATATGTGCAGCTGCGGTTCCCCCTGTTTTTAATTACTTGACAACAGTCTTTTTTTAAATCAATCTGCCTCTCTTTTTCTTATTATTTTGTTGTGACTATTTCTACTTAATAAAGCCTGTTTGTATCATATTTAGTGGTCTAATTTTGCCCTCTTAAGAGAACTTTATTCTCTTATTTTTTGTTCTGTAGGCCAATAGGGCGATTAGAACTGCGTCCCATGGTTTTCCGTGTGGATGAGATTGATTTTCAAACTAGCGATTGCTTAATTGTTTATTACAATTAATACTATTTACTCGGCGATCCAGGCAAATCCCCCTATTTGTTGTCTGCCCTCCACCATGAGCGCACACACACACACACACCATAATGGTGGATGGTACAAAAGCTGGAAGCTGTGCCCTTAGGCTGTTCTATAGGTGCCAGTGTACTCCCAACCAGCAGTCCACCCATCCTAGGGTGACTGCTTCTGTGTAGTCAAATTTAGGCCACTTTCACACTGAGGCGCTTTACAGGCATTTTAGCATTTCACACGGGAGCGGTGCGCTTGCAGGTCGTTAAAAAAAAAAGTCCTGCAAGCAGCATCTTTGCGCCCTGCCCATTGAAATCAATGGGCAGCGCTGCCGAAGCGCCTGCAAAGTGCTTTGGCAGTGGCACTTTGCAGGTGTTTTTAACCCCTTCAGGGGGGGGGGGGGGATTAAAAGCACACCGCTTACGGTGGCAAATCGCTGCTTAAACAGCACTAAAGAGCCACTAAAACTAGCGGTGCTTACCACTACCGCCCCCACCGCCTCAATGTGAAAGTGCCCTAAGAGACTGCAGGAGCAGCAGCCAATTCTGAGTTTTGGAGAGAAAAAAAAATGGATTCTAATAAGTAATTTTAAGTAATCTTAAAGTGGAGTTCCACCCAAAAGGGGATGTTCCGCTTGTTTGCACCCCCCCCCCCCCCCACTGCCACATTTGGAACTTTTTTGGGAGGGGGAGGGGGCACCTGGTTTTGACAGATACTTGCTCCCACTTAAGGCTCAGAACGCCATAGAGAGCTGAGCCCTCCTTCCCCCGCAGTCTTCTGGGACACTTCACAGGTCCCAGAAGACTACTGGGACCATTCACAAAGGGCAGCATGACTCGTGCATGTGCAGTAGGAAACCGGCTGTGAAGCCGCAAGGCTTCACTTCCTGTTTCCCTTACTTCCGATGCCGGCTCCTGCACCCAAAGCTGATTGAAGAATCGCCTCAGGTAAGGACGTTGTTGGATCCTTGGACAGGTAAGTGTTCTTATACTATTTTTTCCCCCATTTTGGCCAGAATAAGAAATGACTAAAACCACCTGTCATTTTTTTTTACTATTTGTCTCTTATTCAACAGATTTGCCTTTATTTCCTGTCCTGTAGTCACAACAAGAAGTGGTAGGAAACCCCCTCTTAAGGGTGCCATACACCCTCGAATTTCAGATGATTCATGTTGAATCGGTCGAAATTCAGGCTGTGGGTGCTCCTATTAACATCACCCAGCTTGAGAAAAGTCAGTTGTGCAATTGTTTGTCAAAGGAGCCAGATGGACAACTGTTGGCCAAAAAGTTCCTGTTTCAATTCTGATGCAAACACTGTTTAGGTTGGAGACGGCTGTCAGAATACAAAAGCAAGTAGAGGTGATTCAACTATCCATGCGGTTTAGAGTGATCTCTTACATTTCATAAATGGATGGTTCTCTTAGATTTCATGGATTGAGGGCTCGCTTAGATTTCATGGATGGAGGGCTCTCTTGAGGCCTTACACGCGTCAATAATCATGCAGCATCAGCCGGGTTAATAGAAACCGGCCAAAATTTGGCCTGTGTGTACAGACCGTCAGAAGCCGGCTTAATGTCCGGCTTCTGTCGAAGGAGTATGACTGAAAAAGGTCTGCTGATCAGCATCCGATCAGCGCTCTCAGCAAATGGCTGAGAGTGCTGACCGGTGTGTTCTGGCAGGGGGGCATTGGTTAGTTAGTACAGTATCTCCTCCAAAGGTCTTCAGTTTTTGTTTAATTAAGCCCACTAGATTGAACGAAAAAAAATTGATAAAGTGTACCAAGCTTTAGATTTCATAGATGGGGGGAACCTCTTAAATTTCATGGAGGGCTCTCTAAGATTTCATAGATGAAAGGCTTAGATTTCTTTCAGCCTGCAAACTGAAAAAAACAATTCTCTGTGTGTATATCCAGTTGTAGTCCCCGAACAAGGGTTTTCTTTGGAGGTTTTCCACTCTCTGTTCCAGTGACTACTCAGAATTTCAGACTTTGCCTCACTTTTAGTCCTGGGGACAATTATCTCCAGGACACATGGAAAAGAGTGAATCTCCCCAGCACGGACACAGACAGCAATAGAGAAGATTCTAATACTAAAAATGCTTTTGGCTTTGGAACGAATCACTGAAGGTTGTCAATCAAATAGGCAAGCATGGCATTCCAAAAATGCTCTTTATTTACAATAATACAGAAATCCTGTATATAATGTATCGCAATACAATAATTATGGTTCATCTGGGAACTGAGAAGTCACAAAGAAACTTCAACTTTGAGAATTTTCGGGATGTCTACAACTGCCAGTTTTGATATTTAAACTCCTCATGAGACAGTGTGCATCCACAGTGCCAGATCATCACTGTTGAGCCTGCCAGTGAATTGTTGAAAATGAACACAATTTACTATTATCTACAGTTTTCAGTATTCCCACTTCTCACGCAACACTTGTTCTATTTCTCCATGCCTTACCATTTTATTAACATCAAAGAGGCATGACGTACAGCAGCCAGTCAGGATGCAAGCAGCTTACAGAAAATAAAACTATATGAAAGCCAATTTGCGATTGGATTCTGCAGCTTAATGGGCTCCACCTATATTTTTACTGTTACTAAATAAACATTTTTGTAAAATTCCAACTATATCACAAGGGGTGGGGGATTGTCATAGCATGGTCATCAGATAGTTTGCAGTGTAAATGACATAATCTAGTGTTGGTAGCTGGATTGTTAGAATAAAGTCACCCGTTTTTACCCATATATGCCCTGCCCCTCTAACAGGGTCTTTACACCTAGGAGGGTGGGATGGAGTGCCCGTTCATGTAACCATTTGGATTGGTTGTCAGTAGTCACGTTATTGGGAACCGGTCCCCAATCATTACTAGAAACCAGGAGATATGACAGCTCGGTCAGTGTACTGGGAATGCTCTCTCAGCGCAGAAACTTCAGCCACCCATGGACACATATGTGCAGCATGTGAGCATTAAAGCCCACCATCTTTGCCATCGCATATATTCGTTACATGAGCGGCAAGAGGTTAGGGAAGCAATGCCATGTTGCTCATGCAGGGCAAGGGAAGGTGCTCCTGTCTGCCCCTCTAATATGCACATTGACTCCCTCACAGCTCAATGCTCCTCTACACCCAGCAAGAATACCTGGCAGTTTTGGCTATTAAGGAGGATGTGACCTGCTCCCCTGTGATGGTGCTTAGGCTTAGCAGTCAATCACTATCACATGGCTGAAAGGAATGGCTACACCCCTCTCATAGATCGCTGACACATTCTAAACCATATGGAGGACCTTAAACAAAAACTCAGTCCAAATGAAATAATATTGATTAGTGTTTGAGAATGAGAAGAAGAATAATGAGACATTACACAGCAAAAAAACTATCAATGCCGAGTACCACTTGTAGGAGCTTTTTAAAATCTGGCTCTATTGTGTCACATATAACTCAAATTAAGGGAAACAGAGTAGACTTTTTGATATTTCCTGAAGTTGCTCTTATTCACTTGCATGGTCTTCTGTTCTCAAGCAGCCGTCTGTCATCTCAAACATGGTGACGGTGCTGTTTCATAACATTTAATGAAGTCTATGGGCTGCGCTGAAAAACTCTAAAGCACATCAGCATGCTGCTTCTCCTTTCACTATTCAGGCACAGGCTTGGAAAGGGACCCATAAGTGTCTTTTAATATTTTCAGAAAATATGAATGAACCAACACCCTAAAGCCTCCTCACCCACCTGGGCCCCTCTTTACTTACCTCTGGGGGTTAATGAGCTGTCAAGTGCTCATCAAGCTTCGAAATCCCCACTCTTCTACATCTTCTCTCTGCTGGGATTCCAGGATGGATCAAAGTGATTCTGATTGGTCAGTGCCAGGAGGGGGATTTCAAATTCCAGGAAGCTATGTAGTCACTAACAGCTCATCATCCACAGAAGCAAATACAGAGGGACTGGAATAGTGGAGAGAAGGTAGGGTGTTGGTTCACCTTTTCGTTTTTGTTTTTTTTTGTTCTGAAAAGATGACAGAGCTTTCTAAATGTCAGGATTGGATGGACAGAAATTCAAATCCTTTGACAAGTAAACAGCTGCACTATAAGTATTTTTTCTGTGTATTTAGAGGTTTTCCTGGATTCCAGCTTTAATGTGGCAATCGGGATAAAAACATTTACCAACACAATAGGCTTCAGTGCAGCAGTCAGCTCTCAACCCGCCATTTTCATTTTTTGTCATATTGCCAGCTTTGAGGCTAGTATAAGCGGTATTACATTTTTGGTTTTGGGGTTTAATATGTTGCAGTTTACCAATCATTAGATGTGGCTGCATTTGTTTTCTTTCATTTGGCCCCCCCGTTTTAACCTGGTGATCTGGCCAGTAACACACCTCTTGTATTAGTGTCCCCACTCTGGATGAAGGAGCACAAGGGGCACCCACCTCTGGATAGCAGCTAAGAGTCCATTAAAAGGATCACACAATGAAATTGTAGTGTGTGGGGAAACCTTTAGGGCCACGTATAACTAATTTTATTGGCAGTGTTTACAAAACCCAAGGCTCTTAAACAGCTCTGTAGCTCACAATGATTATTTTTCTTCAATTGTTTTATGGTTTGTTAAAAACTTCAGAAAACCTTTTTGTTTCTGCATCTTTATGAAAAATTACATGTACAATTTGTAAAATGCAAAGTACAAACTAAATGTAAAATTTAAGAAACATTGGAATTTTTATAATTGGTATGTTAATTACTACAGGTTTTTTTTTTTTGGTAAGAGAGACTCTCAGTAGAAATGCCTGTACACAATAGCATTTTTGAAATCTTAGCTGGTTAACTGTTGCCTGAAGAATGTCACAGTCACCATTCATTTCTAAAACATATGATGAAGCATTTATAAAGAGCTGAGCTGCTTTCTAAAAACTATTACAACAATCTCCGGTTCCAGTAATAACGAGTTTATATGGGAGCACTGGCTGTAGCTTTAAGCAAGCCTTTTGTAAGCTTTATTTTCTAAACGCATGCTTAGTGCAAGTTTAAAGCTACAACTAGCAGTTCCACAAATATCTTTATTAATGTGACCAAGATAAAGGGGTCCTGCAAAAGAAGAGCTCTTATACTCACCTCTCCGGTGGCCTATGACTTCTATTGCCCCACTGTTCCAGCTCTGCACCCTTCATTAATCTCTTCAGCTTGTGTCACCCTGCTGCGTGCCTTGGTTCCTTCCACCAATCCCTAGGCCACTTCTGAATCCTGTAGTGATGTAGGGGTCAGAGGATAAAACCATTGCGCATGGTGGTGGTGGTGGACACAGGCATCGGACACTACTGGGAGTGGTAAATGCCAAAGACATTGACAGAGGCTGCATCATTGCGATGAAGGGAAACTAGGGGACATGAGGTGCTGGAGAGGTAATTATAACATTTCTTCATTTGCAGGACACTACCATCTTGATGTGTTTTTTGTAAGTCGACATGATTGTTTAAAGCACTTCCAGACTTGAGCTAAAGCAACTTTAAGGGCTGCATGAAAGCCACCAAAATGCTACATAAAGGCTTGGGATGCTCTTCAGACTGTTAAGAGAGGAGACTGACCACACATACAGAGTCTTATCGAGTTACTCATCATGCTGCTCTCTAGGGCAGCCTTTTTCAACTTATTCAACTCAGAGGAACCCTTGAAATAACTTTCCACAGTCAGGGTACCCCTGCTAAAAATTACTTACTGATATCTACAACTTATGATATATTAGTGTGAAGGTCAGTAGGAAGAATGCTCCTTACACTTCTGGTCATTGAGAAGAATTACCCCCTTACAAATAGCTAAAAAGATCAACAATGTGAGTGGGAACATATCTGAGAGGCAGAAATTGCTCATTGCTCAAGGAACACCTAGCAACCTCTGGAGGAACCCTAGTTGAGAAACCCTGCTCTAGGGCATGAAATACCATCACTAGAATGAGCATAATCTCTAACAAAATGTATCAATAGCAGCCAGGCACATGCAGCATGCCATTTTTTACCACAGATAGAAAATATCCATCTTAGACTCCAGCCAGACCTTTAGACCTAAGCCTGCCATTGGCATAGTATGTGAGGTGTGCAATCTCATGGGTTTCATGTCCTATAAAAAAAAAAAATCTGGATTGTGAATGCTAAAAGCAAATTCCACTCACTATTGCTTTGGACTAACCAACCTCCTTTTTTTATTTGCTGGAATAAAAAAATAAAACAAAAAATAAAATAAAAAATACTACAACAATGAAAATTTCTCGTCAGAACAAAGAAAAAGATTTCAAGAAAAGATTACAAAGGACACTTCAGATTCTTCGGTGGCTATTTCAATGATATATTGCACTTTACCTTTGTTCACTTACAACATTGCATACAAAATATCACAGCTTGGTGCCATCATTAGTACACTGATGAATGAAGGTAAAATGAATTTGAAGTAAACATTTCAAACATTTGAAAGAAAAAAAAAATTACAATTAGAAGGTCAAGTACAAAAGACACCCTGCTCTCTGAATAGGAAGAGGAAGGGGTGCAGAAAACTATGTGCAAAATGTCACTTTTGGTCAGCTTTTTTCAACCCAACCCTTTCACTGACCGAGGGAGCTGCATATGATGTAGCTTGGCATCCTGCAGCCAGCCGGAGATGGGTTTGAAACTTTTTGCTGGGAGGATATGTAATACTTTGAAAACACAGGAGGCACCTGGAGTCCAAATGTACGAAGGACGACTGTCACAAAACCTACAATATATGGCCAATGTTTGTGGAGACTTTAGCTACTATGTGGACACCCCTCCAAATTATTGAGTTGAGGTATTTTTAATATTGTTAATACTACAACATACAAAGATAGTTGAGATAACTGTGTGCTTCCAACCTTGTGCCAATAGTTTGGCGAATGCCCTCTTCTGTTCCATCAAGACTGTCCCCTGTGAACAAAGCCAACTCCATGAAGACATGGTTTGATGATTTTTGTGTTGAGGAAATGGAGTGAACTGCACAGAGTCCTGACCTCAACCACACTCACTGAACACCTTCTGGATGAATTGTAATGCTAGAGCCAAGTCCTCTTATCCAGCATCAGTACCTAAAACAAATGACTCTTCAAAATCTTGAGGAAGGCCTTTCCAGAGGAATGGAGTCTATTGTAGTTGCAAAAGAATAGGGGCAACTTCATAATGGCACCTACAGTTTTGGAATGGGATGTCCAACAAGCTCAAATAATGTGATTGTCAGTTTTCTACAAGCTTTTGGCCATATAGTGTATGCAAGGCATATAGCATTGTGACAAATTCTTGTTATAGGAACGGGCAGTGATACATATGGGTTCACACATATGGTAGGTATTATAGTTTATTCGTTAACTTTGTTATATCCAATTCTAATTTAAGAGTCAGTCCACAAAAAAAACTTGCATTTCAGATGGGTAGGCAGGGACTGAGATCGAGCATTCTTACAACCTTGAGGTAAAATCTCAACAATTAAGATGTCAGCTCCAGCCAGCTGTCAAGAGTCATTAGGAACCTTACTCATTTTTTCACTATTCTACTTTGTATTATGTAGAATGCAGAAAAGCAGTGTTTCTCAATCAGTAGCACGTGTATATTAAGGGGTACTTCTGCCTGTGGACTTTAAAATTTTATTGGATAGGACGTCCTATTTAAGATAGATCTGTGGAAGTATTTATTTTTACATTCATCTTGCTATCTAATCCTATAGTACCTGTGTTTAGAAACTATCAAAAGCTCTTTTTGTTCCTTCTCTCATTTAAAGCTCTCTAGCAATTCCTAGATAGCAGCTGTGAAAACTCAGACTGAAAGGCAATGTTGCCTTCTACAAAGCATTAGGATACAATGGCATTCCTCTTTACGGTTTAGCTTGAATTACTTATCTTTATAAATTCTAGCCAATGGGAAAATCAAACTTTAAAGAACGTTAAAGTGAAAGCGAGTGGATTTTTTACACAGTTTGCACAGTTGCTATATAAAGATTGCTAGAAAGGTGTAACATAAGAGAGGGAGGAATAAACAGCTTACAGGAGATACTGTTAGACAGAATACCAGGAGGAATGGCACAAATCACTTTAAGCCCCAAGGAATGAATTGAAAGACAAAAAATGCAATCAGGTGGTATAGGCATATACGTTTAAATACTTTGAGGGGTATTTGATATAAACTGACACCAAGTAGCACTTGATGAACATTGGTTTTTCTAAATCAGTACATAGGTAAAAAGTGCAGTAGGGAGTGAGACCCCATTGTCTATGAAGATTTATACAGAAAAACAGTCTAGAGGTAAAATGAAAGCTCTCTCATTTGTCAAGTGATATTTAAATGTAAAGTTATTTAGCTAGCAATCTATTCGAATACGTGTCTGGCTGCTGCAGTAGTTACAACTGTCCCAAAATGACAAACTCTCGATATAGTGAATGCTGTTTCGGTTTTGCTCTCTGTTTCCCATGTTTATGGTCAACCTCAGCTGAGATTGGTCATGATTTACTAAGCAAACTTGTAATCGTGTTTCCTGTCACCACTACAGTCTTGGTGAGATTGAGTAGTCCAAGGAAGCTGAACGCAATCCACTAAGCTCCAAATGACAACTGCCATTAGTATAGATTGAAAGGATCAGCCCATTAAGAACACAAGTTTCCGATGGACTTGCCATAGCTGGGGCACAATGGAAGGTTAGTTAGTGGATTGAAGGCTCCAGCCAACACCCAAGTTCCCACCCACAAGGGAGTCTATCAGTGCAGGGAAGGGGATTTAGGAATTGGGAAAGCAGACAAGGAGATCTCCTGACTTCCTAAGGCCTTGTACATACAGGCTTCAGCTTGTATAAGAGCAGTTTGTAAGTTGGCCCTTACAAAGCTTTAAGCAGATTTGTGTTTAACATCTCAATACTGGAACTGAAGTTTTATTCAAAGGATTCACCAAAGATTGAAGCTTTTTAAAATCTTTGCAAATATTTTGTAAGAGCCTGCAGTACAGACTGCTTCTTCACATACTGAAGTCCTACCAACAATGAGAAGCCAGTGGCCAACTGAAACGTCAGCGGTCAATAGACTATAGCTTTATAACAGCACGATCCAAACACATTATCCCATACAAACACACTAAGCACACAAAAACGTATAACCAATCAATGCGCTAATCTTATTGCTCTTAGTATGAGGGATTTAGCCACTAGTCAATTGAAAACAGGCACGTCCATGTCACTTTGTCCTGACAGTTGCTTTGTCAGAGATAATTGTGCTACACCTGAACATAGTGGAGGAAGCCATGCTGTTGACCGAAAACAGTAACTGGCCTATCACAAATGGTAACTGGCCTCAATGCTACTTATACCACTGAGAAACAAAACTCGGCCATGCCTCTATGATGGCACGGATTATAAAACACTGATGGACAAATTACTGCCTCAGCATACAAAATGGCAAATTGTGCTCTTTAAGATCAGCTGACTGATTCCGTCAGGTGACCAGACATTCACAAAAAGGCAGCTATCAATTAAAAAGTGCTTCAGAGACATCGCCACTTCCTCAATTCACATTCCAAAAAAAAAAAAAAAAAAAAAACATCAACTTTTTTCTTGCTCATTCAACCCTTATAAAAACTTTCAGTTTTAACAAATGCAAAAGGATTATAAAGAAGTACTATAAGAATAGAGAATATTATTTATGGTACCTTCGACCCATCAAGATATAAATAGAATAAAAAGGGGCCGTGTTCTGACTTTTTTTTATTACAAAAGATATAGATAAAGAACATATTCACAGAATAAAAAGCAGACCATGACAATAAGATATAATAAAGTCATTGGTGCCTATATCTTATTACACTCTCTATAGGTGCGGGGTCTAGGGTGTTTATGACTGATGCGATGTTGTAGATGGGACAAGTCAATTTCATATTTTGATGTCCTTCAAAAATCTTAGGTACAGTTTAATTTAGTCTATATATGTATGTGCGTGTGTGGCGGGGTCCATACACACATGTATACCTGCATTTTGCTCATATGCCATATTACATCCACAACGAACATGTGTGCCCTTGCCCTGTAGATACAATCCCCTTTATAAGAACTAACCACATCACTCATTTGAGCCTGCATAAATTGCATACATACCCCCACTCAGGTATGTAACTCCATTCGCATTTTCTATATAAGAAATGCAATTCTACCTGAAATTAATGTACATTTGTTATTCCTGAGGGATGGCCCTCAAGTATACTTGACAACTTCCTTTTCTTTCTAAACTAGATTAACATTGGGTATATCTTGTGCCTCTGAAACGGGCTCCCATGCCCTCCAGGGTGGATTACATCTTTTCCGAGCCCCCGGTTATCTGTCATCCCTGGTAAGACACATGGATGACGATGGGGGGATTTTCTGCAACAGATGCTCTATATGTACATGTAATGTTACTAATGTATATATCCACCAAATGTATTTTGTGAGTGTTTTGTATATTTTTCTATTTCCATAGCTATAAGACAATCCATTCTTTACACCGTCTAAATATAGAAAGCTCCTGAAGAAGCGGTCAATATAAACCCGCAAAACATGTAGAGCAAACAATATACAGATGGTATCTATGTTTAAGTTGTCCTGATGAGATGCAACTTTTGATTTTTTCTTGATTGTCATGGTCTGCTTTTTATTCTGTGAATATGTTCTTTCTATATATCTTTTGTAATAAAAACCCTTTAATAATTTTACCCTTGACAATGCCAGTTAATATACGGTACCATCAACATGGCCCCCTTTTTTCTGCCTAAATGCAAAAAAATAACCTTGAGGGTTAAAGGGCAACTCCACCCAAAATTGAGATTTCAGTGTGAATCGCCTGCTATCTTCCTAGGATCTTTACCAGATTTTCAAGTTCTGCCCAGTATAAAGCCACACGAGGCTTACAATGCATTATAAACAAATGGTTGGGTAAAGGACAGTGGGACCTTCACAGTTATTGTGAGGAAAGTGGGCATAGACCCAAACTACTGTAATGTTTCCTTGCTATATAAAGTCCGAAATATCTGTTTTTGGTGGAGCTGACTTTTATTGTGAAATTATTTGAGAAAAACATTTTGATCATCAGACAACCAAAAGCTGGAAAGGCAACTGGCAACAATAGAGATAATAATCACACTCCCAACGTTTTTACATAGTCAGGACAATTCAGCCTAGGCTAATCTGCTCTAAAATCACCACCCAATTCACTTTATTTGGACAAATCCACAGCAGTGTCACCAAGCTCCACCTTCTCCAAGTAGATTGACAATCAGGGTCCTCCCGCCATTGTTTGGGAGGCGTAGACATGTTCGACGCAGTTCAGAGTTTAAAACGGCAAATGTTTCATTTACAGAAACTAAGATATTCTAGACAGGAAATCCAGTGAGCAGTGGAAAACACATTCCCCAAGGAACAAGGCATGGTTGTTGTTTCTAACAACTACATGAAAGTTACCAGTACATCTTTCAAAGATGAATAGTATATTGAAATTCTGTTTGACTCTATACAATAGTTTGGAAGCTCCATCAAGTAGCTTGTATTTTAACAGTGGCCTTTAAAGGCCACCAACATGGCACATTTTAATGTTATTCAATGCTGGGAGCCAGTAAACGCAAGCAAGCAGTTATTCTATGTAGAGAACCAGATAAAATGTATAGGCCATCAAATCTGAATATTTGGAAATTGAAGCTGGTCTAAAAACAAATGCTATTTCCCCATAACCATCTGTCGTCCTTGTCCAGCAACCTTAAAGAACTCTTCTAGCCTTAAAATAATTCTATCACCAGACGGTGACTCTGCTCCTCACTCTCTTGACTCATACGGGCTGAAAAATCTTCAGCATCCAACACACTTCTGGGGTGTATCGGATACTTGCAGCCCCCCTCACGAGCTGTGATTCCACACGCCATCCGCTTTATAGCTACTCTGACCATGCACAGCTATAGTGACATAGAAGCTGGCTTTTGACTGATGCAGGCACTTAACACTTCCAGAAACGTGTTGGATTATGACAATTTTTTCGGCTGGCATAGCTCTTTATAAGGCCCCATTCACACTTGTGCTACTCCAAAGTTGCACGACTTGGGAGTGCAACTTGGATGTGACTTATTGCCCCTCTGCAAAGTCAGACCCACTGTTGAATGTAAAACATTCAGGTACGACTTTGATGCAGCTTTTGAGGGTTAACATTGAAGTCTATGGCCCTCAAGTTGCATGAAAGTCAGACCAAAGTAATCAATGAACTTCTTTGAATTCGCTGCAACTTTAGGCCACACATATATGAATGGTCATCATTGGACAACATAGTCATGCGACTATGATTTCCAAAGTTGTATGACAAGTCGCACAAGTGTGAGTGGGATGTAAGAGTAAAGATCAGAGTCACAATAATACTTATCAGGACCGATAAGTATTATAACTGTTATTGCAGGATTGCTTTTTATTTTCTGGAGACAGGGTCACTCTAAATCGCAACTACCTAGGCAACAGCAAACTTGCATAAATATCAAGTTTCTGTGTAGATCTGGGCCCTTTAACATACGGATTAGTGAATGTTATCTGTAACCCCTTCACATAAAGTAACTTCTTGCTTTAGTATTAGTGGTCCTTTAAACACACAGGGGTTCATTTTACTAAAACTGGATCGTGCGCAATCTGGTATCTGCATAGAAACCAATCAGCTTCTAGGATTTATTGTCAAAGCTTAATCCAACAAGCTGAAGTTAGAAGCTGATTGGCTACCATGCACAGCTGCACCAGATTTTGCACGCTCCAGTTTTAGTAAATCAACCCCACTGTCTTCCAGGCTTTAACAGCAGACTAATGCTTATTTGAACGGTTCTTGAAACAGGTGCCTCAGACTGGTTTCTATGTTTTCTGGGCACACTTTGGTATCAAAAATAAAAGTATAAAAAAAAAAAAAACACTTCCTCAGCTATGCCTGCATGATGAAATAAAATAAAATCAATAAAAATCTTCTGTTTTAAAGGGTCAGTCCACCCAAAACTACCATTTCAGGTTTGTTGCCTTAATTAGCCAATGGCTCTTTATGCCTTTCAGTGTGGATCTCTGCTGTACTGTGCACAGACCTGTCCGCCTGTGTCAGCTATGAGGAGGCAAGGTCAATTTTGTTTTGTGTATTTCACAATTACAGAGAAGACCTGAAAGGAAGTTTTGCCCCTGGAAACACTAAGATATAAGAAGCCAATGGATTCAGCTCATCTGTATTCTCCCATTACTGAGGAATATGTTCTGGGTGGACAGAGCCGTTAGAGAGTATAACTACAATGCAGAGCTTTACACATCAGTAGCATGCTGCAGAATATGCCATGGTATAAAGAGAACGTTCACATTTTTTTCACGCTGGCGACCACCGTCCATGTCCAAATCCACCTCTTTGTAACATGGACGCAGACGCTGCTATCGTAATACATAAGGATATAGAACTTAAACTTATGGCACAGATTCAGCTTTTCCGACCAATTTACTGGCAGATTGGTCAGAAAAAACCTTCTCGGGCTATTTCGATAAGACAGTGCAGGAAGCACCTTCAGTTTATTACAGACGAGGGAAAGAGCAACTTTACAGAAATGTGCCCTTTGTGAATGGAGTTAAGGTTTGATCTCCTGCTGCTTCTTCACTGCTGCTTGAGTCCCTGTTAGGGGCATCTCTCAACCACCTGCATGGTGTAGCAACAGGATACAGTTGTCACTGTTCTAAGTTCTCCAGATATTCCTACTTAGAATCCACTTGAGATGTGGTCGCGAATGGTTGGTTTGTGTACCCCAGGGTGTGCTACTGGTGGGTTCCTGAGATGAGGGGCATATTTCTACATCAAACTCATATCTGCTTAGAGTTTTAGCAAATAACTCAAAGGTCTTTTCAAGGTGGCCCTAGGTGTCCTGATAAATTACAAGAATTGATTTGGAGAACTTCCTATTATTTCTGAACTCTGAGGAGGCAACAAGAAGGGTCTCTGATATAAGGTAGAGCTCATTGGCACACAGGGAGTATTTACATCCTTCACTCTTCTGTAGAAGAAGAAAGGTCCACAGATCCATGCATCAGCTGCAGTCAAGAACAAGAGCTGGAGATCAGGTGACCAATTTAAGCATGGGTGGTTATCTCTCCAGATGTCATTCTCAGGAGATATCTGGATTTCTAGAACTACCCTTTGTTGTTTGCTTCATGGTGCCGCAGCTTTGTCTGTGACTGCATTTAAGGAACAAGAAGATGGACCATTTGCAGTAATCAGAGAATTTTTTGAAGTTAATGAAGGTCCTATGAATATTCACTCTTGACTGCCAAGTGCTTCAAGGCGTCTGCTGAGATCTGTTGAATGTTTTCTACTAATTTAAAAAAATCCTCTGATCACAACCAATGGGTCCCACGAATCATCTATGATTTTACTGTTTTATAGTAATCAACGGTTTATGATAATAAATGAACCCATGTCAAAGGGGTACTTGAGATTGGGCGACCTACATCAGACAACCTTTTAAAAGAGGACTTCATTCTTTTATACAGTCAACAATATAGGGGCAGGACATGAAAATCTTGTATTATGTGCCCTCTAATGAATACCCCAAGGAAGGCGAACAGGACGGCCAGCACACAAAGTAGCTCAGACATAGAAATATTGGATTATGTGCTCTCTAATGAACACCCCATGAATGAAGAACATGATGGCCAGCACACAAAGTAGCTCCATATTGAGGAGAACCAAGACAGCAAGAAAGAAGCAGTAGGGGATCGAACCATGTCACGATCCACCCAGAAATCCATTTTTGATTGGTTGATACTGCACTGTGTAGACTCTCAGTACTCTGCATTGCCTCACCGTATAAGCCCTTTTTTGTGTATCAGTTAGACAGTACAGCTTATATTCCTGTTTTTTTTTTTTCTTTTTTTCTCTCTTATATAAACAAAGCACTACACTTAACTGGAACAAGGCAAACCAGAATTGCTACATTTACATATCTATGTACAAAAAAAAAAAATCCAACAAAATAAATCCTGTGTCTAAACAAAGAACTCTGGAAAAGCAGTGTGGATTAGTTACTGCCAAAATGTAAAAAAAAAAAAAAAAAAGAAAAAGAAAAAAAGAAAACAATATATATTTTATAGTAGTGCCGTTTTGCTAACATTAGTAAAGATAAAGCATCGTAGAAAATAGAACACAGATGATTGCACATTACTGCCACATTGAGTGGGCCAGCACTGACACGAGAAATGCATATGTTTGATGCTACATGACAGGGGCCTCTCTTGCTGCTGAACTGAATGATGATGTTGCCGGCACGTCCCGGGCGATGTGACGAACCTCAGGTCAAGTGTCGGGTGATTGCTCGCAGAGCGTAGAGGAGCTCAGCTTGCATGCGGGCCTCCATTAGGAGCAGATTGACGTGGACCTAGAAACACAGAAGAGAAATGAGTGAGAGAAGACAAGAGAGTCGGCCAATGACATGTTAGCCACACAAGATCTAAAATGATATTTTGTGTAATGCATTCACAAATGGTTCTTACAACTGTTCACATCTGCAATCTATATATTAAAGTAGATAGATACACTTTCATGCTATAAGTTTGCATTTAAAAACAAAAACTAGCCCCATAATAATAGAAAAAAAAATACCTGATGATCCTGTCAGTGAGGGTTATGTACTCTGACAGGGTGACAACGCTAATTCTTATACAGCTAAATCAATGCTGGGTTGCCACCCTGTGCCCCAGGGCAGTGTGCTTGATCATGGAAAGGAAGAAGGGTTGTAAACCAATGGTAAACCTTCTTCTCATCGCCTGACAGCAGGGGGATCCCCGCCCCAAAAACGTTGATTGACAGCATAGTGCTGCTAGCATTGCCCTGGCTTGACAATACAGGGTAGTGCTTTAGGTGAAAAATAACTCACGCCCATGGAGGGAATTAACTTTTTTTAGGCGTAGTTCCATGTGCTGTGAGAAAATTAAGGCTGCTTTCACACTGAAAGCGCCGCTCAATTTAGCCGCTAGCGGGGTGCTTTTAACCCCAAAGAAGGTGTTAAAAACTCCTATGTTGCGGTGCTTTCCAAATGGATTTTCAGGTGCTTTGGAAGTACTGCCTATTCCTTGCAATGGGCAGGAGCATTTTGGGAGCACTATATACAGCGCTCCCAAAACGCCCAAAGATGCTGCTTGCAGGACTTTTTCTAACGTCCCGCAAGTGCACAGCCTGGGTGTGAAAGCACCCATTGCAGAGAATGGGAGGCAGTTTTCAGGCACTAAAACGCCTGAAAACTGCCTCAGTGTGAAAGGGGTCTAAAGGAGAAGTTCACCTTTGGGAACATGTTGCATGTTCCCAGTGCTGCAGCCGCCGCCCACTGCCTCCCTCCCCGTGACAGCAGTACGGGGAGAAGCTCCCCAAACCAGCTGTCATTGTTTGAAAACAGCGCGGCCATGCGGGGCTCCGCCCACTCAGTCGTGTCATTCATATACACAGCTCTGTGTCTGAATGCACAACAAGCCCAGACATCCTTAGCAGCTGTTGGCTTGTAGTTCTCAATGAACTACCACGACACTGTGGTAGTTCATTGAGTCTTCCTGTCAGGGAGTATCGGCTTACCCACACGAGATGTACGGGCAAAGCAGATACACTGACAGTATGCAGGAGACCTGCATGGCATCAGTGATCTGTTGGTGCAATGCTTTACAGGCTTCTACTACAAAAAATAATAAATGCCCATTTTTTTGCCTGCAAAAATGTGAATTTATTTATTACATTTTTTAAAAAGTGAACTTATCCTTTAGACCCCCTTCACACCTTGGCAGTTTTCAGGCGTTTTAGCGCTAGAAATAGCTCCTGAAAAATGGCTCCCATTCACTTCAATTTCTGATTTCACACTGGGGTGGTGCAAGCAGCATCTTTGGAGCACTATAAACAGCACTCCAAAAACGCCCCTGCCCATTGAAATGAATGCGAGTTTATAGATAGGGGCGCTACCTGTGTTGGATACCTAGTTAGATATATAATCTCTTCTGGATGCGCAAATGTGCACTCCACTCAAAATAAAATATAAAGTGAATATGTGCCCATTGGGATTGATGTCCTGTGCTAGCGTGCGCCTCAGCTGCGTTCCACACTCTCTCCGACTTCCGCGTGTGACGTAGGTACGTAGGTACGTAGCGGAGCTGAGGCGCACGCCGCTCGGCTGTCAGCTTGCATCCACCGTATATCAGATGTTATATTAATTAATTGTAAATTGATTATTGGTCAATGATTAGTTTTTACACTAGTTGGAAGGAGGATTTCAATTTATTTCAATTTATTTATTTAATCCCCTCTACGCACTTAGGAGGGACGTTTACTAGATTATTTATACATTTTGGATTAACTGTCACTGATGTGGATGTATTTACACCTTTTTATACAATAAGGATCCATTTGTTTGCACACACTAGCACGGGACATCAATCCCAATTGGCACATATTCACTTTATATTTTATTTTGAGTGGAGTGCACATTTGCGCATCCAGAAGAGATTATATATCTAACTAGGTATCCAACACAGGTAGCGCCACTTGCCCCTATCTATAAACTCGCTTTAACATATCTCACCCCTTTGGGGGTGCGTAAGGGGAGGCTGCAAGCCTCTGTCCGTGAGCGCGGAAACCTTTCCTACACTACATTGAAATGAATGGGCAGTGCTTCCAGAGTGCCTTAAAAGCGCTTTGAAAGCGCCACAAAACGGGTCCTTTTTTTTTTTTTTTTTTAAGGTCACAATGTCACGTGACCTTAAAAAAAACGGCCCGCTAGCGCCTGAAAAGCTCCACAAAAGCGCCACTAAAACACCGCTAAAGCACTGCAAAAATGACCAGCGCTTCAGTGTGAAAGGTGCCTTAATCTACATAACATTTTAGAACTAGGAGCACCCATCTGTGCATGCTCCTAGTTCTGAGAGCCGCTGTCAATGTCAGCCGCTGGCCTACACTAATAAACGGAAACCATTTGCCTCGGTCCCAATAAGGTGATCACCATAACAGCCAATCATGGTAATCACACAAGGTGTGAACTCCTATTCCTTCTTCAGCCATCACTGTGCAGTACAGCGAGTTAAAAAAAAAAATCAGTAAAAAGTTAAAATTGTTTTCGTGTAACTGTGTCAACTAAAAAATGCTTAAAAAAAAATCTGTCACTTTGTCAGCTTATAATAAAAAACATAAGCAGAACATTTATTACAACATCCTTTAAACATCTGTCAAAACTGCTAGGTGGGTACATTAGTCAGAGTTAAACTTGAAGCAGCATCAACCCCCCCCCCCAAAAAAAATACATATACATTACATCTTACTAATTCTTGTGTGGAAAAACCTAACTATGCTTAAAGTGGTTGTAAACTCTAACTTGTACCCAGTGAAGTGACTGGTCTCAGGTGATACACAGAGATGACACAAATCCTCCTACATTTTTTGTATCTGTTTATCTGCCGTCTTCTCTTCTCTTGAGAGTTCAGAAAAAAAGGGGGCAGAGAGCTGAAGTTACATTCTGCAGAGGCCAGCTATAAGAGCTCTGAGAGCTAATTGGAAGGAAAGGGACACACCCCCTTCACATAGCACACAGAAACAGTGGATGTCAATCAGCTGGAGCTCCCTCCCCTGTCACCATTTTTCTCTTGGTGTCAGGAAAACTTGTCAGAAGTGATTCATGCTGATAGCAAAGGAACGAAGCAGCAGACAGAAATGACACTTAGTGCTCTTGATTGAGACAAGTACACACTATAGATGGATATGCTTCGTTCATTTTTCATGTCTGAGGTTTACAAACACTTAAAATCTACTCCCACCCTCATTCTAAATCTATTCCATCTACCCTGTAAAAGGGAAGATCTGTATACTTACCCATTCTAAAGTCGCTTCAGTCGGGTTACATGATTGGCTTTAGCGTAGAGGAGAGGCAGCCGACAACGGATGTCCCATAGTAAGCCTATGGGTGACGTCATGGCACAGACTCTGCAGCCGTTGTTGCCAATCGCTACTCTACACTGAAGCCGGTGCTGGAGAGATCATGTGACTGAACCGGAGCAACTTCCGAATAGGTAAGCATAGACATCTTTCCTTTTACAGTGTAGATAGAATAGGCTTAGAATGGGGATGGGACACGATTTAAAGTGTTACTAAACCCACAACAGTAAAATCAGTCTGTATATGCAGCAAAGCATGCTTGTTATACTCACTGTGGAACCTAAGGGGTTAATCCTGTGCATTGCATATACAGGCTGTTTGATACTGTCTTCTCTGATCCTCCCCTTCTTCCACAGTCCCCAATACATCTCCTGATGGAACAGAGCCTTTGGGGCACTCTGCACCTGCTCAGTTTGGTGTGTATTGCTAGAGAGTTTTTTGATGCATTGGGAGAGTGCATGTGATCAGCACAGGGCCAATCAGTACTGTCCAGACAGAGGGTCAGGGGTATTGTAGCCTCATAAGTCAGTGAGAGTAGAATGAAATCTCCTCCTACAAGCTTTAATCAGACACTGATAGAAGTTATACGACTGCTATATACTGCTGATGAGGAAAGGTATGTGGCAGTTTATATTTACTAAAATAATTGCATTTCCATGTTATGTGGGAGACCAGATATAGTGAATGCAGGGTCCTGGGTTTAGTAACACGTTAAAGGCCAAGTTCACCTTTTTTTTCCTAAAAAGACAGCTCCCCTATGTACCAATACAGCAATAATGTACTTCTTTTGCAAAAATAAAACAGCTTTGCATTTTTTCTACACACGCTTACCTCACTCTCCTCATAGCTGATTAAAAACACTGCTTGATTACTTCTGCCTTACTTCCTGGGCAGACTTTAGGTCATGACACAGGAAGGAGTTGACCAGCTGAGGGTAGATGCAGAATGTGTGCTAATGAGGTCAGCTGGTCAACTCCTTCCTGTGTCCGTCCCTGTCTGTCCAGGAAGTAAGGCAGAAGTAATGGGAAGTGGTTCTGTTATCCTGACTGGGCGTCACATGATATCCAGCAGGATAGCATGCCGGCGCGCGTCCACGGTGGGGGGGCACGCAGCGCGGCGATCAGTGGTGTTGTGTGTCAGTCTGTCTGTGTCAGTGCTGGTAAACGGCTTTCTTCGGTTCGTGCTGACAGGGAGAGCGATCGGCGGCTCTCCCTGTCAGTGGGAGGGTCTGTGCTGATAATCGGCACATTGATCATCAATACAGCCCCCATCAAATGTGCTCATCAGCTGCCAATCAGTGCCCACAAGCTGCCAGTCTGTGCCCCATCAAAAGCGCCTGTCAGTGCCAATCAAAGTGCCAATCAGTGCCCTCAACAGTGCCCCATGAGTAATGCCTGTCAGTGCCCTTCAGATGCCAATCAGTAGCTCATCAGTGCTGCCTATCCAGTGCCATCTATCAGTGCCACCTATTAGTGCCCATCAGTGCCGCCTATCAGTGCCCATCAGTGCTGCATATCAGTGTAGTCCATCAGTGCCCATCAATTCTACATATCAGTGCCACGCTATCAATGCCCATCAGTGCTGCTTCATCAGTGCCCGTCCGTGAAGGAGAAAACAAAATTTTATAACAGAAACTAAGAAAAAAAAATTTTCTCAAAAATGTCGGTCTTTTTTAGTTTGTTTAGCAAAAAATAAAAACCCCAGAGGTGATCAAATACCACCAAAAGAAAGCTCTATTTGTGGGAAGAAAATGATAACAAATGTAGTTTGAGTACAGTGTTACATGACCGCGCAATTGTAATTCAAAGTGTGACAGCTCTGAAAGCTGCCCTGGGCAGGAAGGGGGGAAAGTGCCCTGTATTGAAGTGGTTAAACATCCATGATGACAGTGGGGCGAATGTGTAGAATAAATGGAAAGCTGTTTTATTTTTGCAAAAGAAGTACATTAATGCTATACTGGTACATGGGGGAGCTGGAATTTAGAGGGAAAAAAAAGGTGAACTTGGCCTGTAAGCTTAGTTAGGTTTTTGACTTGCCTTCCACTTTAATTGTGATGGCTGCATTCATTTTCTTTTTTTAGTTTTTAACCTTTCTCTTGCAGTCACCCTTGTATGCAGGGAGTAGATTTGTGTCTCCCTACACTGTGCACATCAATAGAAACACACAGCCCCATACCCTAGGATTGCAAAGCACTCCCCTGCTCCTCCCCACTCCCTTCTCCAAGCTAAAAAAACTGACCCTAGAGTGCACTGCCCACTGTTATCTCTTTCATGTGAAAACCAGAAGTTCAGGGAAGCCGCACTGAGAGATCAGGAGCCAGCGGCATTGAAACTTGTACATGGCAAGTTCTAGGATAAGAACTGTAACAAAATGTTTACTGGGGCATGTTTATTTTTATTATGCTCGATGTGTTAAACCAAGAAAGAAAAAACAGAGTTTAACCACTTGCCGACCGCTGCACGCCGGTATATGTCGGCACAATCTTAGCGGTGGGCAAATGGGGGTACCTGCACGTCCCCTTTAAATGGCGGGGTTGGCGGGCATGCCGCGTACAGCGGGACCGTGCCCAGGAGACCGGCGGACTCAATGTCCGCCGGTCTCCCGGCGATCGTGTCACGGAGCCGCAGAAAGGGGAAGTGTCTATGAATAATGTAAACAAGGTATTTCCCCGTTCTGCCTAGTGACATGACAGAGATCTACTGCTCCCTGTCATTGGGAGCAGTGATCGCTGTCATGTGAGCGGTAGCCCATCCCCCCCACAGTTAGAATCACTCCCTAGGACACACTTAACCCCTTCATCGCCCCCTAGTGGTTAACTCCTTCTCTGCCAGTGTCATTTACACACTAATCAATGCATTTTTATAGCACTGATCTCTGTATAAATGACAATGGTCCCAAAAATGTGCCAAAAGTGTCCGATGTGTCCGCCATAATGTCGCAGTCCCGATAAAAATCGCAGATCGCTGCCATTACTAATAAAAAAAAAAAATTAATACTAAAAATGCCATAAAACTATCCTCTATTTTGTAGACACTATAACTTTTGCGCAAACCAATCAATATACGCTTATGGTGATTTTCTTTTACCAAAAATATGTAGAATACGTATCGGCCTAAACTGAGGGAAAAAAATATTTTTTTTATATAATTTTTAGGGGATATTTATTATAGCAAAAAGTAAAAAATATAGTTTTTTTTCAAAATTGTTGCTCTTTCTTTGTTTATAGCACAAAAAATAAAAATCTCAGAGGTGAAAAAAAGAAAAAAAAAAAAAAAAGAAAGCTCTATTTATGGGAGAAAAAAAGGACATCAATTTTGTTTGGGTGCAACGTCGCACGACCGCGCAATTGTCAGTTAAAGCGACGCAGTGCCGAATCGCAAAAAGTGCTCTGGTCAGGGAAGGGGGTAAAATCTTCCAGGGCTGAAGCGGTTAATAGTAGTTTAAGTGACGCATACTGATACTGCTACCTTTGTTCTCTGTATCCCGGCTTCAATGACCTCTGGTTAGGAAAGGGTAAGAAAAAGAACCCAATTCATTGATACAGACTTCTGCTGCTTATATTATTATCAGTGTTCAGTGCTGCTGTGGAGTGGGGTTCGGCGTTTGGCTTACTCACCTTTTCAGAGTGCTTGAACTGACGCCAGTAGCTGTCATACATGCGTTTTGTGGCTCGCTCCGGGTAACAGGTCAGAGTTTTAATGTAAACCTTGAGGCTTCTCTCAAGTAATTGATTAACTTCCCCATAATCGTAGTCATCGTACCTGGGGAAAATCAGGTCAGACAGAGGAAATTAAGTGCACAGCCAATTTCACCCGTACTGTACCATGGCTAGCAGAGAGAGATTAATCATTACACAGCCTTTGTCTGACTATATACTGAGTCCCTAGATGGAAGCAACATTGATCACAGATCTGCTAGGAAAAAAAAAGAACAATGCTAGGAAAAAACAGAACAATACAATCTCATTAATCAAAAGATAAAGCTGTGACTTAAAAGAGATCCATATTTTAAGTTGAAACTTAAGCAAAAACTTTCTGTTCAATTCCGAATTTGGAAGGGTTAGGACTAGGGAAAGCTTGCAGCTTGGAAATGAGATAGCTTGCAGCAAAGTGGATCCCAAAACTTTTGACAACCGAACAAAAGAGGAAATGTGTGGAGACATCGGTGGTTGTTTTGGAGCATTTTGCAAGAAATGAATCAGATTTCTTGGACAAACTGGTAAGGAGATATGGATCTACTGTTGTGATCCTGAGACAAAGGAACAGTCTAAAGAATGGAGGCACAGTGGTCCCCCCAGGTCAAAGAAGTTCCGTGTGCAAAAGGTCAGTGCAGGAGCAAATGGTAACAGTTTCTTGGGATAAGAAGGAAGTTCTACTGGTGGAACTGGTGGACTACCTCCAAAAGGGTTCAACCATCAATGCAACATATTACTGTGCTTTATAGACTAAGTTGAGGCAAAATATCAAGGAAAAATGTAGAGGAAAGCTCTCCAAAGGTGTCATCCTGTTGCATGACAACGCCCCGTCACACACTGCAGTTGAAACGATGGCAAAACGGAACTTCTTAGGCTTTCAAGTGATGCCCCATCCACCCTATTCGCCCGACCCGGCTCTTTCTGACTATCATCTGTTCCCCAATCTCAAAAAGAACCTAAAAAACGGACAATGATTTGGGATTGTTCCTGAGGCAACTAATGCTGCAAAAGAGTGGTTACACCAGCAGTCGGAAGAATTTAATTTGCAGGGACTTAAAGTGGTTATAAACCCTTACAACACACAGGGGATATCTCCTAAACCGTTCAGATTTAGGAGATATCCAGGGTAGCTACAGGTAAGCCTTATTATAGGCTTACCTGTAGCTACCCTGGATATCTCCTAAACCTGAACGGTTTAGGAGATATCCCCTGTATTTGCATGTGCCAAAGTCATCGGCACATGCGCACTGAAGCAACGGTGCCGTTACCGGCGGCTCCCGCGAGTACTAGCTTATTATGCCTTTGTCTTGCAGGTTTTTTTTTTTTTTTTTGTCCTAGGGCAGTGATGGCGAATGTTTTGGAACTACATTTCCCATGGTGCTCAATAACACTGCAGAGTGCATGAGCATCATGGAAAATTTAGTTCCAAAACATCTGGGGTGCCAAGGTTCGCCATCACTGTCCTTGGGTTTACAACCCCTTTAAAAAGCTGCAGGACAGATGTCGCAAGTGCATTGACTTCCTGGGGGAATATATAGAATAGTGTGGCAGTTACAGCTTCCTAGCTCAATTTTTTCTGGGTAAGGCTCAATACTTATTAGCAACCCCCCCCCCCCCCCCCAACTGTATGTGCAGCCTGCGCACAGGCAGTGCAAGAGAGACACAGAGCAAAAGCCTCTCCTCCTCCTCCACAGCGGTGAGCGACAGTGGCTCTATGAACCTCTTGCGATGAGAAAGTTGCGCTTCCCCGTTCTGGTGAAAACCCCTTCCCCTCCAATTTCTTGTATGGGTGTCACAGGGACAGGAAGTGAAAAAAATCTCCCCAGTGGAGTCACAGACAGTAATTTTTGTCTCTTCTCCACTCTATTCAAAACAAAAGAAAAATGTGGCTTCAGTTCAGCTTTAATGGAGTCTTTATTTACAACACATACAATATTTTCTTTAGCTCTCCGCCAAAGCAGATCTTCCTATACATACCTGATTCCAAACATACAGTGGACATAGTTAAACAAGGCTCTTCTTAACATGGTGGTGTCGACATCTTCGTGCGTGGCCATGGTGTTGTAGGTGAGATTGTAGACCATCCTGAACTTGTCATCTAGAAGGTGGCCGATGTCAGAATAAAGCCTGTTTACCAGCGAGAATCCATGGTCTTCCCACGAGTAGTCCTGCACAAAACAAGGAAGGAAATCTATATTTTTTTCTGACAACTAAAGAAAACGGTGGTTGGTTGCAGTTTGCAGATGAAAAGTACTTTAAATAAACAATAAGCACAAGGGATGGTTCTTACGATCGATGCAAAATGTGATTTTTCAGTATGTTTGGTGCTATGCCTCAATGTATACCATGTTCTTTAGAAAACTAATTTTTGTGATACTGTTGCAAAGTCTCCCACCCGGGGAACCTTGCAGTAGCAGCACTTTCTGTTTGATACTGACAATACTAAGTTGCAACCTCGCAATCAGCAAGACTGTTTTTTTTTTTTTTTGTTTTTTTTGTTTTTTTTATGTTTTTCAAGTATTTCTTGTTTTTTTTTTTTTTTTTAATTTTAATCTACACAAGTTGATTTGATATGCACTTGGTTATATATGGACTTTTGTTAATTTGTGTTTTTGTGTATGAGAAGAATTTGGGTAGTGAGCAGCGCTGTGTATATATGAATTTCATTCTAGGGCAATTGATTGCCTTGTCTCATTTAGCAAATTTTGTTAGCGTTGTCAGCCTGCCATGGGCACTCATATAGTTGGCTGTCGGGTTGCTTATCACACCAGTCAGATAGGTAGTCCAAAAGCCAACAGAAGACGCTTGCACAGCAGGCTAATTGCAAGGCAATAACTTAGTGTTGGCAGCATAAAATAGGAAGGAATTTCAGTGGCAGGATCTCCAGGTATGAAATTTTGCAACAGACCCAAGAGAGAGAAAGAGAGAAAGAAAAAAGAGAGCGAGAGATTCAGAAATTAATTTTTGAGGTCAGGATGTTGGACGAGATGGCCTGGCTCGCAGTTTCCGCTCTAATTCATCCCATCCCAATTCATGTTCTATCCGGTTGAGGTCAGGATTCTGTGCAGACCAGTCAAGTTCCTCCACCCCAAACTTGCCCATCCATGTCTTTATAGACCTTTCTTTGTGCACTGGTGTGCAGTCATGTTGGAAAAGGAAGGAGCCATGCACAAACTGTTCCCACAAAGTTGGGAGCATGAAATTGTCCAAAATGTCTTGGTATGCTGACGCCTTAAGAGTTCCCTTCACTGGAACTAAGGGGCCAAGCCAGACCCCTGAAAAACAACCCCACACCTTAATCTCTCCTGCACCAAATGATTTGGACCAGTGCACAAAGCAAGCTCCATAAAGACATGGATAAGCGAGTTTGGGGTGGAGGAACTTGACTGTCCTGCGCAGAGTCCTGACCTGTGCAGTCCTGATGAATTAGAGCGGAAGCTGCGAGAAAGGCCTTCTGTCCAACATCCGTGCCTGACCTCACAAATGCGCTTCTGGAAGAATGGTAAAACATTCCCATAGACACACTCCTAATACTTTTGGTAATATAGTGTGTGTGGATATATATATATATATATATATATATATATATATATATATATATAAATAAATAAAGTATGTAAACAAAACTACAGACACATACATGTGCTCGGAATGTAGGCAGATGTTCCTCTCCCCTTCTTGCAAAATCTTTATATCCAAATCCAGGGTCTTCAATATAGCGGGAGGCGTTGGACATCGAAACCACGTCATCTTCAAATGCTGTGTAAAAAAGTAGATAAAAAAAGTTAAAAAAAAAAAAAAAAAAAGAAATAGCCAAGTTCTCCTAAATATGCAAAATTCATAAGGATACAGCCTGTCAATTAAATGACATGATGCAATGGTATCTCACATTTCCACCCATTAGGCCCCTTACACATAGGGGCCTCTAGCTGCTGTGCATCCCTCTCCTGGGTGGGACAGGTGCAGCATCCAGCCCCACTGTCCGCAGCCTGTCAATGTCTTTGACAGGCTGAGGCTGGATGGGGTTGAATGCTGTAATGAGTAGTACTTGTTTTAAGGGCTCTGTGTGTTCGGGGATGAATGCCCAGAATAAAGAGGATCTGCATTCCGGGTATTTGTCTGTGAACGCATAGGGCCCTAAACACGAGTACCACTCAGTACAGCGTTCAGGGCTGTCCAGCCACAGCCTGCAAAAACATGGCTGTGCCGTCTTGCAAGGCTTTGTAAAATATCAGAACACGGTGTAGAGATATAAATCTTTTTGCACACAAAAGAGATCCCTTATATATGGCTGATGCATTTTACCCCTATGGGCCGACCACTATGACTAAGTCCATTGGGATGCAAAGCATCAGATGTGCAGCTCTTGGTCAGGAACTCACTGCTGGTCGATTGTGCTTGAATGAGGTTTTACCCAGTGTAGTTTTTGGTGTACAACCTTCATCACAGTTACAGTACTAGTATTGGAGACAGGCTCCATGGCTAGCACAAAATACCACCATGAAGGACAACGTTAAGGGTCTGAAGCGGTGCAGTTTTTTATGGATCCCTTATGTGTATTTAGCGGTTTGGCTGGAGTTTAGATTTAAAGTAAAAATGCTAAAGCAATAGTACAGAACATTCTTGGTTTAGTGCTCAAGGTTCTTGGCTTAGTGCTCAAGATTTCTTGGTATAGTGCTCAAGATTTCTTGGTTTAGTGCTCAAGATTTCTTGGTATAGTGCTCAAGATTTCTTGGTATAGTGCTCAAGATTTCTTGGTTTAGTGCTCAAGATTTCTTGGTTTAGTGCTCAAGATTTCTTGGTATAATGCTCAAGATTTCTTGGTATAGTGCTCAAGATTTCTTGGTTTAGTGCTCAAGATTTCTTGGTATAATGCTCAAGATTTCTTGGTATAGTGCTCAAGATTTCTTGGTTTAGTGCTCAAGATTTCTTGGTATAGTGCTCAAGATTTCTTGGTATAGTGCTCAAGATTTCTTGGTTTAGTGCTCAAGATTTCTTGGTATAGTGCTCAAGATTTCTTGGCTTAGTGCGGAAGGTTCTTGGTATAGTGCCGTTCAGTATGTGGCTTCTGCACTCATTCATGGACTCAATTCCTTTTTAAGATAGTACATAAATGTCAGTTTTATTGATCAGCATCTAGGTAGGCTATGGGTAATTGTAACCAGTCCATGGTCCGTGTTTACCGTAGCCAAGCAATTCTCTACAGCTCTAACAATGTTTTACTAAGCAAATAGCGTTCCTCTATCTGTAGAAAGTGTCCTCTATTCCTGCAGAGGCAGGTGGCTACATTGCGTAACCAACTTCCATGGAGCTAATTACCGACTGGCTGACTGAATGTGACCTTGGTGGTGATTCTCAGACAGCTCCTCACAAGCTGTCCACAGTGCTGCGACATATGGCCTTTGCTAGCTGTTAATGAGCATTTGCTAACCGTCACGAGGGATGCTTCATGGACACTGCTTCATTAACCAATCAAAACATCGTTTGGGAAGGGGAAGAGATATGTGCAAAAAGTATAAATCACATTAAACAAGATTAGAGGCAAACTTGATTTTTAAACCTATGTTCTAGAACGCTTCTCCTATCTAAGCTTTCCAAGATCACTTTGTAACACAACTGCAGCCATCCAGCTTGGACCAATGTAATTATGTATACCTCAGATTTGAGGGGCTGCTGAGGAAGCTGAGAATCCCTGTAGTAGTTGGTGCTCCTATAGTGATAACCACAATCTTCTGGGTCCTGTGCCGAGCACCTATCTCTCTGCACACTGACCACAGGGAGTCGTTTGTTCGGCACTGCCACCATTTATAGAACTCTTTGTTTTTCTTCAATGAATACAAGGCCTGTTTGGTGGCGAAGATTGTGGCGTTGCTGTAGTATCTCTCTACCTTGTTCAATCAGAGAATTCCTTGTTTTGAAAAAAATAAATATAAGTCGTTCTGTGAAAAACAGCAGTACACACCTGGGAATGTCTAAAAACTCTCTGTGCTGGCCCAGCTTCCACACCTCTTCCCCTGCTTTTATGGAGCAGTTGGGAAATACAAGAAAGGCTTTTACAGGTAACCCTCTCTGCCAGCCCCTCCACTGGCTTCTGACCACCCAACAAGTTCAATTTGAAATAGTAATAAAGCCATTCACAACTCTGTTTTTAATGCTACATCACTAACCTAGTATCAAAATAACAACCAAAACATTCTTTGTTCTTCCCAAGTCCTTATGCTCTCTAGGTCCCTTGTCACCTCCTCCTATCTGGGACTTCTTCCGAGCCTCTCCTATCTTGTGGGACTCCCTACCCCAATCTGTCCGACTATCACCTACTCTGTCCACTTTTAGAAGATTCCTGAAAATCCTTCTATTTAGAGGAGCCTATCCTGCTTCCACTTAACATCTGTACTTTCACTTTATCCATGAACCCCCCCCCCCCCCTTTTGTATTCCTTAACCCTCCCTTTTAGATTGTAAGCTCTAATGAGCAGTGCACTCTGATTCCTCCTGTATTGACTTGTATTGTAACTGTACTGATTGCCCTCATGCTCCAAAGCTCTACACAAACTGTTGGCACTATATAAATCCTGTATTATAATAATATTTATGTTAAATTCACATATGATCTTTCTTTAATTTTTTTTGTTGTTGGAATGGTCTGCTTTTAAAAATCACAGCTCCAGAAGAACTACACTATGGTCATGCTTTACAGCTTCTTCCCACAATACAAGTCCCTGAGTCAGCCGACTTATTGAAAACATTGCAGTGCCTGTATGGCAGATACTTTATCTTACTAAAGAAACATGAGCAGCAGTGGCGGCCGGTCCATAAGGGGCGTCTTAATGTTAAAAAAATTAGTCATGTTATCACGTATTTAAAAATAAATCGTTCTCTGTGTGTGCAGTGCACTGTGCGAGGCGCCGAACAAATAGGTGTTTATTAGGTCTATAAATTTTTACTAAGCATGTGATTACAGCCCGAGGCTCTAATTGGCTTGTTTTACGTTGTCCTCTACACTCCAAACCCCCCCCCACCACTTTTGATTTTAGTGAATCAAAATTCCACATTGCATCACTTCCGGTTTCTGGCTTCTCGTCCTGGCCAATCAGAAGGCTGAAGATTTGGAACATGGAAGCTGTTGGGTATCAGGGGAGCCGTGACAGCCCAGACTGGAGGCTCTTTTTGCAGGTAAGGACCTGGAGGAGTTTGTGTCCCTCCAAAAATTTTTATCACCAGCCGCCACTTATGAGCAGACTAAAGTAATTGCACCGACCCACTAAGAGGTCCTTCTAGGCGATCTCCAAATATTTATATCTAATACAGTAACAAAATACAGTAAAACCTTGGACTGCCAGTTTAATTCGTTCCAGAAACATGCTTGTAATATAAAGCACTTGTATATCAAAACAAATTTCCCCATAAGAAATAATGGAAACTCAAATGATTCGTTCCACAACCATTTATTCATAGGTCCTTCAGTTTATAGTCCATATAAAAAGATTATAACAATGTGACCAGGTTGTGCAACTATAAAATGTCCATCCACAAATGGAAGCCTCCACAAGGGGATTAGAAGCTAAATCCAGCAGGAGCTACAGAGTATAAAAGAGAAGAGAGGCGCCTCTAAGCGTAGTAATATGTTGCTAAATGTTGTACCTTCATTAAATGTAACCATATTGCTACACTTAGAGGCGCCTCTCTTCTCTTTTATACTCTGGTGACATGGTGCTACTTGTATATCAAGACATCGCTTGTATATCAAGTTAAATTTTATTTAAAAATTTTGCTTGTCTTGCAAAACGCTCTCAAACCAAGTTACTCTCAAACCAAGGTTTTACTGTATGGAAGCTTGTAAAATGAGAAAGCAGCATTAACATTGTTTTGAAGGTAAACTGCAATAATCACCCCACCCCTGGAATCACGCTATACTTATTCTTTAACAGAATAATTACAGTGGGGAAGATTTACATTGTCCTCGGAAAGTGGAAGTCCATGTTCTGTGAAATGTTGACGTTTCGTGTTTATAACACATTGCATCAATGTGATTAGTAAACAGAGGTTTGAACTGAAATGCGTTAACAAGAACCAGTTCAATCTTGACAATGGGCTAGGTTATGCCTGATCTCTGTTAGCATAATGTTAAAAGAGGGTTTTGGTATGAAATGCCAAAAAGCCAACCTGTCAAGTCCAGCAGAGTCCTGCAGCGTTTTGTTTCTCAACTAAAAATTCTGTTTTTAATGCAAATTGTAATTCAATTTTTTTTTCTAGCTGAAAAGCGTGCTGGAAAAGTCATGCACGGTCTGTTCTGTTTTCATCTCAGAAGTCCTCGGCAGACTCATAAGCCCCCGAAATGTGTTGGAACATTTTCCTTGAAAATTTGAATAAATAAAAAAATAGAAATAAACATCTTGACTTTTCTTCTCTTAAATTTTGCTCTCCAACCTATTCAAAGCTACAAAATTCCTTCATTCAGGAGGCCAGATTATCCAGTTTAGAGCAAACTGTTTTGAAGTCTAAGAACTTTTCAAAAGTCAATCAACTGGCAGTATTGTCAATATGAAGCCAAGAGCAAGAACACGGGAACATGACCTCAAACTAGCAGAAGGAAAGTTCAAAAGTAAGAACTACTTAGAAAGTATTATTTTACCGAAAAGTTAGTTGACGCTTGGAATAGACTTCGAGCAGAGGTAGAGAGAATGTCAACAGTAAGTGGATTGAAACATGCTTGGGACAATCAAAGATTTATACTAAAAAAAAAAAAAGAAATATGGGGCAGATTTAATGGGCCACTTGTTTTTTTTTTTTTTCTGCTGTCCCTCTTCTATTATGCAGTATCACCTATCATCTTTTACTAACCGTGCCTAGAGTAAGCCATATTGTAGCTATATACGGCACCTGCATTTTGTCGAATGCGACAAAACGCGCAGGGTGGAGCTACCGCTCGTGATGTCATCACGCACTCCAAAACCAGGAAGTGGTCTTCCAATTCCCAGGATTATTTGTCTTTACGATATCGTAAGTAGTCTGTACTTGTTTTAATAAAATGCCCATACGGTTTTAGACTATGTGGCTCTTCCAGCTTTCTTTTCATGCTGGTTAATTCCATCTGCCGATAAGATACTCATGAGGATGTGGTGGTGATCAGTAGAATGCTTATCCCTTTTAATAGGGTCTATCTATTAAAGTATAAATGTATTTTTGATTAGAGAACTTGGAGAATTGATGGTGTACACCAGGATCTTCTTCACTGATTCACTTTCTTTTTGGGACATTTTATACCACTGCTATCATCTTTGGAACTACTGATCATCCTTTTGGGACTATTTTTTATTTAATATATATTTATATTGGACATTTTTTGTGTTTTGCTGTTTAGGAGTATATTAGTGCGGCATTACTTTTTATTTCACTTGTACACAATTTATTTGTCTTGCCAGCTGCTTATATGCTTTTCAGTGCGATTTCATTTTTGGATTTATTATTATATATAGCTCCTGCATTATGAGAACAGATGGTCCAGGCCTGCACAGCTATGGTAATATGAAATGGCCACACACAGAGCCTATTTAAATTCTTCCACGTGTGGGACTGTTCTCAGACAATGACTAGATTTGCAGGTACAATCCAAATGATTAGCAATTTTTTTTTACCAGTTTACAGCATAACCACAAATGTCCAGTCTATGGAGAGGACAGGAGAGGCACATATGGGCACCCCCTCATGCCAGCTCATCTTAGGGTGGCAACTAAAAAAAAAAATTGGTCAAGGTTTTCTAGTTTAATCGTTATTTCCCTCAAAGCAGCATCAGCTGCAGGGTGCCCCAAGACATGGAAATGTTGTCAAGCCAATACAGAATCCAAGCCAATATAGAATATCTAGAATTACAGGTTTTCTTCAGTAAATAAAGTAGCCAAAAAAAAAAAAAAAAAAATCATGACGTACCATGTAAACATAACAAGCTAAAGGCTGTCTCTTGTTATTAAACATTACCTAGGGGCTCTGTTTTAAAAAAATGCAAATGTCACCTATGTGAAGGGAAACCTTTACCCCAGTCATCTGTGCTCTGCAGGGCGGTGAGGCCCATTGTTACACATGCAGCTACTTTGCAGAAGTTGAAGTGTTCATATCGGAGTTTAAAACTGAATTGCAAAGAAAAATTAAAGTGGAAAGCAAAGCAAAATGTTGCTTCATCTGTACAAGCCTTACCCATAAGGACCAAACTATATGTAAAATATAAAATCACTCAAAATAATGATTTACACCCATGCAAAACACCATATAAAATGCACTTAAGTGTGACAAAATATACTCATCATATAACCTATACTAACAAATGCAAAAAAAATATTGTAGAGCTGCACATCTTCAAGCTTAAAAAAGCCAAAGATGTAGAAGTAAAATTTGAAGACCAAACCGTGCTCATACAAATACAGGTATTATTCAATAAACAATAAAGCAAATGTGTAATAAAGTTCAAGAGTGACGCCATAGTTCATCTTGATTGAATGAATTGAGTTCAATCAAGATAAATTATGGTGTCACTCTTGAAAGTGGATGTCGGTCTGGTGACATCACAAAGGCATAGCCTGCCAGTTTCCTTGTGGTGCGACCCCTGATGGCCTCAGACATTGCTGATGAAATGCGTTGGACGGGGCTTCCAGAACACATCATTTCTGGTAGCTGGAGCACAGGTGAAGCTCAATTTGGTGCTTCCAGTTTCCATTTCTACGCCTAAGTATATTGATATTGATATAAGTGCATGTTTAAATGATTTTTAATACATTTCTAATTGACTACACTATGAGAAGTTCCTTTACATCTTCCCTATGCATGTGAGGTATGCACAGGATCTTTTAGAGGCACAGGAACACTTTATAGCAGATGGTGGTGTTCAGTTGTCCATGTGTTCAGGATATCGCTGGTGGGTCAAGTACACCTGCTGGAGATACCCTAAGCGATCTTTGACCTTCTTTGAGAAAAAAAAAAGGTCATGTATTTCTGCCGAGTGTGCTGGGTACATTCAGGAAAAGCACTGTATTATTTCCTGGGTGTCACTCTCCCCTTTTCAACACTTTTTTCATCCACTTTGGATGTATTTATTTGCACTGAGCATTTGATTTGGACTTTTTTTATGCATTCGCTTTATTGTTTATTGAAAATATTTCTGTATTTGTATGAGCGCGGTCTAGTCTTCAAATTTTTCCTTTTATAAACTATAAAACCACATATGTGAAGTAGGCTGTCCACACAACTAAGTGATCCCTGGAATAGTCTGCAAACCCCTGTTATTGCTAGTAGAACTATTGGATAGGCCCATTCTTTGATGGGGTGACAACGCTTTTTCTTCTGCAGTGAAATCAGGACATTATTGTCACCCCTGCTGCTTAGATGTGGGCACCTATCAGTGAATCGCCACACATATCACTGTCACCAGTCTGATTAGAAGAAAAGAGCATTTCTATATCTGCAGGAACTTAGGGAAATGATGAATTAACCCTGCCTAGTCCCACCTACCCCCCCTACAGCACTAGAGAATTCCACATTCCCAGATGTATGTAAAATTAAAAAAGGGTATATTACAAATACCATGTTTTAAGATATCTAATAAAGTAATAAAAAAATTTGCTAGTGCTAATCATAGATGGATCAAAATTTTGCTAGTCATAGATGGATCAAAATTTTGCCAGTTCAGCAGGAACCGGCCGCAATTCAATCCATCCATGGCCGTTCCCACTCGAGAGAAGTCGACAACTTCTGTTTAACAGGATTGCTTGAAATTTTTCATTAGATTAGCACCTGCAGCCATTTTTTTTTTTAAAATAACAAACATGTCATATCTATCTGCTCTGCGCAATGGTTTTGGTCTTGGGGGGTGGGGAGAGCTATATTCAGAAGTTTTTTTTACCTTAATGCTGAGAATGCATTAAGGTAAAAAAAAAAAAAAAAAAAAAACCTTTAGCATTTAGAACCACCTGAATTCCTTTTATGGATCCATGCACATTGACCCTTCTTTTCCAAGACCTCTGCAATTCTCACTGGCATGCTGTCGGTCAACTTCTGGGCCACATCCTGACTGATGGCAGCCCATTCTTGCAAAATCACTGCTCAGAGTTGGTCGGAATTTGTGGGGTTTTTTTGTTCACCCGCCTCTTAAGGATTGACCACAAGTTCTCAAAGGGATTTAGGCAGAGGTCTCAAACTGGTGGCCCTCCAGCTGTTGCAAAACTACAAGTCCCATGAGGCATTGCAAGGCTGACAGTTACAAGCATGACTCCCACAGGCAGAGGCATGATGGGACTTGTAGTTTAGCAACAGCTGGAGGGCCACCAGTTTAAGACCCCCGGATTAAGGTCCGGGGAGTTTCCTGGCCATGGGCCTAACATTATGATGTTTTGTTCCCTATGCCACTTGGTTATCAATTTTGCCTTATGGCAAGGTGCTCCATCATGCTGGAAAAGGCATTGTTCGTCACCAAACTGTTCTTGGATGGTTGGGAGAAGTTGCTCTGGGAAGATGTTTTTGTACTATTTTTTATTCATAGCTGTGTTCTTAGGCAAAATTGTGAGTGAGCCCACTCCCTTGGCTGAGAAGCAACCCCACACATGTATGGTCTCAGGATGCTTTACTGTTGGCATGACACAGGACTGATGGTAGCACCCACCTTTTCTTCTCTGGGCAAGTTTTTTTTTGGGATTCTCCAAAACTTTAGAAAGGGGATTCATCAGAGAAAATGACTTTACCCCAGTCCTCAGAAATCCAATTCCTGTACCTTTTGCAGAATATCAGTCTGCCCTCCCTGATGTTTTTCCTGGAGAAAAGTGTCTTCTTTGCTGCCCTTCTTGACACCAGGCTATCCTCCAAAAGTCTTCTCCTCACTATGCATGCAGATGTACATACACCTGCCTGCTGCCATTCCTGAGCAAGCTCTGCACTGGTGGTGCCCCGATCCCACAGCTGAATCAACTGTGGAAAATGGTCATGGGGCTTGCTGGACTTTCTTGGGCACCCTGAAGCATTTGTCACAAAAGCAGTGGAAATGTTTTTTATCTGGGATTAAGTTCATTTTCATAGCAAAAAGGGACTTTGCAATTAATTGCAATCCATTTAATCACTCTTCATAACATTCTGGAGTATATGCAAATTGCCATCATAAAAAAGGAGAAAGCAGACTTTGAGAAAATTAAGATTTGTGTAATTCTCAAAACTTTTGGCCACGGCTGTATACAAAAATGTTTTGCACCTTATTTGTATTTTAAACGGAATGGGTTATTTTACAAGGTTTACAATCACTTTAACTTTGGGCTAAACAGCGTGGGTGGACAATTCTCTTTTGCCAGCTATTGTACCTTTGACAGCCAACATTGCAGCTGTCAGAATGCTGGAACAGTGACTGCATCTGATTGCACGCAGCTGCTTTTCAACCGACAATTTTCCAATCAGCTCCTTCTATTCTCACAGAAAAGTACCCTGTTTCCCCGAAAATAAGACCTAGCGTGATTGTCGGTGATGGCTGCAATATAAGCCCTACCCCCCAAATAAGCCCTACCCTGAAAATAAGACCTACAAGGACTAGGGCTTATTTGGGGGGTAGGGCTTATATTGCAGCCATCACCGACAATCACGCTAGGTCTTATTTTCGGGGAAACAGGGTATGTCAGGCTGCAGGATTCTGTCAGGGCCACCCACGTCTCACATTTTGTCCGCTTCCTGATAAAAGTCGCCCTGTGTATGGCCAGCTTTACCTTCTTGCATCAATAAAAAAGTAGGGGTCAGTGGCGGCCGGTGATAAACTTTTTGGGGGGGCAACAAACCCCCCCCCCCATGTCCTTACTCACTGCTCCACGGCCCCCCCTCCACACTCACCGCTCTATGGCACGGTCCCCAGACTCACAGCGCCACGATGCCCCGCACTCACCGCTCTACGGCACGGTCCCCGCACTCACTGCGCCACGGTCCCCCGCACCATGGTCCCCCGCACTCACCGCGCCACGACCCCTCCCACACTCACCGCGCCACGGCACATTCCCTCTACGGCTTCCTCAGCTTCTCCTCCTGGCCAACTCGATCCACCTCCTGTCCTGATGGGCTGGGAGGAGAAGCTGGAATACAATAGTGAATATCGATTCGCTATAGTCACAGGGCCCAATCTTTTTCAAGTCAATTAGAGCAACAAAAAAACAAAAAACGTATGAGTCCTAAGGAATGGACCTCCTGATAACTGTCAATGCACTTTAATACCACCTGCTCTGGAATGTGATTGGTTGATCTGAGCAGCGCTTCCTTTTTTCCATGCCTTCACACGGGAGGCCCTGGGTAATTTAATGCATATCCCCAGCTCAAATACAGTTACAGTGATTTGTATAATGCAGATATAAAATATACATGTGGTACATAGGAGAGCACTTAGCCTAATTTGCAGAGTAGGTCACAGTGACTAATTCAAGGTCATAATCTATCAAGAGGCCTGGACTAGCACCAGGTTCTGCAGAAATGTTTTCAATTTGTTTTTACAGTCAATACACTAGGCTGCAGAGCCACCTCCTCTCTTGAATGAGCTCAGTGTGCAGTGTTCATTTTTTTCCCATTTTAATTATATAATGTGTATTATTCTTACATAACTTAATGTATAACCAGCTCAAGGTTAAATGCAACTGTGGCTGGGGTTAGGGACACAGATCTGTATCTTATAGTCAAACTTAACCCAACCCTTTTTTTTGGTGTACAGAGCGGACTCGGAATCCCTCACCTGCACTATATTGCTGTTCATGACTCCAACATGAAAACTGCTCTTACGTGTTGTGCAGACATAAAAATCAGGGCTGAGCTCTAACTTTCTGGTTTCCCTCTCTGGAGTGTGCTCTATGTACAGTGTTGTGCAACAGTTTTCGGCAGGTGTAAAAAAAAAAAAAAAATGCTGTAAATTAAAAATTCTTCCTGAAATAGAAGTGTTAATGGTGATTTTTTACCAAAAAAACGAAATAATGGAAAGTAAATGAAGAGAAGAGAAGTCCAAATCAAATCAATATTTGGTATGACCACGCTTTGCTTTCAAAACAGCATCAAATTTTCTAGGTACACTTGCACACAGATTTTGAAGGAACTCAGCAGGTAGGTTGTTCCAAACATCTTGGAGAACTGCCTCAAATCCTTCTGTCTCTTCATGTAATCCCAGACAGACTCGATAATGTTGAGATCAGGGCTCTGTGGGGCCAAAATTATCACTTTCAGGACCCCTTGTTCTTAACGCTGAAGATAGTCCTTAATGACATTGGCTGTATGTTTGGGTCGTTGTCCTGCTGCAGACTAGATTTGGGACCAATCACATGCCTCCCTGATGGTATGGAAGGATTGGCAATTATCTGCCTGTATTTCTCAGCATTGAGGACACCACTGATCCTGACCAAATCTCCAACTCTATTTGCAGCAATGAACCCCAAACTTGCAAGGAACCTCCACCATGCCTCACAGTTGCCTGCAGACACTCAATATTGTACCGCTCTCCAGTCCTTCTGCAAGCAAACTGCCTCCTGCTACAGCCAGCACAGTACGTGGAAACAAAGCTAAATGACTCAATTATGCACAAAAACATAGGTACTGAGGTGCACAAAAATGACAGCAGGTACTCTGGACTGATAAGTCAAAATTTATAATATATGGCTGTAGCAGGAGGCAGTTTGTTCACCAAAGGGCTGGAGAGTGGTACAAAAATGAGCGTCTGCAGGCAACTGTGAAGCATGGTGGAGGTTCCTTACAAGTTTGAGATGCATTTCTGCAAATGGAGTTGGAGATTTGGTCAGGATCAATGGCGTATGCTGAGAAATACAGGCAGATACTTATCCATCATGCCATACCATCAGGGAGATGTGCGATTGGCCCCAAATTTATTCTGCAGCAGGACAACGACCCAAACATGCAGCCAATGTCATTAAGAACTATCTTCAATGTAAAGAAGAACAAGGAGTCCTGGAAGTGATGGTTTGGCCCCCACAGAGCCCTTCATTGAGTCTGTCGGGGATTACATTAAGAGACAGAAAGATTTGAGGCAGCCTACATCCACAGAAGATCTGTGGTTAGTTCTCCAAGATTATTGGAACAACCTACCTGCCGAGCTCCTTTAAAAACTGTATGCAAGTGTACCTAGAAGAATTGAAGAATCAATGCTGTTTTGACCGCAAAGGTTGGTCACAACAAATATTGATTTGATTTCTTGTCTGTTCATTTACTTTCCATTTTTTTTTAACTGATAAAAATACTATTAACACTTTTATTTCTAAAAGCAGTCTTAATTCAAAGCATGTGTTCACACCTGCCTAAAACTTTTGCACAGTACTGTATATTCCATTGGATGACCCTGATGACACCATAATAATGTAAGTGGGTCCAATCCACTAGTGCAGAGGGTCTCCAAATGTTCTAAACAAAGGGCTAGTTTTCTGTTCTTTAGATTTTAGGGAGACTGGGCTATGGCCAGTGGAAGTACAAAATGGCCCAGTGTCAGTGGGAGTAGAAAATGTCTAAGGCTTGGTGGTTAGAGGGAGACAATATAAAATTACATTGCACTTGTGGTCAGTAGGAGGGGGAATAGTGCCCATTGTTGGTATTAGTGGGAGCAATAGTGCCCTCATGTTGGTATCAGCAGAAGGAATAGTGCTCCGTCATTGGTGTCAGGAAGAGGAGAAACAGTGCCCTACCATTGCTGTCAGTGGGAGGAATAGTTCCCTGTTGTTGGTGTTAGTGGAGAAAAAAGTGCCCCATCGTTAGTGTCAGTGGGAAAAGTAGTCCTCCCCCGTCGTTAGAATCAGTGGGAAGAATAGTGCCCCATCTTTGGTGCCAGTGGTAGGAATTTTGTATCATTGTTTATATCAGTGGGAAAAATTAAGCCCCATTGTTGGTGTCAGTGGAAGGAATAGTTCCCCATCTTTGGTGTCAGCAGGAGAATAGTGTTTCATTGCATCAGGACCTGGAAGACCTGCTGGTGGCACTATGGTTTCTGGAGCTTAAGGGCGCAGTTCTTGTGGCCACCAGCAAGTGTCTCCCATCCGGTAATTAGGCTCCAGCTGATGCTGGCTGCTGGGAAGGTATATAACACCTCCCTTGATTTGCATCCTTGCTTCAGTATTTTGCCTGTTTGCCACATACCTGCTTGCTGATTATCCTGATCCCTGCCTTATACAGTATCATGTAACCCCATCTCTGCTCTCCTATGTTCCCAGTCCCAATCCTGGTTATGCCCTGTTTATCTGGGGCTTCCCCTTTGCTTGTATATATTGTAGGTATAGTTATTGTGCTAGTTAGGTTCTCTGCCACTTCGGTCATATATACTGTTTCCATATATTTTCACGTTTGCCTTGTATACGGTTTGCTATTATTGGATGGGTTTTTGTTTCACTATTAATAAATTTTACTTTAATAATACCAATTCTAATTCCAGTTTCTTAAGTACAGTTATAGTGATCTGGTCATCCCTGCTGCTGGATACCAGCATTCAGTATCCCTTACACATTGTTTATATCAGTGAGAGAAATTATGCCCCATTGTTGGTAACAGTGGAAGGAATCATGGTCTCTTATTGGTGTCAGTAGGAATGGTGCATCCCTGTTGGTGTCAGTGGAAGGAATAATGCCTCATTGTTGATGTCACTGGAAGGATTAGTGCCTCGTATTAGTGGGAAGAATACTGCCCCAAGGGCCAGACAAAGATCCAGCCTGAGGTCCACAGTTTTGGAAAGCACTGCGCAAGCAGATCCTCAACAGGAGTATATGGAGAAGGCACTGGAGATTAGAGAACCAGCGAGTTCACCAAAATTTGGGCACTGGCTGTAATATCAAGAATGATGACAGCAGTTGTCTTTGCTATGGTCATGAATAGCAAGAAAGACTTGGCAAGGCAACAAACCCCAAACTCGCTCATATGTCTCTATGGATCTTTGTGCACTGGTGTGCAGTCAGGTTGGAACAGGAAGAGGCCATCCCCAAACTGTTGCCACAAAGTTGGGAGCATGCAATTGTCCAAAATGTCTTGGTATGCGGACACCTTAAGAGTTCCCTTCACTGAAACTTAGGGGCCAAGCCCAACCCCTGAAAAACAACCCCACACCATAATCCCCCTCCATCAAATTATTTGGACCAGTGCACAAAGCAAGGTCTATAAGACATGGATGAGTGAGTTTGGGGTGGAGTGCTGACCTCAAACCAATATAAAACCTTTAGGATGAATTAGAGCAAAGACTGCGAGCCAGGCCTTCTTGTCCACATCAGTGCCTGACCTCACAAATGTGCTTCTGGAAGAATGGTCAAACATTCCCACAGACACACTCCTAAACCTTGTGGACATCCTTCCCAGGAGAATTGAAGCTGTTATAGCTGCAAAGGGTGGGCCAACGCAATATTGAACCCTACGGACTAAGACTGGAATGCCATTAAAGTTCATTTGCGTGTAAAGGCAGACGTTCCAATACTTGTGGTAATATAGTGTGTATGTGTGTATATATATATATATATATATATATACACACACACACATACACAATATGACCCCTGCTGTATCATGCATATTGGACAAACCACTTGCTGCTTATACATGTATCCTCTGGTTGGTTTGCGGTAAATTTCCACTGACGACGACCTTCTCAGTTTTATCACAGGTTTTCAGGACATAGATAAGCTGTATTCTCAAAGATAAAAATGTTACTACAACATGGTCAGCCTCCATGATCTGATATTATTTGTTGTCAGGGAATTCTGAGGAAGTATCCTCAGTAATGTCATTTTCTTCTAGAGAACTTGAAGGTTGCATTTTTACTGATGTCACTGCCTTCTAAAGAAAAAGGAAATCAGCTAGACGCAAATAGGCTAAGTGAGGTCTCCAAGGTCAATGTTTCAAAGAGAACTAAAGCTGGCCATATACTGCTCAAATGTAAGCAGATTCCTGCTGGCACGGCTGAAATTTAAGAAATGACCCTGCTGGAAAATTGTCAGCCCAACAACGCATGCATCCAATCAGATGCAGGCACTATTCAAGTACTGTCAGCCGGAACAGCTGGTGGTCAGAATACAATAGCCTGGCAGGGGGCATTCAACTAATGGCACTGTTTAGCATGGATGAAGGAATCGGTTACAGACAACTAGAGGATTGACTAGCCACAGTCTCTTTGAGGCCAGTGGTTTCTAGAGAACTCGCACTGCTTCCTAGAGAACTTATATGCTCGCTGTTGTCACCACTTGCTTGGAGAGCCTATAGGCTCATTGTTGTCACCAAAAAAAAGGGTAAAAAGGAAAGGTGGCGGGGTCTGTCTCTATGTGAGAAGTGATCTCAAAGCAAGTGTGAAAGAGGACCTGATTGATGGAGAGTGTGATGAGTCTGAAGCATTATGGGTGGAACTGCATATAGATGGGCGTAGTTCAAAGTTAATCATTGGAGTTTGTTATAGACCACCCAATGTTAACGAGGAGGTGGAGACTCAGCTTCTTGCACAGATGGAAAGGGCTGCAAGGGCTGGGACAGTGATAATAATGGGAGATTTTAACTACCCAGAAATTGACTGGAGTAATGGCACTGCTGGGACAGTTAAAGGGCAAAAATTTATAAACCTAGTACAGGACAATTTTATGGTCCAGTTTATTGAGGCCCCAACTAGGAATGAAGCTCTGTTGGACCTGGTAATCTCAAACCATGCAGAGCTTATTACTAATGTGCAGATAAAGGAACACCTGGGTAGCAGTGACCATAACATGATTTCATTTGATGTTAGCTGTAAACAAGAAATATATAAGGGAAAGATAAAAACACTTAACTTCAAGAGAGCAAATTTTCCAAGGATGAGGGCTGCTCTCGAGGACTTAGACTGGGAGGGAATATTGACAGCGATAAACACAGAACAGAAATGGGAATTCTTCAAAAAGACTGTTTGGGACCTCACTGCAAAGTATATTCCCATGGGCAATAAGTTTAAAAGGCTAAAAAGAAAACCTATGTGGCTCACGGTCAAAGTTAGAAAAGCTATAAACAATAAGAAAAGAGCTTTTAAAAAATATAAAAATGAAGGAACACTAGTGTCATTTAAATGCTACAAAGAATTTAACAGAATATGTAAAAAGGAAATCAAGGGTGCAAAAATTCAAAATGAACCACAGATCGCAAAAAATATTAGGACAAACCCCAAAAAATTCTTCAAATATATTAATAGTAAAAAGGTCAGGTCTGAGCATGTAGGCCCTTTACAAAATAATCTAGAGTGGGTGACTGGGGACAAGGAGAAGGCTAATTTATTAAATACTTTCTTCAGCTCTGTGTATACAAAAGAGCATGGGGAAGTTCATGTCCATAATGGGGGTGGTATTGACACAGCCCCCAATGATCCACAATGGCTCAAAAGGGATATGGTCCAGAAATATTTAGACAGAATAAAGGTGGATAAAGCACCTGGACCTGATGGCATACAACCACAGATCCTAAAAGAATTGAGCTCTGTAATTTCAAAGCCATTGTATCTAATTTTTAGGGACTCATTAATGACGGGAATAGTACCGCTAGATTGGCGCAGGGCGAACGTGGTGCCTATATTTAAAAAGGGATCAAAGTCTTTACCAAGTAACTATAGACCTGTTAGTTTAACTTCTATAGTCGGGAAGATACTGGAGCATTTAATAAAAGACCACAAAGACGAGTTCTTGCTGGAAAAAAACATTTTAAGCAACAGACAGCATGGGTTCATGAAAGACAGAAGTTGTCAGACAAACCTGATTTCTTTTTATGAAGAGGTAAGTAAAACCTTGGACAGAGGGGTGGCTGTGGACGTGGTTTATTTGGATTTTGCAAAAGCGTTTGATACAGTTCCGCACACACGGCTCATGTGTAAGTTAAAGTCTACAGGCTTGGAAATATCAGTTTGTAAATGGATAGAAAACTGGCTAAAAGACAGAATTCAGAGAGTAGTGGTTAATGATTCTTACTCTGAATGGTCTAAGGTTATCAGTGGTGTACCCCAAGGTTCAGTGCTGGGACCCTTACTCTTTAATATCTTTATAAATGATATTGGGTCTGGGATCAAAAGTAACATTTCTGTCTTTGCAGATGACACCAAGCTATGCAGTGGAATAACGTCCTTACAGGATGTCTCCAATTTACAAGCCGACCTCAATGCACTGTCTAATTGGGCGACTATGTGGCAGATGAGGTTTAATGTTGAGAAATGTAAAGTTATGCACTTGGGGGCTAAGAATATGCATGCATCATACATGCTAGGGGGAGTACAACTGGGGGAATCTGTAGTGAAGAAGGATCTGGGGGTTTTGGTAGATCATAAGCTCAATAATAGCATGCAATGCCAAGCTGCGGTTTCCAAAGCGAGCAAAGTCCTTTCTTGTATTAAGAGAGGTATGGACTCCAGAGAGAGAGATATCATTTTGCCCCTGTTCAAATCATTAGTAAGACCTCATCTGGAATATGCAGTTCAGTTTTGGACACCAGTTCTCAAAAAGGATATCGGGGAACTGGAGAAAGTGCAGAGAAGGGCAACCAAACTGATAAGAGGCATGGGGGAGCTCAGCTATGAGGAAAGATTAGAGGAACTGAATTTGTTCACTCTTGAGAAGAGGAGAATAAGGGGGGATATGATCAACATGTTTAAATATATAAGGGGTCCATATAGTGAACTTGGTGTTGAGTTATTCACTTTACGGTCAACACAGAGGACAAGGGGGCACTCTTTACGACTGGAGGAAAAGAGATTTCATCTCCAAATACGGAAAGGTTTCTTCACAGTAAGAGCTGTGAAAATGTGGAATAGACTCCCTCCAGAGGTGGTTCTGGCCAGCTCAGTAGATTGCTTTAAGAAAGGCCTGGATACTTTCCTAAATGTACATAATATAACTGGGTACTAACATTTATAGGTAAAGTTGATCCAGGGAAAATCCGATTGCCTCTCTGGGATCAGGAAGGAATTTTTTCCCCTGCTGTAGCAAATTGGAGCATGCTCTGCTGGGGTTTTTTGCCTTCCTCTGGATCAACTGTGGGTATAGTATTGGGTATATTGGATTGTACGTTTTTTTTTTTTTTTTTTATGGTTGGACTGGATGGACTTGTGTCTTTTTTCAACCTGACTAACTATGTAACTATGTAACCACTTCCTTGGAGAGCTTATAGGCATATTGACCCCACCACTTCCTAGTGATTTCACAGGCATGAGATCACTACTTCCTAGAAATTTCACAGGCTCAATAATGTCACCACTTCCTAGAGAACTTATAGGCTTTGTCATCACCACTTCCAACAGAACCTATAGACTTTTTGAGGTCGCTGCTTCCTAGAGAACTTACAGGCTTTGTCGTGACCACTTTCTAGAGAACTTATAGGCTTGATCAGGTCAGTGCTTCCTAGAGAACTTATAGACTCATTGATGTCATCACTTCCCAGGGAAGTTATAGGTTTGTATAGGTCACCTCTTTCTAGAGAATGTATAGACTTGTGGAGGTCACGGCTTCCTAGAGAACTTATAGGCTCATTGAAGTCACTGCTTCATACATAAATCATAGGCTCACATGGTCACCACTTCCTAGAAAACTCACAGGCTCATTGATGTGACCCCTTCTTTTAGGCTTGCAGAGGTTACCACTCCCTAGAGAGCTTATAGGCTTTTGCAGGTAACCGCATCCTAGAGAACTCAAGACTCACTGATGTCACTGCTCCCTAGAAAATTCATAGGTTCAATGGTGTTAGCACGTACTAGAGAACATAGACTCATTGATGTTCCTGCTCTCTAGAACATTCACAGACTCATTGATGTCACTATTTCCTAGAGAATGTATAGGCTCATTGATGTCACCACTTCCTAGAGAACTTATAGGCTCATTGATGTCACTGCTTCCTAGAGAGCTTACAGGTTGCATTGTCTGTGAGGTCACTGGTCTTTTAAGAAATGTATTGGAAGAATCCTCAGTAATTTATCTGCAATCTACAGAACTGACCAGCTGTGGTCTCATTAAAGCCAGTATTTTCTAGAGAAATAGTGAGATTCATTGTCTGTAATCATGCCAGCCCCCTGATAGCCAGCATTCATAGCAATATATCCTGAGTCAATGTTATATCCTTGCTCAGCACTTGGAAAATGACAAATGTCAAATTACCTCCGGAAACAACCAACAGACTTTCCTTCTTTTCTTTCTCAAAACGTGTGGCCATCTCTTCCTGCGATGCTTCTTCCTCTTCTCTTTCTTCTTGGAGTTTCTTCATTCTCTCCATCAAAACTTCTATTTCACTTTCATAGTCGGCATTCTGCAAGTCAGAGAGTATAACAGATGTCTATCATGTCGTCACCACTTTCTAGAGAACTTACATTTTTTTCATGTTTTGTGTTATATATATTATGTATATGAATTATGATGGTCATTTTTAATATTTTTTTTTAGTTTTGTGGATTTAGTTTTGTGATAAACTTTTACTTTAAGAAGGAAATATTCAGATGTAAAATCTAACGATGTTTAAAATATATGTTGAAATTGCCTGGTTTCCTGCTGGTTGCGGAGAGTCAGATCAATAGGAATCTATGGGCAATTAAGGGTTAGGCGGCTTACAAATACCGGGGCACCATGCTTTGTGGCCACACCCTCAGGCGAAGCCGTAATGACGAAACGCGTCAGTGCAGGACCATATGGCGGCCGGTATGTTAATCTACCTGTACGTGCCATTCTGCCGACGTATATCAGCGTGAGCTGGTCGGCAAGCGGTTAAGCGTACTGTACTAACTAGTGATGTGCTGAAAATTATCGGCCAAAAATAGGGTTTTCAGTGTTGTGCTGAATGAAAAAAAAAAAAAAGTGCCCTTAATGCTTGCCAAAACCGCCTGGGATATTACCTTGCTTATGGTGTGTTCTTCCATAGGTCACATGACTCAAAAAATGCATAAAGAATGCAACACAGGTGCATTTTTTATGCATTCTTGCCGCGTTTGTTTTTGGTGCAGTTTGCCAAATATGCAGCAAGCAGGATGTTTAACACCGTTTTAAAAGGTGCCAATAATGGCCAACAATACATTCATATTCATTTAAATTAATATTAATTAAAAAATTGAATATAATACAATTTTTTTTTTTAAACCGTCAATTTTGGTTTTGGCCAAGTGCATCCTGAATTGTCGGTTTTGCTACAGAAATTTTCATTTTGGTGCACCACTAGTACTAACAATATTTTTTATTCTGCCCACACACTTTAGGTTGATTGCTTACATTTGTGCAAATATGCATGGTACAACACATTGTTGCCAAAGTTGCCATTGCAAATATACACAGTATATATACATATATATATATATATATATACATACACACACATACATATACACACACACATAGTGTATATATATATATATATATATATATATATATATATATATATATATATATATATATATATATATATATATATATATATATATATATATATATATACATATATACACATACACATATGCATCAGAATAATCAAGACAAATGCACTAGATCATGTGAAACACCGATTTGTGATGAGAAACACCCGTTACCCACAGATGTCATCAATCATTTTTCATGTGTTGTACCATGCATATTTGCACAAATGTAAGCAATCAACCTAAAGTGTGTGGGCAAAATAAAAAAAAATAGTTTTTTTGACTTACCGTAAAATCCATTTCTCTGAGTTAATTGACAGATTGACAGACACAGCACTCCATTATTCAGAACCATAGGGTTATATCGCCCCCTACAGGAGTAGGACACTAGGCAGAAAAAAGACTTGGCTATGCCTATGGGCAGTCCTGGGTGGTATACATCCCCCTCTCTGCTATAGGCCTTCAGTTTAGTAACAAGCAGTGTCAGAAGCATCAAAACTCCATTAGAGGGATGGGTGCTGTGTCTGTCAATGAACTCAGAGAAATGGATTTTACGATAAGTCAAAAATCCCATTTTCTCTTTGGTTCATTGACAGACACAGCGCTCCATTATTCAGACCCATATGGACGTTCCAAAGCAGTACCAAACATGAGGGATGGGACAGCAAAAAATCCCAAGGCTAAGAGCCAAGATATATATATATATATATATTTGTAATTTATTTTATTTCTACCCACACATACACTTTAAAATATGGTCATAATGTGCAGGCTATCTTAGCCCTCAAACACTTTTATACTCGGCCTCTAGGAATTTTCCTAAATAGCTTCTCTGCTGGATGTAGAGTAAATAAAACATCCAGAATACCCCGAGCTGATGTTCCAAGTTTTGTTTATAGCAGAGGAGCTGATCCTTCCTGCTATTGTTTCTTGGAGGACAGCAGATATAATAGAAGGATTTGGTGATAAGGAAAGAAAACACAGCTCATCCATTCCCCTACTGACCTCAGTGCTGTTACTTGTCAGGCTTGTGTTCTCTATACTGTTGTCGTTGGCAAAATCACAAACGCAAAGCTTGTTTTTCACCACCAAGTGGAGCCCATTTGGAGGATCGGGGCCTCTGTCGGGGTTGATGCCACTGCCGAACACGAAACTTGCCAATGCGTGGTAGTGAGCCAGCAGTACCACCGCATGCACCAGCTCAGCCAGCGACCAATTGTTCTCTCCCGTCTTCACCAATTTCTGTGAAAGATGGAATAAAACTGGAGTAAATACATGTCATCTATATCCCAATTTTATAGTGCTGCCACCCTCTTTATAAAGTATCCCAAAGTAAATACCCAGGCAGGCTTAGTTGGCTTTTTAAAGGTGCTTAAATTTACGAACCAAAAATAATAGTTCTCCTGAAGTAGCTTGATGTGTGAAATGTGTTGAGACTCTTGTGAATATTTAACTAAAGTAATGATTGTGGACTAATTAAGACACACGCTATATTAACAAAAGTATTGGAACGCCTGCCTTTACACACACATGAACATTTAATGACATCTCAGTCTTAGTCCGTAGGGTCTATGGGAATGTTTGACCATTCTTCCAGAAGCACATTTGTGAGGTCAGGCACGGATATGGACGAGAAGGCCTGGCTCCCAGTCTCCGCTCTAATTCATTCCAAAGGTGTTTTATCGGGTTGAGGTCAGGACTGTGAAGGCCAGTCAAGTTCCTCAACCCCAAACTCACTCATCCATGTCTTTATGAACCTTGCTTTGTGGACTGGTGTACAGTCATATTAGAACAGGAAGGGGCCATCCCCAAACTGTTCCCACAAAGTTGGGAGCATGAAATTGTCCAAAATGTCTTGGTATGCTGACGCCTTGAGGGGTCCCTTCATTGGAACTAAGGGGCCAAGCCCAACCCCCCCCAAAAACAACCCCACACCATAACCCCCCCCCCCTCCATCAAATGATTTGGATCAGTGCACAAAGCAAGGTCCATAAAGACATGAAGCAGCAAGTTTGGGGTGGAGAAACTTGACCGGCCTGTACAGTCCTGACCTCAACCCGACAGAACACCTTTGGGATGAATTAGAGTGCAGACAGCGAGCCAGGCCTTCTCATCCAACATCAGTGCCTGACCTCACAAATCTGATTCTGGAAGAATAGTCAAACATTCCCATAGACACACTCCTAAACCTTGTGGACAGCCTTCCCAGAAGAGTTGAAGCTGTTATAGCTGCAAAGGGTGGGCCAACTCAATACTGAACCCTACGGACTAAGACTGGGATGCAAATTACATTTCATGTGCGTGTAAAGGCAGGCGTCCCAATACTTTTGGTAATATAGCGTATGCTGTACAGACTATTGGGTTACCTGGCTAAGGGGGGTAGCCTCACCAAAGAGGAGACATATTTGTTGTATTTTTGGATTATTTTATTCTGATGGAATAAGTACCGACTTGTGCATATTTGAAAATGTATAAATAAATATGATTATATTTTATGTTGTGGAGTCTTAGGTAAATGTAGGCACCCTAAAAACCCTAGTAAGTCCACTCAGGCATTTACATTCAGTTACATGTCATATATCAATCAAATAACAATAGAAGAAATATGGGCCAAGCTTTCAGATCGCAGGTCCTAAACAAGAAGTCTTCTCTTAAGAAAAGGCAGAACCATGAAGATCGTTCCTTGTAGATCTGCACCAAGGACTGCGAAGTTAAAACACATCCACAGCCTAGGGGCAGTTCACACCACAAAAACTCACTCCAGATGTGTTTCTGCATGTATATTTTTTTATGCATTTTTTTCCTCTTGCTTTTTCTTTTTTTTCCCAAGCTTTTCTGGGACTTTATGTAATGCGTTCCGGTGCTTTTTGTTGTTGCATTTAGATATGTTCCAGTGCGTTCCAGTACAGTTCTGTGCAGAAAGAATGCTGCATGTTCTACTTTTTCTGCACTGGAATTGACTGCACTGATGTAACAATGCCATTGGAACCCATATAATCTACTGTCCATGTGTTTTTGATGAAGAAAAAACGCACTGGGCTACATTTGGTATGAACTGGCCCTCAGATGTGTTCTGGTGTGTTTTTGGTGTGTTTTGCTGCGTTCCAGTACAGTTCTGTGCATGCTGCATGTTCTACTTTTTTTCCTGCACTGAAACTGACTGTACTGTGTGAACTATGCCATTGGAACCCCTATAATCTACTGTCCATGTGCTTTTGGTGCAGAAAAAAAATGCGCTGGAGTGCATTTGGTGTGAACTGGCCGTCAAGCTGATGTATGAATGTGAGTTAGGGACCTTAGAGTGTAAGCTCCTTGAGGGTAGGGACTGATGTGAATGTACAATGTATATGTAAAGCGCTGCGTAAATTGACGGCGCTATATAAGTACCTTAAATAAATAAAATAAATAAATAAATTATCCTACAGATAAACAGCCATTTTGGGCTTGTTTGTTCTCCAAGATATGGATACCACGGCATGCCTAGAATAGAGTTTGGGAAGCAATTATATTTACAACCAAGCATAATATAAATGATAAATAACAAAGAAAACTGGCCAATCAGGTGGCAGCCGAACTTACTCTTTCTCCATTTGGAACAATCTGAATCATTAGTGTATAAAGCAGAAAAGAAAGTAGCTGCTATGGGCAACAAAGAACAATGTTTTAGCCCAGGGGTCTCCAAACTTTTAAAACAAAGGGCTAGTTTACTGCCCTTCAAATATTAGGAGGGCCTGACTGTGGCCAGAGGAGGTAGAAAAAGCTCTGGCATCAGTGGGAGTAAACAATGTCATAGGCTTGGTGGTCAGTGTGAGTAAAAAAAAAAAATGACATTATTGGTGTCAGTGGGAGGAACAGTGCCCCATCATTGGCATCAGTGAGAGCATTAGTTCCCCGTTTCTGGTGTTAGTGGGAGGAATAGAACCCTATTGTTGGTGTCAATGGGAGGAATAGTGCCCCATCATTGGTGTCAGTGGGAGGAATAGTGCCCCACCACTGGTGTCAGTGGGAGGAATAGTGCCCCATCATTGTTGTCAGTGGGAGGAATAGTGCCCCATCATTGTTGTCAGTGGGAGGAATAATGCCCCATCATTGGTGTCAGTGGGAGGAATAGTGCCCCATCATTGGTGTCAGTGAGAGGAATAGTGCCCCATCATTGGTGTCAGTAGGAGGAATAGTGCCCCATCATTGGTGTCAGTGGGAGGAATAGTGCCCCATCATTGGCGTCAGTGGGAGGAATAGTGCTCCATCACTGGTGTCAGTGGGAGGAATAGTGCCCCATCATTGGTATCAGTGGAAGGAATGGTGCTCCGCCATTGGTATCAGTGGGAGGAATAGTGCCCCATCATTGGCGTCAGTGGGAGGAATAGTGCCCCATCACTGGTGTCAGTGGGAGGAATAGTGCCCCATCATTGGTATCAGTGGAAGGAATGGTGCCCCATCACTGGTGTCAGTGGGAGGAATAGTGCTCCATCATTGGTGTCAGTGGGAGGAATAGTGCCCCATCACTGGTGTCAGTGGGAGGAATAGTGCCCCATCATTGGTATCAGTGGATGGAATGGTGCTCCGCCATTGGTATCAGTGGAAGGAATAGTGCCCCATCATTGGTGTCAGTGGGAGGAATAGTGCCCCATCTTTGGCGTCAGTGGGAGGAATAGTGCCCCATCACTGGTGTCAATGGGAGGAATAGTGCTCCATCATTGGTGTCAGTGGGAGGAATAGTGCTCCACCATTGGTATCAGTGGAAGGAATGGTGCTCCGCCATTGGTATCAGTGGAAGGAATAGTGCTCCATCATTGGGGTCAGTGGAAGGAATAGTGCTCCATCATTGGGGTCAGTGGAAGGAATAGTGCTCCATCATTGGTGTCAGAGGGAGGAATAGTGCCCCATCACTGGTGTCAGTGGGAGGAATAGTGCCCCATCATTGGTGTCAGTGGGGGGGAATAGTGCGCCATCATTGGTGTCAGTGGGAGGAATAGTGCCCCATCACTGGTGTCAGTGGGAGGAATAGTGCCCCATCACTGGTGTCAGTGGGAGGAATAGTGCCCCATCACTGGTGTCAGTGGGAGGAATAGTGCCCCATCACTGGTGTCAGTGGGAGGAATAGTGCCCCATCACTGGTGTCAGTGGGAGGAATAGTGCCCCATCACTGGTGTCAGTGGGAGGAATAGTGCTCCATCACTGGTGTCAGTGGGAGGAATAGTGCCCCATCATTGGTGTCAGTGGGAAGAATAGTGCTCCATCATTGATGTCAGTGGGAGGAATAGTGCTCCATTATTGGTATCAGTGGGAGGAATAGTGCTCCATTATTGTTATCAGTGGGAGGAATAGTGCTTCATCATTGGTGTCAGTGGGAGGAATAGTCTCTCATCATTGGTGTCAGTGGGAGGAATAGTGCTCCACCATTAGTATCAGTGGAAGGAATGGTGCTTTATCATTGGTGTCAGTGGGAGGAATAGTGCTCCACCATTGGTGTCAGTGGGAGGAATAGTGCTCCACCATTGGTGTCAGTGGGAGGAATAGTGCTCCATTATTGGTATCAGTGGGAGGAATAGTGCTTCATCATTGGTGTGAGTGGGAGGAATGGTGCCCCAAGGGCCAGATAAAGACCAGCAAAAAGTCACATCCAGCCCCGGGCCGCAGTTTGGAGACCCCTGCTTTAGACGCATTAGAAAAAGGGGCAAAATGAAATGTTTTTTTAAAACACCGAAAAGGAAAGCACTGGGAGCCAGCTGGCGTGGGGGTAAGGTAAGCAACACTGCCTATTCTGCTCTCCCTAAATCTAACGAACATTTAACCGTTTCAGCGTGGGGGGGCTCCACCACAAGGATAGATTTTGTGTAATACCTGAAGCTTGGCTTTAAAGATGACTTAGCAAGCATATAAATACACAGATTAGACACTTAAGGAGGCGGTTTTACTTGAAAAAGGATTTGCAGTTCTGTCCACCCAGTCCTGAGATTTGCACAGCCCCATTGCACAGGTCATCCAGGAGAATACTATTACTTTATCTGTTACGTTGGTGTCACCTCCCCAGCCTGTTTGGCAGTTACGTCAGCCATACGTGGATTGAAATTTGGGAAGTTCAGCAGGGATCAGCTGAATTTCGATCCATGTATGGGCAGGCTGGTTGTACAGAAGTTGATATACTGATTGACTGCTGTACAACCAGCCTGTCAAATTTTCCCTGCTTGATCAGCACTGCTGGCTACAGTTGGCAACGCTGATCAGTGTATTCTAAAGGAGGGAAGTTTCCCCGCTGTCAGAATACAACATCTTAGCGGGGAGGATTTCCCCATCCACATCAAATGTCTGGATGGGAGAATTGAGACTTTTCTTCGTAAAAAATAAATAAAAAAACCACTCATCTATGGGCTTCTTTAGAAAGCTATTCCTCACTCTACTTGTGCTACCTATCAGCATGTACCTTGTTAGCACATTTGCACGCAGCACACCTGATTGGCGCCCAGTCTTGCCTCTCTCACCCTCAGTCTTAACTACGCTGTACAGTGGATAGCAAGGGGCTGATAACCAAGCTCACGTACCAAGCTCGAGCAAGTTCACGTACTTGCACTAGTTGCATTTACAAAAAATATACTTTCATTGGTTACTTAAATAATAGACATCTGAATTATATTGTATATCTGCCTGCAGCTCAGCGTTGGGCTCCATTCACACTTGTACGACTCCAAAGTTGCTCTGACTTTGGAGTGCAACTTTGGATTGGTGAAACTTGGATACGACTTTGGCTTTGACCAGTAATAATGGACAACTGTTGCATTGTATAACATTCAGGTAGGACTTTCATGCAACTTCTGAGGGTTAACATTGAAGTCTATGGCCCTCAAGTTGCATGAAAGTCGGACCAAAGTAGTTCATGAACTACTTTGAAGTTGCTGCAACTTTTTATTTTTTTTTCCAAACTCTTTATTGCATAGATTAACATCAAAAACATATACATAATGTCCAATACAGTAATTCCATATCAGTAATTATTACCTACTCATTCAATATGACCTTAATATTGTTCCCAAATCATTACCTTAACATCTACAGATAACATCACGTTCCTTCAATTTTATTTTAAATGAAATAATTTTTTCCTTATAACCCCTCAATCTAGTTTGTGTATCTTTTCTATCTAAGGTCATTGGAGAGTTACACCACATATCCCATAATACTTTTTGGGTACCCTTCTCTGTTCATACATAATCTTCTCATATGGTATTATCTGGTTAACCGCTCCGATCCATTGATTTATAGTTGGGGCTAGCGGTTGCATCCATCTTAATGCTATTTGTTTACGCACCATAAATAGTGTTTCTTGTAGCATAATCCTATTACACTCCGGCCAGTCTTCTACCTCCAATAGTCCCAGTACACATACTCCCAATCCTATTACACTCCGGCCAGTCTTCTACCTCCAATAGTCCCAGTACACATACTCCCAATCCCATTACACTCCGGCCAGTCTTCTACCTCCAATAGTCCCAGTACACATACTCCCAATCCTTTTACATTACGGCCAGTCTTCTACCTCCAATAGTCCCAGTACACATACTCCCAATCCTATTACACTCCGGCCAGTCTTCTACCTCCAATAGTCCCAGTACACATACTCCCAATCCTATTACACTCCGGCCAGTCTTCTACCTCCAATAGTCCCAGTACACATACTCCCAATCCTATTACACTCCGGACAGTCTTCTACCTCCAATAGTCCCAGTACACATACTCCCAAATCCTATTACACTCTGGCCAGTCTTCTACCTCCAATAGTCCCAGTACACATACTCCCAATCCTATTACACTCCGGCCAGTCTTCTACCTCCAATAGTCCCAGTACACATACTCCCAATCCTATTACACTCCGGACAGTCTTCTACCTCCAATAGTCCCAGTACACATACTCCCAATCCCATTCCACTCCGGCCAGTCTTCTACCTCCAATAGTCCCAGTACACATACTCCCAATCCTATTACACTCCGGCCAATCTTCTACCTCCAATAGTCCCAGTACACATACTCCCAATGTGTATGGCACTTGTCTACTGGTAATATTAGATAGCTTGTCTACAACTTGTTTCCAATATTCAGCTATTTCAGGGCATGACCACATACAAGTGCATAAAATCTGTCTCTGGTTGATGACATCATATACAGTCAGATGAGGTAATTCTTCCAATTCTATACATTTTTTAAGGAGTAAGATATGTTTGATGAATAATATACAGTTGAATTAGCTTATTATTAATAGCGGGAGAAACTCCCATGTGTGAGGAGCAAATCCTCCCCCATTTCTACTCCGTCACACCAGGGAGTACATCCCGCCATCTATCTCTTACTTTAAGTGGTATATCACTTAGCTTAGCCCTCAACAGCTGGGAATATAAAACCGATATTAAACCTTTTGGTCCCTGCGACCGCAATATACCTATTAATGGATATTTAGATACTTTAGGGCAGTGGCCTTCAACCCTGTCCTCAGGGCCCACTAACAGGCCAGGTTTTATGTATTACCTTGGGGAGATGCAGACTAGAATACTGCAATCACTGAGCAGCAAATGATATCACCTGTGATGTATTTCAGTTATCGTGCAAACCTGGCCTGTTGGTGGGCCCTGAGGACAGGGTTGATGACCACTGCTTTAGGGTCTTGACGTCCAAACTGGGAATGAACCATGTGTCTTAACTGTAAATATTTATAGAAAAATGTATGAGGTATACCATATTGTTGTCTCAAGTTTTCAAATGTTCCCTATCAGGAAATGCCCTTGGATGTTCTATAGAGGGGTTATTCCACATGGGGGTCTCTTGGGTGGTATCTCCAAAGCCCATTATTTTTTTTAACCTCTTTCCATACTGCTCTGGCCAATGTGACTATAGGTATCTTTACTCTAGGCAAGCTGGCAGCCTTGGTTTCCAATCTAATTATTAGGTCCTAGACCTGTAGTATCTCTAATAAATATCTTTCCACCCCATTCCTATGCTCTTGCGTCACATATGTCCTTAGATATTTCAGTTGTCCTTCTAAATATAGATAGATATCCAGAAGTGCAAATCCAGCATCCATCTTTGGTCTTTGTAATGTCGTTAACTTGAGTTTGCATCTGCCCTTAGCCCAGATGAATTGGAAATGTAACTTTTGGAATAGAAGTTTTGGAAGGGTTACTGGGGAATGCAAAAAAATATATAAACACTCGGGCAATATAATCATTTTAATGAATCCAACTCTTACTGCTACTGATATAGGTAGTTTCTTCCATACTGCCAACTTTTCCCTAATATAGTTGCTGTAGCTTTAAGTCGCACATATATGAATGGTTATCATTGGAAAGCATGGGGAACTACTTATCATGCAACTTTGATATCCACAAGTGTGAATGGAGGCTTAATCAACTTCTGTGTGTTACACTTCGCACACTTTTGTCCCATGCAAATTGTAGCAGATATGAAAGCCTGAGGTCCCTGGCATGTTCACACACCTGTATGTGCTCTTTTGTGATTAGCCAAGGCCTGTGTGCAAGAAGCTTGTTGATTTCGTTAAGGTTTTTCAGCCGCTGAGGCACATACTCCAGGCCATTCAGCCATTCCGATGATCCCCCTGTATTCAAGAACTCGTCCACGTGCATATTTATCAAGTACGAACACTGATGTCGTGCTGCAGCCTACCAAGGAAAAATACAACCATGACAGTTAAAGCGTTATAGATTTATATACAAACATATGATAATGAGAATGAAATAAAAGGAACCCTCCCACTCACTATTAAAGTAAATACACACCGATCAGCTATACCTTTATGACCATCCAACTAATATTTAGTAGGTCCCCCTTTTGCTGCCAGAACAGGCCTGACTCATGGAGGCATGGCCTCCTGTAGACCTCTGAAGGTGTGCTGTGGTTATCAGGCATCAAGCTGTCAGTAGCAGATCTTTTAGGTCCTGTAAGTTGCAAGGTGGGGTGTTTTTTTTCTGCTTCCAACATATCAACTTCAGGGACAACATGTTTACTTGCTGCCTAATATACCCAACCAACTTTCAGATGCTGTTGTAATGAGATAATCAATGTTATTCACGTAAACTTATCAGTGGTCATATAGGTATGGCCGATCAGAGTAAATAATTCACAAACAAGACAATGAATGTGCATTCAAATGAAATCACTGTGATCACACCAGACAACATCCACCATTCAAAGTACTATGGTACTTTTAAAACAATCACTGTACTTTTACAAGACATTGGTTTAGAGCGCATATTGCAGACAGGCTAAATGACAACACATTGCTTCCATAGCATAGGTCTGATTATGGCTCTTACGGCACTGGAGGTTTACACTATATTGTCAAAAGTATTGTGACACCTGCCTTTACACACATGAACTTTAATGACTTCCCAGTCTAAAGCCTCGTACACACGATCCGATTGTTGGCAGGGGATTGTGCGATGACAGACTATTGGCCTAAAATCCGACCGTTTGTACACTCCTTCAAACAATTGTTGTCCAACTTTCGGCCAACAAATGTTGGATGGCAGGCTAGTAAATTTCCGGCGGACAACGGTCTGTTGTCAGATTTTTGTATCGTCTGTACACAAGTCCGTCACGCAAAAGTCCAACGTACAAACACGCATGCTCGGAAGCAAGGACGAGCCAGAAGCGGTTGGTCTTGTAAACTTGCGTTCATAATGGAGAATTAACATTCGTGACGCAGCAAATTATGAAATCTCCAATTGCAGCGCACAATTCTCTTCTTCTTTGATGGGATAATAATGAAGCTGCTTTGTTGGTGATACTGATGGAGTTATTGCAAACTAATTTTCAAAGGTTTTTTTTTTCTTCTAGTGACATCAAGAATAATATTAATATGCTTGTTGTTTTATTTTTTGTGCAAGTTACTACAACACCATTATCCCGTAGTTTTTAAGATCAAAGATACAACTATGTTGGTGTCCCTTGTTAATTTTACATTGTATTTTTTAAAATGTAACTGCCTACTCCCAAACTGTCATGTGAAGTAAAACACATAGCAAAGTATTATTCTACACAATGTTTTTATTGTGCATTAAAAAAAGAAAACTTTAAAGAGAAGGAAGAAAGAAAGAAGAAAAATTAGAGATGCTATCTGCCATCCAAATATAAAGAACTTAACCAAAAAAGTGCATTATTTGCATACAAAAATATAGAAAATATAACAAATAAAATCATTTAAATAAAAAAAAAAAAAAAAAAAAAAAAAAAGGGGGTAGGGGTGCAAATCCCCAGACCAGCGGCCTTGTTGGGGGTCTTGTGGCTGGTATTGCCTCTGACCGCCATACTGCTGTGGTGGGTGGCTTGGCTTTGGAGGTGGTGGATGTGGGGCCACAAAAATTGCCCCTCACTCCCTTGCGTTTCTGGAAGAATGGTCAAACATTCCCATAGACACTCTCCTAAACCTTGTGGACAGCCTTCCCAGAAGAGTTGACGATGTTATAGCTGCAAAGGGTGGACCAACTCAATAGTAAACCCTACCGACTTAGACTGGGATGCCATTAATGTTCATGTGTGTAAAGGCAGTCATCCCAATACTTTTGACAATCTAGTGTATCTGTAAAGTCCCTTGGTGTTTCTAATGTGCTTTAAGTTATCTATCAGAGCCACACTCTACTAACAGTCATTTTGTAACAAACTGTAAAAGATATATAGCAAGGAACAAAATAACAAATTAATCTTACATAAAAAAAACTCTGAACATTTCCTAGCTGTTATGTGTCATCACCATTTCTACTCTTGTTTTAACCATCCCTACCAGTTCCAAAGGCTATGAAAACTGTGACTTTATCTTTCTCTACATGTGCTCTTTCCAGAAAGACTGATTGTTATCATGCAAAGCTTACATAAGGCATACATAATAGCGCATTCAAGTCAGTGTAATTTTTTTTAAAAAAAACTGTGATCAGTCTGAGCAACAGAGATTCATGTTTACAGAGAAGCCCAATCAAGGGACTGGCTGTATGCTCCTATGCAGGTAGGTTAGGCTGTGGGAGAGTCAGACCCGGTTGGTGCTAGCAACAGAGATAAATTATAGAAAATGAGAGAAAGGAGGAATTGGAGAGAGAGGCAAGAAAGAACTAAAGAGAAGAGGGAGAAGCAGGAAAGAAACTGGGGTATGATAGATTGTAAGAGAACTGGAGAGGGGGAGAGGTAACCGGAAAGAGCAAAGAGAAACTGGAGAGAGAGGTGAGAGAGAAACTGGAGAGATGAAAGAAAACATGAAAAATGAGAGAGAAACTGGAAGGATGAGAGAGGAACTTGGGAGAGGGGAAAGGAACTGGAGCGACCAGAGAGAGAATTGGACTGAAGAGAGAGGAGCTGGAGAGTTGAGAGAGAACTGGAAACATGAAAGAGAGCTGGAAAGATAAGAGTGGAGCTGGAAATATGAGAAGGAAACCGGAGACGAGAGAGGAGCTGGCAGGACGAGAGAAGAGCTGGCAGGTTGACTGATGACTTGGCAGGGCAACAGCGGAGCTGGGGGGACGATGGAGGAGCTGGAAAGATGAGGGAAACTGATGGAATGAGAGAGGAGCTGGCAGGATGAGAGAGGAGCTGGCAGGACAACAGAGGAGCTGGCAGGACAACAGAGGAGCTGGCAGGACGACAGAGGAGCTGGAGGGATGAGAGAGGATCTGGAAAGATGAGAAAAGAACTGGAAACATGAGAAAGAACCAAATACCTGACAGGTAAACTGGTGAGATAAGAGAGGGGCTGGCAGGATGAGAGGGGAAATGGAAAAATTAAAAAGAACTGGAAACAGGAAAACTGGAGGGACGAAAGAGGAGCTGGCTGGACGAGAGAGGAACTGTAGACAAAAGAGAGGAACTGTAGAGAAAAGAGAGAAACTGTAGAGAAAAGAGAGAAACTGGTGAGAAGAGAGAGAAACTGGTGAGAAGAGAGAGAAACTGGTGAGAAGAGAGAGAAACTGGTGAGAAGAGAGAGAAACTGGTGAGAAGAGAGAGAAACTGGTGAGAAGAGAGAGAAACTGGTGAGAAGAGAGAGAAACTGGTGAGAAGAGAGAGAAACTGGTGAGAAGAGAGAGAAACTGGTGAGAAGAGAGAGAAACTGGTGAGAAGAGAGAGAAACTGGTGAGAAGAGAGAGAAACTGGTGAGAAGAGAGAGAAACTGGAAAGAAGAGAGAGAAACTGGAAAGAAGAGAGAGAAACTGGAGAGAAGAGAGAGAAACTGGAGAGAAGAGAGAGAGAGAGAAGAGAGAGAAACTGGAGAGAAGAGAGAGAACCTCGGGTATGAGCTAGATTGTGAGAGGACTGGACAGACCGAAAGAGAGAACTGGAGAGGGGCAAGAAAGAACTAGAAAGCGAGAACTGGAGATGGAAGGAATATAAAGGAAGGGAGGGAGGAAGGGAAGGAAGGAAGGAAGGAAGGAAGGAAGGAAGGAAGGAAGGAAGGAAGGAAGGAAGGAAGGAAGGAAGGAAGGAAGGAAGGAAGGAAGGAAGGAAGGGGGAAAAAAAAAGGAAAAAAGAAAAGGAAAAATGTGACGGTGTGTATAAACTTTGCTATCCATAGCTAATCTCTACCTGTGATTCCAGTTTTTTTTAAAATTTATGACAACCTAAACATTGAACAATATATCAAAGTATTGTGTGTAAATAATAAAAACTTTGTGATAAAAATCAATCTCCAATATAATGAAGAATGTGAACTTTTTGAAGACTCAACAATGTGATCTTGTAATCAGTTTTTGGCTTTCCAGTCTGGCTGCTTAACATCCGAGTTCCAGCCTCACGGTTACCTGCACAATTCCATGGATTTGTTCTTGGAGCTCTTTGGATTCCCTGGATCATTTTGGAAATCTGCTGATCGGGCTATACTCGCTTGATTGAATTGTTGTCGCTGACATTCGAGTCCACTATTTCCGGTAGGAGTGTATACCCCTTATCTCGGGTGGAGGACACACTATCCCTGATGCTCTACATGCTGAGGTCTTTGTACCCCACTTCTGAGCAACAACTTTTCGTGGTGGACTCCATATATGTTTACCATAGGATTGTTTCACCTTTGGGACTTTCTCACCTGTGTTTCCACTCATTATATACATGTTCGGTTTTATATTCATTATATTTGGGATTGACTTTTATCAAAGTTTTTATATTACACACAATACTTGATATATTGTTCAATGTTTATTGTTTTATATTTTTAGGGCTACATTTTTCACTGATCTTTTGCATTGAATTTTTGTCACATTCTTATGTAGCAGCTGTTCATTTTTCTTCACTAATTGAGTTATAATTATTATATTACAGGATTTATACAGCGCCAACAGTTTGCGCAGCACTTTACTACATCTGGGAAGACAGTAGAATTACGATACAATTCAATGCAGGAGGGATCAGATGGCCCTGCTCGTTAGAGCTTACAATCTAGAAGATAGCGCAGTACTATCCCCTATCCACATAACAACCTAAACGCCTAATATCTGCCATGGTACAATGCAGAGGAACAGGATGTTTTTTCCTTAAAGAAGAACCAACCCCACTGATTTAACAGTTACATTCAAGGCACGTCCTTTGGTGATAACTGTCACAGTTACCAGTGTGCTTATGTCAGCTCTTAACCAAAAATTTAGGCCGCCAAATGGCTGGTGTCATAGCTGATCACGTGGGGCACCATTGCAACGGCAGGTCTAAACAGATGCCAAGATTGCATCGTCCTCAGCTGTAATGGAAAGGAGAGTGTGATTCCGCTTGACTATTAAATCTTACATGAACTTTTAGCTTAAAGCAGCTAAATGCTTTCCAGGGGCATGAAAAAAGGTGTGCAAAGTCTTTTTTTTTTCTAGAAAGTAGCCACAACCTGAGCAGAGAGAATGACCTTTGCTGTGTGGAAGCAGTGGTCTCTCTACAGAAATCCGACCTGTGCCCCCTGGTGAATCAGAGCTTTCCAATAAGGAGGAAGCATGAGCTTTTCTGACTGCAGTGCTAGGTCTGACTCAGTAGGGGGATTGTCCGACCTCCACCGATAGATCACTGCTTCCACACAGAGAACAAGGGTCCTTCTCTACAGCATGCTGGCAGGGGACAGGCTTTTCTACGGCAGCTCTGGCTGCTTTCTTAAGAATATGAACTGTAAGACTTTTCACATCTTGTTTTCATACACCTAGAATGCTTTTAGCCGATTCTGTTTAATTAAAAAAAAAAAGGGCTTTAAGTGATGTAGTAATTGTAAAATTATAAACACAAATATTTCATTATATGACAATTTTACATAATAAAATCATAGTGGGGTTCTTTAAACCCTTCCTATGTGGATCCTAAAGCCAGAAGGCGGATTTGGATTTCTTGATCCTATGAATGCTGTAATTGGCCATCAGTGGTCACATGGCCTATTCTTGCAGGTGTCTTGCCGAATAAGTTCCTTCGGCGGATAGGTTCCCCCCCTGTACTGCGCAGGCGCAGCGCCTGCGCAGTACGTAGTACTGTTGGCCGCCGGAGATAGCCGAAGCTCAAACGCTTCGATCAGCTGTACACGGCGCCTGCGCTCTGGGTCCAGATTCCTTCCCCTCTATCCAAGTGGACCTAGAGGGGGAATCTAAAAGTGCGGAGCGCAGCGAGGCCGTGCCCGAAGCGTGGCGAGCGAAGCGAGCCCGCGAGGGGCCCTCTTACAGGCGCCGTGTACAGCTGATTTTCAGCTGTTCCGCTTCGGCTATTTCCGCCGGCTTCTACTGCGCATGCGCAGTAGAGGGGGAACTTATCCGCCGAGCGGAACTTTCTCGGCAGAACACAGGCTCCCAATCGTAAACAGAGACTAGGAACTGTGCATGACAGCTCGGTCACTGTGCTGGGAGTGCACTGTTAGCATGATATCTGCACAGATACCTCAGCTCCCATGGACATATATATGCACATATGGTGTGCACATATGTGTTATCTTGTCGACAAGAGTTTTAATAAACAAGTTAGCTTTTTCAAAGGGTTAAGGGTCCAAGTAGTTAACAGGAGATTGTTACCGTGCAACATATTTTGTTTATTATACAGCAACTTGAAATGCAATAAAACATTTACAAAATTCAACTTTATTAAAGGATGTAAACATTTATATTTTAATAAAGCAAAAAAACGTAAAATAAATACTTGCCATGATAGCAATGTAGTGTCTGTAATGATAAGGCAGTGGTCCGTCCATACGTAGCATATAAAACTGCGTGCGGAGGAATGATTCCAGATATTGTGGGTGGAGGCTCATGACTCGTGTGATGTTATCCAGGCGCCCGGACGTGCTGTACTCTTCCACCAATCGGTTAACGAGCGTAACCACATCATTGCTTTGGCCAAACTGAATGAGAGAAGAAGAACACTTGAGACATATCTTTACACAAGCAGTCCCCATAACCTCCAGAACTACATAGAAAGGGAAAAAAAAAAAAAACAGTCACATTCAGCAGATTCCTTCCCGAGGTCTATGCTGCCAGTGGACAACTATCCAAACCCTTGTGTATGATATAACAGAATCATGGATAGTAGAAAAACTGAAAATGAACCTTATCAAATCCCGATAATTCTGATCACATTTTCAAATATACCACTGATCCAGAAATTCTGACATTACCAGTTACAGCAATGTGTGTTTCTAAAACCTAGAGGGTTGCTTAAATGTAAATGAGCTGATCTATTAAAGTATTTACTCAGAATAATTTCCCGTCTGTATCTCTCCATCCTGAAAGTACATCTAAAGCTAAAACTTATTTTTTTAGCTTTGGATAGAGTATCACAGAATTAAAACAGCTTTCAGCCTTTATTTCCTGTTGTCTTTGGATTCACTTCCAGTTCCAGAGATACAACAGGAAGTTAGAGGAAATCTCTTCAAAGTGAAGGGAAATTAACTTTGAGTGTCACCAGAACATGTGTCCATATTAGAAGATTCCTCTTTTGTTCCTGTTCCAGTGGCAACTGTACATTTTTTGATTTGTTTTTCCTGTCCTCATGATTGTGGTCACAAGGATAACTAGAGAGGCACACAGACTGAAATAAAAGCTCATCCACAGTCTATCCAAAGCCTAAAAGAGAATTTTTGGTTTTAGATATACAGTATGTTAAAGTGAACTTATGCCCAATCTACGTACAATAAAGTATTTACTAATTCTAAACAAACACTTTAAAACAAGGCCACATTCACCTCTGTAGCCTTAGGTAGTGTGGAGAAATTAATCTCTTAAATATTACAACAGAGGCACTGAAATCACAGCTCCTTTCCTCTTTCTATAGAGAGCTGCATCTTGGCCAGATGACTAATGTAAACAAATGGCAGGCGTTGTATGCTGTTAGAGACCACCCGAAACCTGAATTCAGAGCTTTTAGGGCTCCAGCCCATGACTGCCATATTTAGCAGTGTAATATAAATTTGGCTCATAAAGAAAATGTTGGCTCTTGCATCTACCTTGGTGGGGATCCACCTGACTATTACACACCTAAATATAAAAGGGGACTAATGGGGAAAACAGTTGCAAATAAATGACTGTATGAAGTCCATAAAAGTCCATAGAATGGCACTTGAAGGTAGCCCAGTGGAGATGAGAAGCAAACTCTGGAAAAGGCTGGGAAAGGAAGCACAAGGCGCCACTCTAAGTGCGGTAAGTTATTCAATTTTAATAAGCAAATGGTGCAAATGTACTCACAAGAGTAGGTGAAAAGCGTTTCACACCAACAGGTGCTTAGTCATAGCTAAAGAGTTACACATACATACTGGTATATATATATATATATATATATAAATATATATTTTATATATATATATATATATATATATATATATATATATATATATATATATATATACACACATATACATATATATATATATATATATATATATACACATACACATATGCATCAGAATAATCAAGACAAATGCACTAGATCATGTGAAACACCGATTTGTGATGAGAAACACCCGTTACCCACAGATGTCATCAATCATTAATCAATGAAAGTGTTAATACCATTCTGACATAAAGGTCAGCATTTAAATGTATGTGAAGTAAAAAAACAAAACACAAACACATACTAGAACACAAAGTTCTTGTATGAAAATAGCTATATGTGCTATAATAATAGCTATATGTGCTACAATAGCTTTGTACACGGCTTTGAGGAAAAACAACCATAGAAGCCGTGTATGTACCGTGGAACCAACCTAATTTGTACTGGTAAAATTACACCGTGCAAAAAAAGGGAGTGAAGAAATAAATAAAAGGAAAGTGGAGGAAAGGAGGAAAAAGAAGAAGAAAAACATGGGGGGACCATGAGCAACAAAGATCACAGAACCCAAAATATATGTATGGAAAATATGTAATAAACGTACAAATCGTGTACATAAACATATACATATATATGGTAGCACTACAGAAATAGTTTGACCCCCTATTTTTGGAGGAAGCCAAATCCAACCATACATATGGACATATTGGCTAGCCAACCAAAGCAAACCCCACCATGTACACATGTATGTGCAACAATAGGCCATCAACACTTGTATAACATCGGTACAGTGTACCATATCTCCCAGTATCTAGGGATGGCATATGGGGACATAAGGCACGAAAGGAGGGGGGGGGGGGGGGTTGGGGGAAGAGGAGGGAATGGATGCTCCTGAAAAACAAAGCAGAGCACATAGCTGACACAGAGAGTGATGTTTTTTCCCTGTGGAATCTGCAGGACTGAGCAATTCGTTTAACAGCTCCATTCCTGCTCTGCACTATTGGAGCTTTCATTCATGAATTACTGTTATGTGTGCATTAAATGGAAAAAAAAACACCCCTTTAAACATTTTTGCCCTTATTAATCCTCAGCGTTTGAACCCCAATTAGTTATTTTCTACATCTTTATTCCCCTAGTGTTGTTTTGATTTTTTATTGTTTCAGTGTAAATGTTTTAAAATTAGCATTCATTCATGTATCTAGCACCACGTTTCTAAAAATGCTTTGTCCCTAACATTATTTACAAAAGGGCCAAATTGTAGAATAAAATTAGTATATATTTTTTTTTTAAAAACACAAAAGGGGAAAATTAGCCCTGCCATATTTTTTTTTTTTTACCCTAAAATTCCCTTATTATTCTTCCCTTTCCTTAGCTTTCTTTCATGGCTGTAAATTTGCATAATTTTTTTTTGTAGTTCTGAATTTAACAGCTTGATAGGAATGCACTTTGGCATCCTCGCCTTGCGTGTCCATTGGATCTTGTCTCAGAAGTATCCTAAACAGTATGAAAAAAGCAGAGATTTGACCTTAGTTGGTGCCGAAGGCCAGATGCTGGTGTAGACTCAACTTTCCAAAGAGAAACTCATGCAGTAAAAGCTCCCAAATGAACCACAAGTATAGTAAGTCTTTCACATCCATGATAGAAATTGAGGGAGGCAGACTTCCTAGCCTTGAGCTAGAATCCCAGATTCCGAGATGCCCCTATCCCTTGGAACCTGGTTTTTAATAGCCATGCTGGTAAAGAACATGTTACCCCAACATTTCATATTCCTGATGTGTGTCTGTGGTAGCATGAACTTTTATATCCTGTTCTCTTTGTAATTCTTTCCTTGGTGTGAAATACCTGGTGATCCTACCAGCCCCCTTGCTCTACTATTTCAAACTGACCATGCTAGGCATAAGAGCATATTCATCACAACGTGGTTATTTTCTGGTTGTGCTGGGATGCTGGGAGAACAGCCTTCCTGTCCTCCAATGATCAGACTTGTACTGACACACACAGATTTGGTCGATTCCATCCAGAATTTGTGGACCAGAATAAAGACATTCAAAGCTTTGAGGTCCAGGATAGGTTTGGGAACAGTGAACGGCTTTGACTAAAATCACTGGAACCGCTCCATGGCAAAGACTGGAGTTATGACACCATGTACATAGGGCCCAGAAGAGCCCTTTAGTATGTGAGGAGACACAGGAAGGTTTGAGGGGAGGGGGCAAGGGAATAAAACTTTTTTGTAGCCTTGGAACAGCCCTCTCTCGGATCCAAGCATATGTACTGCAATATGCCCAAGGTAAAAAGTCATCTCTGCAGTCTGAAAAGTGGAAACACACCTACAAGAAAAGGAAGGTATTTGGCAGACTTGGAGTGCTGGATGGGTTAGAGGTCCACATTGCTGAAGTTGAGGAAGTGGAGAAACGAAAGGTTCTCTTCTTGACAGTCAGAGAGGGAGACAACTTCACAGTCGGCTCCTTAGGAGTGCTCTTACCACCAGTAACATCCTTAATCAGAACATCTAGGGCTGGTCCAGAGAGGTGTTGCCCCTTGAAGGGCATGTGGATCAAATGCTTGTTACAAATTAGCTCCACATTCCAGGATTTCAGTCGAAGTGCCCTGTATGTATGTACTGATAGGAAACTCATTTGAGAGGTTTCAACTGAAGCTCAATGCCCCAGCCACCTGCTCTGCGCTTCCACGAGCACAGGATCAATGGTTAAATCATTTTTAAAGATTTTTCAGTCAAACAATGTCTGAAAAAGTAACATCACAACCTGCACTAGGTGCAGGGCCAGGCCTGCCAATAAGAACAAAGTTCTGATTTCCAGGAAAGCAGATGCATTCTCAACTGGAATAGTAGTCACCTTGGTAATGGGGCAAGAGATATGGCCAGATCCACAGAAAGGATAGACCACTTATCAAATGGATATAAGGCCATCAACCACTTAGGGGGAGCAACCAATCTATTAGGGCACTTCCAATCTTCATATAGAAACAGTTGTAAAAGCAGATTCAAAGGGTACTGGCTTTTACTCCTAAGGGGTCCTATATGTCCCAAGGCTGAAAAACAGCACTAGAAGATGCAATGAACTCATCCTCTAGTTTCAGATTGGTGCACACACCATCAGTTAGGGCCAAAACGCTGTCTTTTTACCTGGGAGTAATAGCAGTAGACTGACTCATCAAGGGTAAGCTCTTCTGACAAGAACTTGAGTGTTGCTGGAGATAGCACAGGAGTGCGATTTTGGCCTCTAATATCAGAGTTTGCACATAACTGGGTAAATTGTGTCAAAAAATCCTTCATAACCACAGTAAAAAACTCAGCTGAGAGGGCAGAGGACCCAGCTACACTTCAGAGAGCCTAGGAGGACTTCAAAGATAAGAGAGAGAGAATAACAGGAGAGAGCAACATGACTCCATGATGCAGAAATCAGTAGCTGCCCTGCAAGCAGCCACCAACTTGTTAGTAAAAAGTGATCTGGGGGCACCCAGGACAAAGAGGACTGTCCCCATGTCTAGAATCAGACATGATGCAGTGGCAAAGCAGTTAGGCAACTTACAGGCTCATGGTAAGAGGCAAGGACTCAAGTACTTGAGAAACCCTGGTATGGGTCAGTTACCGGAGGGTCAGGAGGCGGCCAAAGTCACTATAGACAGGCAGTAGAAATAAATCAAAAAAGAGAGGTCCATGTGGCAACAGGAGCTGCAGCAAGGTGATGCTTCAACATTGTATGACAGCAACTGGAGCACAAAGCTAGTGGGCGTGACACTTCACTCAACGGATGGCATCAGCACTCAGTACCACAGTGTTAACCCCTATCATGGCAAATGATGAACATTGGCACCTAGCAACCAATAAAAATGAGGGAGCTTCCAGTTCTTGGCCTAACCAGCCGAGTCAGGGCAAGTACAGAGGCACCTCTAACCTAACCAGAACTAAGCCTGTGAAGAGCCCCAGGTGGAATCCTGTGCCAGAAGGTAATTTCCAGGCTAGGCTGGCTGGGAACGACCATGCTGGATAGCTTCTGACTGGAGGGGAAACCTCCAGCAGGAATGTAGAGAATAGTCTTGACTATAAAGAACACAGATGAAGAAAGGACATTCATCCTTCTGGGACATTAGCAAACAATTGAAGCAAACTTGTAGTGGAAGGGGGCAATACCCTGGGCTGGCTTACAGGTTTTGTTGTTTGCGAGTGTCCAAGCCTCCTGTTGGCGGCAGTATAACCCCAAGATTAAGACACCCTGTGTCCTGCATGGACAAGAAAAATAGACTTTTCTTTTTTATTTGCCAGCATTAAAATATCAGTTATGAGTCATGTCTCCTTTGTAAACAGCATTACTTTCCCTAAGAATCCAAGTGTCAGGAATGAGGCCAAAGGAGTGTCTGTATTTTTTGAAAAAGCATATTTTAAATGTTGCTATTGTTTAAACACACAGTTTTCTAAATGTGGTTTGGTGGTTTTCCTTTTCAAAAAAACAGAATTTTTTTTTCTTCTATTGGGGATAAAAGTGAACCTATTATAATCTCACAAAAGTGGTGCGACTGCAGGGAGGGTATTGTTTTCAATTAGGCAGACCCAGTCTGGTAGAGTTTCTGTGAGATAAAAGAATCAGCAACACACAAGTACTGTACTGCACTCACAAGCCAGAAATAAAACTTCTTTATATAATAAGCAAAAAAGATTCCCATGAATGCATACATACAGTATATAATAATCCAAACTATACCCAGAAACAGTTTTTGAACATGGTAAGATACAACCATTAAGTGTTATCAGCCATGCTTGAGTTTTGGGGTTCAGAACCGGACATCCCTGCCAATCGGCAAAAGAGCCCAGGGGACCCATGGGTTTTCCACTTCGTAAATGAAAACCAAAGTTCGTTTTTAATCTTTTAAACTGTCCATGAAGTAGACCAGTGGTCTCCAAACTGCAGCCCTTTGCTTGCCTTTATCTGGCCCTTGGGGCACTATTCCTCCCACTGACATTAACAATGGAGCATAATTCTTGCAACTGACACCAAAGATGGGGCACTATTCCTCCTATGGACATCAATGATGGGGCACTATTCCTCCTATGGACACCAATGATGGGGCACTATTCCTTCCACTGACTCCAATAACGGGGTACTAGTCCTCTCATGGACACCAATAATGGGGCATCGTTACTGACGCCAGGACATTTTCTACTCCCATTGGCCACAGTCTGGAAGTCTGAAGGATAGTAAACTGGCCCTTTGTTTAGAAGGTTTGGAGATCCCTGAACTAGACTACTTTACCAAACTTATGTGGACATGTCTGCCAATTATTCAGTTTAGGTGTTTCAAGTGAAGGGTACATCTTATGCCGCGTACACACGGTCGGACTTTCTGTCCTACTTGGTCCGGCACACTTTCTGACGGACTTTGTCCGCCAGGTGCGCCGGACTTTAAAACGGACGGACTTGCCCACACACAACCGGACTTTGCGGCGGGCTAAGTCCGCCCGTTTTTCCGACGGACTTTCGCCGGAGTTACGGCGGACTTTCAGAACAAGTTCGTTCATTTTGAACGTGACTCAGTTCGGACAAGTTCGTTCATTTTGAACGTGACTCAGGTGCGACGGGACTAGAAAAGGAAGTCAATCTTGCCGCTTTTATCCGCGAGATTGACACCTTGCGAGCCCCATCGCGGGGCATACCAGGCCCTTAGGTCTGGTATGGATTAGAAAGGGGAACGGAAAAAACGGTGTGGGGTCCCCCCTAACATCCATACCAGACCCCGATCCGAGCACGCTCGTCCCCACCCCTTTCCTGACCGGCCAGGCTGCGTGTTCGGATCGGGGTCTGGTATGGATTTTAGGGGGGGCCCCACGCCGTTTTTTCGGCGTAGGGGGGGTTCCCCTTTATAATCCATATCAGACCTAAGGGCCTGGTATGCCCCGCGCTTGCCGCAATAGGCAAATTTGTTTTTTCTATTGCAGCGAGCACGAAATGCAATACCCTGCCCTCGCGTCGTATCTGGTCCGTTGGACGGAAAGATTTAAAACATTTCAAATCTAGGTCCGGCGGGCTTTTGGGAAAAAGTCCACCGGAAAAGTCCGCCGGAGCTTACACACGGGCGGATTGTCCGGCACACTCTGGTCCGCCGGACCAAGTATGCCGGAAAGTCCGACCGTGTGTACGCGGCATTAGACATTTGTGCACTTCCAACCCTGCTGAAACAGCTTGGAGAAGGCCCTTTTCTGTTCCAATATGACTGTACCCTTGAACACAAAGCCAGCACATTAAAGACGGCGTCTGGGGAGTCTGGTGTTGAGGAACTCAAGTGACCTGCACAGATTCTTTTCCTCAACCTAATTAAATATGTTTGGGATTAACCAAAATGCCGATTGCGATACAGGTCCTCTCAAACAACAATCAGTACCTGACCTCACAAATGTTCTTTTGGCTGAATGGACACAAATTCCCAGAGACATACTCCAAAGTCTTGTGTAAGGAGCTTTACCAAAAGAGTGGAGGCTGTTATAGCCACAAAGGGAGCCAATTCCATATCAGTGCCCATGGCTTTGGAATTAGATGACCAACAAGCTCATTTAAGTGTTATGGCCATGTATTACATAGAATAAATCATATGTACAAGTTAGCCAGCACCCCTGCCAAATAGCATAGCTAGGTCTGGATCTCCATATCACTGAAGCAGTACAGCTGAGCCAAACCCCCAAGCTAAGTGGTCAAGGAAAGTGCAAAGCCACACTGATGAAGTCATCGCACCTGCTCACCAGTGGTGGCTGGTGCTCCATTTTTTTGTGGGGGGGGAGGGGGTGGGAACCCCCCCTGTTCTGTCGATCCCCCTACCCCCCTGTCACTTGCTCGCTCGCCTGCCCACCACCCCAGCACTTTCCCCATCTAGGTCACGGGCAGCTTCGGCTCTTTCCTGCGTCTCCTCCTCCTCGGCGGCTTCACGACGGCTTCCCCTGAGTCTCTTCCTCAGTGGCCAATACGGTCGCTTCTCCTCTGGGAAAATCGGGTCTTAAGAACCGCTTCCTGATTGGCCGGAAGGAAAATCAGGAAGACAACAGCGAATATTAATTCGCTATTGTCACACAACTGGGTGGGCTCAGGGTGCAGTGCTCTGCGCCCCCAACCCCACCCTCTTTTTACACCAATTAGAGCCTCAGGCTCTAATCATGCGCTTCCACAGAAAAAAAAAAACAGCCCATTGAAATTCATGCGTCATACGCCCTGCAAGTAGATTAAGGGTGCATGGATTAGGGGGGCGGCGTCCCTTATGGATGGGTCTCCACTGCTGCTCACTCTTACACTTGTAATCTCTAAGTGTTAGATTGGTTGCACTGTGCAATGTAGTAGAATTACATGCAGCAGATATAAGAACAAACTCAGGTACTTAATACAGCTTTACTTAAAAATAATATAATTTATTAAAGAGGAGGTCCAGTCAAAAAAAAAAAAATTAAAAGTCAGCAGCTACAAATACTGCAGCTGCTGACTTTTAATTGGACATTTACCTGTCTCAGGGTCCAGCGATGCGGGGGATCGAAGCCCCGCTCGTCTCCCCCTCCGTTCAGTGGCGCCGGGCTGTGGCTTCACAGCCTGGCACCCACTCCGCATGCGCGAGCGGCGCCGCGCGCCGTGATTGGCCGCTCAGTCACCTGGGACTTGTAATGGGTCCCAGATGATTGACAAGAGGGAGGGAACAGAGCTGAGCCCTTCCTGTGCCTGGGGGGAAGTGATGTCACCAGCCCAGGCACTGGAAGAGGCAGACTACGAGGGACCCCCTAGCAACAGGCATTTAGAGGTAAGTTAAAAAAAATATATATCCAAATGTTTTTTTTTTTTTTTTTTTTTTAGGATTTTTCATGTAGTTTTTTTTTTTTGGGTGGAACCCCACTTTAAGCACAAAGCATTAAAGAGTGATTCTTAAACATGGATCTGATGTTTAGCCTTAATACTGTGCTCCCTGACATTGAAAATAAAAAGAGATTTATCATAGCACACATTAATTGTAATCCTTGTCCCTTTACAGCCCTTCTGGGAGTATTTTTAGTTAGAATATACACACAGAGCCTATATTTTCCAACTGACTGGATCTGCAAGCTCAGCAGGCCTCTCACTTTACTAGACAAACCCAGTGACCCCGATCACACAGAAACCAGAGAATTACAGAGCGCCATGACTGAGACAGAAGGGAGAATGCTGTATATCAAAAGGCAGCTCCTGCCTCTAATTTAAAGGGTATGTCCAGCCAAAACTTTTTTTTCTGGCTTTGGATACAGAAGGGAAATATTAGAACAAATTTTTTTATGCTGTCAGGGTGCCGCTTTGGCTATGCAGCTATTGGGATTTAAACTAAACACAGATGAAGCATGCATAGAGGAAATCCTTTAGGCCCTTTTCACACGGGTACCACCGTTTGGCGGACTCCGCTTGCTCAGCGGGGGTCGATCCGTTGATGCCCGTGGAGCAGGTGGATGACAGGTCCGTCTTCACACACTGTGCAGAGCAGAGACAGACACAGTCCTGCTCTCCTCTATGGGGAAATTGGGTGAAAATGGGCCGCCAGTCTGTTTTCATCCGATCCACCAGACGGATGGAAAGTAGGACCACCATCCGTCAGAATTTTGCAGGCAGGATGGGATAGCGGTGGATGTCAGCGGACATGACATCCGCCGCTCCATAGGGGAGAGTGCAAAGACCGATCAGGTCCGCCTGAAGAACTGACAGACGGACCTCATCAGACAGGCCGTGTGAAAAGGGCCTTAGGTATCAAGTCTTTAAATATGATAAACATCCTCATTTGATCCACCAGTCTGTGCTATATTGTATTTTATTGTACCTATATTGGTTTGAGAAAGAGGCAGCCCCTCCTTGAAACGTATAACCACGGCCACACACGACACTTCCTGAGCCACGTGCTCTCCACCATCGTCCATCTCAGTGTTTCTCAACTCCAGTCCTCAAGGCGCACCAACAGGTCATGTTTTCAGGATTTCCCTAAGATGAAACGGCTGTGGTAATTACTAAGGCAGTGAAACTGATCAAATCACCTGTGCAAAATAATGGGAAGCCTGAAAACATGACCTGTTGGGGCGCCTTGAGGACTGGAGTTGAGAAACACTGGTCCATCTTGTGGTCTCCCAGTGCTTTCCAGGATTCCCATCCACATCCATAGGCTCCAGCAACATCTGGATGAATAACGGACGATCGGACCAACATGAGGTGGAAGATCCACATTTTATAAGGCTCTTAACCCCTTCCGTGATTTGCTACTTACATAGTTTGCTTTTTATTCACCTATTGCTACATTTAGGCTGGCCATACATGCTCGAACTTCGAAAGAATTTTCTTTTGAAAATCAGAAAATTTGGGCGTTTTGTGATCCGATGGTGCCACCATTGATTTTGAAATTCGACCAACCAAGCCTTCAATTTCACCTCCTGTTGCTACAGAAAAGAATTTTCGTGGCTGGGAATCTTCTCTTCTTTCTGGGAATTTTCTTTTCTTGCGCATGCACATTTTTTTTCGATTACATTTCTCGCACGATTCTCCCATCATTGATTAGAAAATCGTTAGTTTTTAAAAAAATTTCCAGCATGTCCGATTACTCAAATTCGATGGCCGCACGTAAGTTTTTTTTTATCTATCTGGAATGTAATATTGTACTTTCACCTGGCATATAGCATTAAAGCCGAACTCCAAGCAAAAAAAAAATGCAGAGATGAAATACCTATCAGGGAACTACTTTACCTACGTAGCAATGTGTTTAAAAATTCTGTCCAGCCTGTCTAGAGGTTTATACAGCTCTGCCACACAGCAGAGGTCTGTCTGATGTTTTTTTCTCTTTTAGATGTAAATAACATTTAAAGGTTTGTCCCTCTGCCAGCCTGTGACTGGACTAGGCCTCTTGCAAACTGCAGCTTGAAAAAGCTCAGTACAGCTTATTTTTTTTTTTTACTGAGCTAAAATACAGCCCATTAATTTTAATGTGCCTTTGCACATTACAAGTGTTTACGCGCCTGAGTGCATTGGCACATTACAATTAATTGGCTGTATTTTAGCTCAGTAAAAAAAAAAAGCTGTACTGAGCTTTTTAAAGCTGCAAGAGGCCTTAATGGAGAAGCAACTGATGAGCTCATCTCTCTGCTCTCTCCTCCTATCAGTTTGCCCCTGTTAGCACATGAGCACTGTGGCACACTTGATTAGCTGCTTGTGCTGCTTCTTTCCCCACCAGTGGAAGCAATACTGTACAGGGACTGATACCAGTTTAAAAAAAAAAAAGAATTAAAGAAGCGTTAAAAGAGAAGTATGGGTTTGTTTTCTTTCTTCCATTATACTTCCCTATCTGTCCCCCCGGCGCCTCTCCACTGAGAACCGAGCTATCAAACATCGCCGATGGCTCGGTTCTCACAGCTCCTCGAGCAGAGAGCTGCTGACTGTCAATCAGCATCTCTCCACTCTGCTTCCTCCTTGCTGACTGGAGCGCCGAGCTGTGGAGGGGCGGGGAGCGGCCGTCTCAGGCTCTCAGCGGCTCACTGAGAGGCTGAAACGGCCATCAGTCCAGGCACCTGGTGGATCCAGACCTTACTGTCGGGATGACGCGGTGCCTGGACTAATTCCAGTGATGTCAGCAGAGAGCGGACTTCAGTCCGCTCTCTGCTGAAACCAGGTCACAGGAGTGCAAAACAAATTGCACTCCTGTGACCCATAGGAGAAGCCCAGCCAAACGAGCTCAGGCTGGACTTCTCCTTTAACCACTTGCCGACCAGCCATCATCGTTATAAAGCCTACCATTGGGCATTTGCCCTTGCATGGGCATGATTAATTCTTGATGAACATTTTGTAACCTAGTTTTTATGAATACGCAGTAATTTCTTTGTACTCATCCACTTTGTTTAAGAATAAACGTAATCATTTTTTGATATATGTGTTAGATCACGCACCTTCCATCTCCTTTTTCACTCCGCCGTCGTTATACAGCGGCAGGTCGGCTCTCCTGCGCAAATCGCCGTACTTGTACTTGCTCCCGCAATCGCCTAGTACAGCGGATCCCCATTCTGACAGGGGACATCTCAGATATCTGCTGTTCCCAGTGATCCAGAACAGCCATCTCTGTCATGTCCCAGTAAGCCCATCCCCCACACAGTTAGAACACACCCAGGGAACACACTTACCCCCTTAATCGCCCCCTAGTGTTAACCCCTTCCCTGCCAGTGTCATTTTTACATTGATCAGTGCATTTTTATACCACTGATCAATGTAATAATGTCACTGGTCCCCAAAAAGTGTTGTTTGGGGTAGGATTTGCTTGCCACAATATCGCAGTCCCGCTAAAAATCGCAGATCGCCACCATTACTAGTAAAAACAAAAAAAAAAATTAAAAGTTCCTAAATCTATTCCATAGTTTGTAGATGCGATAACCAATATATGTCTATTGCGTTTTTTTTAACCAAAAACATGTAGAACAATATATATCATTTAAACGGCTTTAAATATCATCTCTACGCTGATGACACCCAAATCTATCTCTCCACCCCCCAGCTCTCTCCATCTGTCTCCTCACGCATTACCAACTTACTAGCAGACATATCAGCCTGGATGTCACATCACTTCCTCAAACTCAACCTATCCAAAACTGAGCTCATGATATTTCCTCCCTCAGGTGCCACCCCCCGGTTTTCTCTATCAATATCAATGGCTCAACTATCAACCCATCTCCCCACGCCAAGGTCCTTGGTGTAATCCTGGACTCTGAACTAACCTTTCGACCCCACATACTATCACTATCCAAAATTTGCTGCCTCAACCTCCGCAACATCTCAAGATACGCCCCTTCCTAACCAATGTCACCACAAAGCTTCTAATCCACTCCCTGGTCATCTCCCGCCTCGACTACTGCAACTCCCTCCTCATTGGCTTACCTTTAAATAGGCTATCCCCACTTCAGTCCGTCATGAATGCTGCTGCCAGGCTCATCCACCTCACAAAGCGCTCAGAGTCTGCTATACCCCTCTCTGCCAATCCCTCCATTGGCTGCCACTCAGTCACTGAATTAAATTCAAGATACTAACTATAACTTACAAAGCCATCCACAACCTGGCCCCCAGCCACATCACTAGCCTAGTCTCAAAATACCAACTTAATCATTCTCTTCGCTCCTCCCAAGACCTCCTGCTCTCAAACTCCCTTGTCACCTCATCCCATGCTCGCCTTCAGGACTTCTCCAGAGCCTCCACCATCCTCTGGAATGCTCTACCCCAATCCGTCTGATTTTCTCCTACTTTAGCCACTTTCAGACGATCCCTGAAAACTCATCTCTTCAGAGAAGCCTCTCTGGCCCCCACCTAACAACTGTACATTTATCTTCTCAATCAGCACATCACCCACAGTTATTACCTCTTGTATCTCTTGACCTTCCCTCTTAGATTGTAAGCTCTAAGGAGCAGGGCCCTCTGATTCCTACTGTATTAAAGTGTATTGTATTTGTACTGTCTACCCTCAAGTTGTAAAGCGCTATGCAAACTGTTGGCGCTATATAAATCCTGTATTATAATAATAATAATAATAATAACAATATCAGCCTAAACTGATGAATACAATTTTTTATATATTTTTTTGGATATGTATTATAGCAAAAAGTAACAATTTTTATTTTTTTTTTTCAAAATTGTTGCTCTTTGTTTGTTTATAGCACAAGAAATAAAAACCGCAGAGGTGATCAAATACTACCAAAAGAAAACTCTATTTGTGGGAAAATGAGGGCGTCAATTTTGTTTGGGTACAATGTCGCATGACCGCGCAATTGTCAGTTAAAGCGACGCAGTGCCATATAGCAAAAAATGACCTGGTCATTAAGGGGGCAAATCCTTACAGTCCTTAAGTGGTTAATGAATACAGAGCTGAATTAGTTTGTGTATTTTCTTATATTATGAAGCTTTACTTAACTATTACTTCACAATATGTGAATGAGCACATTAGTGTATTAAAGGTTGGGTTTTAAAGTTGCCTGGGATTAATCCTTTTTTTTTTTTTTTTTTTTTTAACAGAATGAAATTATTCTTATATAATATAATTTAAGAGCGCAAAGCTGTGACAAATATTTTGTGCATGAAGCTTGATCCTATCCCTTCACCACTATCACGTTACACCGCTCAGTGTTACCTCTTTTTCAGGTATAAAGGCACTTGGTCCTCTTGATGGTTGAGAGGTTATGATTTTCTTATCCTAAAATAGAATGGACAAAAGGGCTTATAATATACTGAATAAAAGGTAAATATCTTTACTGACCACTATAATCAGATACTGAAACATGTTTACGATCATAATGAATGTGTGTGCATAGAACATATAAATGACAATGTAATTTTACAACTAGCAAAATAGAGAAGGGCTCTGACCAAAAAGTGATTTGAGTTACAGGTGGAGTTTGGTGGTCTGACTCACCAGCTGGCTTATAACTATCGGGTACTCCTGCAACTACATCCCCAAAAACATAGCCTATGGCCCTGTTAGGGCCCGGATATACGTGTGGCCCTTGCTGCAAGGGGAAGCAATGTGTGTGTGTGTGTGTGTGTGTGCTTGTGTGTGTGTGGTTGTGTGGTTGTGTGTGGTTGTGTATTCAAAATAGAGAAGGGCTCCGACCAAAAAGTGATTTGGGTTACAGGTGGAGTTTGGTGGTCTGACTCACCAGTTGGCTTTTATAACTCTTGGGTACTCCTGCAAATACATCTCCAAAAACATAGCCTATGGCCCTGTTAGGGCCCGGTTATACGTGTGGCCCTTGCTGAAAAGGGAAGCAGTGTGTGTGTGTGTGTGTGTGTGTGTGTGTGTGGTTGTGTGGTTGTGTGTGGTTGTGTATTCAAAATAGAGAAGGGCTCTGACCAAAAAGTGATTTGGGTTACAGGTGGAGTTTGGTGGTCTGACTCACCAGCTGGCTTTTATAACTCTTGGGTACTCCTACAAATACATCTCCAAAAACATAGCCTATGGCCCTGTTAGGGCCCGGTTATACGTGTGGCCCTTGCTGAAAAGGGAAGCAATGTGTGTGTGTGTGGTTGTGTATTCAAAATAGAGAAGGGCTCCGACCAAAAAGTGATTTGGGTTACAGGTGGAGTTTGGTGGTCTGACTCACCAGCTGGCTTTTATAACTCTTGGGTACTCCTGCAACTACATCTCCAAAAACATAGCCTATGGCCCTGTTAGGGCCCGGTTATATGTGTGGCTCTTGCTGCAAAGGGAAGCAATGTATGTGTGTGTGGTTGTGTATTCAAGAGAACCAGTCATTTTCTCTCCAGGAGGCAAAGGGACAGATTATCTTTATTGTTACTTTATCTTCCTGCAACAAGGGGAGTGAGATTCCACATCTGTGAGTCAGAATCTCTTGGAGATAAATTTTATAATTGTAGTCCCCAAAACACGAGAGGCCAGGGGGATGATCCAACCCACCACAATTTTTCCATAACCAAAATATCAATATAAAGATAAACCTTTAAAAATATTTCATTTATGAACATGCAATGGTTTCAGTAGCTTATTGTTATATATACAGATGTAATTGACCAACTTTATTTGATTATATAATTATAAAAGTAATTCATTCTAGCACATTACATTAAAAACTCTCTGCCTTCTACATCTGATGTCAAATCTCTTTAAAAGCAGGAGGTAAATCCTTACTGATTGACATTTTGTTTAAATAAGATGTCATTTTATAAAATACAAGCTGTTTTCACTTTCTTATGCTGACTTTCTGCAGCCCACTTGCAACCACTTCCTGTCTGCATGCACTCAAGTGACGGTTGCATTGCAGGGCAGATTTCCTGATGGTGACAACAGCAGGCCCTAAGCAACGTATACCGAAAAAAGCCACTTGAAGTCACCACTAGGAGCCTGACTGAAGGGATAACAATGCAGGAGTACAGTTTGGAGACAAGGACAAAGCGTTGTCACCCTGTAACAGGAAGTGCCTTGCAAGGACCTTCATGGCAGGACCAGCAACTATTATTTTAATGACTGATGCAGATTTTAAAAAATATTGAACATCAATTTTAAAATGACATTAACATGTTAAAGCTTATCTGAGATTTTAGTGGTTAGGTTTTACACTTACTCGAGCTGAAATTTTCGATATTGAAATCATCAACTTCATAATGAGCCAGTCATTGGCATTGTTCTCATTTTGGATTTCTAAATTCTATTCTGGTTCTGGGTTTGAATAAACTATTAGATGTTGTTCAGAAATAATAAAATTGAGACTGGAGAACCTTCTTCCTTAAATTTGTTTTCTTTTTACTGCTTGTATAGTCAATTTTAAATTTAGATCTGGATGAGCTTTTCTTACTGGTATTTATTACATTTCTTTATTGAGTTTTTTGTACTGTTTTTTTCTGGTCCCTCTGCTTTTTTTTTTGTGTCCCGCTGTGTTCTTTCAAATTTACAATGTTCTGCAGAATACCTCCACAACCTAATTCAGCCATTCTCAACCAGGGTTCCATGAAACCTAGGGTTCCTCCAGAAGTTGCAAGGATTCCTTGCTCTAAAGTCTATAGGCTGCCGTGCTGATCAAGCAAGATTATAGCGAGAGGGCAGTTCAACAATCGACTTCCGTTCAACCACAGTGTATTGAAATTCGACCAGCCCTTGGTAAACCCGCTGATTTCAACCCCTGTATGGCCAGATCAAAGGAGAACTTCACCCTAAAAGAGACATCCGTTTCATGTCCTTATTGTCCCCTTCTACCATATTTGGCACAATAACATTTTTTTTTTTTGGGAAGCAGGTAGCTAGTTTTGACAGGTACCCGCTCGCCTAGTTTGGCCCACACCTCTCTGTGCCCACAGCCTTTTGGGACAGGTCACAGGTCCTAGTAGGCTGAAGGACCATCCACAAAGTACAGCACAGCTCACGCATGCAGAGTAGAAAGCCGGCTGTGAAGCCGCAAGGAGTCACAGCAAGCTTGCCTTAGTAAACATGCCGGCACCAGGGACCTGAAGACTGGTGGAGAACCAGCCTAGGTGAAGACAGCACTGAATCCCTGGGCAGGTAAGCGTCCTTTTATTAAAAGTCAGCAGTTACTGTATTTGTAGCTTATTACTTTTCTTTTTTTTTCTAGAGTGAAGATCCTCTTTAACAATGCATTGCCAGCTGTCATATAATGTAGTCTCCATCAACTCAGTTGCCATCATGACTTCCAACAAGGCGATGTACTGGGATAGATAGTAACATGGGGGTCATAGCGAAGAGACGTTTTATTTCAATGTGTGTATCAGAGGCCCACCATGCAAAGCTTCCTGTTCCTCCTTACTGTGATATCTGTTGTGTCTACAGGGAATTCTGCAAGTCACAATGCTAGAGTTCTGTGTCTGCTGAATATTTGTAACAGGTGCTCGCATACCACAAACCCACAAGATGTTATCTGAGATTAAGAAGCTGCAAACTGCGTGTCATTCCAGGTCGCTGTACTTTATTCTTTCTTTTTAACCACAGAAAGGTGTGTCTGAGCCGTCCAATGGCATATGGGCCTGTGATACACCTTCAGCTAGTGATCTACTGATTAACAGGATGGGGAGATGTGAAGTCACCAGCATTCCAATAAAATGAAAAAAAAAAATGTATATCACACACACTTACCAAAAGTATTGGGACACCTGCCTTTACACGCACATGAACTTTAATGGCATCCCAGTCTTAGTCTGTAGGGTTCAATATTGAGTTGGCCCACAACTTTGCATCTATAACAGCTTCAACTCTTCTGGGAAGGTTGTCCACAAGGTTTAGGAGTGTGTCTATGGGAATGTCTGACCATTCTTCCAGAAGTGCATGTGTGAGGTCAGGCACTGATGTTGGACGAGAAAGCCTGGCCCACAGTCTCTGCTCTAATTCATCCCAAAGGTGTTCTATCGGGTTGAGGTCAGGACTCTCTGCAGGCCAGTCAAGTTCCTCCACCCCAAACTCGCCCATCCATGTCTTTATGGACCTTGCTTTGTGCACTGGTGCGCAGCCATGTTGGAACAGGAAGGGGCCATCCCCCAAACTGTTCCCACAAAGTTGGGAGCATGAAATTGTCCAAAATGTCTTGGTATGCTGACACCTTAAGAGTTCCCTTCACTGCAACTAAGGGGCCAATCCCAACCCCTGAAAAATAACCCCACACCATAATCCCCCCTCCACCAAATGATTTGGACCAGTGCACAAAGCAAGGTCCATAAAGACATGAAGCAGCAAGTTTGGGGTGGAGGAACTCGACTCCTGACCTTACCTTGATAGAACACCTTTCGGGATGAATTAGAGCATACACATGAGCATAGGCGAGTTCATGTACGTGAAGACCTTCCTCCGGGTTTGGGGCCCCCCTGCTGACTCATGCTGTAATTGGACATAGCACGAGTTTGGCAGCCGATTTCAGCCAATGATTTGGGCTGAAATCACCTGATTGGCTGTGTCCAATCACAGACAGAGTTACGTGCTTACAAAAACAGCTCTATGTACAGTTAACAGCGATCTAGCTGTTTCTTCTCCCTGGAAAGCAGGGGGGAAAAAACAGCCAGTCCCAAAAGCAAAAGCAGCACACATTATACACTGTTTGGCACACAGTTAACCCCTTCCCAGACAGTGTCAATAGTACAGTGCCAGTGTAAATTATTAACACTGATCAATGTATTAGTGTTACTAGCAACATCAGTGTCAGATAGTGACCCTCCCAGGGCAATTGCCAGTTGAAGTAGTGCAGTGCTGAATAGCAAACAATGGCCTGGTCATGAAGGGGATAAAACTTTCCAGAGGTCAGGTGGTTAAAAAAAAAAAAAAAGTCCTGAAGGTAATCTTACACTTATACCTACTAACAAAATCAACTCTTATGTAGGCCAATCTACTTGTCATGCAATGTTATTATAGAAAAGTTTAGGGTTCATTGATAAGTCAAAGCCTAGATCTGGTTTCATCTTGATTTGCAACACAGAATATTAATTTAAAAGGAAAAAAAAATAAATGAAAAAAAAAAAACAACTTATAAAAATGTTGCTTGTACAAGAGCACAAAGGATTCTGGGAGTGGGAGAAATGCCAGTGCAACTTTACAGTCAGATCAGATTACAGAGGTTGTGACAAGTAACTTATTTATCTCTACAAAAAAGGCTGCATTTTCCTCGGACGGGAGTGGGTTCTCGCTAAAGCGAGCTTTCACAATAAAATGAAACAAGCTGCGATTTGGCCTCATCGCTTGACAAAATGATATCATTGCACAAACCGGAGGCTCAATAGCACGAGTTCCATGACCTTGGCCTTGTCACAATGTACAGATAAAGCCCAATGCTTCTGAGAGCTGCAGATCTACTGTAACGGCTTAACCCCTTCAAGAGTGTATGCCTAAAAACCTATAAGCTTGGTATTTATGAAAGTTCATAATAAAACTGAGCCTTTGACTTCATAGAATAAGGCCACCCCACCCCCACAATATGTGTCTCTATTGGAGTGGAGTGAATAAGGCTGATGGTCCCTCTTCAGCAGAGATCATATGACCAAATGCCTACGCTGCAAGTCACATGACCAAAGCAGGAGGCAGCTCAGAATTGTTCCCCCCCCCAGGAAAAATTTCAGTTCCTTATTAATCCATGAAAGCCCATTCACACTGAAATTATGTGGTAAAGCTTTACAGAAATGTATGTTTTACTGCGTTACCACAATTCTGTGCAAATAGGGCAAAAAAAAAAAAAAAAGGACTGCTCTTAGGCTATTATCTGTGCTAATTGATTGTTTTTCACTGGTTTAAAAAGAGTAAATACCACAAAGATGGCTATATTGCGCTATTTAGTGGTCAAATCAGATATTTTGCTATTTAAATCAATGAAAAGTATTCAACCAGCAAAGGATAGCCTAATAAGATTCGTTTTTTGCTGCCTTACCATGGAATGACTGTACATGCACGTTCACTGGGCAAATTGTTATGCAATATTTTTTATTAAAATGCACCCCAATGTGCTGCAGTGCCAATCATTTAGAATAGCAACCCAAAGCATATATATATATATATATATATATATATATATATATATATATATATATATATATATATATATATATATATACATACATACATACATACATACACACACACACACACACACACACAGTAATATATATATATATATATATATATATATATATATATATATATATATATATATATATATATATGTATATGACTTTTTTTCTCCGAGAATAGGTGCAGGAGCTGCCCCCTTCTGTGTCACTTATTATCTCCGCCCCCTACCCACCTCTGAGCACCGTGGTTTTATCCCCTACCCACCTCTGAGCACCGTGGTTTCATCCCCTACCCACCTCTGAGCACCGTGGTTTCATCCCCTACCCACCTCTGAGCACCGTGGTTTCATCCCCTACCCACTTCTGAGCACTGTTCCTTGGTTTTATCCCCTATCCACCTCTCAGTACTTCCCCTTTTAGAGAGTACAGAGCCAAGTATAATTTTGTGGTGCTAAGTAATTTGTATAAAATTTGTTAATGATAGCAAGAAAAGTAGTAAAATAGATTACCCACAGCCAACAGCAATAGATTCACTCAGAGACAATAACCCCCCCCCCCCCCCAGCAATAATGGACCCCCACAACAAAATACCACCTAGCATCAACAACAGATCTCCCAGCAGCCAGCATCAATAGACTATCCAGCAGCCAGAAACAATAGACCCCCTCCATCAATGGGCGGCACAGTGGTGTAGTGGATAGCAATTTTGCCTAGCAATAAGAAGGGTCACTGGTTCGAATCCCAACCACGACACTACCTGCCTGGAGTTTGCATGTTCTCCCTGTGCCTGCGTGGGTTTCCTCCGGGTACTCTGGTTTCCTCCCACACTCCAAAGACATGCTGGTAGGTTAACTGGATCCTGTCTAAATTGTCCCTAGTATGTATGAATGCGAGTTAGGGACCTTAGATTGTAAGCTCCTTGAGGGCAGAGACTAATGTGAATGTACAATGTATATGTAAAGCGATGCGTAAATTGATGGCGCTATATAAGTACCATAAATAAATTAAAAAAAAATAAATCAATAGTATATCTCTTCCAGCAATAATTGACCCACAAGCAACAATAGACTGCCACTCAAAAATAGATCCGCCCCAGTAACAACAGACCCTCCAGCCCACCCCAGCACCCCTTGCCATTACATACAATAAGTGCTGGAGGTGCCGGAACTGCGTTCCAGCTGAAAAAATGCTCTCTCTCTCTCTCTCTATATATATTATATATATATATATTATATATATATATATATAATATATTATATATATATATATTATATATATATATATATTATATATATATATATATATATATATTATATATATATATATATATTACAGTAGATGTCAATGTGCCTGCAGTATAGCACAACAAAGCGTACATAGTGGTGCACTGCTGAAAATGCTGCAACTCCGTAAACATGATTCAGTAACTGCCTATGGTCCAGCAGTGTGTCATGGTGGCCTTGAACTTCACTGCTCCTACAATAGTGATTTTGGTCAGCTTTCCCTGAAGAGCTCATTAGCTCGAATCTACATTGTACAACACAGAACTGCAAAATCTAAAAATCTCAGAGGATAAAAAGCTGGACCTGCGGCCTCATTATGATAAACCTTGGTCTTAGTTCTTGTACTGCAGACAGAAGTCATAAACCAACTAAACATTATCTGGACAGAAGCAATTAGGTACCTCAGTTACCAAAGCAGCTCAAAGCAAAGCAGCCCTGTTAGCTAAAGAAAATTGGCTAAAAAGACATCCCTGTAAAGGAGAAAGTAAACAATCGCCTCTCCACTGTCTGCACTGATGTTCCCTTAAGAAAAAAATCAATCCCTGAAATCTGCTCTGACTGTCTGATCTCCTGTGTCTTCTGCTGCATGGATTGAATCCACTCACCGACCTTTACAACACTAATGTGTGCTTTAGTGGTGCTGTCCTGACCTCAGCGATTTACATACTCCTGACCTCTGTGTGCTACATCCTTCTGCACTCTGCGCGCTACAGGTATCAGACCCCTGACCGCTACAGCCGCCTGACTTCTCCACGCTACCGCCGCCTGACCTCTGCACGCTACCGCCGCCTGACCTCTGCACGCTACCGCCGCCTGATCTCTGTGTGCTACATCCTTCTGCACTCTGCGCGCTACAGGTATCAGACCCCTGGCCGCTACAGCCGCCTGACCTCTACACGCTACCGCCGCCTGACCTCTGCACGCTACCGCCGCCCGATCTCTGTGTGCTACATCCTTCTGCACTCTGCACGCTACAGGTATCAGACCCCTGGCCGCTACAGCTGCCTGACCTCTACACGCTACCGCCGCCTGATCTCTGTGTGCTACATCCTTCTGCACTCTGCGCGCTACAGGTATCAGACCCCTGACCGCTACAGCCGCCTGACTTCTCCACGCTACAGTCGCCTGACCTCTGCACGCTACCGCTGCCTGACCTCTGCACGCTACCGCCGCCTGATCTCTGTGTGCTACATCCTTCTGCACTCTGCGCGCTACAGGTATCAGACCCCTGGCCGCTACAGCCGCCTGACCTCTACACGCTACCGCCGCCTGACCTCTGCACGCTACATCCTTCTGCACTCTGCGCGCTACAGGTATCAGACCCCTGACCGCTACAGCCGCCTGACTTCTCCACGCTACAGTCGCCTGACCTCTGCACGCTACCGCCGCCTGACCTCTGCACGCTACCGCCGCCTGACCTCTGCACGCTACCGCCGCCTGACCTCTGTGTGCTACATCCTTCTGCACTCTGCGCGCTACAGGTATCAGACCCCTGGCCGCTACAGCCGCCTGACCTCTACACGCTACCGCCGCCTGACCTCTGCACGCTACCGCCGCCTGACCTCTGTGTGCTACATCCTTCTGCACTCTGCGCGCTACAGGTATCAGACCCCTGACCGCTACAGCCGCCTGACTTCTCCACGCTACAGTCGCCTGACCTCTGCACGCTACAGCCGCCTGACCTGTGCTCGCTACAGCCGCCTGACCTCTGCTCGCTACAGCCGCCTGACCTCTGCTCGCTACAGCCGCCTGACCTCTGCTCGCTACAGCCGCCTGACCTCTGCTCGCTACAGCCGCCTGACCTCTGCTCGCTACAGCCGCCTGACCTCTGCTCGCTACAGCCGCCTGACCTCTGCTCGCTACAGCCGCCTGACCTCTGCTCGCTACAGCCGCCTGACCTCTGCTCGCTACAGCCGCCTGACCTCTGCTCGCTACAGCCGCCTGACCTCTGCTCGCTACAGCCGCCTGACCTCTGCTCGCTACAGCCGCCTGACCTCTGCTCGCTACAGCCGCCTGACCTCTGCTCGCTACAGCCACCCGACCTCTGCTCGCTACAGCCACCCGACCTCTGCTCGCTACAGCCACCCGACCTCTGCTCGCTACAGCCACCCGACCTCTGCTCGCTACAGCCACCCGACCTCTGCTCGCTACAGCCACCCGACCTCTGCTCGCTACAGCCACCTGACCTCTGCACTCCATGCTCTGCACTGTGTGTACTACATACATCTGACTTCTGCACTCTGCATGCTTTCAATCTCTCATAGAGTTTTATGCAGGCTACCAGCAGCAGGGCTGGGTGGTATGCCCGTGTCTTCTGCCCAGATCCCAGTGTTCACGAGGCCTCATTATACACTGTTGAAAAAAAAATTAAAGAAACACTTTTTAATCAGAGTATAGCGTCAAGTCAATTTCAGCTGCTTTGGGGTTAATGAAATTAACAGGTATACTAGATGGGCAACAATGAGATGACCTCCAAAACAGGAATGGTTTTACAGGTGGAGGCCACTGACATTTTTTTTAGCTACTCATCTTTTCTGACTGTTTTTCACTAGGTTTTGCATTTGGCTAGTGTCAGTGTCACTACTGGTAGCATAAAGCGATACTTAAACCCTATAGAGCAGTGATGGCGAACCTTGGCACCCCAGATGTTTTGGAACTACATTTCCCATGATGCTCATGCACTCTGCAGTGTAGGGAAATGTAGTTCCAAAAAATCTGTGGTGCCAAGGTTCGCCATCACTGCAGAGGTTGCACAGGCAGTCCAACTTCTCCAAGATAGCACATCAATACGTTCCATTGCCAGAAGGTTTGCTGTGTCTCCCAGCACAGTCTCAAGAGCATGGAGGAGATTCCAGGAGACAGGCAGTTACTCTAGGAGAGCTGGACAGGGCCGTAGAAGGTCCTTAACCCATCAGCAGGACCGTTATCTGCTCCTTTGTGCAAGGAGGAACAGGATGAGCACTGACAGAGCCCTACAAAATGACCTCCAGCAGGACACTGGTGTGAATGTCTCTGACCAAACAATCAGAAAGAGACTTCATGAGGGTGGCCTGAGGGCGCGGCGTCCTCTAATGGGCCCTGTGCTCATTGCCTGGCACCATGGAGCTCAATTGACATTTGCCATTGAAAACCAGAATGGGCAGGTCTGCTACTGGCGCCCTGTGATTTTCAAATGAAAGCAGGTTGATCCTGAGCACATGTAACAGACATGAAAGGGTCTGGAGAAGTTGTGGAGAACGTTATGCTGTCTGTAACATCGTTTAACATGACCGGTTTGGTGGTGGGTCAGTGATAGTCTGGGGAGGCATATACATGGAGGGACACAAACCTCTACAGGCTAGACAATGGCACTCTGACTACCATTAGGTATCGGAATGAAATCATTGGACCCATTGTCAGACCCTATGCTGGTGCAGTGGGTCCTGGGTTCCTCCTGGTGCATGACAATGCCTGGCCCCATGTAGTGAGAGTATGCAGCCAGTTCCTGGAGGATGAAGGAAATTATACCATTGAATGGCCCCCACACGCTTGCCTGACCAGGTTGCACCTCAGTATGTTCAGGAGCTCAGTGATGCCCTGGTCTAAATCTGGGAGGAAATACCCCAGGACACCAACTGTCGTCTCATTAGGAGCATGCCCCGACGTTGTACAAGCACACGGGGGTCATACAAACTACTGAGAACCATTTTGAGCTGCTGCAATGAAATTTTAGCAAAATGGACCAGCCTGCTGCATAATTTTTTCACTTTGATTTTCGGGGTATCTTTGAATTCAGCCCTCTGTAGGTTGATAATTTTCATTTCCATCAAACGATGTGGCACCCTTTCCTTCCTAACACATTATCCAGTCCATATCAGTATAGATACCCAGCATATTTTTCCCCATTGAGATCAAAAATGTTTTTAAAGTCTTCCTTTAATCTTTTTGAGCATTGTATTTATGCACAGCAGCGTTGGGGAGTATGTGTCCCCTTCTACTAATATGGGACCAAGTTTCCGATAAACTACTGAATTATATAGCTTCACTAAGAAAATGACATTCAGAAATTCAGTTATAGGAATTACAGGTTGCATTTCTCTTGCCCTTTATTAAAGAATGGCAGGATCTGTATAGCTGTTTAACGCTTTTTTTTTTTGTGCCCTGGGTCTCATAAGTGAACCTCGTTCGTTCTTTTGTGAATGCTTGGCGATAAAGGTTCTGGCCGGCCATTGCTAAGCAACAACTTCTTATCAATGCCACAAAGGCGTCATGGATGCAAAATCCATTTTGAGATTCTACCGAGATCCTCAGAAAGCTGCAGAATTCTTAGAACTGTCATTACTTTTTGCAAACCTCCCCGCTAGGAAGCCACATTTAATGGCATCATTACCGACAGACTAATGACAGGATTAAGCACACTATAAAACAAGCACATTAATATCTCGCTCTGTGTGTACTCTGCGCTTGCACACAGTTATAAAGTAAACTCTAGCCCTTCCATTAAAGCGGGAGCCAAGCCTTGTTATCAGCAATGAGATTAGGTCGTATCAACCACTTTCCAGATTGTATAATGCCGGATCAGTGCGATGGCTGCAAGATGGCGACCCCCCCTCTCTTCCCCGCACGTTCAAAGATGCGTATCTGCGTGAACCTTCACTTGGGTGCGAAATGGGCCTGTTTACTTAGGACATCATTTCACATAGCTCTGCAATGGAAGCTGTCATACCGATGAGAAAATCCACCCCACACCAATTCACAGGAGAGCAGTAATCATATGCAAGGCTCACAAGTTTTATAGCTTTTTTCCCTCCTGGATAGTGTGCCCATAACAGGAGGATAATACAACAGATAGATCTAAAAATGACCCATTAGAGGTGTTTTTATGTATATTTAAAATCGGACATCGATTGAGCGCAGCAAAAATGTTATTTCAGAGCGATGAGCAACAGACAATGACGGTTTCAATCAGCCTTAGTCATTTGGTTGTGGCAGAAAAAATATTGACTGTGGAGGATCAACTGATGGCGCTTTACACTCTGAATGGTCGATCTACTACCTTGTATGGTCGATTTTTTTTCCCGCCACAACCAAACTTGGGTCGATTAAAACCCTCATCATCGGTCACGTATCGCTCGGCCATGCCATTTTTTTCTTGATTGATATCCAATTTGATCTTTGACAGACCCAATCAGGACAGGGGCTTTTGGAGAGGACTAGGGGCAAGCCTCCTACCCACTGATTATGGCCCATGTAGAGAGCAGATCATTCTGTAATGATGGACAACCACGTGATGAATGCTAAGAGCGAGGCTTGGATTACTTCTCTGAATAAAGGACAATAAAGGCTTCCCTTCTGGAGTGGATGGAAAGGTGTAATAGTAATCTTGTACAGATTATTGGTCAGAGGAAATATGGTGGCACTCCTGCAAACTGGGCTGGAGAGGCTCCTTCAATTGGAACAGAAATATTTATCAACCATATCCCTCAAGAGATCTACTCATTTTACCTGAACATTGTATGAATTTGTCTCATAGACTGTTGTGGGCTGTTGCCGGCCAGTCTGAGGTGGGGCGGGATCACTGTTTATGTTATGTTTGTCTCTCCCACTGTGTGTCTTCTAGGTGTGAATTCCCATTGTTATTTGAGTTTAAGCAGTTGTAAACCGCTGAAGAATACAAAAAACCCCAAGAAAACATGTAAGACAATGGCATAATGTGCTAGTATGCATCGCATACTAGCAGATTATGAAATACTTACCTTAGAACAAAGCCCTCCAGCGGCGCCTGCTCACCGCTGAGACGGGTGACATCCGGTGTTTCTTCAGGGTTCTCACAGCGTCGGGAGCCACCGTTTTCAGCACGGGCTCTGAAGGTCCAGCACTGTAAGCTGAACCCTTAGAGCGAATGTGCCGATGATGTCATCAGCTGCATGCACGCTGAATATCTTCTAAACCGTGCAAGTTTAGGAGATATTCATAGTACCTACAGGTAAGCCTTATTTTAGGCTTACCTGTAGGTAAAAGTGGTGTAACAGTTTACAACCACTTTAATTGAGTAACCTATCGTTTCTGTCTGTTGGCTAATTTTTGGAGGTTCTTGCGATGGGATTAGCCTTGTGTCAGTTCTACCTCGTTATCTAACCATTGTGTGAGGTTTTGGGTAAATATGTGGTTTTATTGTTCATGTGGTGACTGACCTACTTTTGAAGTGTATAATAACCTGTATTTTTGTTCAACAAACAGTCATTCCTTTTGACTGGTAAAGGGCTGGTATTAGCTCTCGGTCTGCTTGAACGCTTTGGAGGGCAGGAGGCACCGTTTGGCTGAAACACCTAAGCAGGGTGCCAAGCGGTTCGGTCACAATAGTTTTATTCCCATAAGGGATAAACAGTGAAATATTAACTTTACTTTGGTATGAACTTTTTAAACCCTGCCTGCCTGCCCGGCGTCCCTTTAAATAGTTCTGAACGTCCGTGGTGGCGATAAAGATCGCTGATCATGTGGACTGGATTGGCTGTCACAATGGTCACACGATCTGGAGCCAGTTCTGCCAGCTACCAATCATTAGTTGGGACCGAGAGCTGTCTTCGACAGCGTTCTCTGTGCTAGGAGCACGCAGTTAGGCCACTAGAAAAATCAGCCACTCAGTGGCTCATGTAGGCGTTAAAGCCTATCCCTTTTCTAACACACATTTGTGTTACGTGGGCGGCAACAGGTTAAAATAGAGACCAGTAGAGACGATAGATCACCGACACCTTGGTCAAATGCAGCAGGACATCAGCTTTATTAAGACATCGGGTGTGCAGCACAAACAGTCAACGTGTTTCCGCCATAGCGGCCTTAGTCAGCCATGAGTAAGGCTGAATGGTAGAAACGTGTTGATTGCTGCATGCACTGATGTCTTAATAAAGCTGATGTCCTCCTGCATTAGACCAAGGTGCCGGTGATCTTTCTTCTCTACAGTTCTTTAGTGGACCACAATCTGTGCCTGAGTCCTGGTCGTCCAGTCATGAATGCATAATTTGGGAGGTAATAGCGCTGTTATTTGGGAGGTAATAGCGCTGTTATTTGTTCTTAAAAAAAAACCACAGGCCAGGTTTGCTTTAATGTGCAGTTATGAAAGTTTGATGTTCGCCTAATAAAACACTGAAGCCTCCTGCTTTTGTGTTAACCAAAAATTTTGCATTTTGGAACTGTCGCCAAGGTTGGGTTTGCTCCTTCTGTCATGTTTACAAGCTAAATTTATACATACAACCAATATATGTTGTAAATTGCTATTTATACCCTGAAAATCCCATCTGTGCTGTTCAACTTCCCCATTCTGACGACCACATCTCCTTTCAAGAACACGGTTTTGCTGTTTTAAGCCTCCTGTGGGTTATCTTGAAATGCGGCGCATATGCATAAATTATCAGCCCTAACATCGCTTACAACATACAGCTAAAGAGTTACGGCGTCAGCTGTCCAAAACATCGAACACAACAAGGAATGGTCATTAAAACAAAATTCGATGGAAGAGACGGGAGGGTTTCTCCTGTACAATTAGGATGTATTGATGGCAGCAAGGACTCTTAAATAACTGTCATGGGTGGATATAGGTCAAGCTATTGGCCATTCTGCAATTTCAAATTAGATTTAAAATACATTATGCCCCATTCTAATATACCCCCCACCACTATATATACACACAAAATCAATTTTATTTTTTTTTTTTTAAATAATTGTTTTTTCAATTTGACCCACCCCATGCGTTGATCTAGGTAAGAATAGCATGTCAGCCTCCTCCTGATGTACAGACGCTACATATCTCTTGAGGCATCAGCTTCCCCACAGCACAGGAAAAACGTCTGGGGCTGCATCATCGGGGGCCTGACTACAAGAACAAGGAAGGTAAGGCCAGCTTCCGATGATGAAGAAAACAAAGATGGCGGCATGGGACAGGACATGCAGCAGAATAGCAGGAGAGAAAAGGACAATGCAATATTCCTGGAGCTTAAGAACAAAGGATTATCCCAGATAAATGCGCATTAATGCCAAGTGGCATCCCCCCCCACCTTTGCCCTTCCTGTTGGTCCCCCCGCCAACGCTCCTGTCCCCTCCTCTGTCCAGTGCCCCCATAGGAAGCCTCTTCCGATAGAGGCACTCTCGAGTCCCGAGGCTGACACAGCCCCACTCCCTCGTCACTGCCTTTTGACAGCACTGGGAGCCAGTAGCACCTGGTGCCCCAGCAAAGCCAGCGAGATGCGGAAGTGAGGGGAGAGAAGAGCTGCAGATGTGCACCGCACTGGATCAAAAGAGGACTCGGGTAAGTAAAAAGGGGGGTAAGGGGAGATGCTGAAGCCTAAACATTTTTTATATTAATACAAGGAATGCATGAAAGTAAAAAAATGTTTAGGCTTTAGAACCACTTTAAGTATTATGCTATGAGTAACTATGGCTTACACTATGTATATAGAATGTAAATAGCAACAAACTACACACAGAAACAAGATTACATTAGCACACACTGATAATACCCATTACCTTAAAGAAAATCTCACTATGTGTAACGTGCCAGGGCCCCCCCCCCACAACCCAACCACCACCTGACCCTCTGAAGAGGCAGACTAGCTGAGCTCCACAGGGATTTTGCTTTTTAGGATTATCCAAGCTGTCCCAGCATGCCAGATTTTAATATTGCTCAGTCTTTTGTTCCGCTATTTGAACTCTTGGCATTTGGCATATTATCTACTTGACTACTAAGAGCTGCAGAAATGTAATGGTGAACTGAAGATTTTTATTTTCTATTTTTTTTTTAGGGCAGCAGTCTAAGACTAGATACCGAACGAATGGCCATGAATGACCTCTCTCATTTTCCTTTGAGTACATCTGAGGGGCCCACACCAATCACTCTACAGTAAAGGGCAATAAGCAGCTTTAGACTCAGTGATACAATTTTTTAGTCTTTTGAAAACCTAATGTTTCAATCAAAAGCGTGTATTTTCAGGTTGACCTATACAGGGCATTCAACCTCCTCCCGCCCGACGTATAAACAAATGACAGCGGGCGGGATGTGCTCTTGTTCTGGGGTGACGTCATATAAGGTCGTCCGGTCTCACCGTGATCACACACCCTCTAGGACGTGGCGCAACCCCGATCACCGTAAGGAGCCTGCTTCACAGGGATGAGAAACGGACAGATCTCTCCCTTTGTACAGAGCTGTGTGTTGTTTACCAACACACAGCTCTGGGCGGTGATTGCACGCAGCTGATCAGCAAGTCCTGGCTGTGAATCATTGGCTGCCTCCCGCTGCGTACAATCATAGCAGGAGCAGGGTGTGTGGCGCGCCCTAATCCTGGAAGTGGGTAGCCACACACGAGTACGTTGCTTTGCCCACAGCTGCCGCTCACCCGTAGTACATGCGTGCGGGCGGTTGGCAAGTGGTTAAATCAGCTGCTGAAAGTACTTAAAAACTGGAGTTTACTATCACCTTAAAGTGACTATATACAGGCCTGGCAATGGTCACTCCAAGCCAAGCACTGTATCCTGGGAGGTGGTCATATTCTCCCCATACTCAGAAGTACCATGTATTTCAGGGAGCTTGCAAAAGGGGGTTTCAGTGGGTAGAGGGTTGGCATGTCAAGAGAACCTGTCACTTTTTTCAAAATAGCACATTCTCTTCCAGGCCCACTGTTGGTCTGGGTACCCGATGAAAAAGCTATCTGGTGTACTTCAGCAGTGGGCAAACAAGACAAATACTTCTATATGCCATGAACGAGAGCTCTCCAGTAACATCAGCCCTACCCCACCATAGGCTTGACAGGCTATATTCTCACAAACCCTGGGTGCAGCTCTCAGATTGGTTTGATTACTGGCATTTGCTGTGTCAGATCATAAATACATAAGATAAAAACAATTGTAAAACACCTTGCTCAGCATTTAGGAAGACAGATACAGTATCTCACAAAAGTGAGTACACCCCTCACATTTTTGTAAATATTTTATTATAACTTTTCATGTGACAACACTGAAGAAATGACACTTTGCTACAATGTAAAGTAGTGAGTGTACAGCTTGTATAACAGTGTAAATTTGCTGTCCCCTCAAAATAACTCAACACACAGCCAATAATGTCTAAACCGCTGGCAACAAAAGTGAGTACACCCCAATTGTGCCCAATTAGCCATTTTTCCTCCCCGGTGTCATATGACTCGTTAGTGTTACATGGTCTCAGGTGTGAATGGGGAGCAGGTGTGTTAAATTTGGTGTTTTCGCTTTCACTGTCTCATACTGGTCACTGGAAGTTCAACATGGCATCTCATGGCAAAGAACTTTCAGAGGATCTGAAAAAAAGAATTGTTGCTCTACATAAAGATGACCTAGGCTATAAGAAGATTGCCAAGACCCTGAAACTGAGCTGCAGCAAGGTGGCCAAGACCATACAGCGGTTTACCAGGACAGGATCCACGCAGAACAGTACTCACCATGGTCGGCCAAAGAAGTTGAGTGCACGTGCTCAGCATCATATCCAGAGGTTGTCTTTGGGAAATAGACGTATGAGTGCTGCCAGCATTGCTGCAGAGGTTGAAGGGGTGGGGGGTAGCCTGTCAGTGCTCAAACCATACGGCGCACACTGCATCAGATTGGTCTGCATGGCTGTTGTCCCAGAAGGAAGCCTCTTCTAAAGATGATGCACAAGAACAGTTTGCTGAAGACAAGCAGACTAAGGACATGGAATACATGCCTACAGTCAAGCATTGTGGTGGGAGTGCCATGGTCTGGGGCTGCATGATTGCTGCCGGCACTGGGGAGCTACAGTTCATTGAGGGAACCATGAATGCCAACATGGACAGTGACATACTGAAGCAGAGCATGATCCCCTCCCTTCAGAGACCATGATAACGACCCCAAACACACCTCCAAGACAACCGCTACCTTGCTAAAGAAGCTGAGGGTAAAGGTGATGGACTAGCCAAGCATGTCTCCAGACCTAAACCCTATTGAGTATCTGTGGGGCATCCTAAACGAAAGATGGAGGAGCGCAAGGTCTCCAACATTCACCAGCTCCGTGATGTCATCATGGAGGAGTGGAAGAGGACTCCAGTGGCAACCTGTGAAGCTCTAGTGAACGCCATGCCCAAGAGGGTTAAGGCAGTGCTGGAAAATAATGGTGGTCACACAAAATATTGACATTTTGGGCCCAATTTGGACACTTTCACTTAGGGGTGTACTCACTTTTGTTGCCAGCGGTTTAGACATTAATGGCTGTGTGTTGAGTTATTTTGAGGGGACAGTAAATTTACACTGTTATACAAGCTGTACACTCACTACTTTACATTGTAGCAAAGTGTCATTTCTTCAGTGTTGTCACATGAAAAGATAAAATAAAATGTTTACAAAAATATGAGTGGTGTACTCACTTTTGCAAGATACTATATGTGCAAAGACTACAGAAAATCAACTGCGGAGACTTCTGTGGAGGTTGTATAGTCTCTGTGGTTGCTCACTTTCAGAATTACAGCTATACAATGAGCAAAGTCCACCGAGCAGGCTGCAAATAATTCAAAGGTTGCAATATATAGGAACCATTGCAAAGTACTAAACCCCTGCAAACCTCAGACATGAAATATGAACAAAGAATATCCCTCTATAGTGTGTACTTGTCTCTATCCAGAGCACCAAGTGTCATGTATGTCTGCTGCTTCATTCCTCTGTCATCAGCATAAATCACTTCTGACAAGTTTCCAGGACTCCAAGAGAAAAAAGGTGACAAGGAGATCTCCAGCACACAGCCTGTGATTGGCAGCCACAGCTCTGTTCCTGTGTGCAGGGAGGTGTGTCACTTCCCTCCAATCAGCGCCCAGAGCTCTCCTCACTGAACTCTGCAGTGTGTAGTTTCAGCTCTCCACCCACTTTTTCCTGACACCTCAGACAAGATTTATAAATTCTGGACTTTGATAGGATGTAGAGGAGACCTCAGTTAAACAGGTACAACTAATGTAGGAGGATTTGTGTCATCTCTGTGTATCACCTGAGGCCAGTCATTTCACTGGGTATATGTAAGCATTTACAACTACTTTAAAGTGGACTTTCCCCCTCCCGAGGAAGATCCCACCTCTCCACCCTTGCTCAGGCAAAATAGGGCAATTTGTTTTCTTTTATTTACATTTTTTTTGTATGGAATGTTTGCCTCCCCCCACTTCCTATGCATGTCTTTTGCCTTAGGCCCATGGTGCCTCCTGTGATATGTACTTCAAATATTCTGGGAGGCATAGGCTTTAATTGAAGAACAGGAAGATGGGGCGGGCCTATTGGCATGTCATCGAGATGCTCACCCGCTGAACCCGGAAGAGCCGGTGGGTCTCTCGATTGAAAATGGTGACGTGGTATGGAGCTGTGGCCGGGAATGGGATGATCCCAGAGGGTCAATGCTGGATCCACTGGATGGGTGAATATCTGAAATGTGCCGATACCACCATCAGGTAAGTTGGGGGGGGGGGGGGGGGGATGGAGAGGTCGGCCGGAGTTCCTATTTAAGGCCTCCCTTATATAGCACATGCAGATAAAACTGTGCTGTACCACAGTCACCATGTTCCATGAACCAATTCGCTTAACTTTCTACTTCATGCCCACTGGCACACTTCAAGTTATGAACTAACCAACCATTAAACCACAACAACTCTTGTCCTTTGTTTTGTACTTGGAATACTGCCAACTCTACCGAAACCTGACTGGCCCTGTCTTATCTTACTGGACAGTAAGAATTCAAGAAGGAATCTGATTGGCCGACACAGGTACCAAGAACAGATCTTTTTTTGTTTGAGAAAAGAGGCCCAACATGAGGAATGTTCGATCTAAACTAATTTAGAGAGAAAAAAAAAAAAAAAAGCTATATTCCAGTGATTAGCGAACCTTGGCTTATTGTGCCCACTCTGAGCTCGTTAGTCTTCGAAAAAATCAAACAAGGTCACGTTAATTAGCCACACAGAAAGCAAGATTATAGCAGAGCATTATAATGGAAATAAATGGAGGGGGTTGAGTGGGAGTCTTTCAGAATAGCAGTGAAAGCAAACACCATCATACAATTCAACAATCATGTCCTTCACAGTGAGGACAAAGCACAGTATTGTCTCCAACTGGCACTTAAAGAGGACCCAGAAGTACTCAGCGTAGCCGTCCACATACGGGCACTTATGCGCTTAAGCGCATCAAACACATCAAAGGGCACAAAGGGCGCAAAAACAAATAAGTGCAAACTTTTACAGGCACACACAAGTGGCCATCTTCAAGCTAAACTCGGGTCAGCTAATAAAAATCCCTTTTTGGTAGCTTGCCCTACCCCCGCCCCTCATATAGTTCTAATGCTTGTTTAGTCTCAGGGCATGTAATAGACCAGTGGCCTCCAAACTGCAGCCCTTTGTTTGCTTTTATCGGGCCCTTGGAGCATTATTCCATCCACTGTTGCTGACATAGTTCCTGCTACTGACACCAATGATGGAGCACTATTCCTCCCATTGACACCAATGATGGGGCACTATTCCTCCCATTGACACCAATGATGGGGCACTATTCCTCCCATTGACACCAATGGTTGTGCACTATTCCTTCCATTGACACCAATGATGATGCACTATTCCTTCCATTGATACCAACAATGGGGCACTATTACTCCCCTTAACACCAATCATTGTTTACTCCCAGTGACGCAAGGACATTTTCTTCTCCCACTGGCCACGTTGTGGCCCCCTAAAGTTTGAAGGACAGTAAACAGGCCCTATGTTTGGAAACCCCTATAATGGAGAGAGTAACTTACCTAATACTTGCTCCTGTAGGCTTCCTTCTTGTTGGACAACTGGTCCCACAAAGCATAACTCTTTGCTAACCATGTGACAGCCCCCTCGCGATGTCATCACGTACAATGCAGGACCAATAGAGCTACCTCAAGGGGATTTATTTATCAGCTGACTGGTGTTAAGCTTTAATGAAGATGTATTAATCCATCATTTTTAGAGGACAAAAGGAGGTATTCCACACAAATACTAGAAACTTTAAAGCGGAGTTCCACCGAAAAATGGAACTTCCGCTTTTCGGAATCCTCCCCCCCTTCGGTGTCACATTTGGCACCTTTCAGGGGGGAGCAGATACCTGTCTAATACAGGTATTTTGCTCCCACTTCCGGGCATAGACAGCTGAGACACTCGCGAGTATCTACGCCACTTCCGGCGCCTTCTCCGTCCCCCCCGCTGTCTTCTGGGAGACACACAGGTCCCAGAAGAAAGCAGGGACCAGTGAGATTGCGCAGCGCGAGTCACACATGCGCAGTAGGGAATCAGGAAGCAAAGCTGCAAGGCTTCACTTCCTGATTCCCTTACCGAAGATGGCGGCGCCTCCTCCCGAGAGACGAGGGACGGGTTGGCTTCGGGTGCCGACATTGCGGGCGCCCTGAGCAGGTAAGTGTCCATATTAAAAATTATAAAAGTCAGCAGCTGAAGTATTTGTAGCTGCTGACTTTAAAAAAAAAAAAACTCAGCTTTAAATAGATAATGCCCCTGCACTGCAGGGCGATACGTGCTAACCACTTAGCTAACTTAATGCTTAGCTTCAATTTGCAAAAAAAAAAATGCCTTTACCACCCAATCCAGCCTCTGCTAAATTTACAATTTTTTTTGGTCTCTCTAAATACCGTATATACTCGAGTATAGGTCAAATTTTTCAGCACATTTTTTTGTGCTGAAAGTGCCCCCCTCGACTTATACTCAAGTCAAGCACTTTTCTGCAGCAAAAAATTTCATTTTCCGAACCGAATTTGGGGCCCTGTATCTCAGGGCCACTTGGTGCTAGGAACCCCAAATTTGGTGTGCAAACCCAGTGGAACTGGTACCACAACATATCCAAAGATGGAGTTCCTAGCACTAAGTGGCCCTGAGATACGGGGCCCCAAAATCGGTTCGGAAAATGTCATTCTCTGCTGCAGAAAAGTGCTTGACATTTTCTGAACCGACTTTGGGGCCCCGTATCTCAGGGCCACTTAGTGCTAGGATCCCCAGCTTTGGATATTTTATGGTGCTAGTTCCACTAGGTTTGCACACCAAATTTGGGGTTCTTGGCACTAAGTGGCCCCAAGATACGGGGCCCCAAATTTGGTCAACTGTGTCCATCTGCAGCAATGTCATTTTGGGACCCTTTGGGTTCAGAGACCCCAAATTTTGGCTGCAGCTAGGGGGCATCTAGGAACCTTTAACTACCGAGTTTGAAGTTCGGGGGACCTATGGCTGCAAATGGGCACAGTGAGGCATGCAAATGGGCACAGTGAGGCTGCAAATGGGCATTGTTGACCCTCTTTTCCACTTACAGTAGCTGTGCATTTCTCACCCTCGTCTTATACTCGGGTCAATAAGTTTTTCCCATTTTTTTGTGATAAATTAGGGCCTCGACTTATACTCGGAACGACTTATACTCAAGTATATACGGTAATATTAATCTTGCTTTAGAAGTACAGTTAAGTGACCTTTTAAGCTAAAACTAGAATTCTTAGACTGGTTGGGCCCTGGGTGGAGACTAATGGTGCCTAAATGCCCCTATAGTCATTGAGGCATGCTGGTGGGAGCAGGTAGCAGCATAAAGAATTGGCATAACTGTATACTGGTCAGTTATCTGCAATGGGTATTACCAGGTGATTTTTGGCTAACAGAAGCAATGGCCATTGCTAGTAGAGTAGGTGCCATGATGTCACCTCTACAGTTGATAGAGCTCAAGTGGGGTGCATATGACAGCTGGGCTGGAAAGGAAGAGGCTGCATGACACTGGTGGTTTGGAGGCGCCCATTCAACAAATTAAAACATCCAATGATTGCTGTGAGAAGGTGGCATGCAGGAGATTTCAGGACATCCCTTCCCTAATTCAGACAGTAAAAAAGTTAAGACTATAAATTAGGGTTGCACCGATAATAGAATCAGTATCGGTGCCGATACCGAGTATTTTAGTATCAGTACTCGTGCAAATGCACGGATACCTGAAACCGATACTTTCAGGCTCGGTTCTTTGAGCTGTCAGTGGTTCTCCCCGTGTTAAAGAAGTCCGATAATTGGAGCTGTCAAAAAAAAAAAAAAGCAGCCGGCAATATTATTACCAACATTGCTCAGCTCTGAAACGCTAAAATAAAAAGAAACATTGTTTATTTTTGTATATTTCCGTTTCTTCATCTGCAGATCAAAGGGATGAACAAATGTTCCTCTGTTTAACCCCTTATTAACCCTTAATTTACTCCCTATTCTCCTCCATTTAATTATTATTTTCCTGCTTTTTTTTTTTTTGTTCACGTCTATTTTATAAACGATAAACCACTAAAACTTTTTTTTGTTTGCTTTGTTAGTGAATATTTTTACACATATATATTAACATATATTTGCACATTTCACATTGAAAAAGCACTAAATTAAAAAAAAAAAAAATCTATTTATTTCATTTGCAAATAACTTTTCAATGCTTTGTACCATTGCTGACAGCTGAAGTTAAAACAAAACAGTTGTAGTAGGTATTGGTAATTGGTATTGGCGAGTACTAAAATAAAAGTATCGGTACTTGTACTCATTGTAAAAAAAATGTGATCGGTGCATACCTACTATAAATGAGCTTTAATGCCCCGAAATACACAAAAATATTTGTAAAAAATATAACACAGAATGTGAAAGATTGAGAAATGCACATAAAAGTTATAGGAAGGACTGAAACAAAGGGCACTAGGGCAAGGTTTACCTATTGACAGATATAATCATCACCTAAACACGTAAATTTATGTAGGTATATACCATTTGTGTTCTGAAGAGAAAAACTTAGGAAAAAGTGGAAGGCCACAAGCTGCCATTCCCAGAAGTTCCCATGAAAAGGACAAGTGGATATCACTAACCTCGGTAGAAGATGTAGGTGTCTCCTTATTCTCCATGTTGGAACAAGCTTGTCCTATGCTGTCTGTACAAGAACCTGCCAACAAATTTGCTAACTTTAGTCCTTGTCACACTGGAAACCACCCAACCCTATCAAGGAGATGGGGAACTCCATCAACGTAAATGAGGGAAATTCTACCAAGATCCTATAGTATTGTCAACCTGGATGTTTTCAGTGTAAAACTTAGCCAATCAGCACACATACCTTTGAAACTTTTCTTTCTCTTTTGGAATTTTCTAACATGCTCCCATTTCTGGTAAATGGCCTTTCTAAAGAATGGCACCGCCTCTGCAAAGCACAGCATTAGCCATGTTTGAAGACCACCAAGTGCACTACGCTGAACAATTCCAGCAGCTCTGTATGACAACTGGACAGGGTGATGTATTAAATATGAGAATGTTAAAGATCTTTGTTTGAGAAAGCGCTGTGCCTAGCACCAAACATGTCGGGATGGAACTTGTTTCTGCTGGCTATTTAAAGGAAGAATTTTATTTTGCAGCTCTGTGTGCAGCATTTTAAAGGTTGTAACATGGTTTAAGATTCCATGTTTATACTTAAAAAGTAAGTACTTGCAATGCAAAGCCCCTACCACATACATCTTCCAAGCCAATAAAAAGGCAACTGAGCTACCTCCCATTACCTCTTATGGTGCATAAGAATGTTTAGAAGAAACATGGTCTCTTCTCACCACAACCCTTCTGGGTTATACTTGAAGAAATGCTGCCAATTATAATATGCCAGATATCTAGCTATTATGTACTGTAGGTCTTCTGGCTTTAGCTATTTCTAAATCCCTGATATTGAAATGGAGAGCTGAAGCTAAAAACACACAGGGGTTGATTTACTAAAATTGGAGAATGCTAAATCTGGTGCAGTTGTGCATGGTAGCCAATCAGCTTTTAACTTTGGCTAGTTCAATTAAGCCTTGGCAAAAAACCATGGAAGCTGATTGGTTTCTATGCAGAGCTGCAATAGATTTTGCACTCTCCAGCTTTAGTAAATCAACCCCATAGAATTAAGCTATAAAGCACCTTATATGCTTCATCGATTGGCATAAGACACATTTTGTTCCAATAGATCAGTTTTTGACTGCCCTGGGCTTTTTTTTTTAATGTGCCACAGCAGAAAGGTGGGTGCACGTTGTCTGTTAATACTTGCGGAATTCAGATCCCATGCAAGCACTGTATATATCAGTCTGAGCGGTCTCTATAATCAGGTTCTGCTCAGATGCCTGACCAGCAGCTGGCTCAGCCTCTCAGCGCACTGCTGAGAGCCTGAGCCAGCCGCTCCTGTCCCCTGCACAGCCTGGCAGTTCAGTGAGTGCTGGAGGGGAAGAGCACAGAGCAACGACTGACAGTCATCGCTCTGTGCTAAGAGCTGACCTGAGAACGGAGCAAACAGCAGACTTTCATCGCTCAGTTCTCGGTATAGAGTCGGTGGGGGACCTGAAAGCCTACAGGTCAGGTCTGACAGTCTGGGGGGGGCATACCCACCATGCAGTTAACTGACCTTTTCTGAGCAGTCCTATTATTACTGGCACTTATGGCAATCATATTTCTTGATATACTGATGCAATCATCAAAATATGAAAAAGCAAGTGGGAAAAATAACTTCTGGATTAGGCCTCATGCACACTGAGTTTCTTGTAAAGATTGATTATCCCTACAGGAGAAACTCAGTATTATAAACTCACCCAAGCTGCATTTTTTTCAAACCAGTTTAGGGGAATTAAACACAGTTTGGAGTTTGGGTGTTTATTGATTTCATTGCCCAGATTTTAATTTATTCTGGCCATTGAAATAAACACAGAAGTGCCAAACCCACCTAGCGTTTACACGCGTTTAACAGCGTTCAGCCGTTTTTTTGTGGTCAAAATTCCCTCTCCTGAACGTGATTTTAGGGAGTTCATAACACATCCTCTAAACTCCCCTGCTACTAAACTTCCAAATAAAGTCCATGTGTGCATGGACACCTAGGATAACAGAGGGAAGTTCAAGGGCAGGAAGAAAATACCACCTAAACTCACAAAAAGTTTAACAGCAGCAGTGTGCATGAGGCCTAAAGTTACAGTACAATATATAAAGCATGCATATACAAATACATTATAGCTGCCTATGACAAACTATCTTATCATAAAGCAAGTGCTGAGCAGAGAATGCTAGCACAGCAATTTACAACATTACATCTTCCTGTGGTTTGTTGAACCATGGAATGCAATCACAATATACAGCAATGAGACATTTGGTTTTCACTTATACTTGACAAAACAAGATATACGTTCTTGAAATTGACAGCATCAAGCTTCCTCCCTGCTACAACACCACATAAAATGAAAGTGAGCCTGACGCTCATGTTATATGTCAATCGCACTAAGCTGATGTGGCTAAATTAACGGTTAGTGCCCAACTTCGTGATGCTCTTCTATTGTCAGTGGAAGCACGAAAGATTTCCACCGTAAAGTAAAATCTCTGGTAGGACTCTGACTCCACAAGAGAATGACATCAAACAAGAACGTCCCTTCCACCCCCTGACAAAATGTTTCTCATAGAGAATCACTGTATTTGTCTGGCCACATATCACTACCAGATTTCACCACCAGGTGCCATTACAGAAAAAAAAAAATACAAACTCCTACGACCTAATTAAAACTGGCTACTAAAGCGCCGTACACACTACTAGTTTTTTTTTTTTCCTTCAACACTCCGGTAAGCACTCTCAGCCATTGGCCGAGAACGCTGACCGGGAGCCAGTCAGCAGAAATTTTTCGGTCATAACCTTTGGACAGAAGCCCACCGACTTCTGTCGGACCAGCTCCTGTACACACAAGCCAAAATTTCAGACAGTTTCTATCGGACTGGCTGAGGCCGCCCGGCATACTAGGCTTAAAAGGGGTTGTCCCTTTCTATTATAATGCGAAAGGACCACAAGCATGTTAAATGGCAAACTAAACTAGAACCCCCCCCTAAAAGGACTTACACTATTTTAGATTTTGAATATTTCAAATCCGATTAAACAGCAGCCCAGGAAAGCTGGCTCGATAAGGTGCCCTCCTTGTGTGGGTAAGGAGAGCCCTCAAACCCTGGTAAGTGCTTATCAATGCAGGAACCTCAACTTGGAAGGGGGCAGAGGTCCAGGTCAGAGCAAAGTCTAGGATTTCAAAAAAGTGTGATCCCTGGTTCAGAAGTTCTAGGAAGCTTTTATACAAGTTAAAAATGTATATACAGTGTCTCACAAAAATTATTACACCTCTGACATGTTTTGTAAATATTTTATTCCATCTTTTCATGTGACAACACTGAAGAAATGACACTTTACTACAATGTAAAGTAGTGAGTGCACAGATTGTATAACCATGTAAATGTGCTGTCCCCTCAAAATAACTCAACACACAGACATTAATGTCTAAACCACTGGCAACAAAAGTGAGTACACCCAAGTGAAAATGTCCAAATTGGGCCCAATTAGCCATTTTCTCTCCCAGGTGTCATGTGACTCATTAGTGTTACAAGGTCTCAGGTGTGAATGGGGAGCAGGTGTGATAAATTTGGTGTTATCGCTCTCACTCTCTCATACTGGTCAATGGAAGTTCAATATGGCACCTAATGGCAAAGAACTCTCTGAGGATCTGAAAAAAAGAAATGTTGCTCTACATAAAGATGGTCAAGGCTATAAGAAGATTGCCAAGACCCTGAAACTGAGCTGCAGCATGGTGGCAGAGACCATACAGCATTTTAACAGGACAGGTTCCACTCAGAACAGGCCTCGCTATAGTCGACCAAAGAAGTTGAGTGGACGTGCTTAGCGTCAGATCTAGAGGTTTTTGGGAAATAGACGTATGAGTGCTGCCAGTATCGCTGCAGAGGATGAAGGGGTGGGGGGTCAGTCTGTCAGTGCTCATACCATACACCGCACACTGTATCAAATTGGTCTGCATGGCTGTCGCCCCAGAAGGAAGCCTCTTCTAAAGATGATGCACAAGAAAGCCCGCAAACAGTTTGCTGAAGACAAGCAGACTAAGGGCATGGATTACTGGAACCATATCCTGTGGTCTGATGAGACCTAGATAAACTTATTTGGTTTAGATGATGTCAAGCGTGTGTGGCGGCAACCAGGTGATGAGTACAAAGGCAAGTGTGTCTTGCCTACAGTCAAGCATGGTGGTGGGAGTGTCATGGTCTGGGGCTGCATGAGTGCTGCCAGCACTGGGGAGCTACAGTTCATTGAAGGAACCATGAATGCCAACATGTACTGTGACATACTGAAGCAAAGCATCATCCCCCTCCCTTCGGTGGCTGGGCCGCAGGGCAGTATTCCAACATGATAACGACCCCAAACACACCTCCAAGATGACCACTGCCTTGCTAAAGAAGCTGAGGGTGAAGGTGATGTTCTGGCCAAGCATTTCTTCAGACTTAAACCCTATTGAGCATCTGTGGGGCATCCTAAACGAAAGATGGAGGAGCACAAGGTCTCTAACATTCACCAGCTCCGTGATGTCTTGATGGAGGAGTGGAAGAGGACTCCAGTGGCAACCTGTGACTCTCTGGTGAACTCCATGCCCAAGAGGGTTAAGGCAGTGCTGGAAAATAATGGTGGCCACACAAAAATTTTACACTTTGGGCCCAATTTAAACATTTTCACTTGGGGGGGGTGTACTCACTTTTGTTGCCAGTGGTTTAGAGATTAATGGCTGTGTGTTGATTTATTTTGAGGGGACAGCAAATTTACACTGTTATACAAACTGTACACTCACTACTTTACATTGTAGCAAAGTGTCATTTCTTCAGTGTTGTCACATGAAAAGATATAATAAATTATTTACAAAAATGTGAGGGGTGTACTCACTTTTGTGAGATACTGTATATATAGGCACACTGTGGTGTCTTCTTTGCTGGGTTGCTATTAGATGAGAAGCTGAGTCCTCTTAAAAGAGCCATTCACCTTACCTGTATTTTTGAAACACAACCATGATATGGCATTTGTGCGCTACCGATGACACACATGTCCTTTGAACTAAAGCCTTTGGCAAAGTGTCACCATGACTCTGCTTGCATCACTTTAGCTGCTAAGCAGGTGATGTCAGTCTGTGTTATATGTAAACCTGAAGCAGATGTCTCCGTACTCAAGTTAAAAGGGCGGATCCACCTAGATAAACAGAATAAAAACACTATATGTACTATTCTATGCCTATAAAGTGCTGCACATACTTTTCAGCAGGGCTCAAGAAGGCACTTTTTAGAACCAAGCAGCCTAATACTAAACCACCAGGTTATCTTTGTACCAAAATGCCAGCAGCCAGTGGAAAGCTTAAATCAGGCTTGCAACGGGAGTCTGGCACGGTAAGCTGATGGGTAGGAGAGGAATGTACTTGGCTGGGTAAACAGAGGGAGAGAGCTCAGAATGAGTATCACAATGATTGCAATATACACTGGTAGTAGAGGTGCACCGAATGGAAATGTTGGTGCCAAAATCAAAAATGCAGGATGCACTTTGCCGAAAACCGGAAACACCATTTTCGCCCGATATGTTTTGTTCACCAAAATGTCGGTTCATCTCTAATTGGTAGTTCAAATACATGACTAAACACAAACCTGAACTTTGTTCATCCAGAGGCAGGGGTCTCCAAACTGTGGCCTGAGGGCAAGATGTGGCCCTTTACTAGCCTTTATCTGGCCCTTGGGGCACTATTCCCCCTACTGATGTGAAGCATTATTCCTGCCACTGACACAATGGGGCACCATTTCTTCCACTGATACCAATGATGGGATACTATTCCTCTTACTAATAGGGGCACAACTCCTCCTCCTACTGACCACCAACCCTGAGACCATTTATTCTCACTGATGCTGGGCCCGGGGCATTTTCTGCCCCTGCTGGCCATAAGCTGGCCCTCCTAAAATTTGAAGGACAATAAACCGCGTCTTTGAAAAGTTTGGAGCTATACTACAACCGTCTGCAACATCTGTCCACTGGACAAGAAACAGCAGCAAGTCCTGATGCTATACTGTACAGGTAGAGGTTTCTATACCATGTCATTCTATATATAACAAACATTTTTTTCAGTGGTCAGGTTTAAAAGTGCTTCTGAACATCTTTGCTTTCTACCATGAATGTGGTCATTCTGCCATTTTTCCCTCTTTGCAATAGAAACAAGTTTTACGCCACTTATAGAAGGTCATGAGTCTGCCTATAGTTGGCAAAAGCTTCTACATGTGCTGCAAGACAAAAGTTTCCTTTTCTAAAAATCAGAATGACCACAGAAGTTACCTTTCATGGCAGAAAGTATGGGTGTTCAGAAGCACTTACTTTTAAACCCGACCACAGAAAAAAAAAACATGGCGGCCTGCTTATTATAAATAGAAAAATTCAATACCATGCCATGGCACAGGCCTTTGACATGCCCCAAAATGTGTTGGATGCTGAAGATTCTTTGACCATTGCTCTGCAATACGAATCAAGCCTCGCTCTCTCGACAATCACACCCAACCCCCACTGGGTGGCCCTGCCCCCATCAGACCATGGACAGGCACCGGTCCGTGGCCTGGGGACCTCTGCTTTAGGGGACTATGTTACTATTTCAACATTAGTTTGTAGATGGTTTCTATCACAGTTGAGTGGGCTGTGGTGTCCCAGATTTGGAACCAACCAGTGGTGTCAATTTGCCTTTGTAGGCAGAGTTCTTTATAAAATTACATTTATTCTGTTGACAACTCACTATAAAGAGAAACTTTTTGCAAGTTTTTCATTGGATCATTTACCTATACTTGCACACGGTACTGATGCTTGAACATCAGTATTCCTGGCCAAAATTCCTTGTGCTAATTTTGTGAGTATTTGCATGTACGTGCATAAAATAAACTCTAGCTCTCAGAATGGAATAAAAAAAAAAAAAAAAAGTATAGGAACGTTTTCTTTTTTCTTGAATCATACTTACCTAGATGGATGTAGCATCGGTCAGATGCTGCATCTAAAGCCGGCTCTAAGACTAAGAACCGAGCGATCAAACACAGCTGATCGCTCGTTCTCAGAGCTCCCTGAGCACCCATGCTCACTGGAGCGCTGGGGAGGGGAGCAGCTGGCTCAAGCTCTCAGCGGCTCGCTGTCCAGGCATGTGGGTGGATCCCGACCATATGATCGCAATGTTACCCGAGCCTGTGATGTCAGCCCGCTGTATGCTAAAAACGGACTGCACTCCTCAGAAGTACAGCCAAACAAGCTTTGGCTGTACTTCTTCTTTAAAGGGGAGTTCTGCCAAATTTTTTTTTTGTTGTTTTAATAACCACTCACTCACCTGTCCCATGGTCCAGCGATGCAGGGAGGGAGGGGGGAGAGATGAACTCCCTTCCGTCGCCGCAGAGCCCTAGGAGGAAGTGGGAGCTGGATGCCTCTAAAAAAGAGGGTATCCATTCCCCCCCCAAAAAATGACATGCCAAATTTGGCATGTTAGGGGGTCACCTAAACTTAAAGCGGAAGTTCCATTTATGGGTGGAACTCCGCTTAAAGCCCTCTAAATTACCTCTATACACGCGTACATTACTGACTGGCAACTCAAATTTCTGTCTCTTATTTTTTTCACTCATCTATACGTGCTTCTGTGTATAGACACACTGAAAACAATGTGCTGCATTTAGATCAGTAAAAAAATAAATATAAGCCTGAATGCCTAAAAATGCTGAGTTTTTAGGTAGCAGTGTACAAGAGGCCTTACTTAAATTTAAATTTAAACATACCTGATCCTCCATATTTTCATTACATTTCAAAAGCAGATCTGTAAAATTCCATCAAACTGTACTAAATTCCATTTAACTGCGGTCCTTTACACCGCCTGCAGTTGCACTTCAAGTTCAACCAAGTTAGGGAAGTGGTTAATTAAAAAAGCAGAAGCCACAAGAGAGAAGACTTTGGGTCATGGACATTACGATCGGCTGTTTAAGTCCCTGGCGATCAGCTGTTCAAGTCTCTGGCTATTCCCAAACTCCTGTACGGCGCAGTATTATGTGGTGGCGTTTTCTTATCTCACAAATGCTGACTACAGCAGGAGATCACAATCTTTTCTGGGCAAGGATTCAATCCACAGCTCTGCTTAAAGCCGGCCCCGGACTGCCAAATAAATAAGAACCACGGGAATTGTCAGAAGTGATCCGTCAGGCCTGCCTTCTGCTTCACTTCTGCTCTGGGGATGTAACAATGCTCCTGTAACCGAAGCTTATGAAAAACTAGAACGCAGGCGTCCATAGGGCCCATTAACACTTCTGTGCTCGGGAGCGGCAGAGTTTAGAGCGAGTTTGCCTTGCAGGTCTCCTATGTTATAGGGATTCATTCTTAGGCCACATTCGCACCGGCACCTCTGTGTTTAGATTTTCTACGGTATCTGGGACATATAAAAAGGTCCTTCCAGACGGTATCTTATGTATGAAGACCGGATCTTCCTGGCAGAAAGTTCAGGCGCAAAAAACACGAGCGTGGTCCATATATAGTACCAGGGGCGTTGCTAGGTCTACAAAAGATCTGGGGCTAGAGCCCATAGCAGCGTAGTAAAGAAAGTCATACGTTTGGGTGGGCATACACATGTATATACAGTAATATACGTGTGTGTGTGTGTGTATATATCCCCAGAGAGCCCCCCACTTACATCAGGGTCCCCAGAGAGCCCCCCCTTACATCAGGGTTGCCAGAGAGCCCCTCTTACATCAGAGTCCCCAGAGGGCCTCCCCCTCGCATCAGGGTCCCCAGAGAGCTCCCCACTTACATCAGGGTCCCCAGAGAGCCCCCCCTTACATCAGGGTCACCAGAGAGCCCCTCTTACATCAGGGTCCCCAGAGAGCCCCCCTTACATCAGAGTCCCCAGAGAGCCCCCCTTACAGAGTCCCCAGAGAGCCTCCCCCTCGCATCAGGGTCCCCAGAGAGCTCCCCACTTACATCAGGGTCCCCAGAGAGCCCCCCACTTACAGAGTCCCCAGAGAACCTCCCTCTTGCATCAGGGTCCCCAGAGAGCCACCCACTTACATCAGGGTTTCCAGAGAGGCTCCTGTTCATTAGGGTCCCCAGAGAGCCACCCACTTACATCAGGGTTTCCAGAGAGCCTCCTGTTCATTAGGGTCCCCAGAGAGCCTCCCCCTTAAAAGAGGGTCTCCAGAGAGCCTCCCCCTTAAAAGAGGGTCCCCAGAGAGCCTCCCCCTTAAATGAGGGTCCCCAGAGAGCCTCCCCCTTAATTGAGGGTCCCCAGAGAGCCTCCCCCTTAATTGAGGGTCCCCAGAGAGCCTCCCCCTTAAATTCAGGGTCCCCAGAGAGCCTCCCCCTTGCATCAGGGTCCCCAGAGAGCCCCCCACTTACATCAGGGTCCCCAGAGAGCCTCCCCTCCCCTTGGGGACCCCTGCAGAGACTCGGGGCTATGGGCCCCAGATTCGGGGCTATAGCCTCAAAAGCCACCCCCTAGCGACGCCACTGTATAGTACACATGCTTACACAAGAAAAAGTTCTCCTAGCTCCCAAATTATTCAAATAATATACAGTAATCTGCTGTTCAAGTGGGAAGTGTGATTTACACGTGTATGCACAAGAAATATTCACCAGTAACGCAGATTTTTTTTTTTTTTTTTAAACACGGTACTAATTAACTGATATTTACACATGTGTCTGTGTGTGTGTACAGGCCCAATGAAAGCAATATACTTTATTTAGAAGGCCTTCTAATGCAACTTCATGTGAGATCATGGGCACAGGTTCCTATGGGGAGATCACTCAAAGGCTCTGACCTTTCACCACTCTCAATAAAAATAAAGGTTTTTTTTGTGTGGTTTATGTCCCCAATAGAGAAATACTCCTCAGTTCAGTCTTGGGTACACAGAAATTGAGTAGCAACCTCCAAAATAGTCTCACAGACAGCAATAAGCACCTGACCGAGGTTCTATTGCTTACCTGCGCTATCCAAAAACAGATTTGTGTGTTAACAGCTGCATATGTTTTGGAAGGTCTACTTTAAAAGCAACATGATTTTACTTTAAGGGTATATCTAAAGCCATAACTTTTTTCCCCGTAGTTTTTGGGTAGAGTAGAACAGTGTTTCTCAACTCCAGTCCTCAAGGCGCCCCAACAGGTCATGCTTTTAGGATTTCCATTATTTTGCACAGGTGATTTGATCAGTTTCACTGCCTTAGTAATTGCCACAGCTGTTTCATCTGAGGGAAATCCTGAAAACATGACCTGTTGGGGCGCCTTGAGGACTGGAGTTGAGAAACACTGGGGTAGAAAATAGCGATGCACAGAAATATCGTCCGAAAATAGGGTTTTTCATCGTTGCGCCACAAAAAAAAAACAAATGGCGATAATGGCTGCCAAAAACACTCGTGATTTTGACGCAATTTTACCTTGCTTATGGTGTGTTTTTCATAGGTCACGTGTCTCAAAAAATGCACAAAAAAATGCAACACGTGCATTTTAGATGCGTTCTTGCTGCATTTTCAATGCATTTCAATGGGAAGGCGCGGTTTTCCAAATAGGCACTAAAAAAAGCAGCAAGCAGGATTTTTAACACCGCTTCAAAAGATACCGATAATGGCCGACAATAAATTCATATTATTAATTAAAAAATTGAATATAATACAATTTTTTATAAAAATATATACCGTATTTATTTTTTTTTAAACTTAAAGTTTGGTCTCGGCCAAGTGCCTCCTGAATTTTCGATTTCGGTGCACCACTGAGCGGGGAGGGGCCTGTCAGAGCTCTGCTGATTCCTATGGGGAGATCGGACAACATGTCTGTTTTCATCAGATCTCATCCAATCCGCCAGGCGGATCGCTGAACGTATCACCATACGTCTGTTCGGATGGCGGGTGGGTGTCAGCGGACATATCTCCGCTGACATCCGCCTGCCCGTAGGAGTGAAAAACGGACAGGCCCGATCCGAGCGGGCTTATCTGTCTGCTTTTCTGTCTGACCAATGGAACCCAAACTTCCTGTCCTCTTCCTGGTTTTTGTGGAGAGTGTGGAGGAGGAGCTGGAGGTGACGAATTCGCACATATGTGAACCATCAATGCGATTCAAGAACGATTTACATTGATGTCTATGAAGACTAAATTCGCAATGCAATGCAGTAAACTCGCACAAGACCCCTTTTTTTTTTAATCGCATCGCATTCGTAGAGGAATCGCAACGCATGTATGTGAACGACCGTCATTGAAAACAATGGACTTTTGCGATGACATGCGAATTTAAAGTGTTTTTGGTGCTTCGCATTCGTTATGAACTCGCATCAGTGTGAACCGGGCCTAATAGATGGGAAAAATGAAAAAAATGACTGAAGGTCCGCTTTAAGCGGTTAATAGAAAATAGTAACAGCTAGAAGATTTTTTTTTTTTTTTTTTTGCTTAGACCAGAGATCTTTTGTTTTTTGAAGAACGATTATTTCCCTGTAACGTAATATACAATTTGTTATGGGAACAAATGGGCCAATGACAGACTCTCCCTTGCTGAAGAATGTTTCAGATGAGATTGGGTTGAGCGCAGTGTGCCCCAAGCAGCAGATGTTATAGGAAGATTTGTATTACATCCTGAATGATGCGGTGTGTGTTTGTGTGCACGTACAGTATAGTGTTTCACTGTGACACGTGTTGTCGTTCCCCATGCTATGTATGAAACAGATAAGAACGCTTCATGGCTTTACAATCTTCTCCGTCTCCAAACTGCCGATTAAGCAAAACGAGAACACTTTATTGCAGTTGTGTGTGTTTATTGCAGTTTCCAGTTAAAGAACTCCGCAAAGTAATATCTGCATCTAAAATGACCATGTACCAGGGGAGGACTGATAACTCATGGGGCCCCCGGGCAATAGGAGATTATGGGGCCCCCGGGCAATCAGAGATTATGGGGCCCCCGGGCAATCGGAGATTATGGGGCCCCCGGGCAATCGGAGATTATGGGGCCCCCGGGCAATCAGAGATTATGGGGCCCCCGGGCAATCGGAGATTATGGGGCCCCCGGGCAATAGGAGATTATGGGGCCCCCGGGCAATAGGAGATTATGGGGCCCCCGGGCAATAGGAGATTATGGGGCCCCCGGGCAATAGGAGATTATGGGGCCCCCGGGCAATAGGAGATTATGGGGCCCCCGGGCAATAGGAGATTATGGGGCCCCCGGGCAATAGGAGATTATGGGGCCCCCGGGCAATAGGAGATTATGGGGCCCCCGGGCAATAGGAGATTATGGGGCCCCCGGGCAATAGGAGATTATGGGGCCCCCGGGCAATAGGAGATTATGGGGCCCCCGGGCAATAGGAGATTATGGGGCCCCCGGGCAATAGGAGATTATGGGGCCCCCGGGCAATAGGAGATTATGGGGCCCCCGGGCAATAGGAGATTATGGGGCCCCCGGGCAATAGGAGATTATGGGGCCCCCGGGCAATAGGAGATTATGGGGCCCCCGGGCAATAGGAGATTATGGGGCCCCCGGGCAATAGGAGATTATGGGGCCCCCGGGCAATAGGAGATTATGGGGCCCCCGGGCAATAGGAGATTATGGGGCCCCCGGGCAATAGGAGATTATGGGGCCCCCGGGCAATAGGAGATTATGGGGCCCCCGGGCAATAGGAGATTATGGGGCCCCCGGGCAATAGGAGATTATGGGGCCCCCGGACAATAGGAGATTATGGGGCCCCCGGGCAATAGGAGATTATGGGGCCCCCGGACAATAGGAGATTATGGGGCCCCCGGGCAATAGGAGATTATGGGGCCCCCGGGCAATAGGAGATTATGGGGCCCCCGGGCAATAGGAGTTTATGGGGCCCCCGGGCAATAGGAGTTTATGGGGCCCCCGGGCAATAGGAGTTTATGGGGCCCCCGGGCAATAGGAGTTTATGGGGCCCCCGGGCAATAGGAGTTTATGGGGCCCCCGGGCAATAGGAGTTTATGGGGCCCCCGGGCAATAGGAGTTTATGGGGCCCCCGGGCAATAGGAGTTTATGGGGCCCCCGGGCAATAGGAGTTTATGGGGCCCCCGGGCAATAGGAGTTTATGGGGCCCCCGGGCAATAGGAGTTTATGGGGCCCCCGGGCAATAGGAGTTTATGGGGCCCCCGGGCAATAGGAGTTTATGGGGCCCCCGGGCAATAGGAGATTATGGGGCCCCCGGGCAATAGGAGATTATGGGGCCCCCGGGCAATAGGAGATTATGGGGCCCCCGGGCAATAGGAGATTATGGGGCCCCCGGGCAATAGGAGATTATGGGGCCCCCGGGCAATAGGAGATTATGGGGCCACACAGTATACACACACACAGTATACAATCGCACAGTATACACATACATGTACACACAGACAGATGTAAAACAAAACACAGATTTATACATACTATCCCTGGTTTTACTGAGGCTGGCGACCTTGATGGGGGCCCCCTAGTGGCCCAGGGCCCCCGGGCAGTGCCCGAGTGGCTTAATGGTCAGTCCGCCCCTGCCATGTACCATAAACCTAAAATCAAAGCACCCTTTGGCAAACATAGGCAAATTTTTTAGTAGCTGAAAGTGGACCTATAGACAAAAATAAAAATAAATGACATTTATGATGCAATCTGTCACTAGCATTAACACAGCAGTTCCCCTGTAACAGAGCAGTATTACCTGTCGATCCTGCCAGTAAGGCTCCATTCACATAAGCAATCAGTTGCACCAAAGTAGCACAGGCACCTTTTCAAAGTTGCTGCGTCTTAAAGTTGCAGAGATTTGAACAGATGCCGTTGAAAAAAAGAATGGGGTGCGACTTGCCATGCCACTTTTGACAAAATCGCACAACAAATCGCACAAATGTGAACGGAGCCAAAGTCTGTTATTTTTCAACTTCCTTTTAGCAGACCAAAGGTGGCAGAGGGTTGAGACAAACCATTTAACACCGACAGGGGTGCTTACAATGGTCAGATTTTATTAAAATTTGTTTAAATCCTTTATCCCAAATAAGAAAATAAATTGCTTCTGTAACTGCTTAACCACTTAAGGACCAGGCCTCTTTTTTAAAATTTGTTGTTTACAAGTTAAATACAGTTTTGTTTTGCTAGAAAGTTACTTAGAACCCCCAAACATTATACTTTTTATTTTTTCTAACACCCTAGAGAATAAAATGGCGGTCGTTGCAATACTTTCTGTCACAACATATTTGCGCAGCTGTCTTACAAGCGCACTTTTTTTTGGAAAAAATACACTTTTTTGAATTAAAAAATAAGACAACAGTAAAGTTAGCCCATTTTTTTTTACATTGTGAAAGATAATGTTACACCGAGTAAATTGATACCCAACATGTCACGCTTAAAAATTGTGCCCGCTCGTGGAATGGCGCCAAACTTTTACCCTTAAAAATCTCCATAGGCGACGTTTAAAAAATTCTACAGGTTGCATGTTTTGAGTAACAGAGGAGGTCTAATCTAGAGCTAGAATTATTGCTCTCGCTCTAACGATCGCAGCAATACCTCACGTGTGGTTAGAACACTGTTTTCATATGCGGGCGCTACTCAAGTATGCGTTCTCTTCTGCACGCGAGCTCGGAGGGATGAAGCGCTTTAAAAAAATTTTAGATTTTTTTTTTATTATTTATATTCCCTTTTATTTTTACACTGTTCTTTTAAAAAAAAATGTGTCACTTTTATTCCTACTACAAGGAATGTAAACATCCATTGTAATAGAAAAAAAAGCATGACAGGACCTCTTAAATATGAAATCAGGGGTCAAACAGACCTCAAATCTCATATTTACACTAAAATGCAATTAAAAAAAACAAAAAACAAAATGGCCCTTTAAGAGCTATGGGCAGAAGTGACGTTTTGACGTCACTTCCGCCCAGCAACAGTATGGAGATGGGTGGGGGGCCATCTTCCCCTCACTCGTCTCTATACCCAGCAAGGGTGAACATATGATCGTCTCCGCCGCTGCCCACGGCTCCAGTAAGCGGCGGTGGGGGGGGGGGGGGCGAATCCGCCGCAGAGACCACTATTATCGGAAACCGAACCGAAAAAGAGGATACCTGGGTTGTGGCAGCTAACTGCTGCCTTATATAACAACGATATTCCTCTTCAAACCTAGGACATAGAGATGCCGGCGCCTGCGCCTGAAGTCGACTGAAGAATCAGCTCCGGTGAGGACAACGCTGGATCCCTGGACAGGTAAGTCCTTATATTAAAAGGTCAGCAGCTACAGTAGTTGTAGCTGCTGACTTTTCATTTTTGGAGGGGAGCCTGGAGATCCTCTTTAAAGCGGTATTAAACCCCAAACCAAAAATGTAACCAATCCTTTAATGTGGTGGCTGCTTTAGCTTTCTTTTTAGGCTTTTCCCCCTCTGTTTTCATCTGCTCATCTGGCCAGTAAAAAAAAAAAAAAAAGAAAACGAATGCAACCACTATATCCAAGGATTGGTAAACGGCAGTATTTTACATTTTATGTCTTTGGGTTTAGATACGCTTTAACTGCGCTATTATGCGATCTGATAAGATTGATCCCTCTATTTTTATCACATTACTTTCAATGTGAGCGGTGCAGTAGTGGCATTAAGTGACTGATCTCCCACGACCACACAATGCTCTTAATTGTGTGGCCGGGACGATTAGCAATTAATCTCCATTCTTCTACTCTGTAGACTTTTATGGTGGTTGGAGATTAAATGGTCAATTGCTCATTTAGGAGAATATTGGGTTATTTTTTCCCCCATTTAAGTAAACCACATGGGATTAATTCCAGAGAAAAACCTCTAAACAATCTCCTGCATTAGAAACAAAAGAACCATGCCACCTCTAGCTGATTTAGATTAAGGCCTCATGTACACTGGACGTTTTTACAGCTGCTGTTTTTGGCTTCAGATGTTTTTTTCTGCAGTCAAACTCTCCAGCATATAAAGTGAAGGTAATGTAGCACTATCTCAACCAAATAAATATATATACAAATCTATGAAAAAAAATATATATAAATGATGATGAATCTACAAGTGCAATAATCACATTTCAAAGAACACACCTCAATAGCAGTGCTGACTAGAATAATAAAGTGCAATATTCAGAAAAAAATTCCATCAACATGTGCAAAAAGTAGCAATCACATCGCAATAACGTCTTTCAAAGTGCAAATGATCTTCAGAAATAAAGTGCAAAGATACTTCAAAGTGATAATAGTGCAAAAAATAGCGTCCAATTAAAGAAAATCCAGATGGACAATTCATAGAAGAAAGTGCATGTGCAAGCAGCAGAAAAGACAACTTCATCCAAATGTGTCCACCATCTGCTGTGCGCCACTCATTTACCCCAGCCTCTCACCTCATAATACGACCCCTACAGGTCAAGTCAAGCCCTTATATGAATAAGGAGATGGATCCTCAACGATCGATCGATTCCCAAAAATATCCACACCAAATGCTGCTAAGAGGGTAGATTTCCAGGCTCGTCTAATGCAGTTTACATGCAATAAAGAAGGAGGGGCTCCATAGTGCAGTAGTCCAAAGTAGTTTATTTTAAAAAACACAGTAGTAATTTACAGTTTAAAATCACTCGATACAGCGTGCAAACAAAGGGACTTCCGGTCTCAGCCGCGACTGGAAGTGACTACACCTGGCTCATATGTTCAGTGACGCAACGCGTCAGTGGGAGCCGGGTGCGTCACTTCCGGGCCCATTGCAAGCCATTCCAGTTCACATGTTATGCGAATCAGATGTGGTTCAAAACGCATCCAAATTCGCATATATGTGAACTGAGCCTAAAGCCTCGTACACACGGTACGATTGTTGACCAATCGAGCGTCTGATTTTTGTCAAAAGGGCGTGTGCCAGGATCTTGTCTTGCATACTAACGGTACACAATTGTCATGCCACAAACACGAACGTAGTAACATACTACGAGGAATTTCAACTCTTGAGCGTAGGGCTGGGGAAAAAAATCAATTTAAATCTTGAATCGAGTTGAGAGGTCAAATCGATTCAAAATTTAAGCAAATCGATTTTTTTAGATTTTTTTTTCGCGCCGGTCTTGAGGAGCTGCGGGTAGGAGTTTTTAGGTGAGGCCGCAGCTTCAGCCTAATCCGCACGCCGTGGACTAGGCCGAAGCTGCGGCCTCGCCAAAACTCGCAGCCCGCAGCTCGTCGTGACCGGCGCAGTGTCCAACAAAAAAAAAAAACTTGATTCGAATCGTGTTTTTTTTTTTTTTTTTGAGAAAATCGCCCAGCCCTACTTAAGCGCCACCCTTTGGGCCCCTTCTGCTAATTTCATGTTCAGTGAGCATTGATTCCGAGCATGCGTGTTTGTACTTCCGACTTGTGTGATGTATTTGTGTACCAACCATACGAACATCTGACGTCAAACCGTTGTCTGCTTTAAACTTACTAGCCTGCCATCCAACATTTGTTACCCGAAAGTTGGACAACAATTGTCAAAAGGAGTGTACTAACGGTAAGATTTTAGGACAACGGTCTGTCAACAGACAATCCCCTGCCAACAATCGTACCGTGTGTACGAGGCTTTAGACCTCACACATGCAGTAATATAAAAAGCTAGGTGAGGAGTCATAGTTCAGGAGGTCAAAAAAAAAAATATGTAAAAAAACGGACCAGTCCTTTCAATGTGTCATTTGACAGTCAAAATGAGGTAGGAATTGGATGGTACATTAAGTTACAGGTTTGTCATGATTTAACGGATAACTAATGCAACTGTACAAATCAGTAAAAGGGACATGTCTGATTCCAAAAAAGTATCTTGTAAAGTCAGTGTAAACTACCTTATGTATGCATGTGAAGTAGGACCCCAGGGGCTGAAGAAGTGGCGGCTTATGCCCAAACTGAATTTATATCTTGCCCGTTGGCACATTAGGCAATAAATCCCATCAGAAATACCTTCAGAAACTCATAAATCACTAGATGTACAGCTTGCTGAAATTTCAGTTTGGCTGGACTGACTAATCATGACTGCCACAGTAGATCTAAATAAAAAAACACGTAGAAGTTTTAGATCTAGTTGACTGCTTTGGATTTTGGGGTGGCTGGAAATAGAGAAGAGCTCCAAGAGTGCAACTGGGGAATGTGATCATGGAGGTCACTAAGCAGATGTGGTCTTTATGACAAGCTGTGTGCTTTCTGGCCATGTAATTATCAAGGCAACCAGTCACAAATCAAACGACAATGAAAAAATAAAAATGATCAAGTATGACTTGTCTAGCCTCCCCGTCAGATCAGGAGAAAACAAGATGTTTGGTTCACTTTGATTACCTAAAAACAGAAGTGTTTTAAGTGGTATTTCACAAAAATGTATTTTTTCACCTTTAATTCAACTGACCACCATAGCTTACACCACTGGTAGATGTCCTACTCATTGATTCCAATACTTAGCCCATCTTCCCTCAAGTGGAGGCCAAGACTGGCTTCCTCAGCACCACTGCAGGCACATGCTAGTCGGCCATTAGCCATGGTATGTCAACCAATTTATTTCTGTACCAGCTACAAGGACAAGGGTGACTAAAGAACCTCCACTGAAAGATGAATCTCCTTTTACATCCCAAGCCTCCCTACTGGTCCTTTGATTTGATGGGAAGTCTCGCTGACTAATAGCGTGCTTGAGGGGTGGTGAAGGCAAGCTTGATTCTAAAGCAGACCATAGACTATGCATTTTTCTTTCTTTCCAGCATGGGTGCAAAACCACATCAGTAACGCTGAAATTGTGGCGTAAAGATGAAATTTGCACAAATTTTTGGATCTACTGATCCTGGACATGCAATTTACTTATTTTTTCCACATACGGTAGACTAAGTTGCCCAGGTACACCTACCCGACAAAATAATTCAAAAAGTAGCCATAGAGCTGACTGAAACCCCCCTTTAAAACCTCATTCACGTTGTGCTGGATAAAAAACAGCACCCAACCCACACTGGCAGTGTCCTGTCCACTCGCTATCCTAGTAATCAAATGGCATCTGAACCAACAGCCCCCCCTTCCTGTTTCTGGTGGTCCACCCCAACACGTCGGTGGCAGAATGAGCAATTATAAAGGTTTAGGCCTCATCCCTCAACAGGGGTAATCACTTTAACTAGAAGGGAAGCCAAGCAGCAGAAGACAAGTATTAGTTCATATTACAACCACACCAAGCACCTTTTTTAAGCACCAAACCAAGAAGAACAAAGCTTGCCTTTAGTTGAGAAGGGACATTAAATCTGTAAGTATCTTTAAAACGCAATAGATACCAGGCATATAAATATATAAACATAAAGCCTGTGAATGTTTCTCTTCTCCACCGGTTAACCTTTGATATTCTTTTCCAGCTGGCGGGGTGAGTCATGCTATCTGCCTGATGCTGTCTAAGCATGGCAAGAAAAACATAATTAAGCATCTTATCACTTGTCGTTTTCAAGCATGATCAATCTGAGGGAGTCTGCCACTCCGAGGGAAAGGTTGCGGCAAGTGGGAGAACAATCTAATCTCCAGTAATAGTTCCAGAGTGCTGAAGAGATAAAAGCATGAGACTGCAGACGCCCATGTGGTCTATAACCTCAAGCTATACTTTTGGGGAACTAGGGATTAACTGGGGTTTAACCGGTCTATAACCTTAAATCCTACTCCCAGGAAACTGAGGATGAACTGCCCTTTAACCTCGAGCCCTACTTCCTGGGTGCCAGGGATGAATTGGCTCTTAACCTCAACTCCTAAGCCCATGTCCACTCCAAGAGAACTGGGGATGAACTAATCTATAACCTCAAGCCATATTCGCAAGGAACTGGGGATTATTTGGTCTATAACCCCTGAAACTGAAGATAAACTGCATTTTAAACTTGGTCTCTACTTCCTGGCTACTGAGGATGAACTGATTCTCAACCTCAACCCCTACTCCCAGAGAACTGGGGATGAATTGGTCTTTAACCTCGAGCCCTACCTTCTGAGTGCTGGGGATGAACGGTTCTTAACCTCAATCCCTACTCCCAGGGAACTGGGGATGAACTGGTTCTTAACCTCGTCTTCCAAGCACATGTGCACTCCAAGGGAACTGCGGATTAGCTGGTCTATAACCCTGAATCCGACTCCCAGGAAACTGAAGATAAACTGCATTTTAACTTTGATCTCTACTTCCTGGCTACTGAGGATGAACTGGTTCTCAACCTCAACACTACTCCCAGGGAGCTAGGGAACAATTGGTCTTTAATCTCAAACCATACTTCCTGAGTGCTGGGGATGAACTGGTTCTTAACCTCAACCCCTACTCACAGGGAACGCATTTGTTTTAACCTTAAATCCTACTTCCTGGGTACTGGGGATGAACTGGTCTAAAACCTAAGGCTATACTCACAACTGGGAATGAACTGGTCTAAAAGCTTGAGCTTAGTCCACTGAAGTGCCATGGTGTCTTTATCTTGCACTGTTGAGGACTAACAAACCCGGCACAGCTGTTTGTAAGATGCATACATGCTATACTTTATACTGTATTGGAGCCATATACCAGTAGTTCTGCATGCACAGCTGGCCCCAAGGGCACGTAAAAATGATTTTTACACCTCACTAAGATGCCAAGCAACAAAGCAACTAATGTTATCCAACAAATAATGCAGCTGTGATAAAAGCTACTTTAAAGCGAGACTGTATGCAGAGATTACAAAAAAGCAGCTGTTAAAATTAAAAACATATAAAATTTACATTTAAATGCAACTAGTACAGGTACCTGAATTTGTCTTAAAATCAATCACCTGTACAGTGGAACTCTGGGCAAGCTCTGTTGCACGCACATGTTCACAGTAAACACACTGACAGGAGGGGGAAGCAGGGAGAAAAGAAAATGACCTCTGTGTGCTGCTGCACTGTCCAATCAGCAAACTGGGGGGCGCTATACGACTCTTGATCAAACTGCACTTGCTGTGCTGTCTGGGATGGCTGCCAAAATCACAAAAGTGGCTTTTCACCTCTGAAACCTGATCTCTGGCCCATCTTCTAACCTCTCTTAAACCTAACAGTATGCGGGACTCTTGGAGGGGATGATAAGGGACTATATACAAGATTTAAGTAATAAGAATGATATCATTAGCAGTAATCAGCATGGATTCATGAAGAATCATTCTTGCCAAACCAATCTATTAACCTTCTATGAGGAGGGGAGCTGCCATCTAGATAAAGGAAGGCCCGTAGATGTGGTGTATCTGGATTTTGCAAAAGCATTTGACACAGTTCCCCATAAACGTTTACTGTACAAAATAAGGTCCGTTGGCATGGACCATAGGGTGAGTACCTGGATTGAAAACTGGCTACAAGGGTGAGATCAAAGACCTGTGATAAATGGGGAGTACTCAGAATGGTCAGGGGTGAGTAGTGGGGTCCCCCAGGGTTCTGTTCTGAGACCAATCCTATTTATTTTGTTCATAAACGACCTGGAGCATGGGGCAAACAGTTTAATCTCTGTATTTGCAGACGATACTAAGCTAAGCAGGGCAATAACTTCTCCGCAGGATGTGCAAACCTTGCAAAAAGATCTGAACAAATGAACTGGATGGGCAACTACATGGCAAATGAGGCTTAATGTAGAAAAATGTAAAATGATGGATTTGGGTGGCAAAAATATGAATGCAATCTATACACTGGGGGGAGAACCTCTGGGGGAATCTGGGATGGAAAAGGACCTGGGGGTCCTAGTAGATGATAGCTTGGCATTACATGCCATTGCTGAGCCTGCTAACAAAGCAAACAGAATATTGGCATGCATTAAAAAGGGGATAAACTCCAGAGATAAAACGATAATTCTCCCGCTCTACAAGACTCTGGTCCGGCCGCACCTGGAGTATGCTGTCCAGTTCTGGGCACCAGTCCTCAGGAAGGATGTAATGGAAATGGAGCGAGTACAAAGAAGGGCCAACAAAGCTAATAAAGTGTCTGGAGGATCTTAGTTATGAGGAAAGGTTGCGAGCACTGAACTTATTCTCTCTGGAGAAGAGACGCTTGAGAGGGGATATGATTTCAATTTACAAATACTGTACTGGTGACCCCACAATAGGAATAAAACATTTTTGCGGAAGAGAGTTTAATAAGACACGTGGCCACTCATTAAAATTAGAAGAAAAGAGGTTTAACCCTAAACTACGTAGAGGGTTCTTTACTGTAAGAGCGGTAAGGATGTGGAATTCCTTTCCACAGGAGGTGGTCTCAGTGGGGGGCATAGATCGTTTCAAAAAACTATTAGATAAGCACTTGAATGTAATACGGACATATAATCACACACATAGGTTGGACTTGACGGGCTTGTGTCTTTTTTCAACCTCACCTACTATGTAACTAAATTGCTATCCTACAGCTATGACAGGCAGCCTCATTGATCAATTGCAGAGGGGGCCATTTGCTTGTCTTCAAGAACTGAATTATTTGCATACCAGAGCAGCTTAAGCTACATGCTGACCATCTATAGGTGTCTACAGTCTGAATCTGCTCTTAGTGCAGTCTGCTCAGATGACTTGTTTTGGAGAACGGAGGAGTTCATATGGAACAGAAGATAAAGCAGATTATGAAGATATCACTATGTTTATATGCTTAGGGAATGGAAAAGTTCACTTAGGGATGCTTTAAAATGATAAGCTCAGCTGCAAAAAAACAAAAAAAAAAAACCCCAAAAAAACACAAGTCCTGATGTGATCCCAAAATAACAGTGTGACTTGCTTGCCATAAAACTGCCTAATATATCTCTGGGCCTCCTTTAGGCTAAACTGACTCTTCACATAAAGCAATAGACTGCACCACAGGAGGGTTTTTTTTTTTTTGTTTGTTTGTTTGTTGATTTTCTGTGCAGGAGTGAGAATTTTTACAGGCTCATTTAGGAAAGTTGTGAGCTGCACTTTCACGTAAAGTAACCTAAGGCCTCTTTCACATGAACGATCCGTTCAGGTCCACCTGTCACTTTTTTAGGCGGACCTGAACGCACCCTCCATAGACCTCTATGGAGCGTCGGATGTCAGCAGTGACATGTCCGCTGACATCTGACCCGCTCTGATCCAAAAAAGTGTAACGAAGGAAAAACCTACTTTTCCATCCGTTTTCGGAACGGATTGGGTGACGACGGACTCTACGGTCCGTCATCATCCGATCACCCATAGGGGAGAGCGGCACTCTGACAGGTCCGTCCTTGCACAGTGTGCAGCGATGGACCTGTCATCTGCCTGCAAGCGGATGTTCACAGGGCGGATCATCACGGATCCGTCCCGTGTGAAAGGACCCTTACTGTATTAATTTGGAGCTCTGAACTGCCAGCAGACAAAAAACATAAAACAATGCACTCATTAAAAGAGAAGAAGTATGGGGTTTGGTGTTTTTTGCAGATATACACTTACCTAGGCGGTTCAGGAACGTGGGCGGATCCAGACTCCAGTGTCATGATCTTGCCCAAGCCTGGACCGGCTCTGTGACATCAGCAGACAGCGGACTTTAGGCTTTGGAAGGATCTCCACCATATAGTCGGAATCCGCCCACATGCCTTGACCGTCACCTGGCTCAGCCTCTCAGCAAACCACTGAGAGCCTGAGCTGGGCACTCCTGTCCCCTCCACAGCCCAGAGCTCCAGTGAGTATGTGTGTGTGTGGGGGGGGGGGAACAAAGCAGAGAGCTGCTGACTGACAGTCACCAGCTCTCTGCTCACGGAGCTTTGAGAACCGAGCGATCAGCAGTGTTAGAATGCTCGGTTCTCAGTCCCTATGTCATTCCATTTTATTACACATAACTTAAAGCGGAGCAGCTGCTGAATTTTAATAATCGGATACTTACCTGTCCTGTCCTGGGGTCCAGCGATGTCGGCACCGCAGCTGATGTTTCCTTTAGCTGTCAGGTGCATGCCGCCTCCATTGCGAGTAAGGGAACCCGGCAGTGAAGCCTTACGGCTTCACGCCGGGAACTGTACTGTGCATGCACGAGGCTCCGCTCCTCTATCCTACGGGCCCGGCGGCCGGGGAAGGAGGATGAGGGAACCCGGGTGGTGACGTCAATACCCGCGACTGAGGCTCCCAGAAGTGGGAACAGGATACCTGTGAAAGACAGGTATCCTGTCCCCTCCCGAAAGGTGCCAAATGTGGCACCGGAGAGGGGGAGGAGTACAACGAGCGGAACTTCCACTTTTGGGTGGAATGGGCCCTTTAGAAACGGCAAGATTGTGCCCTCTCTTCAGTGGGCATGCAAGCGTATATGGTAAATATCTCCTAAACCGTGCAGGTTCCAACCCTTGACAAGGTGGTGTTCCCAGAACACAGATGGCTGTTACAAGCTGGATGAAACACAAGCCCTGGGCTATACTTCCTCTATGCATTTCAAGAGTTGATTTTCATTTTTTACTATTATGTCTCTTTAAAAACATCAAACATGTGCAGTATAAAATGTTACATATTAAACTCCAAGTTTGCAAGACCAGTGGTTTGCTTTAGTCTGCTGCATTTCTTGGCCAGTTGTTTATTTGTCTAGAGGGAACCGACACGTGAAGGACTTTCCCTGTAACCCTTCCTATACTTTGTGTAATGGCAAAGCTCTGCATATCACAAAACCATGCTAATTTAACAAGATACTGCAAACTAAGCAGCTCAGTTTACATCCTGCAGAGGACAGTCAGGTAGGCGTTTTTTAACTTGCAAAAGTTTTTTTATTTATGGTAGAGCAGAATTTTAACAACATATATGCCTCACAGTGCCAAGTAAGACAACACAAAATGCAAATATGTAATTCAAGAGGATGAACCTTCAATACTTAAATCAATCCAGTAATCACATTATGTAAGACGTACCACTAAAATTAAATGTGGTAACATATAAAACGGCAGAGCTGTAACTAAATATTAACAGAAACTTATCAAAAGAAAGGATCATCTTAGTAATACCAGCACATGTAGGCAGGCATAGTATGTACCAAGAGTTACGCCAAAATAAGATAAACAGCACTTGCGATCCAAAATCACATAAAAAGGAAAAAAAGAAAAAAAAAACGAAAAAAAAAACAGCACAGCAGATGAAAGAAAGAAAGAAAGAAGGAAGAGAAAAAGAAAGAGAAGCCAGGGGGAGAGAGAGAAGTCAGAAGAAGGGGAGATCTAGGTTAACTGAGGGGGTGAGGCCGGGAAAGAGGAGCCCAGAGACCTTACTACATTAGTAGTCAGAGAGAGGAATGTGGAGGTACAGTGCCTTGAAAAGGTATTCATACCCCTTGAAATTTTCCACATTTTGTCGTGTTACAACCAAAAACTTAAATGTATTTTATGTGATAGACCAACACAAAGAGGTACATAATTGTGAAGTGGAAGGAAAAATGATAAAAGTTTTCTACATTTTTTACAAATAAATATTTGCAAAGTGTGGTGTACATTTGTCTACAGCCCCCCTGAGTCAATACTTTGTAGAACCACCTTTCGCTTTAATTACAGCTGTAGGTCTATTTGGGGATGTCTCTACCAAGCTTTGCACATCTAGAGAGTGACATTTTTGCCCATTCTTATTTGCAAAATAGCTCAAACTCTGTCAGATTGGATGGAAAGCGTCTGTTAACAGCAATTTTTAAGTCTTGCTACAGGTACTCAATTGGATTTAGGTCTGGACTTTGACTGGGCCATTCTAACACATAAATATGCTTTTATGTAAACCATTCTATTGTAGCTCTGGCTGTATGTTTAGGGTACTTGCCCTGCTGGAAGACGAACCTCCACCCCAGTCTCAAATTTTTTGCAGACTCTAACAGGTTTTCATCTAAGATTGCCCTGTATTTGGCTCCATCCATTTTCCCATAAACTCTGACCAGCTTCCCTGTCCCTGCTAATTAAACGCATCCCCACAACATGATGCCGCCACCACCATTTTTCACGGTGGGGATGGTGTGTTCAGGGTGATGTGCAGTGTTAGTTTTCTGCCACACATATCTTTTAGGCCAAAAAGTTCAATTCTGGTCTCATCTGTCCAGAGCACCTCCTTCCACATGTTTGTTGTGTCCCCCACATGGCTTTTTGCAAACGGGACTTCTTATGGCTCTCTTTCAACAATGGCTTTCTTCTTGCCACTCTTTTATAAAAGGCCACATTTGTGGAGGGTATGACTAATAGTTGTCCTGTGGACAGATTCTCCCACCTGAGGTGTGGATCTCTGCAGCTCCTCCAGAGTTACCATGGACCTCTTGACTACTTCTCCGATTAATGCTCTTCTTGCCCGGCCTGTCAGTTTAGGTGGACGGCCATGTCTTGGTAGGTTTGTAGTTGTGCCATATTCTTTCCATTTTCGGATGATGGATTGAACAGTGCTCTGTGAGATGTTCAAAGCTTGGGATATTTTTTATCATAACCCAACCCTGCTTTAAACTTCTCCACAACTTTATCCTTTGCCTGTCTACTGTGTCCCCTAGTCTTCACTGAGGGTGTCTTCTATGCTCCAGCTATAATGATCTTAGCAGCTAATAAAAACAAAGTACACCAGGAGCTTTAGTAGATGGAGCCACCCGGGTGGGAAGTTATTAAGCAGCGCTAAACTGGGCTGTTGGTTAATAGACGACCCAGTCAAATTCCGGAGCATCGAAAACACCCAATTCCAAGCTGAGGGCATTCCCACCATATATGCAGCATAGAACCTCTTAGTTTGCAATTTCGGAAACATTCTGCGGGAGTCGTAGCATACATCCTGGCTAGGCGAGCAGGGACCAAATACCTTCTGGTCAGAACTTTAAGACTAGCTTCTATCAGTGAAAGATTCAGGACCCCCTTATAGGAGACCTGGAGTCTAGATGACCAGGAATCCAGGTCAACCTTGGCATTAGGTCCCTTTCCCAAGCCACCAGGTATGGCTGAGGTAGGTGTTTTTTATCTTCTGCAATATTAGCGTGACTACTCGCAGTCTGTTATTAAAAGACTTCACTTCCACTTTAATATAAGAATCTGTGTGATGCACCAGAGGTAGCAAGTAAGTATCTGTAGGCTATTAGGTTTATCTGTTAGGCATTAACCTACATTAGGACTGTTTTAAAGCAGACCTTCACACTCATTAGTTACTTTACGTAATTTTCCTCCCTCTCCTTGTCACACAATCAGAGATGATTATTTTTATCTGGGTCCCGGCCCCGCATTTTCTAGACAAAAATGAAGCCTCCCCCTTCTTTCGCAAGCTTTCTGGGATACCCATGTCATCTATCTCAGGAGGCTTTGAGGCAATGTCCAGCACACTGCACCAGCCTTTCTCGGGCACACATCAGGGGGCCGGGTGTAATAACCTGGAAGAATATAAAAGATATCAGCGTGGGGCTTGGCGTGCGGTGATGGAGTGGCGGGTTTCACCAGACAAATGCTGAATTGGCTGAGCATTTGAATATGTTTTTTTGGAGCCAACCAACAGTACAGCTGAGAGGGGAAAAAAAAAATGTAAAGAGGAGGTAAAGTTCTTTTTTTGAAAATGATTTAATGATAAATGCACTCAAAACACATTACTGTGTTTCCCCACCAAAACTTGTACTAATATTGTGTTATATTTATTCTGGTTTGCTTCCCTTATTTATACATTTTCGTACTGGTCCCTTTCTGTTGAGGTCAGGTTTGAACAATTGCGGTCACTGGGTTTAGCAAATCCTGGGACTTTGGGATTGGAACACCTGGGAAGCTTATGAAATCAATAGGAGTAGCTGATTAACTTACAGTTACAGAAATGCTACAGTGCATGTTTTTGCCATAGCGTAATGTCAAACAGGCTGAGGGCAGACCAGATCAATGTCACTTATTTGTTACTGAACTGGTATCATACAGAGCGGTTGCAAGCTTGTAGCTGTATAAAGGAGAAAAACACATGATTGCTGTAAAGTCCCGCCAAAATATTAGAAGAGCTGGCTTGGTGCAAAGCTGCGCTATTATTTCTTTTATTAATACACAGGATTTATGTAGCAGTTTGTACAGCACTTCATAAAAAATAAGGGAGGCAAAACACTCCCCATACAAATCAGTAAAAGAGGTATCAATGGGCCATGCTTATGAGAGCTTACAAGCAATAGGGATGGTCAAGTGATACAAAAGGTAGCAACTGTGAGAGATAAGCTGACGGAGAAAGTAAAAGTTACATTTATTAACTGGAAGCAGGATAGGATTTCCTAAAGATAAGAGTTCTCGGGGATCATCAGGTGGAGAGAATAGGTGATAGTTGGACATATTGGGGTAAGGAGTTCCAGAGGATGGATGAGGCTCTGGAGAAGTCCTGGAAGTGAGCATAGGAGGAGGAGGGAGCTAATGAGCAGGAGGTCTTGGGAGGAGTGGAGAGGATGGTTGGGGTGATATTTTTAGAGGAGGTTGGTGATGTAGCTCGGTGAAGAGTTGTGGATGGGCTTTGTATGTTGTTAGTATTTTAAATTGTATTCATTGGGCGAATAAAAGCCAGGGAAAGATTGACAGAGTGGGGAATACTGGACAGTTGGTATAGTGGAAGAGTCTAGTAGCAGCATTCATGATACACTAAAGGGGGCATAGCCTGTGTAAAGGTAGGCTAAGGAGGAGGGAGTTGCGATAGTCGAGGCAAGAGATATGTCAGAGAGGTTAGGGAGGTTAAAGGTGGCAAGATTTGGAAAGCAATTGTATGTGGGGAACTGCTGTCCTCTGTTCTTTAAACATGTATTTCTCTAAAGGCCACCCTCTACATTATGTTTACAGCATCCTCAGGCCCATGAACAGACTCTGCTGTGCCTGCAAGCGGTCATTAAGTGGGTGGGGCCTGCCTTGGGCTTGCCATTATTTTCTATGAACTGGCTCCGAAAACAAAAAACCTGTTTACTTGTCAGCTTGAAGGATAATTCTAGAGGAAACCTGCTTCTGTGTTCAAGAAAAAAAGAGACAATAATGGAGGTTTATCATCAGATTGACAATGACCCCTGAAAAACCAAGAACCCGAATGTCTTAGAATTTCCGAAAAGCCCAGACTTCAATCCAAAAGAGAATCTGTGGCAGTTCTGTTCAGTCCCTTTCCAACTTGACATAGATTGTGTATTTTTTCCCAAAAAGCTTGTATAAAAGGAACAGGAACCAGATGTGCACATCTGGTAGAGAAGCACTCCCCAAAAGACATGTGGTCAAAGGTGGTTCTACCATGCAATGAATCCGGGGGGGCCGCATGCAACAAATGCAATTTTTTTTTGTTTGATTAACTTTTGTATCACAATAGAAAAACCTTTTGCACATTCTGAATCAGCCTCTCTCAACCTTTTCAACACAGAGGAACCCTTGAAATGATTTTACGGTCTCAGGGAACCCCTGCTAAAAAGTACTACAACTAGAACTCATGATAGATTAGTGTTATGGTCAGTGGGAAGAATGCTCCTTACAGTTGTGGTCATTGAGAAGAATTACCCCCTTACAGATAGCTAAAAAGATCAATGGTATCAGTGGGAACTTATCCGAGAGGCAGAAATTGCTCAAGGAACCCCTAGCAACTTTTGGAGGAACCCTAGCTGAGAAACCCTGCACTAATTCCTGACTATATCGGGCCATTCAAATGGTAAAAACACTAATTAAATCAACTTCGATTTAAAATTGTAGAAAAGTAAACCATGCCCCAGGCCACCTCTTTCAAGTGCTCCCAGAACGTGTGACCATGCTGAAGAACAATTCAGAATGCTCACACTACACAAATCAGTTGGACCAAGGGGGTGAACCGTGCCCCTGGCACAGTTATAAGGCCTAGAGTGTGCACACCCTTATCCACTGTGTTTGGCTGTAGAGAGCCTGAACTTTGAGATCAATTCTGATGGCACCAGGGAGTCGAAGCTGGCAAAAATGGAGCACTGCCAAAACTGACTGAATGTCTCCAGTCAGTCACTCAGGCTTGTATTGCCACATTTGCATTTTCACAAGTCTCTTATCATGCCTATTTAATAAGGACAGAGGTCACCACCACATAAAGGATCTCTATCATACAGCTTACTTGAAGATGGTAAATTATCTTCCTAGTGTCTTAACTCCGAGAACAGGCAAAAAAGTACCAGAGCCAATACTGCAGATTTTGTGCCAATGTACAGTATCTTCTGGTTTGATCAGATTTTATTTAGAGAGTTTTATAACTATGCACACAATTACAGTCATACAAAACAAATAAATATGACCAATATACCTTCTAGAAAAGGACTCTGAACCACATCACCTGTTGTTTTATTGGCACCATTGAGGTGCTTTATAGGTGTTACTTCAAATAAAAAATTGTTGTTGTGTCTGTCCACTCAGGTTATCTGGTGTTCTGAGAATGCGAACAGATGCTGCATACACAGACTTGACCCGATACGAAATTTGTGATTTCTATAGCTTAAGTTATCCTCCTGTGACATATCTGCTGTGCATCTTCAGTTCCTTGTAGGCCTCATGCACACAAGTGCCTAGGTCCAAGTGACATAAAATTCAGGGGAATTTCCCCAGCCAGAAGCCACAGCTACTGCATACAGCTACCCATAAAATTAGTTACAGAATGCAGCCATACGCAGGTATAGGCCGGCACTGGTGTATACACGTACAAATAGCCGCAGACGGACTGCGTCCATCCATATGCATACCCATGTTTAGGCACCAGTGTAAACCCGCGTCCTAAAACTGATTTCTAATGGGTGGCTGCTTGTGGCAGTTGGGTCCATCTATATTTGGACACAGGCACAATTTTCATACTTTTGGCTCTGTATGCCACCAGAATAAAATTAAAACGAGACAATCCAATTGAGTTTGAAGTGCAGACTTTCAGCTTTAATTCAAGAGGTTGAACATAAATATCAAGTACCGTATATACTCGAGTATAAGTCGTTCCGAGTATAAGTCGAGGCCCTAATTTACCACAAAAAAAATGGGAAAAACTGACCCAAGTATAAGAGGAGGGTGAGAAATGCACAGCTACTGTAAGTGGAAAAGAGGGTCAACAATGCCCATTTGCAGCCTCACTGTGCCCATTTACAGCCATAGGTCCCCCGAACTTCAAACTCAGTAGTTAAGGGTTCCTAGATGCCCCCTAGCTGCAGCCAAAATTTGGGGTCTCTGAACCCAAATGGTCCCGAAATGACATTGCTGCAGATGGACACAGTTGACCGACTTTGGGGCCCCGTATCTCGGGGCCCCTTAGTGCTAGGAACCCCAAATTTGGTGTGCAAACTCAGTGGAACTAGCACCATAAAAGTGTCCCCGAGATACAGGGCCCCAAATATCGGTTCAGAAAATGTCAACCACTTTTCTGCAGCAGAGAATGACATTTTCTGAACCGGATTTGGGGCCCCGTATCTCGGGGCCACTTGGTCCTAGGAACCCCAGCTTTCGATATGTTATGGTACCAGTTCCACTGGGTTGCACACCAAATTTGGGGTTCCTAGCACAAAGTGGCCCTGAGATATGGGGCCCCAAAGTCAGTTCGGAAAATGAAATTTTTTGCTGCAGAAAAGTGCTTGACTCAAGTATAAGTCGAAGGGGGCACATTCAGCACAAAAAAATGTGCTGAAAAACTCGACTTATACTCGAGTATATACGGTACATGTTATAGGAACTGCAAACATTTTTATACAAAGTCCCCCCATTTTCAGGGGCTCAAATGTAATTAGGGAAATGTATATAATCATAAATAAAATGTTATTTTTTAATATTTTGTTGAGAATCCTTTGCTGGCAATGACTGCCTGAAGTTTGGAACCCATGGACATTACCAAAGACTGGGTTTCCTCCTTTCTGATGCTTTGCCAGGCTCTAACTGCAGCTGTCTTCAGTTGTTTGTGGGTCTGTCTTTAGTTTTGCCTTCAGCAAGTGAAATACATGTTCAATTGGGTTGAGATCAGGTGATTGACTCGGCCATTGCAGAATATTCTACTTCTTTTCCTTCAGAAACTCCTGGGTTGCTTTTGCAGTGTGTTTTGGATCACTGTCCATCTGTACTGTGAAGCGTTGTCCAATCAACTTTGCTGCATTTGGCTGAATCTGGGCTGACAGTATACCACTAAACACTGCAGAATTCAACCGGCTGCCTCTGTCCTGTCACATCATTAATAAACACCAATGACCCAGTGCCACTGGGAGCCATGCATGCCCATACCATCACATCCATCACCATGTTTTACAGATGATGTTGTGTGCTTTGGATCATAAGCTGTTCCAAGCCTTCTCCACACTTTTTCTTCCCGAAATTCTGGTACAGATTAATCTTAGTTTCATCCATCCAAAGAATGCTTTTCCAAAACTGGTCTGGCTTTTTTAGATGTTTTTTGGCAAAGTCTAATCTGGCTTTTCTACTCTTCATACTTATGAATGGTTTGCACCCTCTGTATTTGCTCTTGTGAAGTCTTCTCTTAATTGTAGACTTTGGCAATGATACGTCCACCTGCTGGAGAGTGTCCTTCACTCTGGATGTTGTGAATTGTTTTTTCTTTACCACAGAGAGGATCCTGCGATCATCCACCACTATTGTCTTCCGTGGAAGTCCAGGCCTTTTTATGTCGCTGAGCTCACCAGTACGTTCTTCTCTCCTCAGAATGTACCAAACTGTTGATTTGGCCACTCCTAATCTCTGCTATCTCTCTGATGGATTTGTTTAGCTTTTGAAGCCTTACAATGACCTGTTTCACTTGCATGGACATCTCCTTTGAAAGCATGATGTAGGTTTCACAGCAACGGAGTCCAAATGCAAATACCACACTTATGCCGCGTACACACGAGCGGACTTTTCAGCATCAAAGGTCCGACGGTCTATCCGGCGGACTTTCGACGGAGTTACGACGGACTTTCCCACACACGAACTGACTAAAGTCAGTTCGAAAGTCCGTTGGTTTGAACGTGAAGACGTACGAAGGAACTAGAATAAGGAAGTTCATAGCCAGTAGCTGCCCTTGCACCTTTTTTGTCCGTCGGACTAGCATACAGACGAGCGGATTTTTCTACCGGACTCGAGTCCGTCGGAAAGATTTGAAACATGTTCCAAATCTAAAGTCTGTCCGATTTTCCACAGAAAAAGTCTGCTGAAGGTCCAATTAAGCTGACACACGGTCGGATTGTTCGACAGATTCGTTCCGACGGACCAGTTCGGTGGAAAAGTCTGGCCGTGTGTACATGGCATTGGATTCAACTCCAGACCTTTTACATACCTAATTGAAGAAGAAATAACAAAGGAGTAGCCCACACTTGGCCATGAAACAGCTTTTGATTCAATTGTCTAGTTACTTTTGGTCCCTTGAAAAAGTGGGGAGTGGCTATTAGGAGCTGTAATTGTTAAACCCTTCCTCTGATTTGGATGTACATACCTTCAAATTAAACCTGAGAGTGTGCACTTTCAGCCCTTATCCATTATTTAACTATAGCTTGAATATGTTTTGGTAAATACCTGAAAAAAAACTACAATTATGTGCCTGTGTCCAAATATATTTAGGGACCGAACTGAAAGTTTGAATTTTATGTGACTAGTCCCTATGTTCTCTGCTTGATCTTTTTTTCCCCACAGTACACATCAGCTTTAAAGTAGATCTATCAATAAAATTACGTAGGTTGCCATTGTTGGGCTGCTTTAGCTTTGACACTTTGAGTTACGGTCATGGTTCACCTATAGAAATGAGGAATGCCAACACTTTTCTGGCGCTCGTTTACAGCAAGCTTGAACCAAGACTGCGGCTCAAAAGTATTGAAGCCAGGCCACTAGCATTCTAAGGCTGAGTTCACACTGGCTTAAGAACAGGCTTTTGACAGGCGTTAAAAACGCCCCTCAAATTCCTATGCACAAGATTCAATAGACAGCACATTGTGCGGTTCACATTACAAAAACATGAAGCGTTAGAGTCACTTGGCTTCAAAATTGAAGCTTCATGTTGAGTCAGGAGGCGTTGAAGCTTTTCAACACCTCCCATTCAAGTCTTGGCAGGCGTTTTCGGTGCAGTTTTGGGGCGGTTGCGGAGCGTTAAAATCTGTCACTTTCCATTGTGGAGCAGTTTTAACGCTCATCAAACGGCACAAAACCGCACATAGGGCATTTAGGGAGCATTTTAACGCTTGTAAAACGCCCCATTCTAAAGCTCATTGACGCCTATACTAACACTTTACAAACGCTATGGGAGCGTTTGTTGAGCGTCAGTAATTTAGCAAGTGTGAACAAGTCCTAATAAAGAAGAAACAGGTCGGCATAAGCCCCGTTTTACTTACCTGACGCCTCGAATCTTCGCTGCACGTCCTCGTCATCTTCATTGCAGCTCAGCCTGGTCGCTGATTGGCTGCAGTGGATGGATTGAAAGCAGCGCAGCCATTGGCTCGCGCTGCTGTCAATCACATCCGATGACGCGGCGCGCCGGGGGGCGGGGCCGAGTGATACAGCGAGCGGCTATAGCCGCCGGCTGTATCACGGGAGCGCGCCCGCAAGTACTCACCACCATGTGAGGGAGCTCGCATTAAGGTGGTAAATGCTTGCGGGGAGGAGCTGAAACAGCCGCCGAGGGACCCCAGAAGACCAGGTTCGGGGGCCACTCTGTGCAGAACGAGCTGCACAGTGAAGGTAAGTATAACATGTTTGTTATTTAAAAAAAAAAAAAATTTACTTTACAACCCCTTTAAATCCATCTAACCTGCTAATGTGCTTAAGGGTTCTCCTTAACGGATACATCTGATTTGTTCACATGGTTCTATGTGACCAGTTTTTTTTATTTCTAAATATAATACATAATAATGAAATGTGATCCAGAACCAAAAAGGTGACATATCAGCTGTAATACAGCTGATCAGTCCCTAGATGTCATGGCTGCATTCGTTTTCTTTTTTCATTCCCCCCCCCCCCCCCTTATTTTCACCTGGTGATCCTTCCAGTAACATATTTCCTGTCTAAGGGCTTGTTTAGACATGTGAGGAGGGATATAATGCATGGTTGGGCTGCATTTTTAGCACCTCGCAACCCCCCCCCTCCAAAGAAGAATTATGGCTAAAGCTTGGAAAGATCCTGTCCTGACAATTGGAATCCAGCTAGATGACTGGACCGGCAGCTGTCTCAGCCTCTTAGGTGTGCTGGAGCCTAAGCCAGCGGCTCCCTCCCCTCCTCAGCCCAGCGTTTCAGTGAGCACTTAAGCGGCAGAACAGAGAGCCGGTGACTGACAGTCGCTGCTCTGCTCAGAGCGGAGGGGAGAACTGAGTGATCAGCGGTGTTTGAACGCTCAGTTCTCAGTGCAGAGAAGGCGGGAGACAGATGTAGCATCAGATCGATGCTGCAGTCACCTAGATGAGTATAGGGGGTTATTTTTGCAAACCAATACTTCTCTTTTAAACCTCAAAGGCTCCCTGCGCCAATTCGACAGCTCCTCTAGCGTTTGGCAGATGGTAAGCACCGAAGTGAATGGAGAAGCCCCATAAATGACCAACAACAATGTGCAATACACACGGTGGAGGCGCATTGGTGTGGCAAATAAAGATTAAAAAACAGACGCCTTCTTACCACCTATCAAACGCCTCCGAACACAACGCAGGTACAGCGGTAAACATAAGTCCAACCTTAGCCTCAGGGCAGCTTCACATTCAGCCTTTGTGCTTTTGCTGCAGCAGTGTACCCGCGGTTTTGGTGCAGGCTAACTGCACTCTGTCACAGACTTGTATTATGTCCTGTGGTTTTGATGCATTTTCTGAAATCGCACCAGAACCACAGGACGGAATAGAAGTCTATGGCAAAGAGCAGCTAACCCGCAGGTACACTGCGCTGCGGCCAAAGCACAGTGGGGCAGTGTGAAGCTGCCCTTAGGGTGACACAAGTTTCCCTCAATCTACAGAAGAGCAGTGTTGTCATCCTTGTTTTATCTATAGAACACCCCCCTCTCATCTTTCGATCATTGCATTAGGGGGAGGTGTTTGTAGTTCCCATAGGGGAATTGGGCAGGGCTGAGATTTCAATGCCGCCGATGTACACTGCACGCAAAGTTACAAGTGCAATTACTTTCTGGCAGGATCTAGAGAAATTTTTTTTTCTTTTTTTGCACTTGTGGAACAGATATAACAAAAAGCTTTGAATGGCATATTTATCAAACCAACAGGAAGCAAAAAAAGAGAAGTTCGTTATTAGGGTTTTCAAACACTTTTAAAATGTATTTATTTTTCAGGCCCCTTTCACACGATCGGACCGTTCAGGTCCGCCTGTCAGTTTTGACGGCGGACCTGAACGGGCGCTCCATGTTAGTCTTTGGAGCGTCGGATGTCAGCGGAGACATGTCCGCTGACATCCGACCCGGTTCGATCCGCTGAAAAGCAGACGGATGGCTCTACGTCCAGGTCCGTCGCTGGCAGATCAGATTGGGGGAGAACTGACGAAAATGGACACGCTGTCTGTTTACGTCCGATCCCTCCATAGGCGGCAGCGGCGCCTGACAAGCCCCTCCCCGCTCAGTGAGCAGAGAGGGACCTGTCATCCGCCGGCTCACGCGGAGATCAACAGACTGATCTCCCGCTGAGCCGGCGGCCCGAGGCGGGCTCCGTAGAAATGGAGCCCGCCTCGTGTGAAAGGGGCCTCAGTCCTAAAAATAAAAAAAAAAGGGGTAAAAAAAAAAAAAAAAAAGAGAAGTTCGTTATTAGGGTTTACGAACACTTTTATTAAATGTATTTATTTTTTAGTCCTGAAAATAAAAAAAGGGAAGCGCATACAAAATGTTCTATGGATTGATTTGCCTTGAAGCGATGTGGCCGTTTCAGATACAAATAGAAGCTTGTTTAAAGTGCACCTGTCACCCATGCACAAGACAGGGAGCCATTTGACTTCTGAAAGCCTTTCAACTCAACAGCACCCAATGACGGCACTAAGGCCTAATGGCAGTTCTGCCTGGGCAGACACAGTATACGGCGGCGTCATTTTTCTTAGTCCTATAGGTCAAAAGGTCACACACAAGTCTTAGTTTAAAAATAACAATTCCCATTTCCAGATCGGCAACACAGCTCTGGGAGTCGCTGGTATGTACATTGTGTAAAACCAGCTCAGACTTAACAAAAAACTTTTTTTTTTCTTTTTTTTGCAGTCAGGGAATATTTTTCCCACTTGAATAATTTTTGCTCAACTAGCTGAGTCAGCAAAATTGCACTTCTGGTTTTATAAAAAAACGTAACACTGTGATTGGAGTTGAACGTATAGCAGACGTGTTTTATGCTATGGCTTGTCGTAGGCTATAACCGGCTTAGAGATGTCAGATCTCTGGGCCAGAACTGAAAAAAAACAGCCGACCTCAGCAGGATCCTGTATAGAGACTCGTCCAGGGTTTTCCCCTTTTAAGTTGTATGTGCCGAAAACCCTCACGGCCAGTAACAGAAGACCAGATAAACAGGTTTATTTCATGGGAATTCATCACTTTCTTTTCTGTTTGTTTATCTTTCAGCTGTTACCCAGATGATGTAAAAGAAAATGTGATTTATCAGATCAGACCACCTTATTTCATTGCTCTGTGGTCCAGTTCTGATGCTCACGTGCCCATTGTAGGTGCTTTTGGATGTGGACACGGGTCAGTATCTGCTTTCAGCAGATTCAACAGCTTCAAGGACAACATGTTTACTTTCTGCCTAATTTATCATAATTTTCCCTCCATAAGATGCACTTTTTTTCTCCCAAAAAAATGGGAGGAAATGTCTGTGCGTCTTATGAAGCCAATATTGACCCCCCCCCCCCCAACAGGACTTTGTTACAGTGGGCGCCAGAATATTTAAATCCGTGGTAAGGCTGCATTTCGTGGGCACTGGTCGGGCTGCATTTCGTGGGCACTGGTCGGGCTGCATTTCGTGGGCACCGGTCGGGCTGCATTTCGTGGGCACCGGTCGGGCTGCATTTCGTGGGCACCGGTCGGGCTACATTTCGTGGGCACCGGTCGGGCTGCATTTCATGGGCACTGGCCCGGCTGCATTTCATGGGCACTGGCCCGGCTGCATTTCATGGGCACTGGCCCGGCTGCATTTCATGGGCAATGGTCCGGCTGCATTTCATGGGCACTGGTCCGGCTGCATTTCATGGGCACTAGTCCGGCTGCATTTCATGGGCACTGGTCCGGCTGCATTTCATGGGCACTGGTCCGGCTGCATTTCATGGGCACTGGTCCGGCTGCATTTCATGGGCACTGGTCCGGCTGCATTTCATGGGCACTGGTCCGGCTGCATTTCATGGGCACAGGTCGGGCTGCATTGCATGGGCACTGGCCGGGCTGCATTGCATGGGCACTGGCCAGGCTGCATTGCATGGGCACTGGCCGGGCTGCATTGCATGGGCACTGGCCGGGCTGCATTGCATGGGCACTGGCCAGGCTGCATTGCATGGGCACTGGCCGGGCTGCATTGCATGGGCACTGGCCGGGCTGCATTGCATGGGCACTGGTTGGGCTGCATTTCATGGGCACAGGTCAGGCTGCATTTCATTGGCACTGCTAAATATTTTAGTACACCATTTGGTTCAGAATATTTTTTTTCTTGTTTTCCTCCTCTAAAACCTAGGTGCTTCTAATGGAGCGAAAAATACGGTATCCCACTGTCAGATAGCGTTGTAACAAGAAAATGAATGTTGTTCACTTATTCTGTCAGTGGTCACAAAGTTATGGCTGATCAGTGTGTACAGGCAATGGCTTTATACTACACAGATGTAATAACCCACCCTCCTGTTTATAGCAAAAAAAAAAAAAAACTCCTGCGCAAATTATAATTTTTTTCCTTGACACACTTCAACTGTGCCAGAGACGTGCCTGGAGCGTATTCCTGTAAGGCGCGGAGCAGAAACGCCCCCGGCGCTATGAATATGGAGCATTCCTTTTCGAGAAAAACAACTAAAAAAAAAAAAAATATGCTGTGTAAGTCTCGGGAGCCAGCGGACGAGGGGTTAACCCCGCCAGTAATCTGGACAATCCCCCCCTTCTCTGCTGAGGCTCATTCCTCCGGTCCAATGAGGGTCGCTCAACGCCTTCTATGTAATCTGATCCCGAGTGGCGAGGAAAAAAAATAACTGCACACACTCTTCTTTCATAAGCAGATAAAAACATTCTTATTAGGTGTTTGTTTGTGTTTTTCTCCGGCAGTGTCCAGTGCGACTTCAGAAAAAAAAAATCCCCATCCGCAATTCGCCAAATCCCTTCTATCTGCAACTGTTCGCTTCAACAACAAGATCCTTTTACATCGGATCCAGCTGCCAAAGGCCGGGGAAGGCTTGACAAACAACTGGTGCTGGCTGTGGGCCAGAGCCGACAAGAAAAACAATTTCCCCCTTTACTCTGTTACATGGTTACATAGTTAATCTGGTTAAAAAAAAAAAAAAAAAAGAAAAGAAACAAGTCCATCTAGTTCAACCCATAAAAAAAATAAAAAAATAAAAAAAATTTGAATAAAAAAGAAAAAGAACACACAAATCGAAACTTTCATATATACAACCTTAAACCCGAGGATCCAGAGGAAGGCAAAAAAAAAATAAAAAACCCCAAATAAAAGCATGAATCAAGTAGCTCCAGCAGGGGAAAAAAAAAATTCCTTCCTGATCCCCCCGAGAGGCGATCGGATATTCCCTGGATCAACTTCACCTATAAATGTTAGTATCTAGTTATCTACTTAAAGTGATTGTAAAGGCAGAAGGTTTTTTTATCTTAACCACTTCAGCCCCGGAAGGATTTGCCCCCTTAATGACCAGGCCTTTTTTTTTTTTGCTATACGGCACTGCGTCACTTTAACTGACAATTGCGCGGTCGTGCAACGTTGTAAACAAACAAAATTGATGTCCTTTTTTTTCCCACAAATAGAGCTTCCTTTTGGTGGTATTTGATCACCACTGCGGTTTTTATTTTTTGCGCTATAAAACATGAAAAGGCCGACGATTTTTTAGAAAAACAATATGTTTTCTCTTTTTGCTATATTAAATATCCTCCAAAAAAAATAAAACATTTCCTTATCAGTTTAGGCCAATATGTATTCTACATATTTTTGGTAAAAATACACGTATATTGGTTTGCGCAAAAGTTATAGCGTCTACAAAATAGGGGATATATTTATGGCATTTTTATTATAATTTTTTTTTTTTTTTTTACTAGTAATGGCGGTGGTCAGTGATTTTTAGCGGGACTGCGACATATCGGACACTTTTTTGGGACCAGTGACATTTATACAGTGATCAGAGCTAAAAATAGCCACCGATTACTGTATAAATGTCACTGGTAGGGAAGGGGTTAACACTAGTGCATGATCAAGGGGTTAAGTGTTCCCTAGGGAGGGGTTTCTAACTGTGGGGGGAGGGGACTGACTGGGAGTACAGAGAGATCGCTGTTCCTGATTACTAGGAACAGATGATCACTCTGTACTCCCCTGACAGAACAAGGATCTGTTTGTTTACATTGACAGATCCCCATTCTGGCTCTATGTGAAGCGATCGCGGGTGGCCGGCGGACTTTGCGGGCTCCGGGGATGCTACGCGGGCACCTCCTATTGCTCTTATAGCGGCCGACGTACAGCTATGGAGAAGCAGTATGACTGCAGCTGGTTGGAAAATGGTTATGCATTAAGATGAAAAAAAAAAAACCTTCTGTGTGCAGCAGCCCCCCTAATACTTACCTGAGCCCCATCTCTATCCAGCAATTTTGCACGAGTGTCTCGGCCATCCGGGACTCGCCCTCTTGATTGGTTCAGACACAGCAGAGGTGCCACTGGTTCCCGCTGCTGTCAAAATTAGTTAGCCAATCAGGAGAGAGAAGGGGCAGGGCCGAACTGCGGCTTCATGTCTGCATGGACACACAGAGCTGCAGCTCGGCCTGTGTGCCCCCATAGCAAGCTGCCTGCTGTGGGGGCACTTGACAGGAGGGAGGGACCAGGAGCACCGAAAAAGGGACCCGAGAAGAGGAGGATTCGGGCTGCTCTGTGCAAAACCAACTGCATAGAGCAGGTAAGTATAACATGTTTGTAATTTTTAACAAAAACTGGTCTTTAGTATCACTTTAAGGGCTGTCCACTTGCAATATCCTACGGAGGGGCGGCCCACGCAGGCACATCGCTGCCTGCTGCCGGGTTTAGAGTGCCCCCCCCACCCTGCTGTGTACAGTGATTTGTGACTGGTACCTGTTGATTAGCTGTGTGCAATCACAGCCCAGAGCCCTGTGAACAGAGGGAACAATCTCTGTTTCTTATCCCTGGGTTCTGAACACAGATATTCCCCATTTGGGGCATATGTTTTTTATGCATACAGCCCATGTTTATGAGGCCCTATTTACCTGTGCCCCTTGGGTGCTGAAATGCCCAAAAGTGACCATGTGCATGAGGTAGAGCTGCACGATTAATCGTTAAGAATCGAGATCGCGATTCTTTCCCCCCGATCTTAAAGCGGAGGTCCGCTGAAAAAAAAAAAAAAATTAAAAGCCAGCAGCTGCAAATACTGCAGCTGCTGACTTTTAATATATGGAAACGTACCTGTCCAGGGAGCCCGCGATATTGGCAGCCGAAGCCGATCCGTCCTTTGGCTCTCGGCTGCTGCCGCCGCCATCCTCGGTAAGGAGATAAGGAAGTGAAGCTGTACTTCTTGGTTCCCTACTGCGCATGCGCGAGTTGCGCTGCGCGCCCTCTCTGGTCCCTGCTGTGTTGTGTGTCTCACAGAATACAGCGGTGGAAGAGAGTGTAGGCGCCGGAAGTGGCGTAGGTCACCGCAAGCGCCGCGGTGATCTATGCCAGGAAGTGGGAGCAAATACCTGTATTATACAGGTATCTGCTCCCTCCTCCCCCCTGAAAGGTGCCAAATGTGACACTGGAGGAGGGAAGGAATCCAAAAAGTGGAAGTTCCATTTTTGGGTGGAACTCCACTTTAACAAAGCATTTTCCAGATTCTATGCAGAGTTCTCTGCGCAAGACGAGAGCTCTCAAAAAAAACAGTAAGTCTGCCAAGTTTCACAACATTCCTCAGCTGCTTAGCCAACTATAAACATTGTAACGTTTTGTTCTTTAGTTCAAAGGAATGAACTTCGGTCTGTAAATGTTAAAGACTAAACCTTTTTCTGACACTTGTTGGTTAAAATCTGTATTTTTTGCTAGAAAATTACTTATAACCCCCAAACACACATACATATATATATATATATATATATATATATATATATATATATATATATATATATATATATATATATATATATATATATATATATATATATATACACACACACACACACACACACACACACACCTATCTATCTATCTATCTATCTATCTATATAGATATATATATGTATGGACAGCACAGTGGTGTAGTGGATAGCACTTTCGCCTAGCAGTAAGGGTCGCTGGTTTGAATTCCAACCACGACTACCTGCCTGGAGTTTGCATGTTCTCCCTGTGACTGCGTGGGTTTCCTCCGGGTACTCTGGTTTCCTCCCACACTCCAAAGACATGCTGGTAGGTTAATTGGATCCTGTCTAAATGGTCCCTAGTATGTATGAATGTGAGTTAGGGACCTTAGATTGTAAGCTCCTTGAGGGCAGGGACTGATGTGAATGTACAATGTATATGTAAAGGGTTGCGTAAATTGATGGCGCTATATAAGTAACTGAAATAAATAAATTATATATATATTTATATATATATATATATATATATATATATATATATATATATATATATATATATATATATATATATATATATATATATATATATATATATAATTAGCAGAGACCCTAGAGAATAAAATGGTGGTTGTTGCAATATTTTATATCACACTGTATTTGCACAGCGGTCTTTCAAATGCAATTTTTTTGCAAATAATAATAAAAAAATACACTTTAGGCTGGGTCCACACCTATGCGAATTGGATGCGGCTTTCCCATTTCGCATGACAGGAGATTGTGACCGGCTCTCTATGGAGACGGTTCACATATCTCTGTTGCGGCTGCAGAGCGGCTTGCACAGGGGTCCTGTGCGTCTTTGGCTCAGTTTCAGGGCCAAATTCAGGCAAAAATGTCTGTCCTGATTCGTCCCTGAAGTGGAGAACAGGGACGCACCGGACCCCTGCTGCGAGCCGCATCCGCCGGAGGTGTGAACCCAGCCTTAATGAATATAAAAAAAAAAAAAACTAAAGAGTAAAGTTAGCCCAGTTTTTTTGTACAATGTGAAAAATGTTACGCCGCGAGAATCGTTATCTTTAGTCTAAGCAAAAAAATTTTGATTCTCATTTTTCCCAGAATCGCGCAGCTCTAGCATGAGGCTTTATTCACCTGTGCCCCTTGGGCGCTGAAATAACCAAAAGTGCCCGTGTCCATGAGGCCTGATAGAAACCAGCAGGATCAAAACTGCAAAATGCTGCATTTTTAAAATAGGGAACAAAAGGCAAAGCAGAGCAAACACATTATATAATGCCGACTGCTTGCCAAGAATGACTTAAAGGTACAGCAAACTATGAAATGGCTTTGCCAGGCAGAAACTGTTTGTTATAAGAAGCTGCAATAAATACATGACACAGCTGGTCCTCCAAGCACCAAAGGGATAATCTTTTACGTTTCCAATAAGATTATGAGCAGCACTGGAATGTGGAGGCCAATGCTGAATTAACCTTTTCAAAGGCCGCTATGTAAACTCTTGGAAAAGTCTACTCAGGGCACCAGAGCTGCACTGCATTCCCCTCACCCCACCTGTCACTTGACCTCCCTGACAAGCCTGGTCATCCTCTTCATCATACAAAAATGTCTGCTCCACCACATGACAACAAGATGAAGTTAAGGCCTCATGAATGCCGATGGTCTGAGGCATAAAGGGTTAGTTCACCTTTACCTATGCAGATAAAAACAAACTGTGCAGGTCTGACTAAAGTTGAATAATGTCCTAGCTTTAGGTGTAGGCCATTTACTTACCTCATGAAGTCTGACTGAAAACCTCCCAGAGATCATATCATCCCACCCTGCCGTGTTGCTAGGACGTTGCTAATGCCGTGTACACACGGGCAGACTTTTCGACCGGACGAATCCGTTGGACAATCCGACCGTGTGTGGGCTTCATCGGACCTGCAGCGGACTTTTTCGGGCGAAAATCTGACAGACTTTAGATTTGAAACATGTTTCAAATCTTTCCGACGGACTCGAGTCCGGTCGAAAGATCCGCTCGTCTGTATGCTAGTCCGAAGGACAAAAACCGAAGCTAGAGCAGCTATTGGCTACTGGCTACCAACTTCCTTATTTTAGTCCAATCGTACGTCATCACGTACGAACACATCGGACTTTGGTGTGATCGTGTGTAAACAGATCCGTTTGTTCGGAAGTCCGTCGAAAGTCCGTGGAAAGACCGTCGGAAAGACCGTCGGACCTTTGATGCCGAAAAGTCCGCCCGTGTGTACACGGCATAAGACACACCCAACTGTTACTGTTCACCATCACAGGAGTGAGCCCTTTCTGTTATTCAAACCCCCTCACATGCTCTCTCCCTCTTGGCGAAGTAGCTCAGCTTTTGGAAACTCACTCCTAGGATGGTGGGGGTGAACAGTAAAGGCCCCATTCACCTCAGCTTGAAGCGAAAAAAAAACAATTATACTCTATGGAGAAGGTTCACATCTCCACTACAAAAGTCATCTGAAGCCAAACGCCTGAAACTTCAAAAAGTTCTGGAGCTTTTTTTGTAGCTCGAGTCGGGCAGATTGGTGTGCTTTTGAAGCGTTTTTGTTCCATAGAAATGCATGGAAACTAGAGATGGCCTGAAACATATCGCACAAAAATGCATTTTGCCAATAAGAGAATAAGGTGCCGATAATGGCGCCGAAAGCAAACACGATTTTACTGTGCTTATTATGGGTGTGTTTTTCATAGGTCATGTGACTCAAAAACCGCATCAAAAATATAACATGGGTGCGTTATTGATGCGTTTGTGCTGCATTTTCAATGCATTTCAATAGGGAGGTGCGCTTTTGGTGCAGTTTTTTTTTTTAACTGACCAAAAATTCAGCAAGCGGAATTCTTAACACCACAACCGAGGCGCAACGGACCATCGTGAAGACATACATAGAATTTAAAGGGATACATTTTTCTAGAACTTTTTTGGCGCTAAAGGTGCCAATAATAGCTGACAATAAACGTATTTAAATGCATGATATAAATTAAAAAGTCAAATATAGTACAATTTTATATATATTACACATATATATACACACACACACACACACATATAATTTTAAAAACTGCCAATTTCAGTTTTTGGCAAAGTGCATCCCGAATTTCTGGTACCAAAATTTTCATTTCGGTGTACCGCTAATGGAGACGCTTAATTCGAGCGTTTTGAGCATTTTCTGGGGTTTTGTTGCACATTTTTGAAAGGTTTTCTGCTCAAATGCAATAATTAAGTAAAAATAAATAAATAATAAAAAATAATAAATAGAAAGTAAACAAAAAACCCAACCCTTAATCCTAATATTAACTTCTAATATTAACCCTTAACCTAACAAAATAAATAAAAATACATAAATGAACCCCTGACCTTTAAACCTTAACCCTTTACAAAAAAAAGTTTAAAAAATAAAATAAATACCGGTAAATAATAAATAAGAGGATGAAAAAGCTTAAAAACATAGCAATAAATGATCAAACAGATGATACTTTTCTGTGTTGGCTAATTAAAAAATGCCAAAGCTCAAAAGCGCTTTAAAAATGCTGTACACAAACGTTCAAAAAAACGTACTTACAAACACTTGAAAAAAAAAAAGGCTCAAAACGCAACGCTCAGGAGTGAATGCAGCCTTACAGCTGAGTGTGTCTTAGCAACGTCCTAGCAACAAGGCAGGACGGGATGATGCATCCCCAACTCCCTCCAGTCCCCGCTGTACCTCTGTGGGTGATGAGCTGTCATTGCCCATACAGCAGACCCTGAATTTGAAATTCCCGCTCTTCTATTTTTTGTAGGGGCTTCCGGGACGGATGCAAGACTGTCAATGTGGCTCTATGATAATGTTTGAGTATCAGTCTGTTGACCTAAAACTAGGTATGATTGATTGCAGTGTAGGTTTAACAACAAAAGACCGCATCTAGGTCCTCCCAGCAACCTTCAGTACCACAACCGCACAGTGCATTAGGTGTTGCGCAAGAGACCCAAGTCCTACAACGTGAGCCATGGCCTTGGCTTCATACTTGGACTCTTCAGTGTGGACTTTGAGAGGCTAATGTTTAACACAGGACTGTAAAGATTTGTCTACAATCACCGGGACAGAAAATACCGCAGCAATTCAAAGGACTATCCAACCAGGCTCCAGACAATGCTGCTCGCTGGGTCCTAAAAAGACTCCTCTAATTCTTAATACAGAGAACCCCTTAGTCTATTTGTTGAATCGTGTCATTATATTATATATCTAAGAGTCAGACACAAGTGGAAGAAGGTAAAACTGAACCCCAACTTTACCTTTAGTCTTGCACAGTTGTATAGTCATTGCTTGCTTTACTGTATTGCTTACTTTGGATTTCACTGCACACTCTGCAGAAAAAGCCTGCTTTATTTCCTGGCTTGGAAGACATTAATCATCATCTAGCTCTTTCCTCCACAGCCTGACTTCATTCATTGGTCTTCAGTTCTGTCAATCATGGAGACTCAGCATTTCATGCCGATGTTACCTAGGGTGGTATGCATACAAATACGGTCTTCCAAGGAACGCCTACTCCCCACAAATCAAGGCATGTTATTATTTACACACCTCTTCCCAGGAGTCAGACCAATACATAACTCCTCCCAGGTGTCAGCCCTTCACATAACTCCTCCCAGGAGTCAGCCCTTCACATAACTCCTCCCAGGAGTCAGCCCATCACATAACTCCTCCCAGGAGTCAGCCCATCACATAACTCCTCCCAGGAGTCAGCCCATCACATAACTCCTCCCAGAAGTCAGCCCATCACATAACTCCTCCCAGGAGTCAGACCAATACATAACTCCTCCCAGGTGTCAGCCCTTCACATAACTCCTCCCAGGAGTCAGCCCTTCACATAACTCCTCCCAGGAGTCAGCCCATCACATAACTCCTCCCAGGAGTCAGCCCATCACATAACTCCTCCCAGGAGTCAGCCCATCACATAACTCCTCCCAGAAGTCAGCCCATCACATAACTCCTCCCAGGAGTCAGACCATTACATAACTCCTCCCAGGAGTCAGCCCATCACATAACTCCTCCCAGGCGTCAACCCATCACATAACTCCTCCCAGGAGTCAGCCCACCACATAGTTACATAATAGGTGAGGTCAAAAAAAGACACAAGTCCATCAAAGTCCAAGACACATAACTCCTCCTAAGAGCATGCCCATTACATAACTCCTCCCAGGAGTCAGCCCAAAACATAACTCCTCCCAGGTGTCAACCCATCGCATAACTCCTCCCAGGAGTCAGCCCAACACATAATTGCTCCTAGGAGCATGCCCATTACATAACTCCTCCTAGGAGTCAGCCCAACACATAACTCCTCCTAGGAGTCAGCCCAACACATAACTCCTCCCAGGTGTCAACCCATCACATAACTCCTCCCAGGCGTCAACCCATCACATAACTCCTCCCAGGAGTCAGCCCACCACATAGTTACATAATAGGTGAGGTCAAAAAAAGACACAAGTCCATCAAAGTCCAAGACACATAACTCCTCCTAGGAGCCAGACCATTACATAACTCCCCCGAGGAGCCATCCTTTTACACAACTCCTCCCAGGAGCTAGCCTATTAAATAACTCTTCCCAGGAGCCGGGCCATTACATACCTCCTCCCAGGAACCAGCCCATTATATCACCAGTAAAAATAAAAATTTCCACTAGCTGATATCCTCCCCTCCCTAAATACTTGGGCACAGCGCTAGATCAATTGGGACACTGTGCCTGTCTGCAGCAGCGCTGGTCTTTCTCCTTTTTACAGGGGTTCTGCCGTGGTCAATCAATTCCTGTGAGCAGAGAGCAGGGGGGGGGGCAGGGCTGAGCCGTGCTGTGCATGTCTATGGAGGTACACAGCCCAGCTCATGAGCGAGCACACATATGTGCCCCCATAGCACACAGGTTTCTGAGGGAGCAGGGAAGGAGGAGCCGAGAGTGCCGATGGGGGACCCAGAGGAGGAAGTAAGGGGTCGTTTGGTGCAACATCCTTGCACAGAGCTGGTAAGTACAATGCTCTTTTTTTCATTGTAGGTAAAAAACTGTGGTCTTTTAATTTAAATGCATTAGTATGTCGATGGGGGGAAAAGGAGAAACAAGAAAAGGCAAATATAGGGGAGAATAAACTTTAGTGTGCCAAACTTCCTGCTGAGCAGGTTGTAGTTCCCATGGTGCAAGGCACCACTCATCTTGGGAGGTGGGTTTGGGGTCGTTATGTTGGAATACTGCCCCGCGGCCCAGTCTCCTAATTGAGGGGATCATGCTCTGCTTCAGTATGTCACAGTACATGTTGCCATTCATGGTTCCCTCAATGAACTGTAGCTCCCCAGTGCCGGCAGCACTCATGCAGCCCCAGACCATGACACTCCCACCACCATGCTTGACTGTAGGCAAGACACACTTGCCTTTGTACTCCTCACCTGGTTGCCGCCACACACGCTTGACACCATCTGAACCAAATACGTTTATCTTGGTCTCATCAGACCACAGGACATGGTTCCAGTAATCCATGTCCTTAGTCTGCTTGTCTTCAGCAAACTGTTTACGGGCTTTCTTGTGCATCATCTTTAGAAGAGGTTTCCTTCTGGGACGACAGCCATGCAGATCAATTTAATGCAGTGTGCAGCGTACGGTCTGAGCACTGACAGGCTGACCCCCCCACCCCTTCAACCGTCTGCAGCAATGCTGGTAGCACTCATACGTCTATTTCCCAAAGACAACCTCTGGAGGCGACGCTGAGCACGTGCACTCAACTTCTTTGGTTGACCACAGTGAGGCCTGTTCTGTGTGGAACCTGTCCTGTTAAATCTCTGTATGGTCTTGGCAATCTTCTTATAGCCTAGGCCATCTTTATGTAGAGCAACAATTCTTTTTTTCAGATCCTCAGAGAGTTCTTTGCCATGAGATGCCATGTTGAACTTCCAGTGACCAGTATGGGAGAGTGAGAGCGATAACACCAAATTGGCTGTGTGTTGAGTTATTTTGAGGAGACAGCAAATTTACACTATTATACAAGCTATACACTCACTACTTTACATTGTAGCAAAGTGTCATTTCTTCAGCGTTGTCACATGAAAAGATATAATAAAATATTTACAAAAATGTGAGGGGTGTACTCACTTTTGTGAGATACGTTATATATTTTTTTTAAATGTATATTTCAGTTTTGGGACCAAGTTTTTCATTTTGGTGCACCACTAGGTACAACCAGCATGTCTGAATTTTACATGCGATTGTTGCCAGTGGCTAAAGCTGCTAGCAATAAACACTGTGCTCTCCCGGCAGAAAAGAAAAATCGCATCATGTATGGCCTGCAAAAGTCTTGGTTTCTCTGTGCCTTTGCATACAATCAAGAAGAAATTCCTTTTTTTTTTCTCTCTTAAGAAAAAAAAAAAAAAAAAAAAAGTTCCTTAAAAAAAATTTGTGCCTGATCTTCAGCTTTAATACATTTTGATAAAAGACATAAGTGTAGCTAGTCTGGAGAAATATACTGGTATAGGAAGGAGTGTAGCGGCATTGTTAAGGCTCCAAGACTCCCTCCCCACAAGTGTTTGTCAAGCCTGAAACCTGATACTTTATTAATATCCACCAAAGGACCACTTGAGAGTTTGCGCATTCATCCAACACACGACAAGCCCCTCACCCCAAGTGTATAGCTATACACGGCGCGCGTCAGTCTCCGTATCGCAGAACTCAACAGCAGAGTCTCCCCAAGAGAAAGAACATTGGAATGAACAGTTCATCAAATTTATTATAGAATGCGTTGGGAAGGGACATCCTGATCAACAGTCTGTCCGTATACACATCAGGGGGTTCTTCACACAGCTTTTAAATTGATAAACGATCTATATTCAATATGATGCGTTCTTCAGGACTGTAATAATTGCCTTCTTAGCCTGCTTTTTAAAGATCTGCCTTTCTAGTTTAGAGGGCTCCTCTTCCTTCTGAAATCCACCTCCTGCCTCTGAGAAGATCCATAAACATGTAGGAGGACAATGTATGTGAACATGCAAATATAATATACTGGCGGATTCCCAACTTTTAAAGAAAAAACAACTCAAGTAAGGTGTGTATATATATATATATATATATATATATATATATATATATATATATATATATATATATATATATATATATATATATATATATACATATATACATACGTGTGTGTGTGTGTGTGTGAACCTTAAAGCAGTAGTAAGTTGCTTTTTTTTAAATGGTCCCCTGTAGGATAATAGCATAATAAGCTAGTATGCATTGCATTCTAGCACATTATGAAAGACTTGCCTTAGGCTGGGTTCACACTAGTGCGAATTTCCCATGAATTCACATGACAGGAGATTGTGACCGCCTCTCTATGGAGTTGATTCAAATATCTCTGTGGCAGCTAGGGAGCGGCTTGCACCAGTGTCCTGTGCATCTTTGGCTCAGCTTCAGGGCCGAATTCAGGGCCCGATTCATCCCTGAAACAGAGAACAGGGACGCACCTGACCCCTGCTGCGAGCCGGATCTGGCTTAGATGTGAACCCAGCCTTAGAACAAACCCCTCCAGCAGGGATTCCATCTTCACCTGGTCTTCCTTCCAGGTTCACGGGCATCAGCTGTTTGACTGGCCGAGTTGAGATGATGTCACTCCCACACATTAGCGTGGGAGTCACAGCTGCGGCACGGCTCTCTTAATGGATGGCACGCCATCTATTGAGAGCACAGTGCGCATGTGCCGATACTGGCGTCCCATATGACCCTGGTGGCCATCTTGGGTCAAGCAGTCTGTTTAAGAACCTTGCTCTCAGGCTTGCCGCACATTTCGCATGTGGCTAGAGTAGGGACAAGTCACCTATCTGTCAGGGACAGTGCTTACCCTCAAGGATAGGTTCCAGAGGAGTAGGGAAAATGCTATCCTAACTGGAAGCCTTCCCACTTAGATATGGACCGACCAGGCCACATTCCGCTCCTTGAGACAGATGCTGTCAGCACACCTATGACCTTCACATTGTCATGATGTTCACAGTACGCTTATTTTAACTAGCCATGTTTCGTTTGGCAGGCATTACGCTAACCAAAGGCACCCACTGAAGTCAATACAGGAATGGAGGTACTTGGTTGGAATCTTGGTCAAGACAAGGAGTTTGCATGTTATCACATTTTGCATGCCAGTGCCAAGCCGAGTCGAGCAACTGGGAGTTGAGGAAAGACCTGGTGGTCTACCTTGTGATAAATTTTCCAAGCCAGCAAAGATTGAAAAATTAGACAGCCGGGCAACTGGCATTCTCAAAAGCAGAGTTCAGCAACTGCAGCTGTCTTCAGTAGAAAAAAAATAAAAGACTTAGTAATACCATGCATTTGCAGTAACATATAACACTGCGCTGAAACTGAATGGCACCCCTATCCACTTACAGAGTGCCAGTAAGACGCTCAACCAACTCGATCCATGTTATAGTCATGGAGCTCTATGACTAAGCCCCGATGGGTGGGGCAAAACGCATCAGTGGGAGTCTCGCAGGTCTGCCTGAAGAAGTCATTCACACCCAACATGGACCGGGTTGGTTGAGCGGCATCTCATACATTTTTTTTTTTACTGACACTCTGCATGTGTGAAACTGAACTCCAGAACCCTCTCTTTCTTGAGCACCAGCAGGGAACCACACCATATTTTACTCTTGCTTGGACCGGGGCGCTGAAACTTTTGAAAAGTCACCCCTATGCGCTTGCCAAATAACGCATGTTGTGTTGCTCTTCCGAAAAAGAGTGCATGTGTCGTCATCCTCAGTCAGCATAATATACATGGCTATGGGAATTACTAAAGTGAATAGCTACTGACCTAGGGTTTTACCCGATTGCCAATATGGGGGCCAGGAAGGATACACAAGGGTTGAACTAAACCCTTGAAATAATTTTCAGGTCTTAGGGAACCCCCTGCTAAAACTAATTTATTAGGAATTAGATTGGTGGTCAGTGGGTCACTCCCAACCATGGTGGTTAGATACAGACGGCTACAAAATCATTAGTGTCAGGCAGCTGGCTCTGCCAAGTGGTGTTGGCTTCGGAACTTCGGAACTGGCAGGCATCAGCAAATGGGAGGTCAATCAGCCACAGCTCAAAGAACCCCTAGCAACCTCAGCAGGAGCCCTAGGGTTTCACAGAACCCCAGCTGAGAATGGCTGAACTACATGGACTTATGTGTTCTTTCAATCTTATCGACTTTGTAACTATACATAACTATTTCTTGACAGAGCACCGCCAACGCATGACTATTGCAATGTAAGTTGGACGGCTATGCAGAGTAAATGGCACCACATTGCACCAGCGCACCTAACGGGCATATAAAAGCTAAAACATGGTGTTGAACGGGCCCTCAGTGAACCGTCATTGTTTCCAACAAGGCACGTAAACAGAATGCAGATGCAGGTTACATTATCATTTACCTTCCATACCCATGGTTGAATTTTAATTCTTTTCTTCTTGGCATACAATTTCTCTCCGTCCAGAAAGGAAAACAAATGATTAACATAATAGGGATGCGTCTAAGCACGTATCAACTAGCTCATACTAACCTGCCCAGGTAGGAATTTTAATTTTAATAACAGACTCTGTCAAGCATATTCAATCAGCAATTAAGAAGAGCAACAGAAATATTCTAGAAGAAATAAACAGCAACCAGCTCCATTATTTTTGCTTATTGTGTCGATCAAAGATGAGCTGGTCGCTATGGGTTACTGACCATTGCCTGCTGCCTCAGTAGGGAAACTACAATGTATTTTTTGAGCACACCATTATTAAGCATTATTTATTTATTCTTTTATGTGACGTTCATACATGTCTCTTTATTTTTGCTATTGTATTAAAGTAGATGATAACCCCAACTGAATGATATTGTGTTAATCAAACACTGCATATCATAAACAATTGGCTTTTTAGAATTAATAAAATACCTGTTTTCCCCTTTTTTCATCCTTTGTGGTATCTCAGTGTAGCTGATCTCCTGCAGATTCTTTGCTGTCACTTCCTGTCTACATGCACTTCAGTGATGGATGAATGGCATTACTCAGGTTGGGCTTTCTGATGGTGACAACGGTGGACCATGTCTGAATGTGTGCACTGAAATGATCATTAGTATCAGAAGCCCGTGGGTTAGGGTGACAACAATGGCGCACCACTAGGAGACAGAGCGGTGACACCCTATAACAGGAAGTGCCTAAGCAAGGATTTTTTTATTTTGGGGTAAGGATTTTAATGGCAGCATCCCAAGATAATATTTAAGGCTTGGTTCACACCTATGCATGTGGCTGTGGGTGCAGGAATCATAGCGATTCCCTTACCCGCAACAACCCGCAGTGAAAACGCACTGCTCTGCATTCTGAATGGCACCCCCACGCAGGTAGAATTGCAGTGTGGGTGCAGGAACCGCAGGTCAAAATGACCATGTGATTTCCCTGCAGGACACTTTTTGAAAAAGGTGCATGCACCTTTTTCTGCGGGAAACGCAGGCACGGCAGCCCACTAAAATGAGTGACCTGCCGTGCCCGCGCAAACGCACCCCACTGAGACGCATAGCTGTGAACCTAGGGTTAATGAAAGCTGCAGATCTATTCTGGTACCACGCAATGGGAAGTCAATCAGCCACAAATCAAGGAATCCCTAGCAGCTATTGGAGGAACCCTGGCTGCACTACAGTATAAAAGATTTTAGTGATTAGACGCTATAACTTTACAGAATTGTAGATTAGCAGCTAGAGGGTGGTTATATTGATGTAGTGCAGGAATCTCCAAACACTGGGAGGAATCGGGCCCCCCATCGTCGGCGTCATTGGGAGGAATCGGGTCCCCCATCGTCGGCGTCATTGGGAGGAATCGGGCCACCCCCTGTCGGCGTCATTGGGAGGAATCGGGCCCCCCATCGTCGGCGTCATTGGGAGGAATCGGGCCCCCCATCGTCGGCGTCATTGGGAGGAATCGGGCCCCCCATCGTCGGCGTCATTGGGAGGAATCGGGCCCCCCATCGTCGGCGTCATTGGGAGGAATCGGGCCCCCCATCGTCGGCGTCATTGGGAGGAATCGGGCCACCCCCTGTCGGCGTCATTGGGAGGAATCGGGCCCCCCATCGTCGGCGTCATTGGGAGGAATCGGGCCCCCCATCGTCGGCGTCATTGGGAGGAATCGGGCCCCCCATCGTCAGCGTCATTGGGAGGAATCGGGCCCCCCATCGTCAGCGTCATTGGGAGGAATCGGGCCCCCTATCGTCAGCGTCATTGGGAGGAATCGGGCCCCCCATCGTCGGCGTCATTGGGAGGAATCGGGCCCCCCATCGTCGGCGTCATTGGGAGGAATCGGGCCACCCCCTGTCGGCGTCATTGGGAGGAATCGGGCCCCCCATCGTCGGCGTCATTGGGAGGAATCGGGCCCCCCATCGTCGGCGTCATTGGGAGGAATCGGGCCACCCCCTGTCGGCGTCATTGGGAGGAATTGGGCCCCCTATCTTCGGCGTCATCGGGAGGAATTGGGCCCCCCATCGTCAGCGTCATTGGGAGGAATTGGGCCTCATCGTCTGCGTCATTGGGAGGAATTGGGCCTCGTCGTCGGCGTCATTGGGAGGAATTGTGTCCTATCGCTGGTGTCATTGGGTCTTATTGTTGGTGTCAATGAGAAGAATTGTGCCACATCATTGGTGTCAGTGGGAGGAATTGTGCCCCAGTTAGGTATTTATGAATGTGAGTTATGGACCTTGAGGGCAGGGACTAATGTGAATATACAATATATATGAAAAAGGGCTGTGTAAATCTTCGGCACTATATAAGTACCTGTAATTAATAAATAATAGTTGGTATCAGTGGATAAAATAGTGCCCCGGGTGCCAGATAAAAGCAAGCAAAGGGCCGCAGTTTAGAGACCACTGGTTTAGTTTAGTGCAATTGCCATGTCTGCATTAAAGGGAAAATACAGTGGTTTTGTATAGCTTTTCTTTCTTTATGATGGTCAGGACTAAAAAAAAAATAAACATTAGTCAGGTAAATATTAAATATAGCATACGAATATTATCAAGTCTACTATCCAGGGAGCAAGTGGAGCCTGAGTCTGCCTTTCACATTTAGCTCTATTTGCTTAGCTTCTTTGTTAAAAAAAAGCCAGTTGTTAATATGAAATTCACATACGCAAGTGAATAAGGCAGAGAAGTGACTTGTATTACAGATTTATTTGTATAACTATTTGTATAACTATATTTATATATAGAAAAAAAAAAAAAGGTTTTAAAAAATAATTTCAAAAATGTAGATAATAAAATTAAACTCGCCCCAAAACCGTTAAAGGTTTTCTTTTACCACTCAGTGAACCGGCTGACCCATATACATACAGTGTAAAAAAGCGCGATAATGCGCAAACACTGTGTAGCACTGCAAATCAAAAAGCAGATTTTTTTTTTTTTTACATAACAGGGTGCAGGCTTTTGAAGAGGAAGAGGGAGCACACAATGTCAGTACTGGGGTCAGCTGCTGAAATGTTTGCGTTTCATAACATTCTAAATTGTATTTCATGCTTATGTCTTTAAGGCTCCATGCACACTGGATGTTAAAATAACGTTATATAAACGCCAGTAGCTTTGCAGTGAGTCTTTCAAAGTTTAACGTTTTTGCAATAGTGTTTATTAGCGTTTTTCCGCTGTTTTTTTTTTTTTCTTTCAATGGATCAAAAACGTTGAAAAACTCTGCTGAGCCACATTTTTGAGCGTTCATCGAAGTTTATCAGTGTTTATGAGCGTTTGGCGTTTTTTGTGGTCAGAAAAGCTACTCCTGAACGCGATTTTATGGCTTTCAGGAAACAGTCCATAAACTCCACTGCTGATAAACATCCAAAAACTTGTGCATGGACACATAGGATAAACATAGAGGGGAGTTTATGGGCTATTAAAAAAAAACAAAAAAACGGCCGTTTATGAGCTTCAGTGTGCATGGAGCCTTATGCCGCATACACACGAGCGGACTTTTCCGCATCAAAGGTCCGACGGACTTTCGACTGAGTTACGTACGACCGGACTTGCCCACACACGAACGGTCGAAAGTCCGTTGGTTTGAACGTGATGATGTACGAAGGGACTAGAATAGGGAAGTTCATAGCCAGTAGCCAATAGCTGCCCTAGCGTCCTTTTTTGTCCGTTGGACTAGCATACAGACGAATGGATTTTTCGACCGGACTCGAGTCCGTCGGAAAGATTTGAAACATGTTCCAAATCTAAAGTCCGTGTGATTTTCAACAGAAAAAGTCCGCTGAAGGTCAGATGAAGCCCACACACAGTCGGATTGTCCGACGGATTCGTTCCGTCGGACCAGTCCGGTCAAAAATTCCAGTTGTGTGTACACGGCAATACTGAAACCAAGTAAGTTGCTTCACATGTTCCTGTAATAAAAAAAGAGAAAGGAGGTGGTTGGTATGTCCTTAGTAGATAAGGCACCTCATCCCCATAATAGAGTACAATCAAGAGCGAGGAGGGAGGGATTATTGCGGTGCCAAAAAAGCAAGTTAGTACAATATACGTAAAAAAATATTATCTTTTTTACAGTTCATTAAAAAAGAAATTCATAAAAAACATACAATTAGGGGGAGCATAATACATATTACCACCTCACAATTTGATCCATGCATTACTGATTACTGTATTATGCTCCCCCTAATTGTATGTTTTTTAAGAATTTCTTTCTTTTTTAATGAAGTGTAATAAAGATAATATTTTTTTTACGTATATTGTACTAACTTGCTTTTTTGGCACCGCAATAATCCCTCCCTCCTCGCTCTTGGATGTTCCTGTAATGTTTAAAATGCAAGCTATTCTTTAGTTAGGCCTAAATCTATAAAACCAAAACCATGAAGGTGTATTCAGACACAGCCTTTCCTAAGGTGACAACACTTACTCCGTTCGGCTACAATGTTGTCACCTTTTTCCTACACACTCCTAAGTTGGACTACAAGCGGCCATGAATGCGCTGATGCATTCTGCCATAGTCATCAGAGTAAAACCCACTGCTAAAGCATGTATTTATCTACAGGAAGTTTGTACAAAGAATCTACAGAATATGCACAATGCAAAGAGAGAAAACCATAAACAAAGTAAGGGGAAAACTGACTTTTTTTTTTTTTTTTAACAAAAAATAATCAATTTTTTTTTTTCAGAGCTTTACAAAAGTCAGTATTCTTTTGTGAGAACTTTGTTCTACTTTAATAGCAAAGGCATTATGAAATCACCCAGAACGCAACATATCCTCATTATTAAAAACACCTACACCACACGCAAACGCCTCGTAAAATAATCCTGTGAACATGAAAAGCCTCTTTTAGTTTAGCTACTGTATACATCATAAAAATGTTCCTTTCACGCAATTAGAAAGAGAACAGCAACCTTTGAGTCAGGGTTGGAGTTGGTCCTCCAAGGCCACATGCCTAGTAATGACTTCTATATATCTCTATCCCTGTGGCCTCAATCCTACGTAATGAGGGTTAAAACCCAGTTCTCAATAATAGACATTCATCTGTATACTTTGTGACAGCTCCACCAACGTGATTAGTAAAAAGGAGGCTAATATAAAAGTATTCTTTTTTTTTTTTTTTTTTTAACAAGCTAGCCTGCCAATGAACTCAACAGCAATCTGAGACCGAAGCATCTAAAGTTTCTCCTGTGGAATGAACACTCCAGCCTGATCTACTGTATGTCAAGGACTAGACCCAAATACTCCAAAATGATGATTCTGTTCCATCAACAACTTCTGAAGGTTCAGGATCCAAGCTAAATCACTGTAGCGTCTGGAAAGTCAATGCCAAGTTGTCCAACAGAGCCCACACTGCCTGTTCCCTCAATAGGAGGTCGTCTACGTATCCCACAATGGGAATGCCAGGGGAGCACAGCAGAGTAGTACTGGGGCCAGCACCTTGGTGAATACTCAAGGTACGGACCAACCAAAAAAGGCGGCAGCACAATAAACTCCAGTACCTTGTCTTTATTAAAGCAATGTAGTACAAGGTTGACAAATCCAGTAAAAATTTGATGCGTTTCAGACTCACAACAAGTTTTAATAAGTTATGAGTAAGGCCCATTGAGGCTGAAAGGAGTCAACCTGTTCCTGGATTTTTTAACCCTGTACTGTATTGCTTGAAAAAAGACATAGGAATGCAGATTATCGTGTTGCCGGCTCTCTTGATCGATTCGTACTGATATATGGAACACTACATAAGATTGTACTATTTGGGTTGCAGCGCTGCCCACTGTTGTGTTGAAGAATGGTGAATACCCAAGGTGTAGATAGAGGCCAAAGTTCAAGACCACAAACTGGTACCACAGGAAACCCACAAGTTGGGACGGCCATTATCTTCACTTTAACATCTTTGCTGTGCCTCTTTGTGAGATTCAGGCACCGCTTAGCTGCCTTTGAGCAGTCAATCTGTCTTTTCCAACCATCAAACCTGAGGGATCCTGCTCTATGAGATCTCTATAAATAGCTGCTGATCTTGCAAGAAATGCAGTGTCCTTGTCATTTCCTGTAAGCTGACCATAAACAGTTGTGTAAACTACTAATACCAGCATCACCCATGTAATGGTGCCGAAAAAAAGGCAGACATGTTAAAGTCCAGCCTGAGAGGCAATTATGGCATCAAGGATACAACGAAGCCAAAAGAGATGAGCCTGGGCGTCCTCCAAACTCATCTCTAGCCAAACGCCAAACTCATGCTCTTATTATTTACTCCAATGAGCTCTGGACTGGGCCATTTGGGTGCCGCAACTCATGTAAGCAAAGAGGGGGGTCTGCAGGGCAGGAATGCTAACCTATGTAAGAATCCATGATCAGCTATTCTCAACAAACCCATTCCAGGTATCTTCTGAGCAGAGAGGTTTAATTATCAATATCTATGGCCGCCAGACTAACCATCACTAGAGTTTGGACGACCCCTTCCCTTGAACTTTGATGAAGTTAAAAGTATAATTAAAGGCAACTTTTTTTTCGTTTTGGATAGAGTGGAGAGGGATTAGAACATCTGTCAGGTTTAGACCTGTGCCCCTGTTAAGGCGATTCCTCCTCGCTCTATCCTGTTTACCATTATCAATGAAATTAAAAGAAAATCCCAAATTTTGGGTTGTCCTGAGAAAAGTAATAGAGGGGAAACCTTGAAAATGGGGACACTAGTTCTGGTGACCAGAACTGATTTCCTCTCACTTCCTGTTTGGCTATGGCATTCTATGCATTAAGGTGAAAAACCTGTGATGCAGCAGCCCCCCAGAGCCCCTCTTTTACCTACCTCTCCCGGGCTTTCCAGGGACGAGCACACCAGCTCCAGCCGGTGTCTCAAGTCTGTTTGGATAGATTGACAGCAGCGCAACCATTGGCTCCCGCTGCTGTCAATCAAATCCAATGACGTGGGAGCTGGGGCCGAGTCCTGCTGTCTGCGTCGATAGATGCAGTAGGACATGGGAGCGTCCCAAGGGAGAGCGGCTCTCTACGGGGCACTCGAGAAGAGGAGGAGCCAGGAGCGCCGCTTAGGGACCCAGGAAGAGGAGGATCGGGGCCACTCTGTGCAAAACCAACTGCACAGAGGAGGTAAGTATGACATGTTTGTTTAAAAAAAAAACAAAAAAAAAACCTTTAGTTACCCTTTAATCTCTGTAAGATGACATCAACCTTTTTACTTCTAGAATTCCCAACACATAACTCCATAACCTCTCACACTTGCACAGTTGGTAGTAAATTCTGCTAATCTGACAGATTAAAATCTGACTCTGTATGGCTGATCAAGAGCTGAACAGTAATCAGGAATGAAGATATTGTTTCGATTAAAAATAAAGAGTTTATAAAAAGTAAAAAAAAAAAAGAAAATAGCTGAACAGTAAATCAGCATCTAAATGCAGCATTGTAGAAATGAGCATGACTCGATCCTGGTACCTTCTAACGTGCAACAAAGGAATCGCAGTTTCAGTAAACAAGAAATAAGAACCCGCCAAGATCTCAAGAGAGTTAAAGCTTTGACAACAGCATATCAATTACAATCCAATATGAATTAATAGGGCTTGTGAGCAGAGAATGAGTAAGACCCAGGCAGCAAAACATGTCAAATGCGCAAACAAGGCAGGTCCGGACGTCTCTCGCTCTGCAACATGAAAGGCGTGTAATTTATTGAGCTCTATGGTAAGTGTGTGAAAAAAAGAGAGAAACAAGAGCGAGCCTCAAGGTAATAAACCACTAATCAAGAAATAACAGTGCACATTTCAATGTATACTTCTGCCCGAGGGCTGGATTATGTGCAGAGCACTGCTTTATACACAAGTCATACAGTGTGACACGAATGCATACCGTCTTATAACAACATGCTGGATCTAAGTCTACAATGCACGGAGGAGGCTTGTCAGTAACCGCCGAGCGTCACGGTACAGGTACATTCAAATAAAGATGCGGTCAGACCCGTTGGTTCGAATCACACCGTCAGCTTTTTATGACCTTGAACAAATCACTTAAAAAGGATCAATCCACACAACACTAATCTTTAGGACCCATTTATCTATACATGTGAGTAGAGGTGTATTTTTTGTATCGTCAGGCAGTTGCAGTGTAATGCATGAATTTGCATTTTTTATATGTGTTGACGCACATTTTCAATACGTTTTTCACTTTAGGATTTGGAGTGAATACAGTTAATAGCCAAAAAGCAAGTGTACGTTCCAAGTTCCGGTGTCCGCAACTCCTGGGGATTGTTTACAACCCACGCCGTAAGTCTCACCATCCTGGCCGCGTCTCCGCAGTGGAGCCCCACTGACTACCATGGTGCTTGTCTAGCTCCATCTCCCAGCAAACAGCACCATAGATAAGTGGGCAGAATGCCCCTCACATTGGTTGTTACTGGGCAGAATGCCCCTCACATTGGTGGTCAGTGGGCAGAATGCCCCTCACATTGGTGGTCAGTGGGCAGAATGCCCCTCACATTGGTGGTCAGAATGTTCCTTACACCGGTCGTCAGTGGGAAGAATGCTCCTTACATTGCTGGTCAGTGGGAAGAATGCGCCTTATACTGGTGGTCAGTGGGAAGAATGCTCCTTACACTGGTGGTCAGTGGGAAGAATGCTCCTTACACTGGTGGTCAGTGGGAAGAATGTTCCTTACACTGGTGGTCAGTGGGCAGAATGCCCCTTACACTGGTGGTCAGTGGGCAGAATGCCCCTTATACTGGTGGTCAGTGGGCAGAATGCCCCTTATACTGGTGGTCAGTGGGCAGAATGTCCCTTACACTGGTGGTCAGTGGGCAGAATGTCCCTTACACTGGTGGTCAGTGGGCAGAATGTCCCTTACACTGGTGGTCAGTGGGCAGAATGCCCCTCACACTGGTGGTCAGTGGGCAGAATGCCCCTCACACTGGTGGTCAGTGGGCAGAATGCCCCTCACACTGGTGGTCAGTGGGCAGAATGCCCCTCACACTGGTGGTCAGTGGGCAGAATGCCCCTCACACTGGTGGTCAGTGGGCAGAATGCCCCTTATACTGGTGGTCAGTGTGCAGAATGCCCCTTACACTGGTGGTCAGTGGGCAGAATGTCCCTTACACTGGTGGTCAGTGGGCAGAATGTCCCTTACACTGGTGGTCAGTGGGCAGAATGCCCCTCAAACTGGTGGTCAGTGGGCAGAATGCCCCTTATACTGGTGGTCAGTGGGCAGAATGTCCCCTGAACTTCAAACTCGGTAGTTAAGTGTTCCTAGATGCCCCCTAGCTGCAGCCAAAATTTGGGGTCTCTGAACCCAAATGGTCCCGAAAAGACATTGCTGCAGGTGGACACAGTTAACCGACTTTGGGGCCCTGTATCTCGGGGCCACTTAATGCTAGGTACCCCAAATTTGGTGTGGAAACCCAGTGGAACTAGCATCATAAAATATCCAAAGCTGGAGTTTCTAGCACCAAGTGGCCCCGAGATACAGGGCCCCAAAAATTGGTTCAGAAAATGTCAAGCACTTTTCTGCAACAGAGAATGACATTTTCCGAACCTATTTTGGGGCCCCGTATCTCGGGGCCACTTGGTGCTAGGAACTCCAGCTTTGGATATGTTGTGGTACCAGTGCTACTGGGTTTGCACACCAAATTAGGGGTCCCTAGCACCAAGTGGCCCTGAGATACGGGGCCCCAAAGTCGGTTCGGAAAATGAAATTTTTTGCTGCAGAAAAGTGCTTGACTCGAGTATAAGTCGAGGGGGGCACTTTCAGCACAAAAAAATGTGCTGAAAAACTCAACTTATACTCGAGTATATACGGTACATGTTTTTTTCCTTAAGAAAACCTTGGCTTTGAAAGTGTTAGCTGGAGCCATTACAAAACTTAAATGACATGTGCTGCAGCGATTCTACCGCAGAACAAACAACGTTGTCACCTGGTTATAGGAAGTGGGAAATCAACTCATTTACTGAAAGAGTGAAACAAGGACAAGGCAGAAACACCAAAACTGCCATGGCAATCTTAGGGACAGACATCATCAGTATATATGTTGTTGTTGCTTTTGCCCATGAATGTAATTTAATTGTTGCCAGAGAAGACGTAACTTTTCAGATGCCTAAAATACCCACAAAAAGTCAAAAATCCTATCCTTACAAGGCTAATAATAGCTAAAAATTTGGTGGACCAAGTAAGACCTTCCTAGTAGAACCTTCAGTCCCAGAAATCTGGATGTCCTAGGATCTGGAGTTCCCCAGTCCCTGACACAGTCCCTCCATGTCCCGAAGCAGGTGTACCCTTATAGAATACTTCTACACAAGTGGCAAACACAAGGCAACTCATGACCGTGACAGATGAATGGCGTTTGCTGGTTGTCACAGCAGGGGGAGAAGGAGCGTACTCCTCACATTTCAGTCTGGTGGCCATTATATACTGATATGCATTATGTCTATGGGGGGGGGGCATCTATTTTTAGGATCTCGCAATCCAGTATGACAATAGTGTGGTGTATAGAATAAAAAAAAAAAAAAAGAAAAGAAAAGAGACAAACAATTGACCTCCTAAGTGGAAATATTCAGTTTGTGACAGAATACTCAACATGCAGGTATAATCTATTTAATGTCGCCAGCGCAATCAAAACCGCAATAGGAAATGTGCAGTTGGCACATGACATGGATCATTTTGCACTTGGATTATTTCTCGGCAGAGGACTATAGGTGGACATCTATGCAGATGTGTATCAGATGCAGCCAGTGGTGGACAGTCAGTAAAGGGCCCCTGTGTAGGAATATTTTTTGGGCTCTCCTACCATTTTCAATTGTTAGAGCACTATGAAGAATGCAAAGCGCTCATTTCCCGCCCTAGAGGTCAACAGTACTAAGGTCTACAGGACCTTGTAAATGGGCCCCATGCAAAAATATTTTGGACCCCCCCCCTCCCTTGTTCAATGACTAGGGCATTATGAAGGCATAGTGCTCACCTCCTACTCTAGAGCTGAGCAGTGCCGAGGTCTACAGGATGGCTGAGGAGAGGGTCCCCAACGGTCACCCAGCCTCATTTGATGTAAATGGGCCCCTCATTCCCATAGGGTCCCTGTGCAAAAACATTTTGAGGCCCCCTTCCTCATTCAACGACTAGGGCATTATGAAGAAAGCATAGTGCTCACCCTCCTACTCTGGAGGTTAGCCGTGCCGAAGTCTACAGGAGGGCAGGGGTCCTCAGCTGTCACCCAACCTCATTTCATGTAAATGGGACCCATGCAAAAATATTTTTGGGCCCCTCGTTCATTGACTAGGGCATTATGAGGAATGCATAGTGCTAACCTGCTTCTCTAAAGGTGAGCAGTGCCAAGGTATTTAGGAGGGCAGAGCAGGGAGTCCTTTGTGGTCACCTAACCTCATTTCATGTAAATGGGCCCCTGCAATACCACTCATCTCCTACCCTAGAGGTGAGCATTGCTGAGGTCTACAGGATGGCAAAGGAGGGGGTGCTACCTGTCAGCTAACCCTCATCTCATGTAAATGGGCCCCTATGCAAAAACATTTTGGGCCCCCTGCGTAATTCCATTACTAAGGAATGATTAGGGCAATATGAAGAATGCATATTCCTTATCAACACCTGCCCTAGACATGAGAAGTAATGTGGAGGGAGTCCCACCTGACCCTCATGTAAATAGGTCACTTAATCCCAGAGGGCCCCTATGCGGGAATATTTTGGGGCCTCCGTCCCTCAGCCAATTAGGAAAATGACTATGGCATTATAAAGAATGCATACTACAAATCACCTGGCCCAGACATGAGCAGTGCTAAAGTCTATAGGAAAGCAGAGGAGGGAGACCCAGCTGCCCCCTGATCCACATTTCACCTACAGTAAATTGGCCCCTACTGAAAAAAATTTGGGGGCCCTCCTCCCTCAGTCAGTTAGGAGGAACGATTAGGATATTATGAAGAATGTGTACCTTATCACTTGCCAAGTTGGAAGTGAGCAGTTCTGAGCCCTTTAGAACAGCGGAAGATGGAATCCTAGCTCATATCCAATGGGAAAGGACCCATTAATCCCAGAGGGGCCCCATTCGAGAACATTTTTGGACCCCCCTTCTTTAAGAACAATTTGGTCAATATGAAGAATGAATGCTGCTTATAAACTGACCTGGATATGCCGAGGTCTACAGGATGGTGGAGGAGGGAATCTCAGCTACCGTTGCAAATAAATGGGCCCCTAAACAAAAAAGGGGCCTCCGTCTTTAATTACAAAGATTAGGGTATTATGAAGGATATATAGCGCTCACCACCTGCCAAAACCATACTGAGATCTACAGGACGGCGGGGCGCAGCTGCTAATTCATGTTAATGGCCCCCGAAATATCAAAGGGCCCTGTGCAAGAACATTTTTGGGCCACCCTCCCTCATTCAACTAAGGGGAAACGATTATGCCAATACAAAGAATGTATACTGTTCATCGTCTGCATTAGATGTGAGGAGCGCTACCCGCTCTCACCGCAATCGCTGGCACCAACCCCCCCTACCACCACCACCACTTTACTGTCTTCATTGCCATCGCAGTTTGGCAGAACAGACCTTGTGGAGATCTTAAAAACATGTTCCAGCATGGCTCCGCCCACCATCAGGTATATTCCATTGACCTCAACACTGCGCCGTTATCAGATCACCAAAAGCGAACAAAAGAGAAAACTCCATGGAGATCCTCTACAACACCCAGCATTGCTGCAGACACTCTGATTGAATTTCCAGGGTCACTGTGCTGCTTAGTCCAATGATGCTGCACGCTCCATGCAATGTCCCATTCACCACCCCCTGCACGCTCCATGTACTTCTCTATGCATTACCCCCTGCACGCTCCATGTACTTCTCTATGCATTACCCCCTGCACGCTCCATGTACTTCTCTATGCATTACCCCCTGCACGCTCCATGTACTTCTCTATGCATTACCCCCTGAACGCTCCATGTACTTCTCTATGCATTACCCCCTGCACGCTCCATGTACTTCTCCATGCATTACCCCTGCACGCTCCATGTACTTCTTCATGCATTACCCCCTGCACGCATTACCCCCTGCACGCTCCATGCACCAACCGCCTGCACACTCCATGCACCAACCCCCTGCACGCTCCATGTACTTCTCCATGCATTACCCCCTGCTCGCTCCATGTACTTCTCCATGCAGCACCCCCTGCACGCTCCATGTACTTCTCCATGCAGTACCCCCTGCATGCTCCATGCACCTACTGCCTGCACGCTCCTTGTGCCACCCCTCTGCACGCTCCCTGCGCCAACCCCCTGCACGCTCCATGTACTTCTCCATGCAGTACCCCCTGCACGCTCCATGCATTATCCCCTGCACACTCCTTGCGCCAACCCCCTGCACGCTCCATGTACTTGTCCGTGCATTACCCCCCGACATGCTCCATGTACTTCTCCATGCAGTACCCCCTGCACGCTCCATGTACTTCTCCATGCAGTACCCCCTGCACGCTCCATGTACTTCTCCATGCAGTACCCCCTGCACGCTCCATGCACCAACCGTCTACACGCTCCTTGCGCCAATCCCCTGTACGCTCCATGTACTTCTCCATGCATTACCCCCTCCACGCTCCATGTACGTCTCCATGCATTACCCCCTGCACGCTCCATGTACTTCTACAAGAATTACCCCCTGCACGCTCCATGCACCAACCGCCTGCACGCTCCTTGCGCCAACCGCCTGCACGCTCCTTGCGTCAACCGCCTGCACGCTCCTTGCGTCAACCGCCTGCACGCTCCTTGCGTCAACCGCCTGCACGCTCCTTGCGTCAACCGCCTGCACGCTCCTTGCGTCAACCGCCTGCACGCTCCTTGCGCCAACCCCCTGCACGCTCCTTGCGCCAACCCCCTGCACGCTCCTTGCGCCAACCCCCTGCACGCTCCTTGCGCCAACCCCCTGCACGCTCCTTGCGCCAACCCCCTGCACGCTCCTTGCGCCAACCCCCTGCACGCTCCATGTACTTCTCCATGCATTACCCCCTGCTCGCTCCATGTACTTCTCCATGCAGCACCCCCTGCACGCTCCATGTACTTCTCCATGCAGTACCCCCTGCATGCTCCATGCACCTACTGCCTGCACGCTCCTTGTGCCACCCCTCTGCACGCTCCCTGCGCCAACCCCCTGCACGCTCCATGTACTTCTCCATGCAGTACCCCCTGCACGCTCCATGCATTATCCCCTGCACACTCCTTGCGCCAACCCCCTGCACGCTCCATGTACTTGTCCGTGCATTACCCCCCGACATGCTCCATGTACTTCTCCATGCAGTACCCCCTGCACGCTCCATGTACTTCTCCATGCAGTACCCCCTGCACGCTCCATGTACTTTTCCATGCAGTACCCCCTGCACGCTCCATGCACCAACCGTCTACACGCTCCTTGCGCCAATCCCCTGTACGCTCCATGTACTTCTCCATGCATTACCCCCTCCACGCTCCATGTACGTCTCCATGCATTACCCCCTGCACGCTCCATGTACTTCTACAAGCATTACCCCCTGCACGCTCCATGCACCAACCGCCTGCACGCTCCTTGCGCCAACCGCCTGCACGCTCCTTGCGCCAACCGCCTGCACGCTCCTTGCGCCAACCGCCTGCACGCTCCTTGCGCCAACCGCCTGCACGCTCCTTGCGCCAACCGCCTGCACGCTCCTTGCGCCAACCGCCTGCACGCTCCTTGCGCCAACCCCCTGCACGCTCCTTGTGCCAACCCCCTGCACGCTCCTTGCGCCAACCCCCTGCACGCTCCTTGCGCCAACCCCCTGCACGCTCCATGTACTTTTCCATGCATTACCCCCTGCACGCTCCATGTACTTCTCCATGCATTACCCCCTGCATGCTCCAAGCACCAACCCCCTGCACGCTCCATGTACTTCTCCATGCTTTACCCCATGCACTTTCCATGTACTTCTACAAGCATTACCCCCTGCACGCTCCATGCACCAACCACCTGCACGCTCCTTGCGCCAACCCCCTGCACGCTCCATGTACTTCTCCATGCAATACCCCCTGCACGCTCCAAGCGCCAACCCCCTGCACGCTCCAAGCGCCAACCCCCTGCACGCTCCATGTACTTCTCCATGCATTACCCCCTGCACGCTCCAAGCACCAACCCCCTGCATGCTCCATGTACTTCTCCATGCATTACCCCCTGCACGCTCCAAGCACCAACCCCCTGCACGCTCCATGTACTTCTCCATGCAATACCCCCTGCACGCTCCTTGCGCCAACCCCCTGCACGCTCCTTGCGCCAACCCCCTGCACGCTCCAAGCACCGCCCCTTCCAGGCTCCATGTACTACCCAATTCACAACCCCCTGCACTCTATGCACTGCCCCTGCACAGCACATCTGCTCCAATGGTTAATGCAATGATAACACTGGTCTATCTCTCAGGCAATGGGGCTCTATGTGGGATAACAGAAGTGTGAGCCATTTCCAGAGACAGATCTACCACCATCTCTACAAAGCTGAGACTTGTGCCGAGTGTGACATGCCCGGGCATGCTGGTACCTGTAGCCCTCCTCCCCCCTGGACAGTTGCACTAATAGTTGTCAGATGTTGAAGGGTCTGCTCACCTTTCTGAGCACTTTGTGGCAGTTGCTGCAGATCAGGTAGTCCCTGCTGTTGCTCAGGCTCTCCGTGCTATTCATGGTGTCTCCCTTCCCCGGCCGGTGCTCTGGCTGTTTGCTGGTTGTCTGGGGGAGAGAGGCCGGTGAGCTGTGAACTGCGGGCCGCCCCGAGAGCACAGACCGGCCACAGGAGACGGACGACGAGTGACAGGCACCACAGGGCGGGCTAGACTCGCGCAGATACGCCCACACAGCCGAAGAATATATAACCTCTCCGCCGGTCCCACCCATCACCCCGCCCCTTACACGCCCACTCCTATAACTTTCCCTCTTGCTCCTGCCCAATGCCGGCCCTTTGCAGGCATAGCCACGCCCTCGTTGCCTCCTCTCGCCTGCACGTTTGTGCTGGCCAATGGCGGCTGAGCCGCTGGTCACGTCACGCCCCCCGGTAACTGCTTTGTGCCAGCCAATCGCGGAGGTAGGAAGGAGAAAGGCCGCTCGGCCAATGAGAAAAACTCGAAAACAGGAGTCGCCACGCCCACCAGAGCTTAGGGCTTAGTTGGTGGACAAAAGGAGCAGTGATAAACAAGGGGTGCAGCTGTGTGAGGGAGAGGAGGATGGGAGAAGTGCTGAGCCGGGCTTTGTCCGCTGTGTGGTGCCTGTCCACCCATCACTCACCATTCACTTCCCTGCTCTCCCTCACAGTACTTGTGTCAGTCACCCACCTCCCCCTCTATACCCTCCATTGGGCTCGCCGGTTATTGCTTCCCAGATGGCTGGCACCCCCCACAGTCATGAATGGTACACTCTCTGCCCCTTGTTGTTGCAGTCCTAGTATTACAGCCTATGCCTGGAGGGGGCGGGTCCGGCTTCTCTGGAGGGGGCGGGGCGCTGATGTCATCAGAAGCCCGGGAGAAAGGAAATGTCTCTGGCCGGTGTGTGATGTGACCTGGGAGGGGGGAGTGTGTTGTACCCCCAATACAACCCCCCCACATTAGGAAACATGTCAGTCTCTATGGCTGACAGCATGTGACCGCATGTCCCGGATTGGCCGGGATAATTCCGCATTTTGCAGGTCGGTCCCGTGCACCTTCATTCCTGGACAATAAAGCTTTGCCCAATCAGGGCGCAGTAAAAGCTGGTTGTTAAAAGCGGCGTCCTTAACAACTGATGAGTCATCAGCTGTCAATGGGCTTCCCCGCTGACAGCTGAAAAATTGGTTAAAAAAAAAAAAAATGGCGTGGGGTCCCCCCCCAGAATCCATACTAGACTCTTGTCTGAGCATGTAGCCTGAAAGGTCAGGAAAGGGGGGGGCTGAGCGAACCCCCCCTCCTGAACCAGATCAGGCCACATGCCCTCAACGTGGGGGGGTGCTTTGGGGCAGGGGGGCTCTGCCCCCACCCCAAAGCACTGTGTTGATGGGGACAAGGGCCTCATCCCCACAACCCTGGCCAGTGATTGTGGGGGTCTTTGGGTGAGGAGATTATCGGAATCTGAGGCCCCAGGTCTGGCCCCCCCCCTATGTGAATGGGGGGGGGGCATTATCGGGTATATAGTACCCATTCACCAAAAAAAGTGTCAAAAATAAATACAGGAGGCAGTTTTTGACAATTCCTTTATTAAAAATACAGGAGGCAGTTTTTGACAATTCCTTTATTAAAAATAAACAATGTCCCCCCGATGTTGATCCATCACTATTCACGATGCCCACCGGACCCGAAAAAAAGAAAAATTCTCCACCCGCAACGAAAGATAACCTGGCTTGCCCTTTGACAATTCTTAAATAGGTAAGGGGCGGTAACGTCACAAGAAGGTGGTGCCATTAGGTGGCCCCGCCCCTTAACTATTTAAGAACTCTCAAACGGCGGAGCAGGTATTCAGCGGTTAGCATTCGTTGACGGAGGAGAAATGTTTTATTTTTTCGCATCGTGAATGGCGATGGATCAGGGGACATTTTTTTTCTATTTTTTTTTTTTTAAGGAAGGAATTGTCAAAAACTGCCTCCTGTCTTTATTTTTGGCAATTTTTTTTTGCTGCATGAGTAGGGGTACAGTGCACCCCTACTCATTCACATGGGGGGGGGGACCCACAACCACCGCCCAGGGTTGTCAGGAAGAGGCCCTTTTGTCCCCATCAACAGGAAGACAAGGTGCCTTGGGGGCAGAGAAAGTACAATTATAGTAAGCAAGGCGGATCCCCGTTCTGACAGGGGACAATACTGAGATCTGCTGTGCCTAGTGATCAGGAACAGCGATCTCTGTGTTGCCCCAGTGAGCCCATCCCCCACACAGTTAGAACACACCCAGGGAACACAGTTAACCCTTTAATCGCCCCCTAGTGTTAACCCATTCCCCGCCCATGTCATTTATACATTGATCGGGGCATTGTTTTTTAGCACTGATCACTGTAATAATGTCACTGGTCCCCAAAAAGTGTCACTTGGGGTCAGATTTGCCTGCCGCAATGTTGCAGTCCCGCTAAAAATCGCAAATCGCCGCCAGTATCAGTAAAAGCAATTAAAAAAAGTCCATAAATCTATCCTCTATTTTGTAGACGCTATAACTTTTGTGCAAACCAATCAATATATGCTTAATGCTTTACCAGAAATATGTAGAAGAATACATATTGACATAAACTGATGAATACATTTGTTTTTTATATATTTTTATTGGATATATTTTATAGCAGAAAGTAAAAAATATTTTTTTTTTTTCAAAATTGTCGCTTTTTTTGTTTATAGCGCAAAACAATAAAAACCGCAGAGGTGATCAAATATCACCAAAAGAAAGCTCTTATTGTGGGAAAAAAAGGACATCAATTTTTATTTGGGTACAGTGTCGCACGCCCGCGCAATTGTCAGTTAATTCGACGCAGTGTCCTATCGCAAAAAATGGCCTGGTCATTAAGGGGGTAAATCCTTCTGGGGCTGAAGTGGTTAAAGGAATTATTTATTTGTATTGTTTCACTTTAAGCATCATTAAAATCACTGCTCCTGTAAAAACAATCTTTTTTTTTTTCCGTGGATACATGTCCCCCAGGACAGTACCGGGCCCCACACCTTTGTATGGGCAATCACTTGTATAGAAGCCTTCAAAATGGGGAATTTTGATTTTTCAAGTTTGGTTCCCATAGACTTTATTAGGGTTTGCAGTTCGGGTCCGAACTTTTGAGATGTTCGAGAGTTCTGGCGTGAACCAAACTGGGGGGTGGGAGTTTGGCCCAACTCTACTCTTGGGGGGGGGGGGGTTGTAGTGGGCACAGACTATCCTGGAGGGGGGTTGTGGTGGGCATAGACTAACCTGGAGGGGGGGGGGGGGGTTGTGGCGGGCACAGAGTAGCCTGGGGAGAGGGGTTGTAGTGGGCACAGTGTAACCTGGGGGGTGGGTTGTAGTGGGCACAGTGTAGCCTGGGGAGAGGAGGTTGTAGTGGGCACAGTGTAACCTGGGGAGAGGGGTTGTAGTGGGCACAGTGTAACAACCTGGGGGGGGGGTTGTAGTGGGCACAGACTATCCTGGAGGGGGGTTGTGGTGGACACAGATTAGCCTGGGGAGAAGGGTTGTAGTGGGCACAGTGTAGCCTGGGGGGGGGGGGTTGTAGTGGGCACAGTGTAGCCTGGGGAGAGGGGGTTGTAGTGGGGCACAGTGTAACCTGGGGGGGGGGGTTGTAGTGGGGCACAGTGTAACCTGGGGGGGTTTAGTGGGCACAGTGTAGCCTGGGGAGAGGGGGTTGTAGTGGGGCACAGTGTAACCGGGGGGGGGTTGTAGTGGAGCACAGTGTAACCTGGGGGGGGGTTGTAGTGGGTACAGTGTAACCTGGGGGGGGTTGTAGTGGGGCACAGTGTAGCCTGGAGAGAGGAGGTTGTGGCGGGCACAGAGTAGCCTGGGGAGAGGGGTTGTAGTGGGCACAGTGTAACCTGGGGGGGTGGGTTGTAGTGGGGCACAGTGTAGCCTGAGGAGAGGAGATTGTAGTGGGCACAGTGTAACCTGGGGAGAGGGGTTGTAGTGGGCACAGTATAACCTGGGGGGTTGTAGTGGGCACAGACTATCCTGGAGGGGGGGTTGTGGCGGGCACAGAGTAGCCTGGGGAGAGGGGTTGTAGTGGGCACAGTGTAACCTGGGGGGGGGTTGTAGTGGGTACAGTGTAACCTGGGGGGGTTAGTGGGCACAGTGTAACCTGGGGGGGGGTTGTAGTGGGCATAGTGTAACCTGGGGGGGTTGTAGTGGGGCACAGTGTAGACTCTGGGGAGAGGGGGTTGTAGTGGGGCACAGTGTAGCCTGGGGAGAGGGGGTTGTAGTGGGCACAGTGTAGCCTGGGGAGAGGGGGTTGTGGTGGGCACAGAGTAGCCTGGGGAGAGGGGTTGTAGTGGGCATAGTGTAACCTGGGGGGGGGGTGGGTTGTAGTGGGCACAGTGTAGCCTGGGGGGGTTGTAGTGGGACACAGTGTAGCCTATGGAGAGGAGGTTGTAGTGGGCACAGTGTAACCTGGGGGGGGTTGTAGTGGGCACAGACTATCCTGGAGGGGGGGGGGGGTTGTGGCGGGCACAGAGTAGCCTGGGGAGAGGGGTTGTAGTGGGCACAGTGTAACCTGGGGGAGGGGGGTTGTAGTGGGCACAGTGTAACCTGGGGGGGTTGTAGTGGGCACAGTGTAACCTGGGGGGGTTAGCGGGCACAGTGTAACCTGGGGAGTTGTAGTGGGCACAGTGTAACCTCGGGGGGTGGGTTGTAGTGGGGCAAAGTGTAGCCTGGGGAGAGGGGGTTGTAGTGGGGCACAGTGTAGCCTGGGGAGAGGGGGTTGTAGTGGGGCAAAGTGTAGCCTGGGGAGAGGGGGTTGAAGTGGGCACAATGTAACCTGGGGAGAGGGGGTTGTAGTGGGCAAAGTGTAGCCTGGGGAGAGGGGTTGTAGTGGGCACGATGTAACCTGGGGAGAGGGGTTGTAGTGGGCACAATGTAACCTGGGGGGGGGGTGTTGTGGTCACAGACAAACCGAAAAAACAAATGGTGCTGTGCCCTAGTGCCCGTTCTCACAATGGGGTCCCTATAGTGTCCACATACAGGCATTAGTGTGCGCAGGTGCAGCGCCAGTCCCTGCCAGGTCCCAAATACCTGTAAGAGACCAACGTCCCTTCTGTGCATACAGCAGATTTTGGAAGGTAGAGGGGCGAGGGGAGATGATTTATGTGGTGGTAACGTTCCTCTACCACTATGGAGTTGTTCCTTTGCTGTCCCATGTCACATTACATGACAATAAGAGGACAATGTATAACTAAAGGCAAAATTCTTTTTTTTTTTTTTGTTTCGTTTTCGTATAAAGTGGAGAGAATTAGGCCCCCTGTCAGTTTTTATTGCTGTCTGTCTCCCTGTTAGGGAGATTCACTGATTCACTTTCTGTATTTGTCCTGTTTACCATCATCACCGAAAGGGGAAAAAAAAAAATCCCAAATTTTGGGTTGTCTTTAGAAAAGGAATAGAGGGGAAACATTCCTTTGGGGATACTAGTTCTGGTGACAACCAGGGGTTCCCCTCACTGGGGATTTCCTCTCACTTCCTGTTTAGGCTATGAGACCAGAACTCAAGGGAAATCTCCCCTTATTGGGGCACACAGGGCAAAACATCTAAAATGAAACAAAGTTTTTCCTTTAGTTCTATATTAACCACTTACCTAACACACTGTACCCATATGAAATGTTTATATTTTTTTTCACACAAATAAAGCTTTCTTTTGGTGGTATTTAATCACCTCTGTGTTTTTTTTTTTTTTTTTTTTTTTTTTTTTGCTGAACAAAGGAAAAAAGGCCAAAAATTTTGGGCAAATTTATTTTTTCATAGTTTCTGTTATAAAATGTTCCAAACAGGTAAATTTTCTTCTTTACTGATGGGCACGGATGGGCATACCTCCCAACTTTTTGAGACTGGAACGAGGGACACCTATTAGCAAAAGTATGTAGGCATAGGACACACCCCCTGCCACGCCCCCTTAAAAGAGAATAATACAAAAAAAAGGATGTATTAAACCCACAAGTGCTTTTACCCCTACTAGTCCTTTATACTGGCTTCTAATAGTTACAAATGCTGTCATTTAGAAATTGGATGAAAGGCTTAGCATTGGGAAACACTTTTTGAAAGATATATAGTGCATTTTATATACAACTTTATAGATCAGACCAAAATGAGGGACAATTGAGAAAGAAAGAGGGACAGTGGGACTTTGTTCTGAATCGGGGACAGTCCCTCGAAATCAGGAACAGTTGGGATCTATGCCAATAGGCAGCACTGATAAAACTGCACTGATATGCAGCACTGAAGGGCACTGATGAGGCAGCACTGATCGGCACTGATAGACAGCAATAAAGTGCACTGATAGGCAGCACCGATGGGCATGGATGAGGAGGCACTAATGCCAGCACTGATATGCGGCACTGATTGGCAGCACTGATGAGCACTGTTCGGGCTGCACTGATAATCAGAATACTGATAACCAATGCCCTGATTATCAGTGTTGATGTCCCCTTTCACACAAGCCGGTTACCAGCTCTCCTCTTCTCACGCTGTGACAGCGTTCAGAAAGGAATGGCGATAACTGGCAAGTGTGATCACATTGTGATCAGCTGTGGTTGGACACAGCTGATCACATGGTAAAGGGCCGCTGTGATTGGCCCTTTACCCCGATCTGTGATCAGCTGTCTCCGAAGAACATAGCGATTACAGAGCACACCGGGTGTGCGCCGCAGCAGGCGTGGCTTTGGAAGGACGTCAATAGACTCCCTCCCAGAACTGGACAACCTCGCTGTAGCAGGAATTCGGCTATAGCGCAGTCGGCAAGTGGTTACAGCAGTATTAAACTCAGCAGTTTTTTAGTTTAACACATTGAGCACAATAAAATAAACATTTCACAGTAAACTATTTGTTAAAATTCTTATCCCAGGACTTTCAGTTCTGCTGGCTCCTGTTCTCTCAGCGCTGCTTCCCTGAATTTCCAGTCCTTACAGGAAATAGATAACAGTCGACAGTCATTCTGTAAGCTTGGAGTAGGAGGAAGAGAGAGAGAGCTAAGAGAGTGCCTTGCTATTCTAGGCTGTGTGTTTCTAT